>CM055962.1:74962087-75669587 GCA_029531755.1 Holothuria leucospilota | reverse complement strand
TCATCATCATCATCATCATCATCATCATCATCATCATCATCATCATCATCATCATCATCATCATCATCATCATCATCATCATCATCATCATCATCATCATCATCATCATCATCATCATCATCATCATCATCATCATCATCATCATCATCATCATCATCATCATCATCATCATCATCATCATCATCATCATCATCATCATCATCATCATCATCATTATTATTATTATTATTATTTAAGGTCCGGACAATAGCTGGGGGAGAAGTTAGGTCCCCCCCCCCCCCCCGTTATCCCGCCTATACGTGGATGTAAACAGAAAACCTCGAAAATACTGTTTTCCCGCTAACAGACAAGTGGGAGCTGGGACCAGGCCGATCTAATCGCACGGGCGCATTGGACATTTTGGACATTTCCCGAGGCACGCGATGGAAGGTGCCCCGAGACTAAATCTGAATAATTAAGTTGCAGTTAACCTTATTAATTTCATCATGAATATTTGAGGGCCCTTAGATGCAATTTAATGTGACATTTGTGCAACTTTTTAGAAATATTTCTAAAAATTGTTGTCATTTTTTTACAGATGGAACAAAGAAGGGATTTTTTGTCCTTGAATAGTGGGGTGGAAGGGGGTTTCCCCAAGTCCCCACCCGCCACCCCGCTTCCTACGCCTATAACTTTCGTAGTTGTGGAGCTACTTTGAAACTAGGGTTCCCTGTATGCAAATTTAATGTTGGATGATCTGATTCATGGCATTTAATTGATCTTTGAATCGAGGCCCCACTGGGAATCCGGTGTTTGTCACCCGACAGCGCCGGTGCAACACTTTATCGTTCGTTTTCCCGCCATTGAAAGTTCACATTTCTAAAACATATCTCAAGATATATTTTGTTCATAGATGAAACTCGCAGAACCTGGGAAGGGTCCTTTCCCGTAATCCGAGAGGTATTTTTGGCCCAAAATTTCTTGGTATGCTACGCACCATCATCTGGTGACACTTTCGTTGGAGAGTGTCTCAAAAATATCTGCTGACCCTCCTTTCCCTGCCCCTTCTCAGTAAGGTTACTAGTCTGGTTAGCGGTCGTTTGAAGGTTGAAGGCCTAGTTCATATAGCGTTATGCTTTTCTTAAATACTTGAGGACTGCAATATTGGGGGAAGCGAGGTCTGCTGCTCGTCAATTGCGGAAGTTGCTCACTTGAATCAACCAAGCAGTTGTAACTTGAACTAGCAATCAATTAAACCATTTAATTAACTATTTCCTTTTATGCACAAGACTTGCTACAAAGGTAAGAAACTTACAACTAAGGGATACTTTTGATTGAACATCGATTTGCATGGCTAAATATCCGGAAGCATTGCAAAGATTTATTAGTTCATTATATATCTGATAATTTTTGTTGAAGAAAGAAACCTCTGTCGAGCGGAAAAATAAACAAATAGTTCCACTGAAGGTCAGGTTCAGCTTTACAAGTTTATTTTCAAACAACTGAAGGATGAAAATTCAATGAAAGAGATAAGTCACAGAAATTTGGACATTTATTTACACTCTGAAGAACTCAGGGAACTCATTTCGAGGGAGGTCAGTCCTATCTTCATTCCTTTCGTGTTTAAGAAGAAATGTTAACGATGCATACAAGGTAATTGATGTCACTTCCTGATAATGGGGGCTACTTGGATTAAATTGATAAGTCCAATTACCCAACTTGATGCTACACTACGTAAATGTACTTCCTGTATCCTTGGCTGGTAACATAATTATGGGAATCATTACATCCGCAAACTTGTGTGGTAA
This sequence comes from Holothuria leucospilota, assembly GCA_029531755.1. Taxonomy (NCBI): domain Eukaryota; kingdom Metazoa; phylum Echinodermata; class Holothuroidea; order Aspidochirotida; family Holothuriidae; genus Holothuria; species Holothuria leucospilota. Next base: position 75,667,800 of record CM055962.1, on the reverse strand, counting down.
TAAACGGCCAATTGATTGGACTTGCAATCCGAGTAGAGGGCGCTACCTCTTTTCGAGAAGTCCTTTTTTCCATACTAATATCTCACAGCATATACATTCGTACATCGTTTTCGTCAAACTGCGGTTCACTATCTTCCCTTTTACCTTAGGAAATTTAAAACACCAAGAATCTGGACGATTCCAGTCGTGTCAATATACAATTAGTCGTTTTGCTGAAAGTGTATAAAATAACTGATCAAAATAAAAAAATAAACAATGCATGGGACTTCATCAAGTGACGGATTATGATGAAAAGCATTTGAAAGTATACATGGCTCTGTGCATAATATACAAATATAAACCACTAATCACCGATGCATTCCCGAGTGAGTGCATGAAATTAACTCATGGCATCATAATGTAAGAGCAGCCTTCCAAAACTATGGATCATAGCAAGGCTTTGGCCCTAAGTGGTGGGCTTTTTCCAAGAAAAACTTGTTAACTCGCTTGATTCTGTGTGCATGAGAAGAAAGTTTGTTGATTTTTCGAGCCTTGTTGAGAGAAGTCATATTTTTTCACAGTTATCACTACCTAATAATCCTATCAATTAAATAAAATTAATTCACCTTACATGCATCACCTTGTGGTGTGCTGTCATAGAAAATGTAGCTACTGATACATATGGCTCACAACAATTGTCGGAAATCAGAACATGGGTGGTCAATGGAAAAACTTTCGTTAAAACAATTGTCCATAATAATTCCTTACATTACAATTATAATTCAAATTTATGCTAAAATAAAAAAATATGAGCATAAACTAACACACTGTTATTTGTGGTGTGAGAAAAACAAATGAAAACTCAAAATTATGCCTACTAGGACACAAAGTCATATGTACGTTTTACATTCCTTTTTTCAGACTGGTCTCAAAAGGCAATTCGAAATCCCTCCTATCAGCTCTGGTAATCCTGGCAGTTGTGAGAAAGCAGAATTTTTAAAGTAATTTCTTCTTGTTGCTTTATGGTGTGGTTTTGTGCATCTGTTAACAACTTGCACTATACAAGGAGAAACACTAAAGCATTCAATTGCAATGGCAATAAATATATAATACCAATCTGCAATTCAGGGTGCAACGTTTCAATTGTGCAAATGCATCCATACAGGTTTGTGAACCATTCATTTCTACTTTGTAACTATTGTAATAAAAGGCTGTTATACTAGTGTAACTTTCACATGACTGGTATTGCTAAACTTCCTGAAAATTGCAGAAGAGAGTGTGCACATTAGAAATAATATAAACACACTTTCATTTATAGGTATTTACAAAATATTACACCACATCTCAGAAAAACAACATATTCAAAACAACATTTTAGGAATACAAAATAATCAATATCACTGTTATTTATGGGTCTATTACTTTTATGGGTATAACTGGTTGCAGCTTTACATGTTTCAAAGTATATGGTATTAAGTATGACTTTAATGTTGTTAACATTGTTTTATAGCCACTTTAATGTTAATTTTATACAGCAGCAGATGCTGGGATTATATCTTCATCTGAATTTTGATTGATTCCCATTAAGAAAATTCAATGGTATTTTAACAAATAACAGAGCCAATAGTTCCAAATTCAAACCTGATGGAACAGTACTCATGAATGAAGTTTTAGACAACTGTTTACTCTTCACCTTATCAGTAACCCCAGCCCACACTCAGACCTACCAGCAATGAACACCATCTATCATCAAGACCTTTTAGCACAAAACAAGCTGGCAGTTGGTATAAATGGAAGAAAACTAATTGGCTTCATTACTCCTGTTTGGTAGCAGCCTTTCCGATTCTGCAAAATATCATCCCAAGAAAAATGGATACGATGTTGTGGTTCAATTTCAAAATGCTGCGCATTTTGTTCGTGAAAAATAAACCAAGACATCTAATTTTTCTTAGGGTAATATTTATTAAAGTTGTAATGGCTACTACAACAACAACAGCAGTTTCAGGAATGACTCAAGGCCAACAAAATTCTGTGGAATTGTACCCACAATAACTGCCTAATTGGCTTAATTTCTTTTGAACCAAAAATTGTGCTGTCGTAGAGAACTTTACAGTACTGATATTTTTGGCATTTTGCAACCTTTGAAAGAAAAGTCACGTTTCCAAACAATTTGAAGTGTTGCTTAGAAACCACAACCTTTAAATGACTGTAAAAGCAAATCTTGACAAAGTTAAAACTAGCATGAAAATCATGCCATGAAAAGGCCCCTTACAGAAATGCACACTTCTATATTCCTGATATATGGGCGTTCGATAGGGTTTTCAGGAGAACATTTATACTCATGCACGATTGATAGAAGATTATCACTATGGCAACTGCCAGTACTGCTTTTCTGTGTAGAGCTGTTCTGGGGAAAGATAATCAGCTTAAGAGAGATAAGAACTGCAGACAGGAAATGAGAGTCACTGGTCAGAGGACTCAAGAAATAAACATTACATGCAAGGCTGCAAAATTTCTGTCAAAATCTGTACGGGGCCTTGCTTGACATGATATGTTCTCTGTGTTTCTTAATTTTTTCAATCCTCATTTCTCAATCCACATAACCTCTAAGCCTACTGTTTATTACACACTTTGAGAAGCAACTGCAGAGTTTCAAAAGATTAATTTGCTTAACAAGCCAACCTCATCCTCAACAAGGATCTTGTCGGGTGGACTGAAATTCTTGACAAGATCCAAGTTAATACCATAGCACATAATGAGCCCTAGAAAATAAGGGGCAAAAGTTACCCAAGTTAGGTGACATAAGTATCCTTTTTGTCTCCCACTCTGGCCAATGACTGTCACGATCCATGTGGTGATTTCCTTTCCCATTCACTACAGCACAGAATGTCCTAATAGTTAAGTTTATATCTATTGTGTGGGATCAATGACGTAAATATTTGTGAAGCTTGTGCCACTAACTGGCCTCCTGTAAAATTACTAAGCAGATCGAGCTAGCTAGGCCACTCAGGGAAGAAAGTTCTTTGCCACTTGTATCCAATATCTTTGAACCTGACCACTGAGGCATACATGATCAGAGGGAACATATGCTTCATTATCCAAGGGCCACAAACACACCATGAATGTGATTGTAAGGAACTGATTTAATTCACAGTGCTCCCCAAACCAAAATATACATCAATACATCTTCTTTGTCCAATACTTATAAATGAATATATACAGACTTTTGTTTACTGAAAACTTGGAAACTGCCTAAGGAATGACTTCCTGAAATCTTATTCAAAATAAAATGACAGGTATGGTCAAAGTGAACAAAATACTCTTCTTAAATTTAGGAGTGCTGAAGCAGTGTGTCTCTTTTTTCTTTAATAAAACAAAAAAGGAATTAAAAATCAAGCAAGACGTTCTTTTGAAATGGTTAAATGAGAGTTGATTTTAATAGAAAAATACAAGACTATGTGCCACTTCTATAACAGCAGAGGAAAGTACTCAGTTCCTTGTGGCATGTTCACGTACCATTATCCACACTATACAGAGATATTACCTCTTCTTAAAGGTAACTTCTAAAGAATATATTTTCAAAAAATACCAAACCTTTGGTTAATAATATTTCAGTAAAAGCACAGAATTTCAAAAGAAGTAAATTGAGACTCATATTAAGTCACATGAGTATTTTGGCTACAGACCTTATAAAACAGTATTATGTAAATATTGAAAAGCACAGCATCTCCAAGAATGGTGGCGTTGTTTCATTTCAGGGTAAAAGGTCCGTTCTGAGGAGTGAAGTGTTCAATCCTCTATGCAAGTCTTCACTCTGAACCAACTTAACAATGGTGGCAAAAAGCATAGTACTTTACTTACGTGTAGGCACAAATTTTGCCCTACATTTTGAAATTCTTATAAATAAGTGAAGATTTTGGGGTAACAATTTCATAATATTGACAAATCAATGAACTCTTAAGTGGGGGGCTAAGATTTGTTGCAGACTTTACAGTACTGTAAATATTCAGTCAACTGTGAAGATTCTTTTCCAGGGCAAGATTTTGAAGCTAACATTTGTAAATTCATGCACACTTATCTATTTAAAGTAGCCTTTGGAATAATGTATCTGTTGCCTTTAATTGAACTTTGAGAGGCATTTTTGAGGAACTTTCTTCAAAAAGATACAGATCAAACTCTTGTAAAATTTAGATGAATAATTTCTTCTCGACTCCAGTAGGATATATGCCTATTGTTTATTAAACCAATGTGGTGAAGAATTTTCTTCAAGTATTTAACTTTAAATTCACTAAACAGTATGCAAAGACCAGCATAATTTGTAAACGCCTCAAAAAAATTATGAAGTCACCACATCTGGCAAGCAATGAAACCAGAGTACCATTGTTAATGGTAAGATAATGCTAATACCTGTATGTCTCGGCTGTTTGTTCAGGATCAATAATTGATTGTATAATACAAGGTTAGCAACTGAAGAGTTTCATATTGGTTTCCTTTTAGATGAAAATAATCATCATTACATAAACTATCTGCCAACAACTGAAATAGTTTTAGGGTCTCTGTAAGTTTGTACCTCCATGCTGACTGGAAACATGCCTTACTCTCTTGCAAACTTACATGGTGAATTGATCATGTTAAAAAGTGTCCACTTGAGTTTCTTCCTTGCCCAATTACACAATTTGATGATACGTGGAAAATAGTACCCCATGCATAGACATTCAATCCAGCTCCACGAAACCCTAGCCACAACATGCAAGGCATACAGAGGGAGCTTTGTTTACAATCCTGCCCAATCCACCATGTAATTGTTTGCAACCTGAGTAGAACAGAACCTAGGTGTGGTGATAACAATAGACCCTCCTTGGTGGTGGGGGTGAAAATTTGATATAACTCACTTAGACAACAGAAAAGTGAGGTTTGGATTTGGAAATCAACATTTTAAGCATCCTCTATTCAGCATATAATAGATGAACAAACTTGACAAAGCAAAAAAAAAAAAAAACAAATTATGACTACATCAGAATAATTTAAGCAAAAGATACCCATGCAACCCTCTAAAACCTAAAACTTGATTGTTTTAAATAAATTAATCAAAATGGAGGAACTCTTGGTAAGTTGTGGGCATTACTGATGGCCTGATTTAGTCCTGTATGCCATCCGTTTGGCCTTCCAGACCTCCAGAATGCAGGGTATCTGGCGGCCTAGTCATGACCGTGCTTGATCTTCCAGTCCAAGTTCAAAAAGAATAACTCCCATTGGTGTCCTCTTGATTCCCAGTGACTCAAGTTTTTTGCTGACTTTGTTTTTAAGATTTCTCATTCGAAATGCAGCATGGAGAAGAATTGCTGGAGAGAAAAAGCAGATGCTTGGTGGGTAATAATGATTTCAATGACAAACACTTGATCAAAGTTACATCTATCATGAAATACATATTTAAAAGTCAAGCTCCAGTAAATAGTACTGTTGGCATAGCTGTCTGAGCATCTGCCTCACACCCATAAGACCAGATTAAAATCCCTGTCAGGTCATACCAGGGAGGTGTAAGGAAGGAGATCCAGTGTTCTATAGACTCTTTGAATCAATATTCCTTTCCAACATAATCTTGCCTTTCTTCTCAAAATTATCTCAATACCCATATCAATTAGGATCAGTGATGCACTGCCAAAATAAAAATGAGCCAACACACCCCTTGGGTTGAATTTGTTAACTTTTCATTGCCAGCTGTCATGCAAAAATATCAGATTTTAATCTTTTGTCATTAATCGTCCCACTAAATATCATTTCATTTAAGTCAGCTAAGAATTTCTTTACAACTTTCTTTTTGAATACGTTTCTTAATGATGAGAAACTTTGCTAAAAATTGAGATAAAAGTATAAGCTTGACAATGTTTCCAGCAGATGGGGCACAATTGAAGTACATTATTTACATGTTTGGTGCCAGTGGTTTTACTGAAAATCTTGATTAAAGTTTGGTCATTGGCAGAAACAAACCTCACTTCAAAGCATGTATAAACAATGACCTTTTTACTTGGGATTACTTGGAAAAGAAAGGAGAAGATCATTATCACATTAAAAGGGTTTAGTCAACAGAGACTTTACAATAGGAACAAACAGACCTGTCAATCAAATGACGCTGCTGAAAAGAATTAACCTGTCAATCAAATGACAGTGCCTGAAAAGAATTCATTTTCAAGGAAGTATTGTCTGACGACTTGCTCATTGTATCTCCTTCATAACACCTCCCTGGTCATACAGTACCAGAGACTTTCAAATATGTAACCTGTTGCTTTGGGGCTCAGCATTAAGAGACTGAAGCAGGGGTGATCATACATTGTTCATTATAGGGCACTGCACTTCCAGATTAGCATGAGATGCCAAGGCGCTTGAGAACGTTTTGGAAAGGATAGACTGAGGTGAAACTTTGCAAAAGGCTCTAAGCCCTGTCGCTATATACTATGGTTAGTACAATTATTTTTATAATTATTAATACTGTAGCCTGTTAAGGTTTATCTTGTGACCTCACAATGTCTTAGATTGTCATAATGGCTGTCACATATCATTCAGATAAGATGTATTAACAGTACCACAGCCAGGTACAGAGCAATGCCCTAGATATAAATAAATTATGGTAATACAATGCACCTGGCCATCATATTAAATCATACAACACACATACATGCTTAACACAGTGACATTGTAAGACATCTTTAACCTACTGATTACAAATATCAATATCAATATCAATATTTTAAATTCTTGCACACCAGTTCAACATTACACCCAGCAACTGCTACTGGTAAATTTTCATGGATGCCTTTTTGGGGATTACTTGATAAGCTTTGCATTATTACTTCATCTTCTTTGTGTTACAGTACTGCACCTTTGAGGTGGTTCAAAGTACCAATGTAACAGCATACAGCAGAAACAGTTTTGGCTGGCAAAAATAACCACTGAAGACTGGTAATCAAAATTTGACTCATTTGTTTGCTCTCTATAAGATGTTTACAAAGTTTACACACATTCTAGTAGTTTCACACAAGATCTAAGAATCACAAATTGTTTTGACCACTCAAAAATTTATTTTACATTAGAAAAGATGCTAGATATTTCAGATTCACATAAAGTATAATTTTTTTCTAATTTCAGATTGATTGCAATCCCTGAAAAAGATTATGTGCACATACCTGCAATGGGTAACATTATTCCCCAAACAAAAACCAAGATGCTTCCAAACAGATACATAAGAAGGGAAGCAGCAAAGAGAATACCAATTCCACATAAGAATGGATGCTGTGTTTTAAACTTCTGAGTTTCCCTTTTGTTGTTTGAAAAATATACAAATGCAGCAATTATAACAGCCATAGTAACCATCCCCAGCATCATTGACTTTGGATTCATAAAGCTGTAAGGGAGAAAAAATGGAATTAATGAACAATATGGTTAGCCATTAAAGTTTACACACTTAATTTTATAGCTTTAGTACAGCATGGGCCACATTTACTGTAGACCTTGAGGGGCCTGGGGCACTTCAAGTATGATGGGCTCCTTAACAGATACAGTCAAACTTGGGGCAATATTACTTGGAGAGGGGGCTCTATACAGTATAAGCAATACCACTAGTTGGTCTGTAGTGTATCAAGTAAATTTCTGCCAAGAATTTCTCCCAAAATTGCTAGAAATGACATGTTCCAGGCATTGCTAGCTATGTACACCTAAATTATATAAAGTATTCCTTCTATGTTAAAGTTCTTGCGGTTTTGATGAGTCTGAAGTAAGCTTAAAATATTTATTTAAAGTTTTTAAGATTTTATTGCATCTTTTTTATGTTCATTAATGTGGTTTAATTTTTGTATAGATGCTTGAGGCCCCCTATCAGACGGGCCTGGGGAAAAATTCCCCATATAACTATGACCCTGTACGAGAACGCTTCACAAATCAAGACTTTTTGCTACTTTTAGTTAGACTATAGAGTTAATAGCCAAACAGTATTAGCTACATGATCAGACTTGGCCAGTGACATGTCTTCCCTTAACGGAAGAGGAAAGAAGGAACATATGGGAGATGAAAATTAGAGATGTAGTCATCCCAGCCTGAGAGATACAGATAGCAGTACTTTGTCCCAGGGTGAGAGTAAACTTCTTTTCACCACAATATTACTATACATTGCTGAGCTTGAGAAGTCCTGTGGTTTTAAGCACATAATTAATGACCCACAATGCAAGAAAGCACAAAGTTCCAATTTCTGAGCTTGAAGTAAGTTGGAGCAAAGGCCTGTCTTCACAATGATGGCTTCTCTATTGTTTACAAAAGCCCCCGTACTCTATGTACCTTGGCACTGCATCATACACATGACTAGCAGGCACATAGCCAGACTACAAATTTTTGAGGGGTAAAATCTATTATTTTTTTGGGGGGGGGGAGCACTGGAACTAGTAGAGCTGCCTGCCTGACTTGGCATACAGCAAGTGCTTTGAAGGCAAGGGTATCAGCAGGGGTATGGGGACCTCCCACAGGAAAAATTTGAACAATTATATTGTTGAGTACAGGTGGGGGGCAAGGGTGGTCATTGGATGGGTCAGCCATACTCCCCCTTTCCCCTCAAGACTAAAACCATGAGCAGTAGCATAAATGAAGAAATCTTCCATGGCAGCTAGGGGTAGGAATCAGAGGGGAATGGTGTGATCGCTCCAAGAGAGGATGAGACAATGCATCAACTTGCATGTGGATGCCCTCAAACTGAAAGTGCCTTTTCTGTTAATGAAAGATCACCACATGAAAATCCATGTATGGGTGGAACACTTACTGGCTAAGGACTATGTACAGTAGATAAAAAGGGGACCAGGATTAAGCAGTAGTCCAGAATTGGTTTTAACTGTTTTTGTAGAGTATCTCGCATTTGATTGGCATAAACAAGCATATAAAATAGAGACACTCTAAAAGGTTCAAAATATGCTACAAAGAAGGTTAAGGACTCATCTTACTGGACACAGGAAAATTTCCCCCTTTCTTTGGTAGCGTTTCAACCACAGCTAGTAAATTTTGATAGTCAGTTGTTCTAGGGTCATCAGAGCTCAAAAATAATCCTGACTCTTTTCCTTGTTTTAAGTGAGAAGTTAAAGAGTTTTAGAGTTTAATGTTAAGAGTTTAAAACAGGGTTTCCCCTGGCATTCATTTTGTGAGGCGGCCACCTCACAGTGTTTGGCCACCACCTCACAGAAATATGCTATAGTTGCCACCTGTACTGTACTAGCTATAGAAGTACTGATAGTCTCCCTCACTGATGGTGCCAAAGCTGGTACCATATTGCCCCCATGGACTCTGTACCACCTCACACTCTCTAAAACCCAGGGGAAACCCTGTAACATTTGAGGGTCAGGAAGCCACTTGGCTCATCACAGGCCTCTTTACCAGAGTGATGAGCACCAGCGGGATACACCTTCTCTTTTGGACTAGTGCTCAGAGGATAAAGAGGGAGGTGCACTGATCACTTCCAATCCTGCTCCTGTCAGTGGGACTGCTAGTTAACATCCCCATCAGATGGATGTGAGTTTATCCTCAGTCTTTAGCCACTTTCCCAAAGACTGGAAGGGGTGAAGGATCCTTGCTTTGATTTGCTAACCATGCAGTGCTGTGGTTGAGTGGATATGAGGTGGCATTTGAAGCAATCAAGCTTAGCAACCGGGAGGTTCAGGGTTCAATCCCTGGCCAGGTCAAAGTAAGGTGGGTTTTTCATCCAAGAAATATCTACAGCTTTCCTATCTAAAGTGGCCTTTTAAAAGAAACCAAATTTGATACAAATTGTTGAGATGGCTGCCACCAACGTGAAGTTGTAATTCATGAGCCATGGGCTTCCTCCACGTCCGTGGTCACTTAGCGTCATAAAACAACTGCCCTTCAAGGCCCTGAATTATTATTATTGCTCTGCACCACTGTTTGACAGCTGAACTGAGCAAAGAAGACAACTTTGACCTGCATCAGACAACGTCCTGAGTCAAAAACTTCAGGCCAGATTACCAGACATGCAATTTTGATTTGCCAATTTTAAACCCCCTCAGCATCACTGCCACCAGCTATGCCAGACAAGCAAATTTTAGTCCCCAGAAATTTCCAAGTGGCAAGGCAGCATGCTGCTAGAATTCAAATACGATTTTAGCCAAAATCACCCAACAGAAAGGCATATTCCCAGGTGACTCATATCTCTCCACTTGCAACAGTTAATCCCTTTTGTTTCCAAACAAGGCACATAGCTCTGTTGACCAAAGACTCTTTAATGGCTTTACAAGCATTACCTTTGTCAAGGGTTGTATATAATTCAGTGAAGGAATTTATCATTAACATCTGGGTATTGCCAGATCTCAAGATAGTACTAACACAGTAAGTTCATTGATAGACTGTGGTTAAAAGTGGTCAACTAGGAAAGGCTACAACTTCATATACTTTTCTAGCACCATGGTACACTCAAACATAGGCGTAGGTAGCCCAAGTTGATTTGGGGGGGGGGAGGGTTGAAATGATTTCCCCAAAAACAATCAAAAATTTCCAGGCGCCCCACGTGCGTGTCAACATGTTAATGTACATATCATATAGGCATGCATCAATTATCACACTGCATGCCAATTACATACAATCATTTGCTGTGTTACTACCCTTCCATAATGTTTTGCGAAGTTGTTACAGCAAAAACAATCAGTGGCGCAGCCAGGATTTCTCTCATGGGTTTGGGGGTATGCCTTATGTTGTGTGATCACCGGCCTGGGGAAGGGGTCTAAGGGGAGGGGCTGTCCCCCTTCCTTTTGGAAAATTTTTGAAAAATGAGGTGTCCTTACATGCAATCTGGTGCAACATATGCTACCTTTGAAGTAAAATTTTTGTTAAAAAATTTATGTATTTTAGGTACTAAAAAAAAAAAAACGGCATCAGTCCAGTATGGAAAGTATGGCATATGGATATGGATTTTTTTTCTTGATTTTTATTGCACACTTGAAAATTCACATTGCACACCTCATTCTTTAAACCAATGGCAATTGCCTTGTACAACCCTACTGTAGGTATACATGTTACATTGACTTGGCCTATTGGATGATCAAAAGTCGTGGTCATGATGTGCTGATGACTTGATTGAATGATGTATGCAGTGTCGGCCATCACTCGGCCAAGACCACTGGAGTGAGGCTTATTTGGAACTTGTGATCCGGTATCGATCCCATACTTTCCACTCTGGATGTTAAGGAGGCCTTCAAGACTTTTGTGTAAATTTCTCCCAAGTATTTATTCACTCTTGACTTTTCGTGTTCACACTTCAAGTGTGCATTTGACACCTTTTTGCACACTGCACACTTCAATTTTTTTCGTGCACACCCGATATCTCGGCAAAAAGTGCCATACTTTCCAATCTGGGCATCAGTGAGGGGAGGGGATGGCCCAATAGCCTGCCTAAATACACCACTGATAATCATAATATTAGATTAAACATAAATAAAGGGCAAGAGCAGCCCCAAACTTATTTTGAAGCAACAGCTAAATCTCACAATTTTTTTCTTATTTCTCTTCAAAGTATCTTTCATAATATTTTAGGACTTCAATATTTCATATTCAAGGTAAACCAATAAGTTACTTCCAGTAAATTTCACATTTGAGGAGAAAAAATATTGTCACATGACTCTAAAGAGCCAATCATGAAACAGGACAGTCTACTACACTACTTCAAGTTGGGGTGACTGCATTTCCCCACCTGTTGGTGAATTAATACCAAATATATAGGTGCTGGTGCAATTCAAATCAGAACATTTTAATTACCAAGAAAGTTTTTTTTAAAATATTACCTTTAGCTTCATCATTGCATTATTTTTCTTTCAGTAGGTGCCCAAAAATTTTTCAGCATTCTGCCCGAATTTTCAAAATATTTGGTTTCTCCTACGCCTAGATGCACTCAGCACCATGCTGGCTACTCCACCTTTTTGTTAGCTGATGCTTAATTGTGTTAATACTCCATTTGAGGGCTTTTGAAGGAACCACATTCCATTTTTCCAAATCCCATAGTGAACTAATTGCGGACTACATGCAAAATTGGCCTTGGAATGTATTTAAATGTTAAGGGGAACAAATCCAGGCACCCCACGCTACTCCTCTGAACAGAGCCGGTATCCCAATGAATTAGCCAATGAATAGGATTTAAGGTCCCAACTTGCCAGTGGGTCATGGCAGCATAGAAAGCCTGAAGCATTTGTAAGCATGCATAGCAGCTAGGGTGACCACTTCCCGATGACAGAAAAGGAGGACAACCTTAACTAATATCTATGCAGAGCGCCACCATGGGTTGGCGTGTAGTGTACAGGTACTGTACCAAAAAATTTTGGCTTCACAAACTCCTCAGATGGCCTGAAACAGCCCTTTCCGGTGTTCTAAGCTGCATAATCAGAGCTGTGAAATTGTTATGTTGTGTCTGAAAATGAAATTATCTCTGAAAATTTGTGCATGAGGGAGGTTTTACTGTAGAATTTTCAGAATGGTGGAATATTAAACGTCCGGCGTCCTGTGAACCCAAATGGAGGACAGGGCGCTCAAAAGCCGGACTGTCCGGCAAAAAGCCTGACTCCGGACGAATGGTCACCCGTAATAGTAGCAGCAGCTGCATAAAAGACTCTACTTTTTAATAGGGTCAGTGACTTTTCATGAATTCCGTTATGGAAAATATGTGTATATTCATGGGGACTCGAAGGTAATGAGTCAAACGCACTTACCCAACCAACAAAAACATTATCACAGCAGTAAGAAAGTAGTTAGTTTGATAATACAGTAAATTGTCGACAAGTCTGTTGGTAAATCTCTGCGGATCGTGTACTGCAGGAGATGAAAATCTAGCTGACTCGAGAAGAAAATCTTGCAAAGACCTCAACGGGGGTACCTCAAAATCATCCATCTTCCTCGCGGAGCTTTCAGCGCTCGTAATTCAAGCAAGAAGGTTGATACTGTTACTGTTACTAATACTGTCCGATAGCTACGTAGCTGCAGCCTAGTCTAGGTTTACATGTAGACGGCTACACAAGTGCAAAGTATATGCGATACATGTACAGATTCTGTACTACCATCAGCCATCAGCCTAACGGGAGACTACGCCTATCCAATTGTACATACGTACACATACAATGATACATGCTGATTCAGATTTTTAAGGACGTGTAGAAAGTTACACGTACTACCCTGCAGACAGCTGCGCTGGCTGTCGGGTACGTAATGGACTTGTGAGAATTCTCAAGCGTAAGGGGAATTCCCACACACAATGCTTTCTCGAATGGACTTGCTCTCAGTCTCAATTGTTTTTGGTTTCCCAGTGGGTAACCACTTTTGCAGTGGTTAAATTGAATATGTTCTGTGATAAATGAAAACGTGCAGGACTAGCAACTGCATCTCAATAAGCCGTTTTCAATCAATACTTCACGACAAATGATCCTTATAGGGCCGTGACTGGGTTAATTACTCTCCTGAACAATTGGCCACCAGCCCGAACATCACACATGGATGACTAATCCCGGACAATTTCCACCCCAGACAATTCTTCTTCCCAGCCCTTTAACACCCAGACATTTATCCGAACCATGACAATTGCCTACAAGACCTTCCACGTACCATGGTGTCCGTCCACCGAAAAATTGGAAATTTTCAAGGGTGACCATGGGAAATCTCCTGGGGAAGTCGTCATGTGGGGTTCCTTGGTAATCATCCGGGTTGAAATTGTCTGGGGAGTTGTTCAAGAACCTTTAACATGGTGGTTACCGACCTTTGTGATAGTACAGTTACCAAGAGGTACATGAGTCATTTTACAGCTCATGGGCGATAAACGCTTAGGAGGAAGCATGTGGATATTTGAGAAAATAAAGTGAGATCCTAAATTAGGATTGGGGAACCTTTTGCCTGTGAAGGACCATTTCTATGATAGTCAAAACACCACATGAGGGCCAAATAAGCAGTAGCCTAGTTGTCGAAAGCGCGTCAAGCCCCCATCCCAGGCTCCATTAAAACGTGGGTCCAGTCTAGCCCTCAGATAGTTTCAGTGGGGTCCTGGCCGGGGAAGCACCCCATTTGGCACCATAGGGGAAGCTTCCAGAAGGTCAGGAGTATCTACAACAATGCAAAAATTACCGATTGTTTTAATTTTCAACATACTCACGGCAGGGAAAGATTGTTCTGACTCAGGCTGGGATACCCCCTGACCTAGAAATGAGCCCACGAAAAGACCGAATTTTATACTGCTTGTAAAGCTGCAAAGTTAACAGCACTAGAACCAGCCAGCTATAGGGTCTGCATGGTTTATGCATACCTATAGGGTTTGCAACGCGTATACATTTTGGAAATTGGGGGCATGTAGCCTCAAGTTTACGTTGATGTATTACGCAGCATATTTATGTGTAATATACAGAAAAGGGCAGGCCCGTAGCGAGGAATTCTGGTTTAGGGGGGCACCGACACTTCATAGAGGGGCACCGAAGAAGATTATGTTTGTTGTCAGTAGTGCTACCACATGATTACAGTTTGCCGTAACTACAGGGGATTATAATTCAAGCTTACCACGGTTTTACGTGTGCACATACGCGCGAAGCTCGCGAAAATTTCACTCTTCTGATGGAAAGTTTTCCCTCCGCTTGCAATACAGAGACGTAGAAATTCTCCACAAGTGAAGGGAACAAGACTATAATCACGATATATCTTCAGCTCAGCAAGAGCAGGTGAAGCCGGTTGAGTACTTTGCGAACGGCGAGACGGGATCAGGGGCTGCCATTAGGCAGGCTTGGTCTGATCCAGTATGATTTTGTTAGGACCCAGAGGGAAATTCCCCGAATATGTAGCGAATTAACAATATGGGAACACCAGCATGGAGCTTTGAGCAGGACTTTCAATGACAGTGAGAGCACACCAATGTCTCCACAGTTCACAGTTCAGATGGTCATTATCGTATTTCTACTCTGAACGAAATTTTGCATCAAAAAAAAAAAAACCAAAAAAAAGTAAATTTTGGAATAAATTTTTGGTACGAGTAAATTTAGTTTCAAACCGCAGAGCGAATGCTACTCAAGGTACTGGATTACTTCAAGAAAGCCCCTTGATGTCCGGGATTTAACTTTGAGCCTTCACCTAGCTTTGGCTGGAAGAATTCACTTGAATTTTTGTACTAATAATGTTCACGGGTGATGTAACTTCGCTTGGGAGAATTGCGCGCGAATTGCTCCGAAATTTTGCAGGAAAATTATTTACCACGGTAAAACCTGCATACAGACTCAGCAAGGGGTTGTGGAAAGATAAGCTTCACGAAGGGACCAAGCTCCCCTAGGAGGCCCAGCAACCCGAAGCCCCGTCAGAAGCAATGGGTTACGGACTGGATACCGATCGCGAAAGTTTGGGCAACCGGCGAAAAAATTTGGGGTTCTGTTGAAGAAAAATTGAAATATTGGTTCTTATTAAGGAAAGATAGAAAATTTGGGTTTCTATGGAAGAATTTGCTCCTCTTCGTCCTAGACAGTTCCAATTCTTCCGTCTAAGTTACTCCTTCCAAAACTGTGTTGAGCCCCCCCCCCCCCTTGTGCAGACACAAAGCTAGTTTATTGCTTAAGGGCATATCCTGTTGGGCATACAAGGCCATAATATGTAACCAGAATATTCTCTGCGCATGCTGTGTATTGTGAGCTTTGATGTCAATCAAAGAGCATTCACCTAAGACCAATTGAGAATTTTGCTTTCTCCCAACCAAAATGTATTTGGGGTGATGAGTGTCTGTCTTTAAGAACAAAACCAAGACTCCGGGCGACTGGTCGCGAAGGGATTCCCCCTTCCACCACCCCTGTACATTGAGACACTAAACGTTTCATAAAAAATGATTATCATGATGTTGAGTCTGAATTAAGAATCTTCCCGATCTTAAGAGAAAGAGGATGGAACTTTTTATGAATTCAATTTTGTGTTTTTCCGGGAATAACACCTACACGAAAGAACAATAGCCTAATTGTGGAACCTGTACATTTATAGATTAAGCCAACATAACATATCCGAAACGGGTGTTAAAGCTATATGTAACTAAAGATGAAAGCGCGCGTAGGGCGCAAAATTTTTTGTAATTTTAGAACAAAAATGTTACACAGAACAAAATACGTTCATTATTAAACTCCTTTTGGGATCATTTTTGGTTACAAATTGCTTAATGTCATACCAGGGCCACCGTTTACTCTGTACTAAAATTTTATTTTCGATCGATTTTCCGTATAGGGGGCACAGTGGTCCGCACGGGGGGGGGCAAGGCCCCCTCGTGCCCCGCCTGGCTACGGGCCTGGAAAAGGGTAAGCATTTTAAGGGGTAGTTAAAATTATTGCTAAATAACTTCCATATGTTTCTGCAAAGTACATTTATAAATCACACCACAGGCCATGGTTTCGCTGGCCGTATATGGTCCGTGGACCGGAGGTTCCCATCCCTGTACTAAATACTAAATGGTTTCCATGCACTAAGCAAATTATTAGCCGTAACATAACACAACAGGGGCAAAGGAATCGCTAAAGCCCCATAAAATGTCCTGCAGTTCTAACCCAAAACAACATATGGCCAGGCCAAACTCCAACAAAGCTCATCACAATCAGGACTAAAATTAGAGTTAACAACCCACTCACGGAGGCTGTTCCAGTCATCAACAGCTCTATGAGAAAAGCTAACTTTCTATAATGTCAAGTCTAAAGAAACACTTCACCAGTTTCTTGCGATGGCCCCGAACCCGAGAATTAGTATGAACGTTTAAGCAGCTACAGTTTGACAGAGAATCATTACCAGAGAGGAATTTGAAAACCTGTAGCATATCTCCCCTAATCCTTCTTAAATCAGAGGGGTAAGTACTAGACATTTGAACCTATCACGGTGAGGGAAATTGCGCACCTCATGTATTAGCCGAGTTTAAGATTTTTGCTATTGTCCGGGGATAAATGTTTATTTTAGGAACTCTTGTTTTTTTGCTATATGTGTATTTTCCTAATCTGTGGAACGAATAAATATAGCTTAACACAATGTCTGCATTCGATTCGAGTTTCGTTCATTGGCGGTTTTTTTTTTTCTTCCCAGTTGAAGAGGGAAAGTTGAGGTTATCAAGCCAGATAGAAATGAACTAATAGCACCCTAGGCATTGCACGAGTGTGAGACCGAAATAAGTAAGCCCGCCCCCGCCCCCCGCCCCCCCCAAAAAAAACATGCTGCCATGTGGGTAGAAAACAATAATAAAGTAAAAGGGAGAAAAAGAGACACATGGAGAATTTGATAGGAATATATTAGTGCAAAAAATAACCTAACCATCTCAATTTGTAGTAAACTATAAGGCCCTTATACTAACATTGCTCTAAAATTTTATTTCACGACGATTCTACAGTGGAAAAAAGATATGAAGTCTGCTAAAAATTTTGCGTAGTTTATTAAGGATCTGTCTTCCAGCTCTCTGATGTGTGAAAGGAAACCGTTAAAACATATCTAACAGTCATCTGAGAACATAAGCCTACGGGACTACTTCAGACTGGGGGGTGTTGCAGCTCGTTTGTCCGAAACTTTGACGCATATTTGCCGAAAAATAGCTTTTATTTTGCCCGAAAATATCAAATTTCCTGACAAAATGAGGAGGGGAAGTCTCTCAGTCCCCTCCGTGTACACGTATGTTCCTGAAGTCACCGTATTTGAATCAGTACCACTAAAAATCTCTAGCTTTAACTATGGATTTGTGGACAAAACAATTGACTGGCACTTCCAATCATCCTGTTTCTGAAGATCAATCCAGTTTCTTTTAAGATGGTTAAGTAGAAAAATGTTTGCCAAGCTTAAAGATTGACAAGATATTAATATCAGCTCTCAAAACTGTTGTTCTTATGGACAAACGGGGACCTCCAAGCCGAAAGAATGAGGGATAATTTTCAAGGACTTAAAGGCATCCGTAGTAAGAGTTACCATAGCGGTTATAAATAGCTTTAATTATTCATGTTATACCAAGTACATGTTATTCATATATTTGCCTACTTGGTGGACGTGTATAACTCCTGCACCAATATCGGCTCTCGTATTATCATGTACGTCAAAATGGGAGTACATACCCGACACCTGCTATGAAGGTAATTCATCCATATGAACGAACATAATCAGAGTCAACACTCTCCCGGGAATTTCCAGTATATGTATTTATATCTTTACATTGGGCTTACTGCTTAGCTATGCAGAAATTAAAGTATGTGCAGAAATATGCCAATTTGTCTGTTTACTACCGAGAATAAATTGATTTATTCTGAGGTGGATGAGAATATATTATTTTTCTTGCATCCATTAATTTCGGAGGTTAAAAAGAAACTATCTTGAAGAGATTCGAGTTATATCGTACATTGCAATTAATCACTATATGTATGTTACAGAAGCTGGTATGCATTATATAAATGGAGCATACTAATGGCACACAGTGAGGCGGTCCGGTGTTGTCAGCGATATGACGAATGTCTTATCACGACCAATGCCTGAACTACAGCTCTTTCTACTATCAATTTCTCTCTACTATACTATATCAAATACCCAATGCTATTATCAAATATCAACTGAATCTTCGTTCAGTTGGCCCTTGACCGTCCAGGTTGCATTTTTGATGGCTTCAGATGACATTTAATCCCACAGCATTTTCAGCATTCAGAGTGTGCTGAAATCTTTATAGGAACGTATAAGAAAAAGTATGTACTCTTGTGAGCAAAATCAGATCAGCTGTCAAGTGGCCCAACCCGTCAAGGTCATAACGTACATTATATCGTACCCTTCTGTTCGATGAAATGGTCAAACCTGTTCCCGCCGCTGGGCGCTGACCGCGCCATAACGGCAAATAGAATAAACTAACTATAAAATTTAGGGTAAAATTCCCGACTTTTTCACATGGGCACTTGGGAGGGGTGGGGTTGAACTGTTTACCGATAAGGAAAGGAGGATAAAGAAATTAAACTACAAAACTATACAGCGTGCAAAGTGCTCCGAAATTTTTTTTTTTTTTTCAAAGAATGTGTCCTCCTCGATAATGCAATCATAGGTAAAGCCGTTTGGGAGACTGTTTAATACCAACTTTTGATTCTCATCGTGAGTAAAATTTGATGTTGGTGAGGACGACGATGATAACAGAGATGAATGACAAATATATGGAAAAAAGTGCCGTCAATTTGAAAACTTTCTGTTACCGGTTCAAGGAAAATGCAATTTGTCGTCATTTTGACTATTTGTTACGGAAAAGTTACGGGACCAATTGGAGGGCCGTTACAGTTACTTTTAGGCAGAATTGTAACTAGTTACTTGCTACGTTACTGAAATGCAAATGTAACTCGTTACACGATTCCGTTACACAAAATGTAACTCGTTACAGTAACGGCGTTTCTTGTAACTCGTTCCTTCCCATACCTGAACGGCGTAACATTTTGCTCCCCTTTCTTTCTCGTTTCATGTGGTCACAATGCCCACAAAGTACATTTTCTTTGGAAAGGTAACATAAAATTTTCAAATTGATGAAACTTAGGTAGTAATATCATTTTCGATGTATTCAAACTTTATCTGTACTGTCGTAGTCGTCATCCCAACCATGAACAAATCTTCCACAAGATTTAGAGTCACAAGCTAACACTATGAGCATGTGAAAGTGTGCACGGTTATGGTAATTGGACACAGAGTAAATAATTTCCGAATTTATGGTACCATGTAATTCATAGGCGTAGTGGAACAGGGGGAAGGGGGAGGCCGCGTCACGCTGATTGGTGGGGGCGGAAACCTTGTTTCGCTCTCTCACTTTGGATGACATGCTGACAAAGCATGGCATTGAATATGATGAAATTACTTCAAAGTTTGGCAAACATTGCACGATTTTGCATCTAGGGCACTTTAAGGAGTCAAAAAATTTCCAAAGGGGAGGGGGGTGCCCTTCCCTTAGAACCTTTCCCCAGGACACTGATCACTAACATCCACTTCCGTCCCACTTTCAAAAAGCTTGCTACGCTTATGTGATTAGTACCACATATTCGAATTTATGTCCACATATATTTGAATATGAGGTGCCATATTAGAATTAATCCGCACATAAAAATAAACAGCCATTGGTCAAATAAATGGTACCTTAGGGGCCTATATTCGCATAAATGTCCACATATTATCCACACATATGGTAGGTTTACCATATAAAAATAGGCAATAGACTATTTGACAATGGATAGATCATACATTTAAGTTTACACTTCCTTACATGTGTCTCATTAATAAGGTCATCGTAAGGCTTCCAAGCTTCACAGTTCGGCCTCCCTGCCAGTAATGTTCACAGTGCTTGACCCAGAAGTTTCGACAGAGGGATAGGATGGGTCATCTCAAGAGCGCCCAAGGTGCTTCATGAGTGCAAAGTTCGAGTTTCCACCCGTGCAGGGTCCAGGGCCAGCGTGAGGGCTCCGACAGGGTCCAGCGGGCAAAGCCCCTGAATCTCTCCAGATATTACATACTAAGAACGCAGAAAATCCGCTCCAATAATTCAATATTCTTGGCTGGGTACAGGTTACTATAAAGGCAGCTAGCGAGGTCCAGGGCGAAGCAGGTTTTTTTTTTCAAAATTTGGACGGTAGCATTAAAGGCGAGATTTAGCTGTCAGAAATGTTTTTGTTACAATGAGTGATTTAGTTCCGTCATAAGGTCAGTTTGGTATGGGGTGTCAACGGCGAAAATATTCCCGTTAAGCATAGGCGTAGGAAGCTGTTTTAGACTGGGGCTGAACGATCTTTCGGGTCGCCGTCCTAGGGGAGGGGTGCCCCCTGGAAAATTTTTTAATACTTGAGGGCCCTAGGATGCTATTTGGTCCAACATATTGTTACAAGACGACCCGTCAGGAACACCGGATTGAATCCATCGACGAGTGAATGGAAAGTTCCAGAGAATTCAACTTCAACGCAGCCTTTCTAGAACTGTCTAGAAGTGAGAACTGTTTACGTTATGTCCCAATTATAGCAGCGACCTAGCAACACTTCGAAGAAGCTGCAATTATCGTTATTCAACTACTGTGTGTTCTAGAAGTTTCTATTAAGGAACGTTCTCGTAATTGCTGGACTGTGTACACTAGAAGTTTCTGTTAAATTCTGGAGAGTTCTCGAATAAAAGCCTAGAATATAAAAGGCAGTTCAACAACTGCTAACGATGAGAGATACCCTAATACTTCATCGAGAGACACCATCGAGTCCAGACGTTATTCTGCTGTCCGTTTGTTGACCGAATCATATGAGGCCAGCCACTGACAATTCACAATTGTGACAAATTGCCTTACGCCGTTTCTACACTGTGTATTGAGGTTGTTATCATCCATCGCCTACCTAGCCTTGTCATTATTCGCTCGTGGAACCAGTTCCTACGCTACAGCACGCTGCAGGTCTACCACTGTGCCATCGTCAACGTGCATGCACTACCAGCCCTTGGACCAGACCAGGCAAATATTAAGTAAAGGATTGTGAGTAAGTCTAATTAATTATTGTAAATTTAAGTAAGATAAGGAGATTGTAAATAATCATTAAGTTGTTGAATTTTAATCTCGTTCTTCTGTGATCTTTCGCTGTTATTGGTTTGAATTGCAACCACAAGCCGTAACAGAATTGGGGGCCTATCCGGGAACGAAAAGTACTAGAAAATTCGAGAAATTCTGTTGTAAATTGTAAACAACTTCAAAATGCCATTCAACTTAGATAAATTCGTGGCTAGTCCCTCAGTCGAGGAACTAGATTCATTAAAGAAGTCTGAGATTGTAAAGGTCGCAAAACATTATGGCATTGAATTTCAGCCTTTAATGCGGAAAGACGAGATTAAAAGATATGTTCTAGAATATCTTGTGGATGAAGGTGTCCTGCCTAGTACAGTATTGGAAACAGCTATCACTGTGCCAACTGACAACACATTTGAATTGAAAAGGCTTGAATTAGAAATGAATAAGGAGATTAGATTAAAAGAAATGGAAAGAGAAATGCAAAAGGAAAAAGAGGAAAGAGAAATGCAAATGTAACAGGGCAGGACTGTTTATACATTATCGTCCAGTCAGACACTGTTAATTTAAGTTTTGTAGCATTGGCTTAGCCTAGGGTGACAATGTGTTACTACGCCTAACGTTGGACTTGTGTGTATACTCGTGCAGCAAATCACGTAGGCTTAGGCTAACCTAATGTAAGTAACATTGGGACTTGCAGTGTGATGCAGTTGGAAGATGGAATACGTGACTTTATTGTTCAGTTGTACGTACTTACTAACTAGTAATTCGTACCGTTATTTCTTTAACGATGCAATAACGTTAACATGTATTATTATGACGCAGACAGATAGGTATGATTATGAGCGCGCGTTACTCTAGTAAATTTACAGTTCCTAACGAAACGATGTATTATAGTGTGCTGCGCGTCCAGACGGCTGCTGTACTGTTGTATGTACCGTGACGGTGCATGCGCGCCTAGCCTTTGTCTATACGTTCTTGACGTCACAATCGTTCCGGGAATCCCCTTATGTTTAGTTCAAACAAGGAGCGCGTAGAATTACATTGTTTTCTGCGCGGTGCAGGCTAAAGCTGTTATTTTAAAAGTAAGATTCATTGATTAATTGAGGGAGATCGAGAGAGGGTGGAAGGTTTAGCGAGGGTTGGTGCGGTTGCAACTGCAGAAAGTAAGTGTTATGTTATAATTAACTGGCCAGATTAGGTAGTAGTAAAAAAATAAGATTTAATTAAAGCACAATTTAAACATTATATCACTTGGATTATTTTTTGTCTCTTTCATCGAGTCTCTCAGCCACACGACCTAGAATTCAATCCTGGAGATAGATCTTCATATCGCTCCAGGAGAAACAAGTTGCCCGATTTGAAAAACGCGCGGCCGACCCCTCTTACACAAATGCAAAAGGAAAAAGAGGAAAGAGAAATGCAAATGCAAAAGGAAAAAGAGGAAAGAGAAATGCAAATGCAAAGGGAAAAAGAGGAAAGAGAAGAAAGAGAAAGAAGGGAGGAAAAGGCAAGAGAACATGAATTTAGGTTGAAGCAACTAGAGTTAGGGGTCATAAAAGGCTCAGACCCTAAAATAGGCTTGGATACTGGGGGATTCGATGTTTCTAAGCACGTAAAATTTGTCCCCAAATTTCAGGAGGATAATGTGGAGAAATTCTTTAACCATTTCGAAAAGCTGGGTGAGCAACTAAAGTGGCCAAGAGATAAATGGTCCATACTCATCCAGAGTAATTTCACAGGCAAGGCTCAAGAAGTGTATTCCGCTCTGTCAATAGAGGACAGCATGGATTATGATAAGGTTAAAAAGGCCATATTACAAGCCTATGAATTGGTGCCTGAAGCTTATCGCCAAAAATTTAGAAAGTATCGTAAGGCGGATACACAAACATACGTAGAGTTTGCTTATCAAAAAGAAAGGCATTTCGACAGATGGTGTGCTTCCAAAAAGGTCTCCACATTTGACACTTTAAGACAACTGATGCTGGTCGAGGAATTCAAACGGTGTGTGAATGATGACATTAAGACTCACCTTGAGGAAAATAAGGCTGACAAGCTGAGTGAAGTTGCAAATTTGGCTGATCAGTATGCTCTTACCCATAAATTCAGTAAAGTGGGTCAGACTCAAAACAAGGGTCAGTTTAGTAGGCCAAATAAGAAATATGGCAATAGTAGTGGCACAACAAGTAATAGTGGATCTCAGTCTGGTTCTATCTCTCCAACAAATTCTGGTAAAAAAACAACCAGATTCAAGTCGTCAAAAGAACGACCAGGTCAGCTCAAACAAAGCTGCCTTTAAAGACATAAGTTGTGGTTTCTGTCACAAAAAAGGCCACACAATGGCAAATTGCTTCACATTGGCAAAATTAAAGGAGACTGAAACAGCTTCTAATGCCTTAGCCAATGTAGAGAACTCTTCTGAGGTAGTCGTGACTTTACGGCCTAATTCTAACGACAAAATTAAGGAAGAATACCTTCCATTCGTGTCTGAGGGGTTTATTTCCCTAGATGGGAATTCAGCTCATCCACCCGTCAAAATTAAAATTTTGCGTGATACAGGCGCAACTCAGTCGTTGCTTCTTGATGGAGTTTTGCCATTATCGGACTCTACTTCCACAGGGGCAAATGTACTAATTCAGGGGGTTGAGTGTGGATTTATTTCTGTCCCTCTCCACAAAATTAATTTGAAGTCAGATTTAGTTTCTGGGTCGGTCATAGTAGGGGTCAGACCTACTCTACCTGTAAAGGGGGTATCTCTGTTGCTAGGCAATGACCTAGCTGGTGGAAAGGTAGTAGCCAATGCAATTTTGACAGATAAACCATGTGATTATAACAACACAGAGCAATTAGAAAAGGAATTTCCAAATTTATTCCCTGCCTGTGCTGTCACTAGAGCTATGTCACAAAAGCTCGCCGTGGATGATAATCTTAAACATCCACCCTCCAAAAGTGAGGATACAGTTCCCAAAAGTGGAACAAGTAGGGAATCATGTAAGGATGATAATCTTGAACATCCACTCTCTAAAAATGAGGGTATGATTTCTGAAGATAAGGATGATAAACTTAATCATCCACCCTCTAAAATTGAGGAATTAGTTCCTAAAAATGGAACAACACTCCCAAAAGAGGAGTCAGAATCTGGAAAAGATTCCAGTAAAAATATTCATGAAAGTGAAGATTCTTGGTATGATCTCAGCCAATCTTTTATGACTAATCTTAATGATAGTCAGGATTGTGAGTCTCCTGGCCCACACATAGTGAGGGGGTAGAACAGGAAAAATCAAAAATGTCTGACACACTCCACAGAGACCAGTTGTCAGTCCAACAACAACATGATGAAGAGCTTCAGCCATTAATAGCTGGTGCACTCACTGAGGATGAATCGAAAGACGTCCCAGTCTGCTTTTATTTTAAGAACAATATTTTGATGCGTAAATGGCGACCACCTGATGCACCATTAGATGAAGAGTGGAGAATTTACCATCAAATTGTGGTACCTAGGACTTACAGAAGGGAAATACTGAGTATTGCTCATGAAATGCCATTTGCAGGGCACCTAGGAGTCAATAAGACTTACCACACAATTCTAAATCACTTTTATTGGCCAAAACTTAAAAGTGATGTGGCCAAATTTTGTAAGACCTGTCACTCATGTCAAATGGTTGGGAAGCCGAATCAGAATATTCCGGCTGCACCCTTAAAGCCAATTCCTGCTTTTGAAGAGCCGTTTAGTAGAGTCATCATTGATTGTGTAGGTCCCCTACCTAAGAGTAGGGCAGGGCATCAGTATATATTAACCATTATGTGTGCTTCTACAAGGTTTCCAGAGGCAATACCTCTGAAAAATATTAAGGCTCGGACAGTCTTACAAGCTTTACTTAAATTTTTCACATTGTTTGGGTTGCCGAAAGAGATCCAATCAGATCAAGGGTCTAATTTCATGTCAACTGTATTCCAGCAGATGTTGTATGAGTTAGGCATAGACCAAATTAAGTCTTCGGCTTATCATCCGGAAAGCCAAGGGGCTTTAGAAAGGTTTCACCAAACATTGAAGAATATGCTAAAGACATATTGTCATGATAATGAGAGAGATTGGGATGAAGGCATTCCATTTGTAATGTTTGCTGCCAGGGAATCTGTACAAGAGTCACTTGGGTTCAGTCCATTTGAACTTGTCTTTGGACACACAGTTCGTGGACCATTGAAATTATTAAAGGAGAAGTGGTTATCAGATCCAGGTGAAGACATACATCTACTTGATTATGTATCCCGCTTTAAAGATCGTCTTCATGGAGCATGTGAACTTGCTCAGGAAAATCTGAGACACTCTCAGAAGAAAATGAAAGCGTGGTATGACAAGACCACTGTGAACAGAGAGTTTAAACCTGGTGATAAGGTGCTAGTGTTTTTACCTGTTTCTGGTCAGCCACTTCAAGCTCGCTTTCAAGGACCTTATGTCATTGAGAGAAAAGTTAGTGACACAGATTACGTCATTTTGACACCTGACAAGCGTAAATCTAAAAGAGTATGTCATATTAATATGATGAAGAAATATTATGAAAGAGAAGATTGTGACATTTCTAAGGATGAAAGTGTACATGATGTAAATAGTAACAGTAATGATACAGGTGATCAAGTGTGTATTATCAATGCTGATTATGAACTCAGTAATGATGAGATCAAGGCTAATAATGTTCCTGACATGTGTATTAAGTTACAAAATTCTGATGTGTTGAAAAATCTTGACCAGAAATTAAGTCATCTGGATCACAAAGAAAAGTCAGAAATGAAATCATTAATCTATGAATATGCATGCTTGTTCTCAGATGATCCTGCTAGGACAAATTTGATTGAACATGATGTTGATGTGGGAGATGCTACACCAATCAAGCAGCATCCTTACCGAGTTAACCCTCGAAAACGACAACATCTCAGGGATGAGGTTCGGTATATGTTAGACCATGACATTATAGAACCTAGTAATAGTGAATGGTCTTCCCCTTGTATATTGGTCCCCAAGCCAGACGGTGGGTACAGATTTTGTACTGATTACCGAAAGGTGAATGCGGTCACAAGAACGGATTCCTATCCGATACCCCGTAGCGATGATTGTATTGATAGGATTGGGAAAGCTACGTATGTATCAAAGTTTGACTTACTAAAGGGGTACTGGGAGATACCGCTCACTGAGAGGGCTCGGAAAATCTCGGCATTTGTGACGCCAGATGGGTTATTTCAGTACAAGGTTATGCCGTTTGGTATGAAAAACTCACCGATGACGTTTCAGCGCTTAGTAAATAATCTTACGTCAAATTTAGAAAATTGTGAAGTATATGTTGATGACCTTATTGTGTACAGCAACTCATGGGATGAACATGTGCAACATGTTAAGGCATTATTTGACAAGCTTGCTGAAGCTAATTTGACTGTCAATTTGGTCAAAAGTGAGATTGCTTGTGCCCATGTGGTGTACTTGGGGCATGTGGTTGGTCAAGGCAAAGTTAGACCAATTAAGGCCAAAGTTGAGGGCATTGACAAATTCCCTGCCCCAACTGATAAAAGGCAGCTCATGCGCTTCCTAGGCATGGCTGGTTACTACAGACGTTTTTGTCCGAATTTCTCTGACATTGCTGCACCATTGACAAAATTGTTAAAGAAAAATGAAAAGTTTGATTGGACAGATAATTGCCAAGCAGCATTTGAATTATTGAAAAAGGCACTAATGAGTTCACCAGTGTTGATTGCTCCAGATTTTGAAAAACAATTTAAGTTGGCAGTAGATGCCAGTGACAATGGCATAGGAGCAGTTTTGCTTCAAGCTGATGAGCATGGTGTTGATCACCCTGTTTGTTATTATTCTAAGAAATTTGACAAACACCAGAAAAATTATTCAACAATTGAAAAAGAGACATTAGCTTTGATACTTGGTCTCCAACACTTTGATGTTTATTTGGGAACTACTAGTTTCCCTATCACTGTATACACTGATCATAACCCTTTGACATTTTTATCTAAGATGAAGAACAAAAATCAAAGATTGATGAGGTGGAGTTTATTCCTGCAATCATATAATGTAGATATTAAGCACATTAAAGGGAAAGACAATGTTGTACCAGACTCTTTGTCAAGAATTTGATCTGATGCAGTATGTTGAAAATCTCACTGTAAGTTTTGAAATTTTGTGTTAACTATGACAATGTGTATTGATGATGTTACTGTATTCATGTATCATCACCTAGCAAGACAAGTTGTATGTTGTGATTATACCTTCCATTGAATATTGGACTACATAATATACATACTGTAGTTATTACTGTAAAGTTATACATTGTAAATATTGTAACTTAAGTTTTGTCCGAGACGTCCAAAACTTTTTCAAGGGGGGGAGTGTTACAAGACGACCCGTCAGGAACACCGGATTGAATCCATCGACGAGTGAATGGAAAGTTCCAGAGAATTCAACTTCAACGCAGCCTTTCTAGAACTGTCTAGAAGTGAGAACTGTTTACGTTATGTCCCAATTATAGCAGCGACCTAGCAACACTTCGAAGAAGCTGCAATTATCGTTATTCAACTACTGTGTGTTCTAGAAGTTTCTATTAAGGAACGTTCTCGTAATTGCTGGACTGTGTACACTAGAAGTTTCTGTTAAATTCTGGAGAGTTCTCGAATAAAAGCCTAGAATATAAAAGGCAGTTCAACAACTGCTAACGATGAGAGATACCCTAATACTTCATCGAGAGACACCATCGAGTCCAGACGTTATTCTGCTGTCCGTTTGTTGACCGAATCATATGAGGCCAGCCACTGACAATTCACAATTGTGACAAATTGCCTTACGCCGTTTCTACACTGTGTATTGAGGTTGTTATCATCCATCGCCTACCTAGCCTTGTCATTATTCGCTCGTGGAACCAGTTCCTACGCTACAGCACGCTGCAGGTCTACCACTGTGCCATCGTCAACGTGCATGCACTACCAGCCCTTGGACCAGACCAGGCAAATATTAAGTAAAGGATTGTGAGTAAGTCTAATTAATTATTGTAAAGTTAAGTAAGATAAGGAGATTGTAAATAATCATTAAGTTGTTGAATTTTAATCTCGTTCTTCTGTGATCTTTCGCTGTTATTGGTTTGAATTGCGACCACAAGCCGTAACAATATTGACCAAATTTTTATGTAAATTACTAAAAAATTTTTTGACATTTCTAACAAAGGAAACAAATAAGGGATTTTCTCCCTTGGAGTGAGAGGGCGGAAACATAGTTCCGTCCCACATTTTTGACTGGGGGCTTTGGTCCCCAGCCCCCAGCATCTTACGCCTATCAGTGTTGTAGTCGAGACCAGCATCCGAGACCAGGAGCAGAACTTCGAGACCGAGACCAACAAGGTCCGGGACAAAGACCGATCGAGATCTAGACCGAGACCGAATGTACATATTGTATAGGAAAATGAAACAAACTGCCCAACTTTCTGAATACTTTTTACCTGACTTTATGCTCTACAAACGACCTATAGCACCAAGAGTGCATCAGCTCATTGATATAGGCCTATAAACCTGTTTTAAATTATCATATGCCAGACATAGATAACATAATTAATAACTTAAGATAATCATGTGTTCAAAGGCGTAGGAGTCCAAGTTGATTTGGGGGGGGGGGGGCTGTAACAACTTGCCCGAAAAATATAACCCCCAATTTCCGCGTGCCCCACGCGCGTTCAACATGTTATTGTACATATCATATAGGCATGCATCGGTTTACCACACCGCATGCCAATTACATTCAATCATTTACCGTGTTATTACCCTTCCATATCGATTATAATTTTTTGGGAAGTCGTTACAGTAATAATGATAATTATTTGGTGGCGCAGCCAGGATTTCTCTCATGGGGTTGGGGTATGCTTTATGCTGTGTAATTGCCCTCCTGGGGAGGGGTCTAAGAAGGAGAGGGGGTGTACCCCTCCCCTTTGGAAAATTTTTGAAAAATTAGATGTCCTTACATGCAATCTGGTGCAACCTATGCTACCTTTGAGGTAAAATTTTTGTTAACAAATTAACGTATTTTTTAGGTACTAAAAAAAATCGGCATCAGTGAGGGGGGATGGCCAAATAGCCTGCCTAAATACACCATTGATAATCATAATATAAGTTTAACCATTAAAATACACACTGGTGAATTAATACCGAATATATAGGTGCTGTGCAGCTCAAATCAAAACTTTATCATAATTACCAAGGAAGTTTTTAAAACTATTGATTACCTTTGCCTACATCATTGCATTATTTTTCTTTCAGTAAGTGCCCGAAAAATTCTAAGCATACTGCCCGAATTTTCAGTCCCCACAGCCCCCCGCCTCCTACGCCTATGCATGTGTTTTTCTTATGCTCTTCTCTTTAAATGGGAGTCAGTCAGTGCTACAAGTGTTCGGTGTTTATGAACTCAGGGGCGTAACTAGGATGAAATTTTTAGGGGGGCCTAGGTATCAAATGGGGGCCACGGCATTGATCGCCGTCCTTAATTCTTGCACATTTTATCAGGACACACACAATTTCTGGGGGGCCTAGCAAACATCTGGGGGCCCAGACCCCCAGCCCCCCCCCCCTCCCTGTAGCTACGCGCCTGGATCAACTTGGTGCCAATTAATGCATCATAGTGAGTTTGTCCAACCCACAGAAAGATGAGTCACAGAACTCTAGTTAGTGCCAACTTTTCCTTCGGACCAAACATGACCATGGAGTACTCGCAGTTCGGTTACGGGATATTTTGTTTTCGAGCCTAGGATAGGATTGCAGATGACTATGTATACGCTTAGCATATTACATATAGTTAACAATGTGTAATATTTAGACCTAGACTTATATCTTCAGAGTTGCCAGATAGCTGTCGTATCATATCTGATCATGATGGAAAAATGTTTTGCATTTGCACTTTTTCCCCATCTAAGAAAGAGTTCTGGTCGATAAGATAGGCCTATGTATATATGGAACTGGTATATATTAGTTCGTTCTATTTTTTCGATAGCCAACTGATGATTCGTAGCCAGACTGAGTTAAATATGGTCATAAAAATGCCAACAGGTAATTCCGAACCTAGAAATGGATAGCATTGAACAAACACTGCGGGGCCGTAGCCTGAGCGAAATCTCGACTCAACCCACCTTTCTTCGGAGGGCAAGTTAGCCCCGAGCTTGCCTTAGCGGCAACCCCATTCATACGCGAAAAACGGTGGGTTGACCTTGCTTTTTAATGAGTTACCCGGGCAACTCAGGGCATCGGTGGGTTCATGGGAAGGCGCTATTGGGGGCAGATGATGACACATGCTAAGCGCATCACCAAGTGTGCCTATACAGATAGTTTGCACCCGGAAGGATCCTTCCTTTTTCACCTGTGCAGCGTACTGAGGGGAGGGGCATATGTAAGACCTGGCTTAAGTACAAAATTTTGCAAATCCTTGACCAGATTATATCTTTAAAAATTGTATTTTTATAGCGATATTATTCCTACTTAACTGGGTGTAAGTCAAGAAGTGCTCTCTAAAGAAGATGACACTCTATGCTCATTGAGAAATTTTTGTCTTTTAGAAGTGGCTTGGATAAAAAATAGTGCAATCTTTGGTAAAGCTTCTTAAAACGTGGAATTGATTGTATGTTTAGGAACCCTCATTACTTAGCGATTTTTTTCTATTTTGGAAGACGCGGCCGTGTAAGGATGTTGCCTCAGGCGAGGGATGACAACTCTACTCTTTGAGAAATTTTTCTTATTCTAAGCTCTCCGAGATCTAAAATGGTGTTATCTTTGGGAAAGCTTTGGACTGATAATATGATTTGAAATGTTAATTATGTATTGAACTTTTCGGCTGTGACATGACCTCCGTGCAAGGCTGGTATGCGGTGCGGGCTTCCCCCTAGCACCCGTAGTACGCTACTGGGGGAACCACCATCGGTTGGAGCGTAGCCGTAATGAAGGCTTGTAAGCAACTGTTGGGGCGAAATATCTCCCAAATGAGAAGATGGGATGACATACTTTAGACCTTAAGTTGCATCTAAATATTCTTTTCTTTTAGATTTCATGCTTTTAGAAACAAGCTCAGATTTCAAGAAAAAAGTTAGATTTGATTTAACGTGAAAAAGCATTCATCCCAATTTGAATGAGTGTACCCGTGTAGCCTATTCCATATATGGCTTTGAGGATCATGTTACAACGTGTTTCTCATTGAATTGTGAAATTCACGTATAGAGTAACTCATTGGTTTACCTTGAATACTTATGACATATCAAGAAAGATACTTTAAATAACACGACATTTGTGAGATTTAGCTGTTGTCTCAAAATAAGTTTGCGGAGACTGATGTCCTTTAAATTAAAAGTTTCTTTACCAGCTCATTTGAGTTAAGCGAATTATTAAAGGTAATCATAGGATATTTTATTTTTAGTCAGTGTATATGATGGTGTATCCAAGCGATGTATCTTGAAGGAACTAGATAGTTCATTCGTCAAGAGAAAAAATCCGCATAAGAATGCATCCACGGCGCGTCGTCCGGGGACCTCCCCGCGGGAAATTTGGGAAGAAAAGGAACCCTAATATGCGATTTCCCAGGTTTGGGGGCCTTGAAATCATACTTTGGACAATGAAATTTTCAGCACTTTTTCTCAAGTAGGCCAATTCTCATTTTCGTTTTGGAAATGGAAATCTCAGGGGACAGTCCCCCCCCCCCCCCGGCAGGTTACGACCCTGCACTGAGAAGGAGATTTCAACACACCACAACAAATAAATGAGTTAATAAAAAAATGGAAAAAAAACGAGGATAAGTCTTTTGCCGGACTCCAAGTGAGATCAGAAAAACTTCCGAGACTGCAAGGGTTCGAGACAGAGACCGAGACCACAGCCCAGCCAACATGCCCAGCTGGGTTTTAGATGGGAAAGCTAGGCTTAGGTGGGCTGACGGATGTTACTGGGATATTGGTGTTTTGAACAAGCCAGACTTGCTAATGGCACGATGGGGATGTGGAAAAACATTGTTTCGTTATTTCTGTAATCTTTTGTCCGAAATTGTTTTCAGTTTTTTCCGGGTTTTAGCTGGGTTTTTGCTGGGCTTCCCCACATTTTGGAGCCCGGTAATAGCCCAGTTGGTGCCCAGCTGGGCACGTTTGGAACTAAATGCCCTCAATTGAAATTTTTTTTGCTGTTTCAGACAATGAACTTAACGTTGAAAGTTTTCTTGAAAATAAAATAGCAAGACAAAATAATCCAAGTTTTGAAATTGGGCTAGAGCTGGGATATTGATGGGTTTCCCAAACCAGAGGAGCCCAAACAGGAACCGGTTGGGGCCCAGCTGGGGAAACACATTCATGTATGAATGATATTTCACTCTTCTAAAATTCCTATTGTTTACTCTTTGTAGTTTTGGCGCTTTTAGGTTAAAGGTATGCATGCGTATTTAAAATGAAGTCATCTTCGCAGTTTATTTTGTCTTAATGGGCTCTAGCCTGGCTAAAGCTGGGCTAGCCCAATATGTTTGGTCCAGATGGGGCCAATTAGGAAAATTTTCAAAATATAATTTCATTGAGGTGATTAACTCTTTTTGCTTCAGAAAATGTATGTCCTATATTTTATCATAAATCTTTTCTTTAACTAAACATGTGGGAAAGACAATTGTGGCAAAGACAATTTGAAAAA
The DNA here is from genome assembly GCA_029531755.1 of Holothuria leucospilota. Classification (NCBI taxonomy): domain Eukaryota; kingdom Metazoa; phylum Echinodermata; class Holothuroidea; order Aspidochirotida; family Holothuriidae; genus Holothuria; species Holothuria leucospilota. The sequence continues at coordinate 75,634,616 of CM055962.1, read as the reverse complement.
AAGTATATGTTTAAGATAAAGTGAAATTATATTGGAACACCAGGTTTATATACCTTTCATCTTAATGGAGCATTCCAAATTTTTCAAAGGAAATTTGTATTTATCACTTAGGTCTAATTGAAATAAAGTGAAGCTGGCAATGGTGAATTCTTGCAGAAAACTATGTTTCTCAATTGTTCAATGCAACATTAAGAAGGAGAAATTGGAATATCATGAAGAAAATTGCATTCTTAATCGTTAATAATAACAAACAAGTGTCACTGGATATACATAATAGCCAAACCAAACTATTTACTTGAATATGAACTTTCCAGTAACATCCTACTACCTTTGAAAGTGGCTGGCATTAACAATGTCGGTAGCTTTTAAGGCTTGTAGAAGGAAAGTTACCTTAGATTTTCCATTACTAACCCAGTTGGACCCCCAAGTGGGACCAACCTCAGCTGGGGTAGCCCAGTTGGGGCCCACCTGGGAACACCTGACAAACACGGATTTGCCCCAGCATAGGCCCAGCAAGTAGCCCAGCATGTAGCCCAGCTGGGGCCCGACTCCAGCCCAGATAAGCTAGCTCAGTCGGGGCCCAACCGCGAACACCTGACAAACACAGATTGGCCCCAGCTGGGACCCAGCATGTAGCCCAGGTGGGGCCCACCTGGGAATGTTCGCTGGGAGGGTGTCGACACCGTGACCGAGACCGAGACCAAGAGAAACCGGTCAGTACTACATCACTGACGCCTAGGCGTTTATAAGACATCATTTTTCAAGGTAAAATTTGCATCCAGGTAGTGCTTTGAAACACTACAATTTCCTAACCCAAATGGTTTTGTCAGGAAGATAAATTTATCAATGCTTTCTATTCCGGTATAGATAACACTAGTTGCTTCAAATAATTATGTTTCTCTTTTCAATACTTGTAGAGGGCGCGGAAAGAATTCCCCTTCACAAGTCAGATATAAACTTTGCTCTTGTGTTGTACAATTATGAGAGGATAAATGAACAACATTGACTGTGGCAGCTCCCGGTTGAATGAAGCGAAACGTTTGAGATATTTGAAGGGAATGAAAAGAACTGAACTGAAGGTGAATGTGCGAAAATGTAGGTAGTTTGTGAATCACGTGTAACGAAAAACGATTGAAGTACTAATTTAGTAATTCATTCTTCAAGACATTTCGTCCAAGCTCCCGTAGACATCTTGTTCTTAAACTTCTTTTGGATCATTTGAAATTTCGATTGGAAACTGTTAAGCGTGCACTCGCCCCATGTAGCACGTACTGGCGTCACTGTTTGTCACTAGCCTACTATTCTTTTGACGAGAAATTTGCTTAATGGGGGGGGGGGGGGGAGCTGTAGTCCGCACGATCAGTAGCGCCAACAGGAGATGGTAACTGAGGAGGCACCACAGAAGCAGTCGAAATCCCACCCCAGATAAATCCAAAGAGCTGATGTAAAGTGTGCAAATGCATGTGTACCTACAATAGTTTTCAACCGACAGGGATCCTTCCTTTGTTACCTCGTGCAAATGACCCCTCATGAACAGGGGTCTGCCCCCTCCCCTTCGAGAAATTTTTGAAGGTGGCCTAGATGCAAACTTTCGCTATCTTTGGCAAACTTTCGAACTGATCATACATTGAAAAAATTATCAAAATAAGTGAGCTTATTTTGGGTAGCGTGCATGGTCGGAGTGTGTTGTATAAGCGGAGGGGTGACAACCCCCTCCCCCTTCAGCATTTTTGTTAATGTAAGGTGGCTTAGATGCAAAATGATTCCATCTCTGGCAAATTTTTAAACTGGTAGCATGCTTAAAACTTCTGATTATTAAGTGATATTTTGGCTGTGGCATGGCACCCGTCCACGGATGGTACCATGAAACCGGCATAGTGAAGCTCTAGGGTAATTACAAAATGATCATACTAACATGAGCAATAAAAATTTAGATGATCAGCGTGCGGGAGTGAGCGAGAAGGGAGTAGGAATAACCAAAGGGTAGTGGACTAAGAAGTATGTAAGAAATCGTTCTTAAATTTGCCGGCTTTTACGGCCATTCTGGACCATTTCTTGAAAAAATCCTGCTTTCATGTGCACCAGGTGTAATTTGAAATGCTAATGAAACAAACTTCATATGATGATCGCAAATTTAAGATTGTAGCAGTCCCCTTACTCAAAATCCATATCTGGCTTTATATCTGGAAATATCTGGTTGATTAAAGACTTTATATGGCCATATAAAGCCATATATAACTTGATTAAAACACAACCCAGATATGCATATAAAGTTTGATATGGCCATATAAAGCCAGATATAACTTGATATAATCGTGATCCAGATATGTATATTAAGTTTGATATGGCCATATAAAGCCAGATATAACTTGATAAAACTGTGATCCAGATATGTATATAAAGTTTGATATGGCCATATAAAGCCAGATATAACTTGATAAAATGGTGATCCAGATATGTATATAAAGTTTGATATGGCCATATAAAGCCAGATATAACTTGATTAAAACATAACCCAGATATGCATATTAAGTTTGATATGGCCATATAAAGCCAGATATAACTTGATATAATCATGATCCAGATATGTATATTAAGTTTGATATGGCCATATAAAGCCAGATATAACTTGATATAATCATGATCCAGATATGTATATAAAGTTTGATATGGCCATATAAAGCCAGATATAACTTGATATAATCATGATCCAGATATGTATATAAAGTTTGATATGGCCATATAAAGCCAGATATAACTTGATAAAATGGTGATCCAGATATGTATATAAAGTTTGATATGGCCATATAAAGCCAGATATAACTTGATTAAAACATAACCCAGATATGCATATTAAGTTTGATATGGCCATATAAAGCCAGATATAACTTGATATAACCGTGATCCAGATATGTATATTAAGTTTGGTATGGCCATATAAAGCCAGATATAACCTGATAAAACTGTGATCCAGATATGTATATAAAGTTTGATATGGCCATATAAAGCCAGATATAACTTGATAAAATGGTGATCCAGATATGTATATAAAGTTTGATATGGCCATATAAAGCCAGATATAACTTGATTAAAACATAACCCAGATATGCATATAAAGTTTGATATGGCCATATAAAGCCAGATATAACTTGATAAAATGGTGATCCAGATATGTATATAAAGTTTGATATGGCCATATAAAGCCAGATATAACTTGATTAAAACATAACCCAGATATGCATATTAAGTTTGATATGGCCATATAAAGCCAGATATAACTTGATAAAACTGTGATCCAGATATGTATATTAAGTTTGATATGGCCATATAAAGCCAGATAAAACTTGATATAATCATGATCCAGATATGTATATAAAGTTTGATATGGCCATATAAAGCCAGATATAACTTGATATAATCGTGATCCAGATATGTATATAAAGTTTGATATGGCCATATAAAGCCAGATATAACTTGATAAAATGGTGATCCAGATATGTATATAAAGTTTGATATGGCCATATAAAGCCAGATATAACTTGATTAAAACATAACCCAGATATGCATATTAAGTTTGATATGGCCATATAAAGCCAGATATAACTTGATATAACCGTGATCCAGATATGTATATAAAGTTTGATATGGCCATATAAAGCCAGATATAACTTGATATGCTAGATATGCAAATGAGCATTTTGTTAGTTTGTTTTATTATTTATTTGATTTGATTCTTGGGTTATGCTTGTTACAAACTAAGACATGTTTTGGATACAGCATCACCTTCCCAGACATTGCAGTTATTTTGTGGCTACACTTCTGTTAATACCGCAGTGTACTAAGTGAACTTAGGCAAATAATTTGCATATTTGGGCGGAGCTTGTATCTAAACCTACATTTTTCATGATTTAGGAAGTTGAAAGTAAAATATGCACCACGCAGTAACCAAAATTTAGAGTCAAATACGTAATTAAGTTTAAAATAAGAAGCCCATATTATTGTGATTTCATAAAATAGGAAATTTCAAGGCATTTTTCTGTTCACTGTTATGAAATAAGTTGAATTTATGTACTTAAGTCAATTCAACCTAATACTTACATTAAATTGTAATTCATGGAACACTTAAACATTGTTTTCTGGTGTTCAAAGTCTCCATGAGGAGTGTGGACTATAAGTCCCAACTATGATTCATAACTAGAGCAGATCTGTGCCATATAAAGGCTTGATCCAGATAGAACTTTATCTGGCCATATATGGTTTTTATCCGATCTGATATAAATTCCATATCTGGTGCAGATATGGGCCAGATATAAATTTCCATATATGGGCCAGATATGGGCCATAAAAAAGAGTGAGCCATATAAAGTTTTATATGGGTCATATATGGCACAGATATGGGCCAGATATAAATCTCTTTATATGTGGCATATATGGATTTTCCATATATGGGCCAGAAATGGAGTAGCCATATATGGGGCATATCTGGGCCATGTAAAAGTGAAACTTTACCTGGGCCATATATGGCCATATATGGCCTTTATATTATATCAAGTTATATCTGCCCAATTCTTGTACAAGCCAGATATGAATTCCATATCTGGCCCAGATATGGGCCAGATATGAAATCCCATATCTGGGCCATATATGGATTTTGAGTAAGGGTCAGTCAATTTGCTGAGGATAGTGGTAGTTGGTGAGGAAAGGTAGCAGTGAGAGCGAGGGTTTTGGAAATGGTAATTTAGTCAAGCTGCCCTACAGAAAGTAATAACGAGGCAGTTCCACCAAAGCTTCCTAGCCACCGCAGTACTAATGAGATATCGATTTATATAAGGGCCATGCGAAGCACGCTGTTTTTTTTTTTTTTTTTCGAGAATTGCGATTCCGTATACAAGAGTAGGGTTTGGAACATTGTTTGTAAGGACTATGGTACATTTTATGACGTACATTAGTACTTTCAGGGACCCTTATTTCAGAGTTTCAAGTCACAATAGTGTGGCGCGAAGATTGTAACAAAGTTTACGGTACCAGACAAAAGTTTCAATTGTATTGGTCAGTTCTCTTTGAAGGTGCCCGCGAAAGGCGCCAAGAGAAAATTCCCTAGCAATTTTATGGTTTTTGATAGTAATGTTTTCCTTTATTTAGCATTGCAAAATTTAATCATAATAGGCAAAAATTAATAATTAATAGGGAAAATTCTCTTATTATTTCTCTGGTCTCGCTTACTTTCGCTCATTTTTATTTTTTTTTATTTTTTGAGCTCTGGAAAAAAGTGGGGGAAAGGTGCCTCCGCTTGCCCCAAGTAATCCCGCCTATGATGGTAGCCCATGGGCCCCTCACCGTCCAAACAGCACTCAACTCCTCATCTACGCTTGCGGAGCTGAAGAAGCATCATTATAATCATAGCCATGTTCCATTCACTTGTGAGACTTTCCACGTCTATCTATCGCAAGAGGAGGGGTAAATTGCCCCCAGAGAAAGGAAGTTTTCGCTTGCACATGCACACGTAGGTCCGATTTTATCCGTGTAGGGCTTGAGATATAATCCCCTGTGGTTCCCGCAAACTGCTATCATCAGGTTGCACCACTAGCTACAAACATAATCTCCTTCTGTGCCCCCCCCCCCCCCCATGCGGTGCCGGTGTCCACCTACGCCAGAATTCCTGGCTATACGGGCCTGCGATTTCTGTGACAAAGTTGCACGCTGAGCTCTGCACCGAGACACAATCACTATCTCAACAAACGTGTGGTCAAGAATGTCTTCGGCAAAACCTGCATTAAAAATTTCGTTTAAAAAGTCAATTTGTGGCCAGGTCGAAAACGCGGAAACGCGGAAACCGCGGAAAAAAAACATCGCGATAAACAATGTTCCGCGGTTTCCGCGTTTTCGACCTTGCTATTATAGCCAGATCGAAAACGCGAAAAACTTTCGGACTTAGAAAATTTTTAATGACTGAACACATATGTGTACGTACTTCACAGAGCACCAGTTAACGACAGAGGAGACATTCAAAAGTTCGCCTACGGTAAAGGGCGTTGTGGGCGAAGTGGGCGGACGTTTCCCTACTCTCCCCACCAGTACACCGATTAAACCCGGGGCTCCATCCCCTCGGCTCTCTGTAGTTAAATTGTGTTGAAAATTATAATGTGTAACTGTTTAAGAGTTACGAAAAAGTACGTGGCGTTGCATCCTCTCAGTCTTCTCTTTGAATGTGTGTTCCCCTCCCTGAACCCCCCCCCCCACCCTCCATATCCACGTCCTGGGATAGAACAAGAATGCCTAATATATGTTCCTGCAGGCATCCAAATACCCGGCGAGGTGTAACAGATGACAGGCTCAGTTGAATTCCATTTTTCTCCTCCTTAAAATAATTTCCGCGGTTTCCGCGTTTTCGACCTTGCTATTATAGCCAGATCGAAAACGCGGAAAACGCGAAAAACTTTCGGACATAAAAAATTTTTAATGACTGAACACATATGTGTACGTACTTCACAGAGCACCAGTTAACGACAGAGGAGACATTCAAAAGTTCGCCTACGGTAAAGGGCGTTGTGGGCGAGGTGGGCGGACGTTTCCCTACTCTCCCCACCAGAACAATCATAGTGGTCATGTGTAGGTGTAACGATTGCACTCTATTTCTGAACGAGGGAACTTTTACAGCCAGGGGTGGCACTACGATTTGCCCGACAGGGCCCGTAAGGCCCCCCGACGGGAGAGGGGGAAGCGACCCGAAGCTCCGACATGGGCGACGGGCTACGGGAACGATGTCGATGGGGTAGGGGGGTGGTGAGGAGAGGATGGAAGAGAATCTTTGTAATATGCCATTCCATTGCAAGACATTTTACATAATATCATTATATACTTGACGTCTCGAGTTGTATGCTGATTAAGTGATTTCCAGGAAATTTACTAATTTTGAAACTGTATAGCGCGCGAAGAATTTTGTATTTTGTATACATTAAAGAATTTTTACCTACTTGAAGCAAAAATAGATCAACTGTCGGCGCTGTTGACCCCCCTCATAGAGGATAACATACACTGTATCGTGTCTACACCGTGTGTCCAATGTAAAAACTTTCCTCCCAGGGTCGCTTACCGTAACGTATGACAAACACAAGAGGAAATTAACTAGGCTATGCGATACGGAATGAAATTCCCGACCTTTACGTAAAACTGTGAAATCTAGCAGTAGGTTACTTTGTAAAGAGATATGGGCACGTACTGTTTAACTATATGGAACGATACTATAGAAAAAAACAGAAGTAACCAAAACTCTACCACGTGTGAAGCGCGCCGAGAATTTATACGTTCCTTTTAATGAAGCTGTCCTATTGGGAGCAAAAATGTGTAAATCGTCGGGAAGACTGGTCGCCGTCTGGGATTACATAGTTTTTTGCACCAACAAGGCTCCTGGACTGCAAGAGGAAAATTGTCCAACGGGTGGAGGACAGCCTTTCCCAACCCTCTGGCCCCACCTGGTACCAACCCTGTTTGTAGTTGATCCCAGTTAGCTTACTCCGGAGTCACCTGTGACCGAATTCTAAGCTTGATATTTTGAGACGCATCCATCGTGATTCACCGATATTTCAAGTTTACAGGGTCGTTTAACGAGCTTAGGACTCGCGTTGATGACAAGTTATCTATGGCAAGTCTAAGTCAAATCACAAGTCATTTTGCGCAAGTCCAAGTCAAGTCACAAGTAAACACCAGTATTTGCAAGTCGAGTCACAACCACAATGCAAAAATGCATCGAGGGTTCGATGATATGTTTCAGTCCAAATAGTGCCATGATGTCCCATTTCTTTAATTTAGTAACTGGGCAAATGCTAACTTAACTTGTTTGAAAAGTACTTTATTTTTTGTTCTTGGGAATTCTTGGCAAATTTTGTTTGATGTCTAGTAACCCCAGATAGCCTTTGACCTCCACTATAAAGCAACAGGTTTCTTCCCATTGCCATAAGGCATCCACATACCAAGAATGAAATCTATCCCAGAATCCTACCTCAAGATATCATGTTAACACGGTTTTCAGAGTTTGACCCCATGACCCCAGATGACCTTTAAACCCCATCAAAAACAACAGGGTTCTTTCTCTTACCATAACGCATCTACATATTAACTAAGAAATTTATCAAAGCTTCTCATCTTGAGATATCGTGTTAATAAGGTTCTCAGAGATTGACCCCCTGTGACCCCAAATGACCTTTGACCTCCACCAAAAACAAAAGGGTCTTTTCTCTTACCATATGGTATACATACTAAGTATGAAATTTATCCAAGCTTCCTACCTTGAGATATTATGTTTCAAAACAAGGTTTTTAGTTTGACCCTGGTGACCTGCAGATGACCTTTGATCCCCACCAAAAACAATAGGGTTTTCCTCTCAATATGAGGCATCCATATACCAAGTATGGGAACTGTGGGAGTTTCCCTTCATGAGATATTGTGTTAAAGAGCTAAGTGTCACAAACACACACATACACACATACATATACACGCCATCATGACTGCATAGGTTTCTCTTTCATCGAAACCAAAAAGGCGACTCGAGTCCAAGTCACATGACTCGAGTCTACAACTCTGCTCAGTCCCCCTAGACTGCAAATGTTTTCTCTCTTTAACACAAATTTGTTACAATTCAATGCAGCAAACTGTGCCCCTACCTCATGTATCGTTATGTTCACATCCATTGATCTGTAAACTAGCATCATTGCTCAGCCATTCACCTGTTTTGAGCACATTGTAGCCCTTACCTTGTTAACTGATTTTTAAGAGAGGTGATTTCAACTAGAAGCTCCACCACACCCCCGCATAAAGATATATTTTGATTACGTTGTTTGACAATTTTGTAAAATTTTTTGCTCTTTTCTTTCTTTCTCCTTTACTTTTTCTTTCCTTTTCTCCTTTCATGTTTTTTTTTTTTTTTTTGCAGCGAGGGGTCGTGGGCCCCCCCAAACCTGCGCCTGGCTTGACCATGTACACTTTACATGAAAAACCAATAACAATGGAATTTACATTATCACCAAATCCTAATGCAATTTTCCCTTTTGTGGATAGGGTTGAAATCGACCTCAATTCCAAGTAAAGTTCGTATTCAGGGTCAATTCTGAGTCTACTGAATGGGAAGAGTCTGGGATTGAGTCTCAGTCCTAGCTTGGGTATTACAGCTTGCTTTATTGTAAGGTACCAAGATTCAGTTACTGTGCGTTCATTCATTTCTAAAATGGATGGTATACTTAACTAGACAAATCAGAAGAGTAAATTTAGGCTAAATCACAATTTTGGAATATCTCAGTAACTTCTTACATGGAAACAGAGGAATACTGAGATGTTCAACCGAGTCAGTTCAGTTGAACTGAAGTTACATGTATCCTAACAAAACTAATGAAAAAACCATTCACGGTATAAGAAGACGGGAGTCCGACTTGCAGTTCCAACTTACTATGAAAGAAAGTCGACTAAGGATGCATGTTCTCCGTGTTTAAATTGCCCAGTCTCAACATAACCATCATTTTTTGATTTTGTGCCAAGGACACGTGACTAAGCCCCACTCAGTTAAGACCGAGGAAATTAAAAATTTCATAATTTCATAGTTATAAATTCAAACACATTGAGTTATCTTACTTCTCCCCTTGAAGAGAACTGACTTTCAGCAGTGCCATACAATACAGTCAACACTGACCATTTTTAAATCTATCACCCTCTCTTAATCAAGCGATAGGAATTTCAGTTAGCACTTTCGTGATTAGAAAACTTTTGATTGCCGTTTCAAGGATTGCCTCATTTCCTGCACCTAGAGCCTCTGCCTGCCTGGTTTTGCAGTGACGATCTGCAGCAAATGAATCCCCTTAACCCAGTTATCATCTTCAAAGGTCAGCTGAGTTTTAGAAAAGTTAACCAGATAAGTACAGACCAGGGTTGTTCCCCTGAACTTTGAGAATAACTCCTTACAGTTATTGCCACCAGGGAGGAAATATCACCTCCCTGTTTCCACAAACTTGTAAAACCTCATAGTTTGACTAGGGAGGTGATACTAGGTATCACCTCCCTGGTTTGACTAAAAAGTAACTAGGTGTATTTCAAAGCAACCAGTTTCTTCACCTTGAATGTACAGTATCCCATCCCTGATAAAGGGAAGCTGATCAGATTGTTAGGAAAAGAAACATGAAAGGACACTAACATACTTCTTTGTACCAGATAGTCTGTGATGTTACACAAATAACAAGAAAAGCTAGGCTCAGTGATGTCAAAATTTTTAGTATTACTAATTTATTGAACTTGCTAGCAGCAAAGCAAACTGTTGCCATGCAGCATTTTAATCACACATCTACACTGAATAATTTGAAGAATGTCAAATTGATCTTTTTACCCTGAGTAAACTTCCACATAATATATGAATTTACATTATCAAAGTCAAAATGACTTATACTACTAAAATCTCAATTGCACCTGGCCACATCTAATTATAGTACAACTTCATTTTACTAAAAAATCAGGTGTGACGTGACAATATCATATTTTTTCTTGTGCACAGCAACTTTAATAAATAGGCTGACCCTGTTACATTTCTAACATACAAAAACTTGGTAAAGTGATATCAAATAAAACAATGTTTTATAACTCACATGTGATAAAATCTGTTCAGATGTAATAACTGCAGGTGTGAAAAGCATATTTTAATTCTTTACACATCTCACAGTATTATATCTGATATGATAATAGCAAAGGTACAATACCTTAAGATCTGATGAAATAAGTAAATTGATGTGACAATAGCAAGTGTCAAACAACCATGCACCCTGAATAAATAGCAATCATTTCACCATGACAAACTGAATGACATTTAATTATAATACCTGATGTATACTAATAATATCCATCTTCACATAAAAAAAAAGAAAAAAAAAATACAAATTTAACATTAAATCTATAAAGTAACATTCCTCAATATCAATGTTTAATATGCAAGTATTGCCTTTGGTATAACCCAGAGAAGCCTTACAATATTAGGAAATATTCCCTAATCTTTAATAAATAAATGAACTTCATAAAAAATCAAACAGTAATATCAAAATTTACAACATGTATGCCTATAATTCAAAACATCTAAGCTGCCATTAGAAATGTTTCAAAGTGTTTGGTAGTACCAAGCAAAAATTAATTCAACAGAAGCTTGCATATGATCACACAGGGTTCCCACACAATCTTGAAAACATCATTCGAGGACTTCATGAGAATAAAGTCACCAGTTTTAATAGGAGTCACTTGTTTCACCACATGATGACCTATAGATAACGTCTCCTGTGTACTGTTATTATTGTATGGGGATTATATAAGCTCTAGGGTGAGGATGCTTACCTCTTTCAGACTTGGGCCATTCTTTAGCAGTGTGAAGCCCATTACATGAGACTTTAGATACATGTCTCCACTCTCCAACATGAGGAGATCACCAATGAAGGAGTAGGCTCTTACCAAACAAGTAATGGTTCAGAACAATGCAGGACTAACGACACTACAGGCACAATTAACTGTAAAAATGCTTGTGAAAACCTTAGAAATACCAAAGTACATGACACAATAATGGAATTCAAGGACTTAAACTACGTTTTCTTGAAATTCAGCTTTCAAATGTTTTGGGGAAAGTATTAATTTATTTTGTTATTGTGGACTTTTGAGGACAACACTTGATCTGCAAGGATTTTAAGTACCTATGGCAACCCTGAGCATGTTTAGCAGTTCAAACATTTACCAAAATTGATACCTTTCTTGTGTGTATTTCAGCAGTTCAACCTAGCACGAGATGTATAATTGATCCATATGAAGTTTACATAGTAAGCAGCTTATTTCAATAATGTAAAGGAAAAATTTCCAGCATATTTTTAAAGCCTATGCCAAAGGGCAGAGTTAGCTTATAAACACAAAGAAGTCACCCCCACACTTTTTAAAGGCTGGGGCTAACACACACTTGTGTTTATTATAAACTATTGTATCTAAATTATTTATTATGTTACCCATGATCAGCAATCTATATACCCCCTTTTCAGGATTAATGCTCATAAGAAGTTGGTGTCACACAAATATCATGGCTTCCAATTGACACTAGCACAAGTAAGAGGGGAAATGGACATTTCTTCCACTGAGTACTAAATATCTAATTTCATAATTGGGTTTGTTATACAGAAAATATTCATATTTTTAAAACCAATATTTACAGATACAGAATGATAGATAATTCAAAATAAGGCAGTATGTGATAGCTTTCTTTTGAAGAAAAAGGTCCTTACAGCAAGAAATTCAGTTACTTGTAGCTTAATAATAATTTGTTGGCCCAGACTTTCAAAATTTCAAATGATGCAACATTGGTAACTCTTGTAATGCATAATATTTAGAGGAGATAAAGCTATTGCTGGAGTTTATTACTGAGACTGAATGGTTTGATCATTATTATAGCTATTTGTTTGTATGCTATGATGGTGAATTTTAAAAGCTATATTTCCCTTTATGGGCAAATACTGCTTTGAGGAGAGAAATGCTCCTACTTTTAACCATCATTTATGGACGTAGAACTATAGGCAACTCAGATGGTGGGTGGACATTTTCAAGTAAATCTTCCACTACGTGATCAACCTGTGAAGCTGCCAAATAACAAGCGGATGGCAATGAAACGTTTGACTAACCTGCGAAACAAGATTGAGAAACAGCCTAAGTTTGGAGCAGATTAAACTGCCTTTATGGAAGATGTCATTACCAAGGGGTATGCTGAGACAGTGCCAGAAGCACAACTGGATGATGGTAAGGAGTGGTACGTACCCCATCATGGGGTGTACCACCCAACGAAGCCCGAGAAGATACGGGTCGTGTTTGACTGTGCAGCCAGGTATGGTGGAATGTCCCTAAACGACAACTTACTCCCAGGACCCAATTTAATGAACAGTCTGCAGGGAGTCCTCATGAGGTTCAGGGAGCACCCAGTGGCATTCTCCAGTGACATCGAGTGTATGTTTTACCAGGTTAAGGTGCCGGAAGATCAACAAGACCTATTGAGATTTCTCTGGTGGCCTAACGGAGATATTACTGGGGAGCCACAGTCGTATCGCATGACAGTACATCTGTTTGGAGTCGTGTCCTCCCCAGCATGTGCCATTTATAGCCTGAGGAAAACTGGTACAGACAACCTATGCGGAGTGAGCATGAAAGCGGTGAACACCTTGCATAACAACTTTTACATGGACGATGGACTGAAGTCAGTAGAAAGCATTCCAGATGCCATCAAACTAGTTCGGGAGTTAAAGACGTTGTGCAAAGGAGGAGGTTTCAACCTGACCAAATGGTCTAGTAACCAGAGGGAAGTTTTGCAAGAGATCCCCATGGAAGACAGAGCTAAAGGTTTGAGGGATTTGGACATGGATTCTTCTAAACTTCCGACGAAATGAACCCTGGGAGTGTTGTGGGACGCAGAGAGAGATGTCTTCCAGTTTAAGAGTCAGATCAGCGACACAGCAGCTACACGAAGAATGATGCTCTCAGTGATTAATTCCATCTATGATCCCTTGGGATTCATAGCACCCCTCCTGATTCCTGCCAAATCCATACTGCAGGAGATGTGTAGACTGTCAGTGGGATGGGATGACAAGCCTGAAGATGAGGTCCTCAGGAGATGGGAGCTGTGGAAAACAAACATTGAAGATTTGAAATGTGTCAAGATTCCCCGATGCTATGTGCCAGCGGATTTCGGAAAGATAACATCGACAGAACTACATGCCTTTGCCGATGCCAGTGAAGTGGGCTACGGATGTGTAATCTACCTAAGACAGATCAGTGCTGATGGGGAGATAAACTGCTCATTTGTCTTTGCTAAAGCAAGAGTGAATCCTCTGAAAAGGATAAACCATCCCCAGGTTAGAACTGACTGCTGCTACTCTAGCCATAAGAATGTCAGCCATTGTGCAGAGAGAGCTGGACGTGAAGGCTGAAAGAGTCATCTACTGGATGGACAGCACAGCTGTACTGAGATATATTTCTAATGACAAGGCAAGGTTCCACACATTTGTTGCCAACCGTATCCAAGTAATCAGAGAAGCATCCAGTCCATCTCAGTGGCACTATGTCGAGACGAAGATGAATCTGGCTGATCTGGCGTCAAGAGGTGTGAAGACAGCAAAGATTTTTAATGACAGCATTTGGCTGTGTGGACCGAAGTTCTTGTGGGAGACTGAATCAGAATGGCCAAGGCAGATTGTATTATTCAGTAAGGAAATGAATGACCCAGAAGTGAAGGTGAGCTGTGCAGCTCTTGGGATGGAGGAACCTACGATCACAGATGTCTTGGTGGCCAGGATTTCCAGTTGGTGGGTATTGAGGAGAGTGATGGCCTGGGTAATCCTGGCTAAGAAGAAGTTCCTAACATTGATTGACAAGAAAGAAGGAGTTGGAGGCATTTGTGGATTGACCCCGAAGATGTTGGAAGAAAGTGAAGTAACCATTGTCAGGGATGTGCAAAGGAAAGCATATCCAGAAGAGTTTGATGCATTGTCCAAGGGCAACATTGTTACCAGGAAAAGTCCTTTGTTCAAGCTTGCCCCCCTGCTAACCACTAAAGGAGTCATTCGGGTTGGAGGAAGACTAAGTAAGGCAGATTTACCCTACCACACAAGGCATCCCTTGGTTTTACCTAAATCATCACAAGTTACAGTCATGATCGTGCGAGATGCCCATTCCGCAGTGGATCACTTAGGTAGAAATAGTATCCTGGCAAGGTTGAGAGAGAAGTTTTGGATCCACGGAGGGAGCCAGTTAGCCAAAGCTGTAGCAAGAAGTTGTGTGTTGTGTCGATGCTACCAAGCGAAACCTTGTGAGCAGTTGATGGCGGACCTACCGGCAAACAGAGTTGAGGCTGAACTGTCACCCTTCACCCACTGTGGCATGGACTACTTTGGCCCAATGATGGTACGTTGAGGGAGATCAGATGTAAAATGTTACGGTGTGATTTTTACCTGCCTCTCTTCCAGGGCTGTTCATTTAGAAGTGGCACAGTCTCTCAAGACAGATGCATGCGTCAACGCCGTAAGGCGGTTCATGGCCAGGAGGGGTCCTGTCAAGAGCATTAAATCAGACAACGGGACCAACTTGGTCGGTGCTGAGAAGGAGCTTCGGCAGATGCTTGAGAAGGTCGACCAGACAAGAATGATCGATACATTATGTTCGGGAGGAATTGAATGGTCTTTCAACCCGCCAGCAGGCTCCCATTTTGGTGGGGTCTGGGAGAGGATGATTAGGACTACTCGAAAGATTTTGTAGTCTCATGAAGGAGCAACCCCGCACACTCCATGATGATCTACTCAGTACTCTGCTTTGTGAGGTACAGAACATCCTTAACAACAGACCTCTCACGACTACATCACCAGACCCCGATGATTTGACACCGTTGACACCAAATGTGTTGGTAAACCCACAAGCTAAAATGTTGGCTCCCCCGGGTGAATTTGAGAAGAGAGACGTCTACGCAAGGAAACGTTGGCAACGAGCGCAGTACCTGGTGGATGTGTTTTGGTCCCATTGGAGGAAAGAGTATGTGGTTACATTGCAGCAGCGGGACAAGTGGCAACGGCAGAGACGGAATGTTCAAGTCGGAGATGTTGTTCTGATTGTCAACAAATCGGTGCCTAGAAACACCTGGCCGATGGGTGTTGTAGAATCAACATTCAAGGACATGAAAGGAGATGTCAGGTCATGTCAAGTGCGAACGAAGACATCGATATTGGAGAGACCTGTGGCGAAGTTGTGTATCCTTATTGAAGCCCAAGCATGCTAACTGGGCACAAATTGTTCGTTGTATTCAGCAATCTTGAAAGTTAAGTTGAGTAAAAAAAAAAAAAAATTGGTCTATTGGTGGCTTTATAAAATTGCTGGATTTGCAATTGGGGGGCAGGAGTGTTGAGGCCAAATTTGTTTTGTTACTTTGTGGAGTTTGTCTTTAGCACCCTCTTTCTAGTTGAAGTCTTACAGGGTGAATTGAAGCTGAAGAGTAAGGGAGTTTGGCACTGTTGACATGGTAGCCATCTTGCTCGGCAGCAGTCACGTTGTGCCATTCTTTGTTAGGCATTTTGGGGGGCTGTGTTTTAAGGCCACAGATGAAATGTTTGCGACTGTGCCAGAAGATAGTAGCGAGTATTTTGACGTATACTAGGTATGTCGACATTACTTATTTATGAAGTTTAGTGTTCTATTAAGTTCATGGTGTAGTACAGTGGAGTAGTGAGACTACTATTACTGTGCAGCAGGCAATGGACCCTTAACCTAGATGGTTCTGTGTGGAGCTATGTCACTTAGTAATGTAAGCTGGTTCCAGATTTACGTGATCTTATTGAAAAATGTATTCGAGTAACAGTTAAATGTATTCTATTGTATAATAGATTTTAAAGAGCCAGAATATGTATGAGTTGTGCTGTTTAGGACAAGCCAGCAAGGAGCCTGCGGTTTGTTGTTTGGCAGGTATGTTACATTAATCTGTGCATTCACGTGCATAGGCCTAGCTGTGTCTTCAGCTAGCACAGGTGTCATGTTGTTCTCTTAGCCTGAGTGAGGGCGCTATTCTAGAATCACTTTAGCTATGTCGATGCGGTATGGTTTATTAATTGTTATGAAGGCATGGATTGTAACTTTAAGACTTCATTTCTGTGAAATGATTTATGTTGCGTTGCTGTATTTCCGTCCTGAAAATGATTCATTTATTATTGCATTGTTTATGTCCTCAGTGTATGGTGTAGATGGACAGCCGTCATTCTTGGTCCTTATTGGAGGTGGGGAAATTGTTTCAGTGAGAATAAGTTGTTGTTCTTGTAATTCAGCAAGCATGCTTGTTTGCTATAAGTAATGTTCTTAGTTTTGGAGGAGTTGGGGTTACCAGCTCTGCATCATACAGCTGAAGCAAGTGTTTTTGACCGCTTGGGGTGCGAGTGACATGTACCTACGCCATGGTTTGGGGGGCTGTCGAACCCTGCGTGGCTTTACCATTGTTGAGTAAGGTGTAACTGTCAAGGAACCCTCACACCACTCACCCGTCGTCAGTGGAACAGTATGGTTGTAGTCCTCACATTTAAAGGGGCATAGAATCTGTGATTTTCCCATGTTTTTGATAATGTCTGTTGTTAAGGTGCTTTAGCAATGGTGATTACTTCGAGGAGGCTGAAGTAGTGCTTTAGGGAGTTTATTTAAACATTTGTTATTTATTGCATGTTCTGGAAGCTACTGCAGGATATGTTGATGGCCTGTAAGCTTTTCATTGTTCTTAAATCCTGGTTTTACTGGGTTACTACAAGTAAGTTTGAAAATTAATTGACATGTTCAGTACTGAGAGTTTATCAAAGTGATGTGCGTACAAGTTTCATTAAAGGTTAATGCAATCATCAGATTGTGTATTCATTAAATGTTTAAGCCAGGCTGCAGTTTCATGTTATTAAAGGAAAGCTGTTTTTCAGGATAACTAAGATATGGTTAGATTGCTCACTGCTGTGTGATTAATACATACATATAAACATATAAATTTATGGCTTGGTTATTAGGTTCATGAATGAACTATGTTTGGTTTGAGAGTTTACTGAAGGGAGGGTATTCACAGCTGTGATGTGTGAAACATACTTAGAAGTGCTCACTTCCATGTTAGAATTCCAGTGTCATGTTCTTTTCTCATCTGCTTAACTTCAGAACAGGCTATGCGTACATGTACCTTCAGTGTTTGTGAGTAAGAGTATGGTATGTGGCATTCACAGTTAATGTGTTGGTATGTGGATGCATGACGTTAGTTGTGTGAAGTGTAGATCGAGTTAAGAAGTATAAGGTGAAAGATGCATTCTAGTATTAGGTATGTTTGATCTTTGATTATTTTTTAGTCAATCGTCGCCTTCAGTGGGACGCATTAAACGGAAGATTACCGTAAAGTTGCCTCCATGTCGTCTTTACATAAGGACCAAAGCAGTTGGATTCTATGAAATTCCGAATATTACGGCAAATTAGTTGGTGCTATAAAAGATGTCCTCATAAGACTGAATCTCTCATTGAACAACTACCGGGGCCAATGCTTTGACGCTGGAGGTCCCATAGCTGGGTCCAGAAATGGTGTTGCTACACAGATCTTATCAGAGGTCAAGAAAGCCCACCTAACTCATTGTCATGGCCATGCACTAAGCTTAGCTGTAAAAGACACCACTGAAGGATCAAAGCTCCTGCGTGATTGTATGGATACTACAAGGGAAATATGTAAACTGATAAAATTTTCTCCAAAGCGCCAAGGAATCTTGGAGGAGTTGAAAAACCAAATCCAGCTGGAAACACCAGGACTCAAGGTTTTGTGTCCTACCAGATGGACGATTCGAGCAAAAAGCTTACACCGAGTCTAGGACAATTACACACCACTACAAACTGAATGGGAGACTTGTCTCGAAGGAAAGCTTGACTCTGAAACTAGAGCCAGAATCATTGGTGTTAAGTCTCAAATGCAAAGCTTTGACTATATTTTTGCTGTGAATTTGGGAGAAATGATTTTCAGACATACTGACAACTTATCTAAGACTTTGCAGAAGTCAAGCATGGCAGCTGTAGACGGCCAAAAAAATGCCGAACTAGTGCGTAGCATTCTACAGGGCATGAGAACAGATCAAAGTTTCAATGCATTTTTTTCTGTTGTAAAAATCAAAGCAACAGAACAAGATGTAAATGAACCATCACTACGTAGAAATAGGAGAGCTCCTAGAAGGCTGGAAATTGGTACTGCAAACCCAGAATTCGCCACCAGCGTTGAGAATAAATACCGCCAAATTTATTTGGAGCAATTGATCTTTGTGTGGCAACAATTAAAAACAGATCTGATCAGCCAGGGTTCAAAGCTTACATGCAAATGGAGAGTCTGATGATTAAATGCCTAGGCAATGAGGAATATTCAGAGGAGCTTTCATTTCTTAAAGACAATTATACTGAGGACATCAACATACCAAATTTTGAAGCCCAGCTTCTCTTGTTCAAAGAGATGATGCCTCGTGAGGAATATACTTGCTTCGAGGATGTGTATCGTGCATACAGAAAAGTGGACTCTGCTTACAAGCTTCTCGTGTCAGAGGTTGAAATTCTCTTGAAACTCATTCTTGTCTGTCCTGCTACAAATGCTGTTGGGGAACGCTCATTTTCTACAGCAAGACACATCAAAACGTGGCTCCGTTCTTCAATGAATCAATGCCGCTTTAATAACTTAGCAATCCTTACAGTGCACAAGGAACTTACAGATAAAACTGACCTGCTGTCAGTGGCAAAACAATTCACCTCACTAAACAGAAACCGATATGAAAACTTTGGAACTTTTTCACCTCAAGATTTTGTGAGAAAACAAGGAGGTACGATTTTTCTTTATTTTATTCCTCACCGCCCTCCCCCCCCCCCCCCCAGACAGAAGCATAAAATAACATTTATCAGTTTTGTTTTCATATTCATGCCACTCAACTCAGATCTCAGCCCTTCCACTTTTGAAACTGCCCCGTACAGCATAAACAACTAAGAAGATGACAACACTTGCAATCGCGAAGTTGGTTCAGGAGGTACAGGAGAAGCTCCACGTCTGTACTACTGACCAGCTGGAGGCTGTGAGTGGAGATGTATCCCTCCCTGAGGCTAGTCTGATCAAGGCCAAGGCAAAAGGGCGGCTAGGTCTGCTGGGGCTGCTTAACAGACACCTGAGCAGTGAGGAGTTGGAAGAATCCAGCGATCAGGGTCGGGCTAAGATAGAGGAGTTGAAAGAGGCCTTAGATAAGGTGGTCCATGAGGAGGAAGCTACCCCCAGCCCAGGAGAAAATGAAGATGTCTCTCCCCAGCACCCCATTGTAAGCCGAAATGACTCATCCCCACTGGGAGTTCCTGCCAACCATCAGTACATCCACCGTGATTTTAAAATCCCAGGCCAGATCACAGCAACCCAGCATAAAGACGGTTTGGGGTTCACCAGCTTGATTCATCAGATAGAAGCGGGCCTTAGGAAGGGGTACCCAGAGGTAGAGGTTGTTGAGGATGTTATTAGGGCAACAACCCTGGGTGAGAGAAGCTCAGTTGCATCATCAGGATGACGATTTAAAGAGGCCATACACAGAAGAAGATGGCAGAGCACAGGCAAAAGAAAAGTCCAAAATAGAGAAATGACATAGAGAGACAGTTGAAGAATTGTCAATAAATTAGATAGAAAATAAGTTTGAGCAGACAGACGTTGAAATGAGTTATTGGGAAAACAAGGTAAAATTGGAAGAGGTAGGCGATCATAACAGTGAGGTTGATGCTAAGAGTAAACCTACAGTCTACACAGATTATGGGGAGGCAAGCTGCCAGGGTAGAAGGGATGGCACTAGGGAGGTAGAGGCAACCTCCCCATCCTGCGTACCTGGAACTCAGGTACAACTGATTATTAGCACAAATGTTGATGGGCAAAATCAAGTTCATTCTCAACAGATCTACAGTGTGATACATATGACTGTTAACTAATTACCTAAGCCAGAGCTTCTTACTGTACCTTTGACCAGAATCCGGCAGATTACTGGAGCTTTATAAACAACTTTGAGTTGAAACCAATAGATAGTAGAGGTAAAAGCTCTTACTTATTACAGTTCCCCAAGGGTAAGACAAGGGATTGCACAGAGGGATGTGTACTTAAAGAGGCTAATGCAGGTTATGACAGGGCAAGAGAGATTTTGAGAGAATATTTTGGACAGCCACATGTCATTACCCATTCTCTCATTTGCAAGATCATAAAAAGGCCTCCAAATCAAGCAACATGAGAGTTCTGCACTGTGGGAACTAACAAGGGATATGGTGAAATGTGTCTTACCAGTTCAGCAAATGGGTTACGCTTAGGGGTGCAGCGGATTTGGAATTTTAAAATCTGACTGGAACCAGATTTGCCGGATTTATACAAAAATTCTGGCCGGAATTCAGGCCGGATTTAGTCAAATGAAAGAACCAGAACCTACTAGGTGGGGTTATGTCTATTTTTGTTTCTATGTGAGTAGAATTTTGGTATTTTTATTGGTAATAGAACCATTAGCCTATAAATCTTTACTACTATTAGGCTATGTTGGTAATTTCCCCACACAGAAACTGTGGAATTCAAGTCTACTTTGATCTCTGTGACTGAAAGGTGGCATGTCTACATGTTTAATTGACAAAATGACAAAATGTTTATACCAAACCTATTATTAGTATAGATGAGGTATTGTTTTTTTTTTTTTTTTTTTTGGGGGGGGGGGGGAGAGGGTTACAAATTGTTCATTAATGAATAATACATTTCTTATGTTTACCTGATGTATTCTCTAAATTCTAAGGGGGCTAGAAATTGAAAATATGGAACCATTTAGGCCTTCAACAGTACAACTCTTCAACTCTATTACAGGGCTATATTAATGTTCAACTTCATTCCCCTTACACCTTACAAAAACTGAGAAATGTACTTATTTTTTCTTCTAGTACAGACCTTCTAAGCTAGGAGTCAACATTATGGGGGGGGGGGATTAATAGGCACACCTTATTTCCCTAGGTTTTTATTTGTTTTCTTTCAATTTTGGGCAGATCTACTGAGTTAGGATTTTCAATTTCTCCAGGGTAAGGGGATATAGGCACACCTTATTTCCCTATGCTTTCATTTCTTTTCTCTTAATTCATGCAACATGCTGAAAATTAGCAAATGTTTGGTTGTCTCTCCGTGCAAATGAGGGGACAAAAAGTAAGTTCACAAGAAAACATATGCTTTTATTAATTCTTTCATAACATATAACATTGGCAGTTATTATCCTATTTGAATGTACTATGTATCACTTTGAAATGGAATCAATTACAATTCCTAAGGTGATATTCGATGCAGGTTTTAAACTTTGGATAGGAAGATTTTCATTATAAAATCTATGGTATGAAAGTGGGGGTAACCATGCTAATACATGTAACAGTGTGGGGGTCAGAAATTTGCTAATGGGCAATTTCATTGGTAGCAATTATCTCAGGAAGTTATCCAGTTGTCCAAGAACCATACAATATAGGACTATGCTGTGTAAATATGAAATATTCTCACTGTATCAATCATTGGCATTATATTTCATCAGTTTTGAATCCTTGATTTGTAAAACTGCTTTCAATAGTCAAGGAATCAATACAGTAAGTCTCTTGGCTTTCTGGTGAATTTTTTTTACTGTTTTTTAGTTTACAAGAAAAGGTACTACGGTTTGGTAACATTTGTTAATTCAGTTACACTAACATGTATTTTAGATATTCACATCATTTAATGTGTATCTTATCATATTAGACATACTTTATGCATTGAAGCTTGAGAATGTACCACTTCAATTTGCTATACTTTGTGTGATGTTACATTTCTGGACTTTCAAGATATGTACTCACTATTTTATTATTCATGGGACTGTTTGACCCAGTAATATGTTTAAACACATAGGATTTCAATACTTCTATTTGGTAAACATTTCAATTTGATAAGCTTTAGGTTGGTTCATTGACACTTTCAACTGTTTAACAAAATACATCACTCCTACTTGTGAGTAACTTTATATCCACATGTATGCGGCATGCCTACTTTTCTTTACTGAGTTGGGGGTGACAAAGCCCTTTCTCAAGCATGTTGAAAGTTTGTAACTAGTAATAATTTAATAAACCCTATTATTAAATAATATTATTTAAAGCACACTGCAATCCTGGTCTATGCATTTGATTATACCTAATTAAGACTTGCTGGAAATTAAGTTGTAAGTTGTATTGTATAGCTTACCTACAAATCTGGCAAATCCGGCCGGATTTAACAAAAAATCCAGCCGAATGCCAGATTTGGAAAAATCGTCAAATGCAGTACACCCCTAGTTACACTGCTAGTTTGGAAAACACAGGCACTCTCTTACAGGTGCAAAAACTGCTACTCACTTTATATATGCAGTCAGATTGGGCAAAGTGGGCTCAGAATTACATCCAGAGGTATTGAACCTAGATTTAAGCACATGGTGGTACGTATTTGTTGAAAGGGCTGCCAAGACTGCTGATAACATCTATGGCAAGAATATTGGTGAATATTGGTAAGGTGGTCAGACCAGAAAACCCAAAGGGGAAAGGTAAAGGTGGCCTTGCCTCACCTAGAGTTACCTCTTTTGTAACAGGCGGATCTGAAGGTGAACAGAAGGCAAGGCAAAGGGGAAAATGTGTATGTTGTTCGCAAAATTATCTACTACATCGGTGCAGTAAATTTAAGGTGATGACAATGAAGGAAAGACTCCAAATGGTTAGAAAGGAGAAGCTTTGTAATAACTGCTTTAAGCCATTTCACATAGCCAGAGGGTGCTTAAAGGAGTCATTCTGCGGTGTAAACAGGTGTAAATGTAAACATAATGCCTTACTTCACTAGGCGCGACTACGAGAGAGGACAGAAAGGGATATAAAGGGTACAAAATCTAGTGATCTGAAAACTGAAAGTAGGACCTGACATTGTTGATGGTTCAAGTAAGGATAGTAATCATTTGGGAGAAAGCCACACTACTTTAACTTCCCAATTAAGGAGGAAGGTGAAGCTTAGAACATCCCGGTCATAATTAAGGGCAAGGGAGGAAAGGCTTTATGATGTGGGCTGTGTAAACTTAGTGTCTGAACTGGGACTAGAGGGGAGTCCAGTAGCATTTGATTTGACTACAGTAACTTAAGAAAATATCAAAAAGGTAGGATTAGAGGTTAGTATGACAACAGAAGATCTCAATGGTGATGAATTCATTGATATGTCTAGGGTTTGGTCAATTAACACACTACCCATCTCTAGCAGTAGCATTACCACTAAGCAAGATAGGGTTGGGAGCATTTGGAAGGAATAAATTTCCCTTCAATTGGTGACCAAGACATAAGGCTGTTATTAGGACAGGGTGTCCCAGAAGCTTTCTGGGTGTTAGGGGAAGGTGTGGTAAATGAAAGGATCCGTACGCAGTAAAGTGTTTACTAGGATGGATCTTACTGGGTCCTACCAGAGTATTTCAATCTAGGAGTGAGGTTAATGTAAACTTTGTCAGCCAAGGAACTGACAACATTTTGCAGAAACAGACTTCACTGATTTAAATGTTGATGTCACTGTAGGAGAATCAGTTGAGGATAAGAGAGCATGAGCCATGCAAGAAGGCTCAGTTGAGCTTGTCGATAATTGATATCAAGTTGGGTTGCCTTAGCGTTTTCTGAAACCATATTTGCTGAACAACTACCAAATGGCAGAAAACAGGTTACTGTACACCATCTTAAGAAAACGTTGAAGAAGGATGAAGATCTATTAGCTCGTTTTTAGTATGCAATGGAAGATTATATTGAACACGGGTATCCAAGAAAAGTGAATCTGACAACGTTGACGGAAATGGAGGGAACAGGAAAGACTCTCACAGCAGATCAGCCTTCATTATGGTACATACCACATCATCAGATTTCCATCTACAGAAGCCGGGAAAAGTACGAGTTGTTTTCAACTGTGCAGCACATTACAAGCAGGGTTGTTCCCGTTACGCTTTGAAAGTAACTCGTTATAGTTACAGTTAATTCCGTAAAATTGTAACTCGTTACAGTTACTAGTTACAATGTTGAAAAAGTAACTAGTTACAGTTACTTTTGACTAAAAAGTAACTAGCTACATTTCAAAAGTAACTCGTTACTTCAAGGTGAATATACGGTACCTCGGTACCTGAAATGGAGGGGGGGGGCATAATTAGATAGTAAGACGGGGGCACATGAGACGACCGACACCTCATTTGTGCCGGTTATCCTTAGGTGTTCCCCAAAGAAAGTCAATGAAGCTAGCTGATCTTCAATGGGCATTGTCGCAGAGGCTCCTAATGCTCAACATGAAGCAGCGAATCATGATACTGTGTCGGAGCTTACGCAAACTATTTGTTAGAGGAATATGGTTATAACCAAAACTTTTCCAGTTACCAAAGTACTTCTTTGAGGGTTGAAATCTTTATACTCCCATCACACAGTCGGCTAATTTAGAGAGGTTAGCGGCTATGCCGGAAAGGGGAAGAGCGTTGTTTCAGCAGTAAAGTCTTCACCCTCAAGAGCATAAATATGGTATAATAAGAGGATGAATACATTTGTTAGCAGTAAAATTTTAAAACCTCACCGCTAAGGTTGGGCTAAGTGATATTTCCCCATAAATTTCAAGTTTCACATTGTGTCGATATAAAACAGTGCATAGAAATGGTGATACTATGCAGTTTATACATGCAGATCATGTGCACATAATTCACTTTCCCTTTACAATAGGTAAAGCTTTAAGTCGGACACTTCTCTTTCCAATTAGCTTTGTTAGGATACTTTTAACGCCATTGACCATTTCAATATTCTGCTGTTTTTTTATATTAACCGTACTATTATTCCAGTGTAAGGAGTTACGGACATTGAAAAGAATATGATATAGCCTAAATTCATACGTTTGATTCATCAAATAAAGATACCATACATGTTAAATTAGATGCATAAATGGATGCACGGTGTTTACCAACGCTTGGCACCGTATAGATTTACTGGGCTCCAACGCAAGAGTCCGGATTCGGTTAGCTTAATGCCGGTCTCAAGAGCGTTTTTCTAGATTAGGAATTTGCCCGGGATAGAAGGTTCCGGAATCGAAATTTTTACGGAATGTGATGTAACTGGACTCGGACTCGGAGTTCATTCCAGCCGAGTTCTCAAATATGAAAGTTACATTAAAAGTGTTTAAAGTTCCATTTGTGCACAATGTACAGATCTAAGGTATTGTCACATACAATCAACTAAATTACTCAGGAGGCCAGGCTATGGAAGTGAGTACAAACGATGACTTTGTTAATTAATGGTGGACATGTACGATAGAATTAAAACATCTGTATGTGTGATATGATATACATTGGCAAAAAGACTGGTCTCGGAATTGGTGCCATTGGAATCAAAACTGGCAGAAATTTGAGGATCCTGAGTAGTACCATGCTCGGAAAGATTCGGGAATCTAGAATCGCAGTTAGCTCCGACTCGGATAGGGTGAACACGGGTCCAGCCCTAACGTCTCAAGAGGCAATGATTAAACTTTCAAAGTAAGCTGGTATTTGAATGCCCATGGGCCAACCCGTTTCTCACGGTACACTGTCTCCACTGTGTCCTCTAAAGGACAATATGAGTAAACCAAGGCCCAGCTGACTTTACTTAGAATACATAAAGTCAGCTGAGCCTTAGAGGACCGTTCAGTATTTTTCAAATAATCGCACAAATCGGTCTCATGGATAATAAGCATTGATCTGTCTAATAAGTATTTTGACATACAGATCAATTTTAAACTTATTTCAATCAGGGAGTTGCTATTTGACAACTCCCTGGTTCAATAGACAATCAAGTGGCCCGGCCTGTAAGCCTGCAGCGTGTGCATCTAATATCAACTTCTGATTCTAATCGTGAATAAAATTTGATGTCGGTGAGGGCGACGTCGATAATAGCGATGAATGATAAATAGCCTATATCGAAAATAATTTTACATTTTACTACCAAAGTGTCATCAATTTGAAAATTTTCTGTTATTCTGTTATTAGCTCAAAGAAAATGCAATTTGTGGTCATTTTGACTATTTGTAACGGGAAAGTAACGGGACCCAAATGTAACGCCGTTACAGTTACTTTTACACAGAATTGTAACTAGTTACTTGCTCCGTTACTGAAATGCAAATGTAACTCGTTACAGGGTTCCGTTACACAAAATGTAACTCGTTACAGTAACGGCGTTACTTGTAACTCGTTACTTCCCAACCCTGATTACAAGGGAACCTCATTGAACGACCAACTGTTACAAGGTCCTTTACACCAACAATTTGGTTGGTGTTCTAAGCAGATTCTGGAAAGACGAAATAGCCTTTATATCTGATACTGAAGCAATCAATGTTTCATCAGGTGTAACAGAGAAGGATCAGGATGTGCTAAAGGTTCTTGTGGTGGCCAGAAGGAGAAATAACAAAAGATCCACAGGAATATCAGATGTTAGTTCATATTTTCAGGGCCACATTGTCACCCAGCTGCACTGCATTTTCCTTGAGACGGACAGCAGAGGACAATCATGGCAACAAAGAGCAAAGTGCTCAAGTTGGTGCAGGGATTAAGGAAACTTCTTTGACAAGGTGGGTTCAAATTAACGAAGTGGATGTGTAATGACAAAGACGTCCTCGCATCTATATCTGAGGAAGAGCAATCACCATCTGTTGTAGACTTGTACTTGGATGAATTACCGGTTAAGCACACACTTGGAGTGCGTTGAGGCATTGAAACGGATAGGTTTGGATTTGAGATGAACGTTCCAGTGAAACCTGCCACACAAAAGGGAATTCTTGCCGCAGTCAGTTCAATTTATGACCCCCTAGGGTTCTTTGCACCGTTCATATTGTCGGTCAAAAGAATACTGCAGGATTTGTGTCGGCAAGGTTTGGGACGGGATGACCCTATTGGAAACAGGGATATGACTCAGAGGCAGCAGTGGAAGGAAGACCTTCCTAAGCTCTCATGTGTACAAGTACCATGGTGTTTCAAACTACCACAATTTGGAAAAGTTGTGTCTTCGAAAACTCATATCTTCTGCGATGCTTCAGAGATTGGGTATGCCGTGGTCACGTATTTACGAATTGCTAATGAGGAAAGGAAAATGCATTGCTGTATCATTGGCAATGCTAGGTTAAGTCCAATTAAAACGTTGATGACTCCAAGGCTAGAACTGTCTGCAGTGGTTAAGGCAGTACAGTTGGATAGATTCCTGCAGGCAGAACTGAAGGTGTCAACAAAACCAACAACATTCTGGACAGACTCAACCAAAATCTTGAGATACATCAGATATAAAACCACAAGATTCAAAACATTTGTAGCTAATAGAATGACAAAGATCGAAACAGTTCCAAACCGTCACAAAATCCAGCAGACGAAGGATCAAGAGAAATGACAACGAATGACCTCTATGAAAATTGCAGTTGGCTATGTTGTCCACCCTTCTTAAGGGATAACATGGAATCGAAGCCAACTGACCCCACAGATGAGCCAATGAGTAAAGCAGATCATTGTGAGGTACAGAAAGATCTGGAAGTGAAAGTGTCAGTGTATGCAAACATTACTGAAGGAAGGAAAACCAAGCTCAATGAATGATGGAGCAGTACTCCTCCTGGACAAAATTAAGAAGGGCTGCAGCATGGTTATTGCATGTCAAAGATTATTTTCGAGAACATGTCAAGAACAAGAGTGCGAAACCTAAGTACGGTACCCTTTCAGTAGGGGAATATAGATCATCTTAGAATGAGAATGTGAAGCATGTCCTGAGACGGGCCTTTCCTATGTTTTCTAATCATTTGGGACCGAAAGTCATGAAAAGGGAGCCACTCAGTCTCCAGCAAAATCCAAATGTCAACCGACTTCCTTACGTAAACTAAACCCTACATTGGTGAATTGGACTTTGAGGGTCAGAGGTAGACTGAAGAACGCTCTGATAGCTTACGATGCAAAACACCCAGTGATCTTACCAAACAAGCATCAAGTGACAAAACTGATCATTGCTGATTTTCATCCACTGGTCAGTCATTCCAGAGCAGGGATGACTTGGGCATGTGTGTGTGAGAAGTACTGGGTGATAAAGGGAGGTAGCGCCGTCACAGGAAAGTGTCCTAGTGGTAAGAGGCAAAATGCAAAACCTAGCGGTCAGTTCATGAGTGACCTGCCTAAGAAGAGGACAACCCCAAAGAAACCAGCCTTTAAAGCTGTCAGCGTGGAATACTTTGGACCGATTTATGTTAAATAAAGGTGATGCCAAATGAAAAGATACAAGTTTTTCCACTACATTCGTCCACATTTTAATAGTGCACTCAATGGACACTGATTCCTTCGTTAACTGTCTGAGAAGATTTATAAGTATGCGAGGTACACCTGAGACCATATTCAGTGATAATGGTACCAATTTTGTAGCTGTCAACAAGAATTGAGAGAGGGTTTGCACAAGCTGAACCAACAAAGGATAAGTGATTATCTCCACAAAAAAGGGGATAGCTTGAAAATTCAACCCCCCCCCTTCGCATCCCACATGGGTGGCATGTGGGAAAGGATGATTTGTTCCTAGAGGATTCTGCAGAACCTGATGAAACAGCAGTCGCTTTGTGACGAGACACTTCTAACAGTAGTGACAGAAGTAGAATCAATCTTAAATTCTAGGCCGATTACGCAGCTTTCCATGGATTCAGCAGAAAAAGAACTGTTAACTCCTAGTCTTTTGTTACTCTCAAGGCCAAATTCCAACCTCCCACCAGCAGGGGCGGATCTAGGGTCTTTTCTGAGGGGGGGTCCAACATAAAAAGGGCACATTCATTTTTTTTAAATTTTGGTTCCCATAAACGTCAGCGATTACACAACTTACCGCATATTGACAAAGAAAGGACAAACCAAGAGACATGCAAAAACTGGAATCTAAACGGTGAAATTGCAAAGCGCGCGAAGCGCGCGAAAATTTTTTGGGTAAGCCTATACTTATAAGAATTTGTACTAATTTAAAGCTTATATAGAACAATTGAGCGGACAGTTGGGCCCTATCGGGCATAACTTTATTGTGCTTCCCTCCTCGAGTGACTAGTCGTACCGTACGACAGACCCAAGTGAACGTTAACCAGGTTTAGCAAAATGAGATTCAATTCCCGACATTTACATAAATCCATGTATTCTACTTATTAACTTGAAAAGGTGGAAAGCGTTTGCACTATATTTAGCTATAAGTACAACTGAACTGAGGAAGAGTGGACAAAGCGTACCGAAAATTTTGGGTTTTATCCCTGAAATTACCCTTAAAAAAGCCAACATAAGTAAACTGACCATGGGTGGCGGCAGAATTTTTCCAACAGGGGGCCGGGCCATGTCAGCTACCCCAAGTTCCGACATTCCCTATTTCGAGGGTATGATGAGAAGGGCAAATGTGGGAGCCTCTTTATCCCATGCAATTGCAGGCATATTTTGCATTATATCACTTAATACTTCATGATCCGAGTTGCGCACTGTTAGTGTTCTTTGAATCTGGATCGTGAAATTGAAAAGTACGCGAAGCGGGCGAAATTTTTTGATAGGCTTACACATAAAAAATATGACGAAACGAAAAAAGAACTGTAGGGTTTGTAGACCGTATCGGGTGTAACAGACATTGTATCGAAACCACCTGGACTACACGATGAAATAGCCAAACTTTGCTCCGTAAGTCGCTCACCAACTGACTGTACCGCATGACACACACAAGAAAAGCGATATGGGATGAAAGTTATGACCTTTACATAAACTATGTATTCTGCCCATATGTTACTTGCTAAGGTGGACAGGACTTGTGCTATCCTGCTATGTGGAATGGAACTATTGAAAAAATAGAGTGACTCTACAGCGCGCGTAGCGCGCCGAAAAGTTTGGGTTCTTATTACAGAAATTATCCTCTTGCGAGCAAAAAACAGGTAAACCGTCGATTAGTTGTCGTCAGGGACTGCGTACCTTCGACTAAGACTCCCCTACGAAACTGTCAAACTTCTCCGATAGGGGGCCAGCCTTCCCCGAAGGGGGCATGAACCCTTCCCCCACCTGGCGCTACCGCTATCTCGACTGGGGGAAGAGGTTAAAATACTGTATGCTGTGTTCCCTATATAGTTGCGGCGCGACTGTCAAAAACACTCTGTCAGAACAGATGACTGAAGTCGAATGTTTGCTTTTCATTTGCGACAGCAGACCGGTCATCGGTCCAAAGATGTCAAAAAATTGAACCGACTGACATTGCGTTATTTGACCTGGCGGTGATTTTATATAGTAATTTTAAAATGAAACAAACACCGATTTGTCTATTGTGACTTCTGGTCAACTCTTGGCTGTGGACTTTACCAGTAAGACTGGCTTTTTATTCCCATCACTAGGGCAACACTATAAAAGAAGAGCGTAATTCCAGACCATAAATATCATAGCGAAACGTATTTAGCCTTCCTACTCTCTCTTGTTCACGAGCGGATGGATACTAGAGGGTGGAGGGAAGGTTTCGTAGATGTAGCATTTATGGAGTGTGAACAGATCATTATTTTGTAAGACCAAAAGACTAGCAGTGACCTTTTGGAATCAATATTAAAACCCAATAGTAATATGTTGCATATCGCTAGTGAGTATGACGTAATATCTGCATGTTTTGTATTACTCTGAATGCCCAAGTAAGCCACACGTGGTTCCAAGCGAAAAGTGATTAGAATGCCTGATTGTCACGCAGACATACCGCAGTCACATTCTCTGTAAAACGATTGCACTGTTCGGGCTTCGGGGCGGCCGGTATAGGCCACCGTAGTCAAATATATTGCCGAAAGTTTCTGCAAAACATGGCTAGACTTTTATTACGAGTGGATTGATCGATACTGGATGGGGGTAACCAAAAGCTCCTCGGAATTGGACAACACAGTCATTACCTGTGAATGAAACTGTCTCGTTTTTTTTTTTTTTTTTTGGCTAGTGTGAAAAAAAACATTTTTTGAAAAAGGGCACATTGGAAAATTTGAGGGGGGGTCCGGACGCCGGCGACCCCCCCCCTGGATCCGCCACTGCACCAGGTAATTTTGTTCAGTCAGATGGTTATGGGAAATGCCATTGGCAACAAGCTCAGTACTTGGCCAACATTTTCTAGTATAGGTGAGTGAAGTACTTGCCACTTCTTCAAGTAAGGCAAAAGTGGACAAAGAAACAGGAAAATTTAAAACCAGAATGCAAAAATGCATTCTGGTTTCGATGACACATTTTTCATTCCAAATAATGCCAAGATCAAACACTATCTTAATGTGCTGGAAAAATACAGTTTTGTGTTCATATTTGATCTTTGGATTTCTTAAGAAATTTTGCTTTTTGACCTATGGTGACCCCAGACGGCCTTTGACCTCCACCAAAAAACAGGTTTCTTCCTCTCATCATACACAGCTACATACCAAGTATGAAAATTATCCAAGCTTTCTACCTTGGAATACTGTGTAAACAAGGTGTTCAGAGTTTGACCCTCAGTGACCCCAGATGACCTTTGACCTCCACCAAAGACAATAGGGTTCTTCCTCTTACAGCAACACACCTACATACTAAAATATGAAATTTATGCAAGTTTCCTACCTTGAGATATCGTGTCAACAAGGTTTTCAGAGTTCAACCAAGTGACCCCTGATGATCTTTGACCTCCACCAAAAATGATAGGGCTCATCTTTTACTATAATGCATCTACATACTAAGCATGAAATCTATCCAAGCTTCCAACCTTGAGAGACTGTGTTAACAAGGTTTTCAGTGTTTGACCCCTGGTGAACCCAGATGACCTTTGACCTCCTACAAAAACAATAGGGTTCTTGTTGTTAGGATAACCCATTCACATACTAATTATGAAATCTATCCAAGCTTCTTACCTTAACATATCATGTTAATAAGGTTTTCAGATTTTGACCCCCAGTGACCCCAGATGACCTTTGACCTCCTACAAAAACAAAAGAGTTCTTGTTGTTACGATAACCCATTCACATACTAAGTATGAAATCTATCCAAGCTTCTTACCTTAAGATATCATGTTAATAAGGTTTTCAGATTTTGACCCCCAGTGACCCCAGATGACCTCTGACCCCCACTGAAAACAATAGGGTTCTTCCTCTCAACATGGGGCATGTATGTGTATGTGTTAGAACTGTCAGGGTTTCCCTTCTTGAGATATCGTGTTAACAAGCTAGGTGTCACAAACACACTTACACACAAGTATGCACACTTGATGCCCTACGGGGTGCTGGCAAGGGACCCCGTAGGGAATGCATGGGAATTTCCCAGCAGCGAAGCTGCCTGCAAAGGAGCGGAGTAGACGGACGTGCTTGAGGGTGGGCTGCGCTCCAAGGCAGACAAGTGCAGCCGCACCGTGACTTCTCTTCGCAGTGACTGAATTTTCTGGCAGCTACGCCAGTTTCGAGCTGCGCTTGAGCTAGGAAAGACGTGCGAGGGTGGAGCTCTTGCCGCCTTACCCGATAAGACCACGTTGGTGAGTGCACACACCCATACTGGTATTCATCACAAACCGAGGACCTGCGCATGTTTTCATGTATGCATATTCACCTGCGGACCAGCACATACAACTATGAGATTGATGAATGAACACATGCATTGTATTACTACCCTCTAGAGGGCCCTATACACACCAATTGGGAAGCCACATTTATCTCCTAAGTCCACTATATTGGCAATACAATATAAGTTCACCAGTTGTATCCTACACACCTGAGGACCTCTGAAATTTTCACACACCTGTTTCAAATTCATAGCCAGTAGAGGACTCTGCCCTTACCTATACCTAGATAATGGAAAACATGTGTAGAATGCAATGGAACTAAATTTACTCGAGGACCTGGGTTTAGGTCCTCAGGTGGAAAAAATGTCCTCAGGTGGTAGGTGTGTATTCTGGTCAAGGTCCTCCGCTGGATATCAATACAAGTGCACACACACATATCATGACCATACACACCATGCGCACACATACACGAATACACATGCCAGCACAGTTGCATAGGTTTCTTTTATCACAGAAACTAAAAATTGATGACCACGTTCTTGTGGTGGATGAAAACACACCCAGTAGTCGATGTCCATCAGGTCAAAATATGCAAGTTTACCCAAATAAGGATGGAAGGGTTAGCCAGGTAGAAGTTAAAGTTGGCAATACTTAAAATGCCCATTTGTGAAACTTTGTTAAGTTAAGCTCCATGAAAACTGAAGTCTGCATAATGTTCATCTAGTATTATTAGAAGTTAATAATCTTAATCCTGTTGCTTACAAGGTTTTTAGCAATGAACTTCAGGGTATGAGTTCATGGGGGCTGGTATGTAGCGGGAGGGGTTGAACTGGTTATCTAACTTTGTTTCTTTATTCACAACATAAAGCATGGCTGTTTGGAGAATCCAGAAGCCACAAATTTCGGTTAGCATTCATACTTTTGACAAATACAAGTCAACTCCTTACATGGCAAGTGAGCCACAACTGGAAAAAAGGCCGTGGCCGGCTCGACTTGAACCAATTGGTTGGAAACGTTAACCTCATCTAACTAACTACACAGTTTGTCGATTAAGTTTTCCGTTATTAGGCTGGTTTAATAATTTTTGTCCCGATGTTGTCTGATATTATGATTTCTGTGATTTAGATTATGATTTTTTGGTTTTTGTTGCAGTGAACCATAACTGTCTAATTGTAACTTCACGTACTTCTAGATGGTACAGAGTGTATTAACGTTTAATATGGTTTACAAACTTTTCAAGATGAAGTAACAGAGAAACCTTGTACTGTCTTTATTCATGTTAATGAGTTCAGACTTGTTGCAATTTGAAGAGAGCACAAGGCATCCGCGTGTAGCCTGACTGGATTAGAGGCTACATAGGGGTTGTGTATCCCCCTCACCCCTGGAATAAATATATCTTGTAACTAACCAGTAGTTACCTAACTGCTAATGCTGGTCATGTCCATTGGCCACAACTTGAGCCATGGTCATGCTATGTTACATTATGTACTTTCTGGTAGTACATTCTGTGGGGTACGGGGGTAGAGAACATTACATATTACATTGATAATGGAAAATTGATTTCATTTGAAAAGGTGAAGCTCAATTGCAATCGAACTTGTTATTTAGCTTGAGTAAGATCAAAGGTCACATATCAGGGTCAAAGATCATTTTAAATAGCTGTAAATAGTCTGAAAATCTTCCTTAAGTGTCAGTCAAAATACAAATGAACTTCAGATCATGAAAACCTTTGGTCATTATTAATGGGATCAAAGGACACATATCCAAGGTCACAGGAAAATGAAGTCAAATTTTTAAAGGAACCTGAAAATCAGGATGGCCTGTGTGGTCCTGAGGTCACAGTTTGAGTCCTGTTCTTAGTTTTTATATTTGGGAACTGTGTTAATCTCTATTCATGTAGTTTACATTGCCTTTTCTAGATGACATTCCACAACATTACCATATGAAAGGTTTCTCATCTGTATTCAAGTAGTTTTATGTTTTTGAAAATCACCTTTGGCATTGAATAGTTTCTCATAAAATCATTAAGCCTACTTGAAGAGCATCTTGTCTGTATGTGTAATTTCATGGTTTCTTATGGCTTGCCTGGTGCTAAATGACTTCCCACAGAACTGACACTTGAATGGTTTCTCACCTGTATGTGTCCTTTCATGCACCTTACAAGCTTGCTTCTTGTTAAATGACTTATCACAATACTGACATTTGAAGGGTTTTTCACCCGTATGAATCATCTCATGGTCTTTACAGGGCTGTTTGGCAATAAATGTCTTCTCACAAAACTGGCATTTGAAGGGCTTCTCACCTGTGTGTATCTTTTCATGTATTCCACAGTGGCTTTTCCTGATAAATGCCTGCTCACAATATCGACACTTGAAGGGTTTTTCACCAGTGTGTTTCATTTCATGGTGTTTACAGGCCTGCCGCCTGCTGTAACGCCTCTCACAAAAATGGCACTTGTAGGGTTTCTCACCTGTATGTATCCTTTCATGGATTTTACAGGCCTGCTTCTTGATAAAAGACTTCTCACAATAGTGGCATTTGAAGGATTTCTCACCTGTATGTGTCATTTCATGTTTTTTACAGTCCAATTTTCGAATGAATGACTTATTGCAAAATTGACAGCTGAAGAGTTTCTCCCCTGTGTGTATCTTTTCATGTCTTTGACAGTGCTGTGCCCGGATAAATGACTGCTCACAATATTGACATTTGAAGGGTTTTTCACCAGTATGTGCCATTTCATGATCTTTACAAGCCTGCTTCCTGCTGTATGACTTCTCACAATACTGGCACTTGAAGGGTTTCTCACCTGTATGTGTCTTTTCATGTTTTCGACAGTACTGTACCCGTCGGAATGACTTCTCACAATAGTGACACTGGAAGGGCATTTCACCTGTATGCATCATTTCATGACACTTACGGTCTTGTTTCCGGATGAAGGACTTTTCACAGAACTGGCACTTGAGAGGCTTCTCACCTGTATGGGTCATTTCATGTGTTTTGCAGTCTTGTTTCTGGACAAACGACTTCTCACAAAACTGGCACTTGAATGGTTTGTCACCTGAATGAGTCATTTCATGTGTTTTACAGTTGTGTTTCCTGTCAAATGACTTCTCACAAAACTGGCACTTGAAGAGTTTCTCATTTGTACAACTTTGTTTCTGTTTTTGACATTTCAATTGTTTCTCACTGTGCACCACAAGCTGTTGATTGTACGGAGTCTTTGAAATGAGTGATATCTTAAAGAAATCACAATTAAAAGATTTTTCATGGCTACAAATGCTCTCTGGTATGTCCAATTTTCTATCAGAGTTCTTTCTCCATTGGCAGTCGAATTCTCTAATATTACCAGCAAGCTCAATTGCATCCTGCATCAAGTCTTCACTTGTTGTGTGATAAACACTCTTTGGCTCCCTGCCACTTACAAGACCTTCCAGTTGTTGGGAACTGTTCATTTTAATACAAGAATCATTTTCAATCAATTCTGAGGATGGTGCATATGTATGGGTGGTATTTGATATTCCAGTAAGATATGTGGGATGTGTAAAAGTGAATTGCATCTGATGACTGACTTGCTGAAGACTGGATGCCTCTTCACAACCTTGATCTAAAAGGAAATGTGAAAAAAAATTATTACTCCATGCTGATATTCTATTACACATGTATTATTCTAATCTTGCTAACATCTTCGAAAGTTTTGTATTCCTCCCTTCTTTTTTAAATGAGCAACTTGCATATTCTAAGTAGTAAAGCAAGTCTAATGGAGCTTACAGTCTATCAATTTAGGCTGACTGAGGAACCACAGAAATGCTTACTGTAAACCTATTACAAAATTTAGCTATAAAGAGGCGAGATGTGTTCATACCCTCATCTTGTTCTCTGCGTAAATTTGCATTACCTTTGTAGACAAAAATAACACTCAAAGGTTGCATTCATTCTAAACATAACAACATACTCACAGATAAAAAAAAAGTATGGGACAACAATTCAAGATTTTCCAATATACTAGCAGCTGTGGATACTACAAAAGAGCTTTTTTACAAAAAAAGATTTGCAATATTCATAGCTTACTATAACTTCATTTTTTCCAAATTGGCAAAACACTGTCACAATTTCTTTTCACTTCTTTTCAAGATGAAAGTCATTCATACAATAGTTTTCTTCTGTAACATCCTATTTGTTTAATAACAGTTGATATACTCTAGAAAAAATTGTCTTAAGCTGCAGATTGTTTGGATTTCTTCATTTTAACACCTTTTTCATTTTCATTCCAATATTTAGACCCCAATACAGTGTTCTGCTATCCCATTTACACACCATAATACAGGTAAAGGAATACTTGTTTGGATTCCATGCTATTTAGTTTTTAAATCAGTGCAGTATATACATACCTTCATCTGCATGGCTTGAATCTTCTATTTTGATCACAACAGCATTCTCATTTTCTGATTTCCCTCTCAAGAAATGATTACCATCTGCAATGTGTGTAATAACTTGCAAAGGGCTGCCACCAATCCCTTGAATTGTAGAACCAGAATAAAAAAGTCTGTTTCAAATATGATAATGACGTAGCAAGATTTACAAAGCCATTAAAAACCTTATAAATTAAAGTGTTAAGACTACGTAGGAAAATTTTACAGCTCTATCTAGTAGACAATAGAGTAAACAAAATACAACAGGATCCTTTCATACTAGACTTTCACTACCAACAATACACCGTCATTTTCTTTCAGGTTATTTGAGATGTTATCCAATGAGAGAGCAGTAAACACAAATTAAAAAACAACTGTAAAAATAATACTACCCTGCAGTACTGAATGAAGATACAAACAGTTCAAATTCAATTCCTCGCAGATCTATGAAAGAAATTGAGGGAGGGGACAGTGCAGATGAAGAATATGCAGAGTGCTAATTTTCTCCCTACAGTATCATACAACATTGTTGTCTCTTCATAATCAAAGTAATACAGATTTTCATCACCCCTGATCACTTTTCTGTACCCCCACCTCTTTCCTGTAAAGTGTGGCTTGTATCTTCCTTCTTGACTCCATTCTCACAATTTCCTTCCAGATCTGAAGATGTTAACTCTGCTGTTGGTGATGCACAGCCTCCTATTGCAAATAAAATATAGTTATATCATGAGACTATAATATCTAAATCATTAAATCCACCCCAATTTAAGCTAATTGTCACAAGTCATACAGAAAAATAAAATGAATTTGCAGTGCATTAAACTTAGAAATTAGACAAGGTCCTCAAACTTCAAGGAAATAGGCAGGGCTTAAGACATCTCCCTTGTTTTCAAATTAGTTCTACATGTGCAGTTAAATTCCCAAAGCTGTTACATTATCATGAAATCTAGTTATTAACTACAAAAGATTACTCTTCAATTGAAGCTTAGTAAGAAGGTCTGACTTAATCACTGCCTAGAAGGAAATGCCCATTTCAATCACAGGGATTACTATCAGTTTATATGCTGTAGCTGTTTGTCTCCCTGCTGGGACACTTGTATTCTGACTGCTTTTCTAGAATTTTCTCAGAGGTCAGTGAGGACTATTTGGTTCCAAAAACACTAAGGAAATTTTGCAGAAACTTTGTAGAATCTACCTTAGCACCAAGTCTGGTGCTGTTAGGCTGTACTATGAGTGATAAGGTAGATCCAGTTAAATTAAGGATAGTTTTGTTTAGGAAGTACAGTATTTACTGAAGGACACTAAAAAATGGTCATAAGAGCTGAAGCCAGCTGCTGAATGGTCCATGTTATTCATTTCATGTTTATGGTAAGAAACGCT
Organism: Holothuria leucospilota; assembly: GCA_029531755.1. Lineage (NCBI taxonomy): Eukaryota > Metazoa > Echinodermata > Holothuroidea > Aspidochirotida > Holothuriidae > Holothuria > Holothuria leucospilota. The sequence goes on along the minus strand of CM055962.1, from coordinate 75,595,725 downwards.
CTTTTTTTTTAAAAAAAAAATTATTAAGAAGAAATGCAGATCAATATTACAAGAAGAATAATAGTATCAAATTTTCAGAAAAGAGAAGAGTCACTTGTTCATAGGTGTTGAAGGTTCCCCAGGATTAAATTGCTTTCTTTCTGCCATTGTAACACTTGTAAATTGTAGAGAATGTTCAATAGAACCATGCATTGTGTTAGGAGATGTTATTGTATTCTGATGCATCCATACAGTAACTGGTCAGTTTGAAAAACTGCAATCACTTAATGTGAGAAAAGGATTAAACAAGGTCATGTCTTAAGTCAAACTGAAAAGAAGATGGGCACACAGGAACTGAATATACAGTATGTTGCAAACTTATAATGTTGCACTAAAAAGTTATGTGAACACAAAGAAGAGGACCTCTAAGTATTTTTATTTACATGTTCCCAGAGCTAGAAATGTTTACTTGATCTAATCCAGACGGCTGATGTAAGGTGGAGGTCCACCTATCTAGACCAAATGGTTTGAAAGACCTCCCCACCACCAGCCAAAAAGCAGAGAGTCTAGTATAAACATGAATAATTAGTGGAACACCAAATATTGAGTTGTCGGTAAGTCAGGATGTGTCCTTAAGACATGTGTTGTATCCAAAATAAGTAAGAAATAAGTAAGTCTACCAAAAGCTGAAAATACCTACTGTAGGTGTGAGTGATTGTGTGTGTCTATATATGTAACATTTCCACAGTTGCTAAAGGAAGTAATTACTGAAATCAGGTGGTCAATTGGAAATAATAAATTTCACACAGTATTATACTTTTATACAGCATGTCGGTTTGTTGCAGAAGAACTGATAAAAGGCCAACCAGCCAGTCTGAAGGTTTTAGTAATTATAAATACAAAGGAAAGAGAAAAGAAATATTTTGAAATTAACTGCAACTTATTGTAATTATTTCTATTATTGCTGCTTTTATTGGGGTTTACTGCAGAAGAAGAAGTAACTGCAGGCTTCTTTTGGTACTATACTTATATGCTTGGTACAGTAGTTTGGTATAAGAAACTGCACCTTCCCATACTTTTCTGCAAAGGTAATAAAATACTTTAATTTGACCTTCATATTAGCAGCATTTTCAAATTTTATAAACATGCAGAATACCTGCATTTTCTGAATGTCTTGTGTATCCTTTTTGGGTAATTCTTCTTTCCTCCTCCCAGGTGGGAATATCTTCAGGCTCTACTTTGATGGACAACATGTCTGTTCAATTCTGATGGGATAACATGGAAATATTTATCAGATTGCTTGGCCAGTGAGTCTGGCTGAAAGATCGAGTGCACCCCTTCCTCTGAATAGTTTTTATAGTATGTAAATTTGAACTTTAAATTAAACCTTGATTACTTTGACATGACCTCTAAAATAAGTGATTGATAATGTTGGCTACAAATTCAACTTCAAATTAATTTATTTACAAAGCATTAAAACTGTAAAATGAACAATCTAAAATGCTGTACCATAATAAAGGCACAATTAAGAATTAAAACAAAATGAAACAGATAAAATGCATACAACACGTAGTGAATATTAAAATACCGTGTATAACCAGAATGGAAAATGCCTTGTGGTTTCCATGGTCAGCACTTACATGTGTAATCCCAAATAATGCCAAGATGTCCTGTTTCTTATAGTCACTGTTAAATGTGATCTTAATGTACTAGAAAGATGCAGTTCTGTGTTAGTTTTTGACCTTGGGAATTCTTGGGAATCTTTGCTTTTTGGCCTCTGGTGATTTCAGCTGACTTCTGACATCCAACAAACTCATTGGGGCTTTCTACTGGATTTAATGCAACACCATGTGAAATATAAAAATCTCTCCAACCTTCATAACTTGAGATATCTTGTAAGCAAGGTTTTCAGAGTTTGAGCTCTGGTGACCCCAGATGACATTTGACCTCCACCAAAAACAAAAAAGTTCTACCTTTGACCTTAAGGCTTCCACATACTAGGTATAAATCTATCCAAGCTTCCTACATAGTGATATCATGTTAACACGGTTTTCAGAGTTTGAACCCCAGTGACCTTAGATGACCTTTGACCTCTACCAAAAACAATAGGATTCTCCTTCTCACCATAATGCATCTACATACCAGGGATGAAAATCTAACCAAGCTTCCTACCTGGAGATATCATGTTAACAAGGTTTTTGGAGTTAAACCCCTGTTGACCCCAGATGACCTTTGACCTCCACCAAACACAAACAGGTTTTTTTTATTCTAACCATGAGGCATCCCATACTGCATATGAAATCCATCCAAGCATCCTACCTCAAAATATCGTGTTAACAAGGTTTTCAGAATTTAAGGTCTCCTTGGGATATTGTGTTAACAAGGTTTTTGAGTTTGATGACCATTGACCTCCACCAAAAACGATAGAAATATTCCTCTAACCATAAGACATCCATATATCAAGTATGAAATCTGTCCAAGCTTTTTCTACCTTGAAAAATCATGTTAACAAGGTTCTCAGAGTTTGACCCTGGTGACCCCAGATGACCTTTGACTTCCACCACAAACAATAAGGTCTTCCTCTCAATATGGGGCATCTATGTACCATGTTTGAGAACTGTCAGAGTTTGCCTTCTTGAGATATCGTGTAAATGAGCAAAGTGTCACGAACACATCCAGACACACACACACACATGCCATCATGAATGTATAGGTTTCTCTTTTCATCGAACCAAAAATACTGTAGGTAAAAAGTAACACAATTGCAACAATTAGGATCGACTGTGTAAAAAGTTAGCAAAACCATGAGTTTTCAGATTTTGCTTAAAAACAGTGCTGAGAATGAAGCTTGAATGGGAGGTGGTTCCAAAGCCGAGGAACATAGGGAAGGCATGACCATCAAAAACTGACAATTTAAAACTGGGGGTGAACAGTTTAAAATCATCATGAGATCTTATGTGATAATGAACATTGGTTGGCACTCTAATCTTCAAGGTACAGTATTTATGGGTCATTTTATTTAGAATTTTGAAGATAGTCAAAAGTACTGTACAGTACTTTGAAATGAATACGGATGTCCACTGGCAATCAATGTAGTTGAATGAGAGCAGGAGTAATATGCTCAAATTTCTTAAGACACAGAATAACTCTGGCAGCAGAATTCTGAACAAGTTGTAGTTTCTTCATTTAACAGGAAGTGAACCATACAAGAGGCTCAGGCTATTACAATAATCGATATGACTGGTAATGAAAGCATGGACAAGAGAACATGCAGCATCATGAGTAAGATATAAATTACGAATACGAGCAATATTATTTAGATGAAAGTAAGCAGTTCTGCAAACATAATAGTGACATGATGATCCATAGAGAGATTCTCATCAAAAATAAAATAAGGGACAGGCACAGGGAGTTATCTGATAAGAAAACTAATTTATCAAGTTCATGTCTAATTGTACCTAGTATTTTAGAACCAAAAAAACATCCAAATTCATTTGGCAGGTCATTCACAGGACTCTCTGGGTAGAGGGTCTTTGGCTAGGTTTCAGAAAAAAAGTCATTAAATTGAACAGCTTAATAATCAGTTAAGTAAACTGGGCAAACCTTTTCAATTGCAAAGCGTTGAAGTTGAATTAGTAAAATGTTTGAAACAACTTGATCTCTTGGGCCAACATGCACAGGATATATGCACAATCCTTTTTGTTTTTACCACTTCTGTACGGCATAAGTAGTAGTCCAAAAGATTACATGGAAAGATAGCAGACTAAAGATGCTTAACTATTAGCCAATCACCACACACGTTACATAGGCTGGGATTTGTTGAATGAGGAGCTAAATGAAAATTCATTTTCTACTGATTATGCAATCGGAACAACATAAAAAAAATATAGCACAACGATGAAGACATACAACAAAATGTTACAGCAAAGTTTTATTGATTTTTGTAAATGTTTTAATATTTTTATGGTCACAATGTTCCCCCTAAAGTGATCGACTCATGATAGGCGCAGTACATATAATGCTCCGAACGCCATATTTGGTCACATCCGTCACATCCTGACATGCACAGACGCATAGGGAAGCCTTCAAAAAGGACTAGCTGATCGTTTCGCGCAACTGCCTTCTGTGATGGGCCTATCTGCCTATGGCTGATTATGGCTCAATGTAAGTGTATTTAGGAACATCAACTTGATTTGTACCTGGCCTAAATGAAGTAGGGACAAGCGAGCCGAACAAATCAGATCATGGCTCAGATCATTACCTTGATGTCTTCAAATCACAGTTGACCAATGTGAAAACAACACATTGTAGGCTCGAATTAAGAAATTTAATCGTATCGTATGTACCCAACTCATCTTGAATAGACAGTGCTTCCACACTCTAAATTTATTTTTCCTGAAATGGAATCCAAAATTCCCTGAAATCGGCTCGGTATTTCCTCAAATTTTCAGTAACGTTTCTTTTATGGCTGATCGATGATGTCAACCTGTCAAGTCTCATGTCTCACCCTATCCCAACACCAACACCTACATTTTTAATTTTTGGATGCAATATTAATTTAATATTGAAGCGCTTTGAGATGTTACATATAAAGGCGCTATATAAATCCAAATCATTATTATTATTATTATTATTATTATTATTATTATTATTATTATTATTATTATTATTATTATTATTATTATTATTATTATTATTATTATTATTATTATTATTATTATTATTATTATTATTATTATTATTATTATTATTATTATTATTATTATTATTATTATTATTATTATTATTATTATTATTATTATTATTATTATTATTATTATTATTATTATTATTATTATTATTATTATTATTATTATTATTATTATTATTATTATTATTATTATTATTATTATTATTATTATTATTATTATTATTATTATTATTATTATTATTATTATTATTATTATTATTATTATTATTATTATTATTATTATTATTATTATTATTATTATTATTATTATTATTATTATTATTATTATTATTATTATTATTATTATTATTATTATTAATACGAAATCGAAGAACGGAGGAGAATATTCTCCCGAATGTTAAGATAAGGAATTGTTTACTTCAAATTTCCAGTTCCCGAAATTTCCCGAAATTATCCCTTTTCCCGAAAATTTTCCGAAGAGCACCCAGATTTCCCGAATTTCGGGTAATTTAGGGAAGAGTGAAACACTGTTCATAGTGTAATGTATGTATCACGCGTCGGTGGTACGGTGCAAGTGCCGCTCATAACCTCGTGGGGAAAAAATTGCGCGTGCCGCAAAGCAAATGGCTTTGTACGTATTTCTATGGAACCGTTCACACCGAAGTCGCGTTGTGAAAAGCGTTTTGCGGGAAACGCGGCCGCTTCCGCATCGATCCATTTCCTATGACTTGATTCAATGCGAATGCGGTGAATTGAATATGAATTGATTTGAATGGACTTGCAGCCAGCTGAATATAAACATACCAGTGCAATAACAATTAAGATTGTAAATGGCCTTCCATAGGCGGGGTTACGGGGGGGGGGGACGGCAAGGGGGGCACTTGCCCCACCACCATTTTTTCAGACCTTACAAATTTAATGAAACCAATGAAAAAATGAACAGAAGGAAGAGAGGCCAGAGAGATTATGAGGGAATTTTTAATATCATCATGATAAATTTTACTTTGTAAAATGAAAGAAAACACTAATTTCAAACATAAACTAGAAAAAAAATTCTCGGCACTCTTCGCTCGCACCTGAAACTAATACAATGGCGGAGCTCAAAGGTGGGGAGGCAAGTAGCATTTGTTATTGAAAACTTTATTAGGTACCATTAATACAAATTTCTTCCAAAGTGGGGGGGGGGAGGTTGGCTCCCCGCCACGCTTACGACGTGAAGCCCTGAAATAAGGGTCACTCAGAGTACTAAATGTACTAGGCCATGGGCCAGAGGCACCTCACGGGCACCCTCACCACACCGTTTGAATTATTTGGTTCAAAATATGGCCAAATATAAAGAGTAACTGTCACAAATATATATTTTAAGGATTATTTTCCCTATTATTGTAATATATTGAAATTTTAACATTAGCGACCATTTTGCTATTTCCTCCATCTTGATTGACCCGGATCCTGAAAGAAATGTCCAGAAAAATACCTCTTGAATATTTACAAGAAAACATGGACACAGGTTAGGTTTACCTGTGGCACAAGTATTTTAATGATTGTTTTTCCTATTACTATTATAATATATTGACAAATTATTGCATTGGCGACCATTTTGCTTTTTCTGCCATCTTGGTTGACCTGATATCCAAAAGAAATATTTTGAAACTAAATTATAAAATATGGCCAGATATTAAAGGCAACTGTGTCAAAAGTATTTTTAATGATTATTTCTCATATTATTTTTATACTTTATGATCGTTATATTGGTGGTCATTTTGTTGTTTCCTCCATCTTGGTTAATGTGGGCTCCTGCATAAAACATCAGAAATCATGCATGCTTTGAAGTTTTTGTAAAATCTTTTATAAAGATATTTAGGGTTTTCAATCGAAATATATTTTCAATGATTCATTTTTGGAGATTTGTTTGCATTTTTTTTAAATATTTTCTTATTTTTGTGGGGATTTTTTACTGTATTGTTTTTACTTCTTCGGTGCTTTTTCGCCACATTAGCTGCCAAGTTCTCTTGTGCCAAGGATTGTAAAGTTCAGCCTCAATTTTAAAACATTAATTTACATCATTGTGATCGGGGATTGGGGAAATTTTTAATGTCTTACTCAATTTTTGGAAATATTTCATTCCTTTTGGCGGCCATTTTGTTTTTCCGCCATCTTGATTAACCTGAATCTCGCCAATACAGTCCCAAATATTAGTTTCGGAATTTTTGTCATAAAATCCCAGATAGCACACCACGTTGGACCAACATTGGAAAATGGTTGGCAAATGTTGGCGAGCGTTGGCAATATGTTGTGTTGGTAAAAGAATATTGGCCCAGCGTAAGACCAACATTTACCCACCACCTGTAGGACGTAACAATGTTTTACCAACGTTGGGCTAATGTAAACTAGCCAACTGTTGGCCCCAATTTATCTAACCAACGTTGGCTGAATATTGGCCAACCAAATGTTAATTTAAATTCCCCTCCCTAACGCTGAGCCAACGTTGAACAGCCATCTGTTGGGATAACCAACATTGGGCTTACATAGGACATCCAACAGTTGGCGTGTATTCCTTTAACTAACGCAAGATCAACGTGAGTAAGCCAACCGTTGGGCCTAATTTATAAAATCAACGTTTCGTCAACGTTACTCAGTCAAACGTTGCGCCCGATTTATTTAACCAACGTTGGGTTAATATTGGCCAGCCAACTATTGGTTTAAATTTCTTTATCTAACGTTGAGCCAACGTTAAACAACCAACTGTTGGAATTTATATAATAAACCAACGTTGGGCTAACATGAGACATCTAAAAGTTGGTTTGCATTCCTTTAGCTAACGTGAGACCAACTTGTGTCGACCAGCTGTTGGGCCTAATTTATAAAATCAACATTGGGCCAACGTTAGTCAGTCAAATGTTGTGTCCAATTTATTCAACCGACGTTGGGTTAATATTGGCCAGCCAACTATTGGTTTAAATTTCTATATCTAACGTTGAGCTAACGTTGAACAACCAACTGTTGGGATTCATTTACTAAACCAAGGCTGGGCTAACATGCATCATGGGCGGCTCTAAGAAATTTTGTTTGGGGGGGCAAACTCAAGTCCGTATTCAGGGAGGTTCGGAAGACCCCCCCCCCCAGCAATATTAATGGTCAGCTCCGGATAGTAATATAGCCTCAACAGGAGTATGCATAGATGTAGGGGCCTAAGTTGATTGGGGGGGGGGGGACTGTAACGATCTGCCCGAAAAATAGAAGCAAAAATTTCCGCGCGCTCCGCGCGCGTCCAAAATGTTAATGTACATATCATATAGGCATGCATCCGTTATCACACCGCATGCCAATTACATAAAATAATTTGCCACGTTACTAGCTATTCCATATTGGTTATAATTCGGGGGGGGGGGAGGAAGTCGTTACAAAAATGCTGCTAATAATCAGTGGTGTAGCTAAGATTTCTATCATGGGGGTGGGCAGGCACTATGTTGTGTGATCGCCGGCCTGGGGTAGGGGTCTAAGGGGAGGGGGTGTCCCCCTCCCCTCTGAAAATTTTTTGAAAAATTAGGTGTCCATACATGCAATCTGGTGCCACATATGCTACCTTTGAAGTAAAATTTTGTGTTTTAGTTTAGGTACAAAAAAACAAAAAAAATCGGCGTCAGTGACGGGGGCATGGCCTAATGGCTCCTCAAATACACCACTGATAATCATAATATATAAGTTTAACCATTAAAAACACACTGGTGAATTAACACCGAATGTAAAGGTACTGGTGCAATCCAAATCAGAACTATGTTTTAATTACCAAGGAAGTTTTTTTTAAAGTATCGACTTCCGTTAAGCTACAGTATTGCATTATTTTTCTTTCAGTAGGTGCCCGAAAAATTCTCAGAATATTGCCCGAATTTTCACAAAATATTTTGTTGGGGAGCTGCATCCCCCAGCCCCATGCCTCCTACGCCTATGGGAGTATGGTTATTAGTTTGTATAACAGCGATGCCTCATGTAGTTTTCAAAAGCTCTTCACAAACCATTTCAGGCAGTTAGTCATGAGAAGACTGTAACATATGGTGTAACATATGGTCACATGCTAGTTGCACTTTGCAACAACCACATTACTTATTCACCTTTATGTACTTCCGGTTGTGCTTGTATGCACTCACGAATCACATTCCAATACCCGGACAGTCTTGTCCAAGCCAGCGACCTGTAAATACATATCCGTTCCTTACTTAATAATAAACCCACGTGTCTGTGTCATCTTTACCGAAGTCCCAAGTCTTCACATGGTGTCAGAAGTCGGTACTAGAACTTAACCTTTCACAATGGATCAAATGAAACAACCTGGAGTTTTAAGCATCCACGGCAATTTGTCGGAAAACTGGAGAAAGTGGAAGCAAATATTTGAGCTTTATATGGAAGCCAGTGGACACAGCAAAAAAGAAGAAAGTGTGAAAACTGCCATTCTTCTCAATCTCTCAGGAGAGGATGCAGTCGAAATTTATAATTCTTTCAAGTGGGACAAGGAAGAGGACAGCAAAATTCTCGAAGAAGTTTTGAAAAAATTCGAGAGTTATTGCAATCCACGAAAAAATGTTACGTGGGAGAGACATGTGTTCAATACACGTGTACAGCAACCATCAGAGTCCATCGATCAGTACGTCACGGACCTTAAACTTAAATCTAAAAGTTGCGAATTCGGACCTTTAAGAGACGACCTTATTCGTGATCGTATCGTTTGTGGAATAAGGGACGATAACGTCAAACGCCGACTCCTAAGAGAAGCGAAGCTTACCCTACAGACTGCACTCGATATTTGCAGGGCTAGTGAAGTAACTCTCACACAAATGAAAACCCTCTCCTCGGAGAAAGCAGTTTTGGTTGCTGCGAAAAGTACTCGCAGTAGGCCTACTTCAAAGCCAGGCAAAAACACATCACATAAAAGTTTGTGTGGAAGGTGTGCAATAAACGCCATCGTAGCGAAGAGGACTGCCCCGCTATGGGAGAACTTTGCAGAAACTGCAAAAGACCAAATCATTTCGCGAAAGTTTGTCGCACGAAAAAAGATACAGGACAATATTCGGCTGGCAGAAATGTGAGTAGTGTTCAGCAAATGGACAATGATGATACTACAGACGGAAACGAATTCTTCGTTGGGGTAACGAATACACCAGGTAACCCCCTTAAGAACAATTCATGGACAGTCAACTTGTCTCTAGAAAGTAAAACAGTAACGGTGCAAATCGACACAGGAGCCCAGTGTAATGTAATGTCACAGAAGACTTATTCAACACTTAGTAAAGAAAGGTTGATTAAGGTTAAGGACAATCTAGTAGGATTTGGAGGACAAAAGCTTCGCCCAATTGGACGCACACAGTTAGAATGTTCCTACAAAAGTAAATTCTATGTGTTGGAGTTCTTTGTTACAAAGGAAAATGTGCCAACATTATTGGGGCAAGACTCACTAGAAGAACTCAATCTGGTGAAGCGCATTTATTCCGCAAAAAGCGAAACAGTTGATATAATGAGCGAATTTGACGATGTTTTCACTGGGCTAGGATGTGTTAAAGACGTAATACATCATATTATGGTAGACCCGGATGTACCTCCAGTGGTCCATCCTCCAAGGAAAGTTCTAGTCGCCCTACGAGCAAAAGTTAAAGAAGAACTCAAAAGAATGGAAGAACTGGACGTAATAGAAAAATTAACCAGTCCTACACAATGGGTGAGCAGTATGGTGAGCATACTCAAGAACGACAAAGTCCGCATTTGCCTAGACCCAAAGGACTTAAATAAAGCTATTCGTAGGGAACATTTTCCCATGAGAACAGTCGAAGACGTTGTGTCTCAGATGCCAAACGCGAAAGTTTTTTCCGTTCTGGACGCGAGTTCGGGATTTTGGCAAAGTAAGTTGGACAAAGAAAGTTCAAAGCTATGTACCTTCAATTCCCCTAACGGGCGGTATATGTTTAAGCGTCTACCTTTCGGAATTTCTTCAGCCCCCGAAGTCTTCCAGAGTGTCATGTCGCAAGTTTTTGACGGTATCGAGGGCGTGGAGATAGTGGCTGACGATATTCTCGTATGGGGGGAAGACGACAACCAACACGAACATCGACTAAGGCAAGTTCTGGAGAGAGCTAGACAAATGAACGTTAAGCTAAATAAATCAAAATGTCAATTACGAAAATCAGAAATAGCTTATTTAGGACATGTTGTTGGTAAAGAAGGCTTAAAAATTGACCACGAAAAAGTCAGAGCCATTACCGAAATGGAAGCTCCGACCGACAAGGCAGGTCTTCAGAGATTCATGGGTATGGTTACTTATGTTTCTAAATTTATTCCTAATTTATCGCAAGTAAGTGCACCTCTAAGAATCTTGTTGAAAAAAGATGTTCAGTGGCATTGGGAAGACAATCAAGAAGAAAGTTTTCAAAATATTAAAAGTATAGTAAGCAATACACCGGTATTAAAATTATTTGACGTTACGAAACCTGTAACGCTATCAGTCGACGCAAGTTCTCAAGGCTTGGGTGCCGTCATTTTACAAGACGACCAACCCGTTGCATATGCATCTAGAGCACTGACGACAAGTCAGAAAAATTACGCTCAAATAGAGAAGGAAATGTTAGCAATTGTGTTTGGGTGTGAAAAATTTCACGATTTCTTATTTGGTCAAGAAAGAGTGACTGTAGAGTCAGACCATAAGCCACTTGAAGTGATTTTCAAAAAGTCATTACATGAAACACCACACAGATTGCAACAAATGTTATTACGTATTCAGAAATATTCACTAAATGTAATGTATAAACCAGGTACTGATATTCCTATCGCAGATGCGTTGTCAAGGGCATTTTTGAAAGAAGAAAATCATTGCCAAAATGAGAATGATTTTGAAATTGACATAATTCAATTGATGCCTATTTCTGAAGCAAAGTTTAAGGAGTTGCAAGAAGCTACTCAAGCAGATCCAACGCTGCAAGAATTAAGGAAATTAATAGAAAGTGAATGGCCCAGTACACGGGCAGAAACACCATTATGTGTAAGACCATACTGGAATATTAGAAACGAGATTTCACTTAACGATAATATTGTAATGCGAGGTGACAGATTTATTGTACCAAAGGTCATGAGGTCCGAAATGTTGAAGTTAATTCACAATGCACACTTAGGAATAGAAACGTGTAAGCGGAGGGCAAGAGACGTTCTCTATTGGCCCCAAATGAATAGTGACATAGAAGAAGTAGTAACTAAGTGTGGAATTTGCAACAAATATCAAAAAAGTAACATGAAAGAACCTTTAATGCCCCATGAGGTGCCCGAAAGGCCATGGGCGCAAATAGGAGGAGATTTATTTGAATTTAATAGAGTAAACTATTTAATACTTGTTGACTATTATTCAGGGTTTTTTGAAATTTCGAAGTTGTATGATACTCGCAGTAGTACAATTATTTCACAGTGTAAGTCACAATTTGCCAGGCATGGCATACCTGACAAGCTGATCACGGACAATGGACCGCAATTTGCGAGTTCTGAGTTTGCGCAGTTTGCCCACCAATACAACTTTACACATATGACGTCAAGTCCTTACCACCCCCAATCAAATGGGATGGCAGAAAGAAGTGTACAGACAGTCAAATCGTTACTACGGAAAGCACTCGACGATAACAATGACCCCTACTTGGCACTTCTAGACTTTCGTAACACACCTCGTGATGACACACTAGGATCACCCGCACAGAGGTTATTCGGTAGAAGAACAAAGACATTAATACCAACTTCAAGGAAACTTCTTGAACCGAAAACTATCCAACCGCAACAGGTGACTCAAGGACTGACAAAAAGGAGACAAAAGCAAAAAGTTTACTTCGACAGGAATACCAGGAAGTTACCACAACTAAAGATAGGCGACTCAGTAAGAGTACAAACAGACAGAGGGTGGTTTCCCGCAATCGTTAAAGGGACCGCATCAACTCCGCGATCGTACATTGTACAAACACCAGACGGTGCGAGGTATACACGTAATCGCAAACACTTACGACAGACGAACGAAACTTTTGTTGAAGAAGATGACTTACAACCCTTTTCACAGGACACCGACCCGGGTACGACTGAAACTAGGCCGACCACAAAACGAAAACGACAAAGACCGTTTTGGCACAAAGACTATGTTATGACTTAGATAATTCCCTGTGACATAGCTGTGGTATTTATTGTTAATGTTTTAAGATAATGCTCCTAATTGATACTGAAAGCTGTTTTTATGTAGTTTGTAAAATTGTAAGGTTAATGACCAGTAGTGAATGCCTCCTGAGTTATTTCAAAGAATTGAGGGTTAAACCAAAGATGTTCTTTCATCTTCTAAAAAGGGGAGATGTAACATATGGTGTAACATATGGTCACATGCTAGTTGCACTTTGCAACAACCACATTACTTATTCACCTTTATGTACTTCCGGTTGTGCTTGTATGCACTCACGAATCACATTCCAATACCCGGACAGTCTTGTCCAAGCCAGCGACCTGTAAATACATATCCGTTCCTTACTTAATAATAAACCCACGTGTCTGTGTCATCTTTACCGAAGTCCCAAGTCTTCACAAAGACTACTTTAAAAATAAATACAACCATATCAACCGATCGCTACCGTACTAACATAGGGGTGGAGTAAGAGCCATGTGAAATGGGCAAAGCGGCTTGATCTATTTGTATAAAATGAGCCCCACCTTTAAATATTTTATTGTTTCTTTCATTGCGCCACAATATGTTTCAGCTTTGCCAAGAAGCCATAAAATGTTGGTTTTTTGGATTGTTTTCATAAACTAACGAAAATTTTGAGCATGAAGACACTTGAAAACGACGAAATGATAGCACTAGTATTTTGGATCTCAGTACCGTTCCGAAACGAATTTTTTTTACAGGGGGAGGGGAATTCCCCTAACTCAGAACGACGTCTCATCCTATATACAAATACCTAGGCCATTGGTCAAAAGTCTCATCACACTGAACTTAGATTGACTGTTTTGTGTGTTTATTTTAAATCAATTGAAACGGTACATACTTTAGCACAGAGGTGGAGAACCTTTTGCTTATAACAGGCCATTTGACATTCATAAGACCGCTCGTGGGCCAACGGCGCTGTCAGTTTGGACAAGGGAAGGGAAACCTCTCCTTATATGGAAAACACAATACTTTTAGACTACATGCCCGTTACAACTTTTTATAGACAGATACCTATGCTAATCTGGCCAGGTGACACCCTGGCAAAAATGCTTTTAGTCATGGATGATAATCAACACGGCTAATGGGTTGTGTATCTAATGACCCCGAAAGCTCTGGTGTCTGCAAAACTATGGGCATTTAACTCAAAGATTACCGTTACACTCTGTAAATGACATGATGATGCCTAAGCTAATCAGATTACAAATATCACAACGTGATCATTTGTTTTGATTACCTTAACTCGCACTAACGGCAGGTCCATTTGTGATGTCTGAAGTATATATACGGCAGTAGCAAACAAGCAACTGAGAAAACACGCGCGAAGCGCGTCGAAAAATGGCGTTTTGAAAGCACTTTATTAATGTTTAACCTTCGCATTGCATTGGAAAGTTATTCACTCCTCTAATTTTAAGCTCACTCAAGGAAAAGGGAGGGCCTAACCCATCTCGAATTACATGTTTTTTATTTATTATTTTTATTTTTGAAAATTGAAGACCATACTTTGCAAACTTTTGGGGGGCAAGTGCCCCCCCGTGCCCCTATGGCGAGCCGCTAATGCTAACATGAGACAACCAACAGTTGGTTCGTATTCCTTTAATAACGTAAGACCAACGTGAGTCAGCCAACCGTTGGGCCTACCCAGATAGCTCACTATGTTGGACCAACGTTGGCAAATGGTCTGCAAATGTCGGCAAGCCTTGGCAATAAGTTGTGTTGGCACATAAATGTTGGACCAACACAAGGCCAACCTATATTATATTGGGCCAACATATACCAACCAACTGATGGGCCACATACATTGAACCAGCGTTGGGCGAACATTAGTTATCCCAACTGTTAGGCCTTATTCGTTGAACCAACGATGGACCAAAGTGTACCAACCAAATTTTGGGCCTTACTCGTTAAACCAATGTGGGGCCAACATGTACCAACCAAGTGTTGGGCCACATTCCTTTAACCAACGTTGGGCGAACATTACTATCATACAGTAATAAAACAGTGTTAGAGAATTTATGTATAAGCCTGTCAAAGCAGTAAATCGAGGTTCGAAATTCATCAGTGGCACTTATCTGTGATATTCAGTGGCGGATTTAGGCGGGGGCGCACCCGGCGCCCCCCCCCCTAAAATTTTCCAAAGCTTATTTTTTACTTTCACTAAAGAGATCATTTAGCCTACTTGTTTCTACATAATGTTGTATTATGTTATAATTTTCAAACTATGTAATTATAATTGTTACAAACTAATAGCAATTTAGAACACACAGTTTCAAGTTTTCCGATAAAATGTCAATAGAGTGATATCGAAGGTCTCAACCCTATTTCGGACCACGCTTTATGTAGAACACTAAACTTTTTCTTACAATCCATCTGCTATTTGGGTTCATCAGATGTGGAGTTTTTTAATCAACGGAAATCCTCGTTAATGTTATCATGCACTCGTCATGGAAAAACAAAAGAACCGTGAAAATGTCCATAGGCTACGCACCATCGATAATGGAAGTTCAAACTGTATGTAAATGTAAATTATGCTATCAGTTGCATCTAATTCCTTTCAAGGTAATTACGAGGAATTCGGGAAAATTGGTCAATTTCGGGAAATGTAGAATAGTGACAAAATTTCTGGAAATTCTCTGTATAAACTCAAGACACAGTAAAGATCATGTAAAAAGTGATATAAACTACTCGAATTAGCTGTACACATAGGATGGAGGAGAACTGAGTAGATTAACGAGGGCGTCACACCTATTTCTCGAAATGGTCAAACACGGATTTTAGGAGATAATTTTGCCCGGCAACTAGCACTCAGTACGAATGTTTAGTCTTTTTCGGGGGTTCGAAGTTGTGACAGTTTATCACAAAGTGGAAAAATGGGATGGATTTGAATGTATTTGTTTGGTATTTTACCTTGTAGTAATAATTATTTCTGAATAATACACAAAAGTGAACGTAAAATTCAAGAAAAATGCTTCATTATCACCTAAACACTATATATAATATATAATATAATATTATATATATATATATATATATATATATATATATATATATATATATATATATAATAATACACATCACTGTCATAATATAAATTTGCCTTGGCTTAAAAAAACTATTGATGGAAAATTAGATGATATCTATAAGCAACAATGGTGTGTGGAAGTTGATAGTAATACTCAGTGTAAAATTTACCGTATTTTTAAAAAGAATCTAACATTTGAAAAGTATTTGGTTAATCTCCCGTTTCGAAATAGGCTAAGTTTTTGTAGACTACGTTGTAACAATAGCAAAATACCAACTGTTACTGGGAGGTACAGGAATATTGTTTTTCATGACAGAATATGCACCCTTTGTAATCAGGAAAAGTTAGGAGACGAGTTCCATTATGTGTTCGAATGTAAAGCGTTCTCTCAAGAAAGAAAAAAGTATATACCCCCTAATTTTTGTGAAAACCCAAATACCCTGAAAATGGAAGATTTATTTAAGACAAGTAATAGAAAGACTTTACTAAAGATCAGTTTATTCAGTGGGGAAATCCTTCGACGATTTAAATAGTTAGCTTTAACCCCCGACCCCGAATTGTTATTTACTTTAGTACTTGTCATCTATTGTTGTTTGTTACTGGATGTCACTGTTTTATTTTCGCTATTATTTTTATTATTTTTTTTCACTCAGATTACTGTCAGTGTTGTGTCAGTATATTTGCCATGCTTTTTTCTTTTCCTTTTTCTCCTTTTCATTTTAAGTAATTATTTTGTACTCTTTGAATGTTATATAATTTTACTAGTCTCTTATACCCCCATATTGGGGAGATGCAGAGAATAAACTGAACTGAACTGAACTGAACTGAATACTTGCACATGTAAGTGGGACACTGACTCACTTTTTGATATTTTATGGAAAACTGTGTTTGTTGTGTTGAGCTCAGCTCGAAATATGTTTGAAAAATATTTGTTCTTTGTGACTATACATTTGTCAGAAATGTGTTCGATGTTTGACCTCTTTCTACCAGAAATGTATCCTTTGAGTCTGATTATGAGTTCTACAGGAATGTTTGGCTTGTATTAATGTTTGTATTCTCTAAGTCGGTAATCTCTTTTCTGTCAGTCTCTCAGAGAAGAAAGAGTATAAAAAAGATTAATTTTCATGAACATTAGAAATAAATTACGCCTCCATGCATTTTTGCGATATTTGAGAATGAAAATTCAATCGAAATTTGTACCTAACAGTTGTGAACATCTGCTGGATTGGATCCAGCCTAACTTTTTACAATTACTTCAGTGTACTGATTATAGCATCGATCAGAACTTGGGACTGATTTCTTTTTTGCGGTAAAGGCTATGCCATATTATCCACATACACGTTCATTCTAAAAACCATTCAACACATAATAAGACTTTGAAAGATGAAAATTACGTTACTGGTCACGGTGTATAGCATGTATAAAAAGCGCATGGCCAAACTTCACATGAGCTTAATGTCTATGTTCACTTATTTTATACAATCTGTGATCCCGTTTCTTCCTTTTTTTCATGAACTAGAGAGTATTTTATATAAATTTATTTGGTCACACAAACCAGACAATTAGGGGAAACTTTCTGTTTTAATATGTGCAAAATGTGAAGGTGGTTTAGGAATGGTCGAATTATGCTCTTTTGCTCATAGCTTAAAGTGTAAATGAGGGAAAAATTATTTTCAGGATGACTTTGATTTTTGGAAAGTTTTCTTTGATAGTAAGATCAAGAAATATGGCGGAATATATGTGTTTTAATGTAACCTTTCCAATGAATATGTTATCATTGAAAACAAGTATTTATGATGTCTGTTGCACTTGATCTTATTTTACGCCCTCCGGATGTGTATGCTAATCAATATATTTTGAATAATTCTTATTAAAATTGACAAAACTTATCTATGCCAGAGCTCTCATGGTCACTAAAACTTACAAAGTAATTTTTTTAATGAGAGAGTCGACTGAGTGCTTAATTAGAATGATTTCTGCCATAAATGTAATTTTACTAGTATTTTCCTTTTACATTATGGAAAAATTTTGCTATCCCGAGGGAGTGGAGACTGAATCTACATGCCACTAATGAAATCAATGATAACGCAAAGCGTTTAACAATGTTTATCTCTCATGCACATGACAATAAAGTGGTATATTTCATCAAGCAAAAGACTTTAAAAGCTACTGCGATCTTAAATATGAATCTTACAGCAGTGCATCGTATTCTTGGTTAGATATTTTCACCATGGTCTTTGAAGCTGTTGGAGACTCCAAAATTCAATTCTTTCAGTTTTTTGTTACGTTCATAGAATTATAGGTTGTAACGAATTTTTATTCAAAATTAAAAAGGAAAGATTCTCCTCTCTGTACCTTGTGTGAGGATCCCCCTTATCTTTAGACCACTTTTTCCGGACCTATAACATTAGCCTACGACATATTTTTGGAAAGATATTTCATCAAAAGTGTTTAAAAAGTGATCTTAGCTTAAATCAAGATCAAGTAAATTTTGGTTCAGTTCATGAAGCAAGTTTTTTGCAATTTTCTCACTTTTAATTGAAGGGAACATTTTTTTGGCAAACAAAAGCTCAAAGTAACGACTGCTTAGGTTCTACTTACAAGCCTGGAAAATGCCATTTCCGGCTATCTGAGGGGTCGCGATTTTTCAAAATTTTCTGTACGCTCCGCGCCAACCAATGGTGGCGCTCCGCTTAGATATTCGTTTGGGCAGATGATCGACCATCAGCGCGCCCCTCCCCACCCCCTAACGAAAAATCCTAGATCCGCCCCTGATATTATCATGTTAAGTATAAAAGATCAATAGTGTATGTGGCAATTTGAAAGAGTTAAATTGTAAGTCATCCCTCGACTGATGTGCTGAATCTGGGGGACACTTAAAAGTCCGTCTACAACCTATGGTTGGCCCAACCCGAACACTGGATTTCGGTGATGTATTGCTAAAGGTCCACATTGGTTTCGGTTGGCCAATGGTAAGCGGCCCAGCATTGGCCCAACAATGTGCCACAGAAAAAATACCGAGCTGGTCATTTTGGTATCAACCCAACCTACAATTGTTTTAATAGCAGCTATTTCTAAATTTTACATTCACAGTGAATATTTACAAAACGTTCACTACCAAAGTGGGAATTTTTGCTGAGACAGTTTGAGAAAATGTTTCAAATGCTGTGAAATTCTAGTGGAACACCAGGTTTATGTACCTTTCGTCTGAATGGAGCATTCCTAATTTTTTAAATGAGACTTGTCTTTATCACTTAATGGTAGGTCTAATTAAAATAAATTGTGGCTGGATATGGTGAATTCTTGCAGGAAATAATGTTTCTCAGTTGTGCAATACAACATAAAGAAGGAAACATTGAAATATCATGAAGAAAATTGTATTATTAATCGTTAATACTACCACGCAAGTCTCAATGAATATATAATACGTAAACCAATCTTCTCATTATATATATGAATTTTCAATGAAAATCCTACTACATTTAAAAGTGGAAAATTCTTCATGGAACTCTTAAACACGTTCTGCTAGTGTTCAGTGTCTTACCTGGCGTAGGAGTATCCGTGATCACGACGGCGGAGCTCCCAGGTGGGACCTGTTCTATTCAGCCAGTCTAGAATGGGACCACTGTCGGGTGGTGTCAGTTAAGTCAAAGTTGTCTTTTGGGGGCGTAGTTACTCCTTCAGGGAGCAGAACTCCTTCGGGAGTATTGTTTGGTTTTCGCCCCTGGCTCTTCGCCAGAGAGTCAGGGGACTTTTGGAAAAAAAGCTAGTAAGGCAATGCAAGTAGCTTTTAACACTTGTAGAAGGTAGCTTCTCTGACATACTTCTTTATGGATTCCCATAATGAGCAGTTAATTAAAGAGAAGTTTTAGACAAAATGAGACATAGTTTAGTTGGTACAACATTGTGCCAACCATTCTTTACACTGAGCACCCAACCATTAGATAACATTAACCCAACCGCTGGAACAACGTTGGCCCTTTGCTACAACAATGTACCGGAGTAAATGTTGGCATAATGATGGCCCATTGCTTCTACAACATGTTGGGTAAACGTTAGCGTAACGCTGGCCCTTGGTTTCAACAACACGCTGGATAAACATTGGCATAATAGTGGCCCATTGCTGCAACAACACGTTGGGAAAACAATGGCGTGACGTTGGTCCATTGGTAAGCCAACATGTTGGGCCAACGGATAGACAATGAGCAGCCAACCTTCAAACTACATTTTCCCAATGTGGTTCCAACAAATTTTGCAACTTTCCTCCAACATTGGCCCAACGTTATTGTGCAAATGTCGGCGCTTTGTTGGCGCATTGTAACAACAACATATTGGACAAATGTTGTTGTAACGTTGACCTAGTGTAACAACAACTTGCAGGATAAACGTTGGTTCAACGTTAAACAGTTGCTGTTTCAGCACAGTTGGGTAAACAGTGGCATAACGTTGGTACATTCATAAGCCAACATATTGGGCCAACATTTTTACAATGAGCAGCCGACCCCCAAACTACATTTGCCCAATGTGGTTCCAACAAATTCTGCAACCTTCTTCCAACGTTGGCCCAACCTTCTTGTGCTATCTGGGATATGATGCCTCAAAAATATTTTTGGATAGTTTCTTTATTATTGTTTAAATAGTACAAAATATTCATAATTTTTGCCGTCATTTTGTTTTTGGCAGCCATTTTGAATGAGTGAGACCCCAAAAATTAACTGCCACCACTTGATATCGTGTTCAGGGGACCATACAAATATTGGGTCGAAGAGTTGTGGTGGAGTGCCCATGAGGTGCCTCTGACCATGGCCTGTACGGTCATTACACCGCACAATGCACGATCCTTGCATGCACATTTCAGGAACCTACCCGTGTATAGGGAATCGGGATTCTCACCAAATGTTTCGGTGTGCTTCGCGCGAGCTCACCAGAAGTATTGGTGTCTCGTTAGTACTGCTATCCGTAGTAGAACTTTTGTGGAACTGCGTCACTATTATACTTTGTTATTAGGACCAATGCCTGAGTAAATTATACTCAAAACTCATGCATCCCCTCCTGCTGTTCACTTTCCCCACCAACTACCACCATCCTCATAAAATTGATCGACGGTTACCATCTGAGAGTTGCAATCTAGATAAAAAAGGGTGTTTCATCACAATTCCCAGTTATACATTGGGACGAAGGATTTTCTCTAGAAATGGTCCAGTATGGCAGGCCGTAAAAGCCATCAAATTGAGGAAAATTCTCGGGGAGGACCCTCACTCCCCATTCCCCAGCCTCCGTTTTCGATCCTTCGGCACTCGGCTACAGTATACTTCCGTCCCATCACATTTTTTTACTTGGGGATTTAGCTCCCCTCAGTCCCCCAACCCCTGCTTCTTACGCCTGTGATTAAATCATATAATAAAATAACACAATTGGGCAGTTGGTCAACAAGTACAACCCCTGAGGATAACTTTTGTGTAAACTTTTGAACAAGATTGTGTCTATGTAACCGAAATTGATCAAACTTTCCAAAGGGGAGGGGCCTTTCACCCATGCCACAGGAAACAGATCAATTGTCATCCCCCTTTACGAATTCCCGTATCCGCCACTGCCTAAATGATTGTAACTATTTCGCCGCCCTAGAAAATGGGTGTGTCGTTTCCTCGTCTCCCCATGGCACTGTCAATGGAGGGGTCGGGGGGAGCCGGAGGCTCTGAGAGCAAAGTAAAAATGGAAAACGGTGCTAAAAATTTTAAGCTGACCCCCATAAACACCGAGAGAACACCAAGAACTCACAAATTATTATAGTTCCTACCGAGAACTCAGACGAACATTTATGAGACGGATATATAAGTGATTAGGTTGTAATGTTAATACAACAGTCACCATAGGCTGCTATACTGTAGTAGGGATAGTGTGAAAATATTAATATAGTTTCGGTTATATGGTTACGGTATAATTTTGAAGGAAAATCAAGGGTGACGGTCAGATATAATGCATAGACAGGACCGTGGACGTCCACTGGCAGAAAAAAAGCGCCAGGGACAAAAAAATTTTAATTCCTCGTAAGGCAGGGGCGTAGATTTCTTTTCAACTTTGGGGGGTGGGGTGAACTATCGCAAATGTGGAAAATGTGCACGCGAAGCGTGTACGGCGAGGGCGAAGCGCGAGCCCATGACGGGTGGGGTCCAGCGGCCCGCCTTAGGGCCCCTGGTGGGGTCCAGGGGCAAAGCCCTGTTGGGGGTCCAGGAGGCGAAGCCCCCGGAATTTCCTGGGTTTTAATGTCTCAAAAGTGCCAGGAAGACTGTTTTAAGGGGTTAATTTTGGTGGTAGTGCTCTTTGGTAGGCTACAGGTAAATTCATACATTTAGCAAATGCTATTTTGAGCACAAAACTCGTTGATAAACTGCACTGGATTGAAATTGTACAAGAGCAACAATGTCCTGTTAAGCTTAAAAAGGCATGGATCAACATATAGGGTCATGTCAGACAACTGGATTTTGAATTCGGAGACCTGCAAGTTGGCTTGAGATCAGTGGCGTGGCCAGGTTTTTTGTGATTGGGGGAACCATAGATGATGTCGTAGTAATACCTCAGTTCCCCCAAGTCTGCGTCAATTACACACCTTTATTTTTCATGCGTTCCTGCATTTGCATGTAGCAGTTTTGATCTTTCGTTTGTCACTACATAAAGGTGTCGTCCTGGAGAAGGGGTTCCCCCTCCCCTTTAAGAATTTTTTTTTTATTAATTTAAGGTCTTTTAGATGTAAAATGCTGTTATTTTGGGATGTTTTTGGAACTGATCATATATGGCCGGAAAATGTCCATAATTTAGTGAATGCTAATTTTTGGTAAGGTAAAAGAGGAGAATATGTTGCCTATTAAGAGACAGATACGTTGTCAACAAATCTCCTGAATCCCCCTCCCTTCTCTTTATTTTATTGCCTTCTATTTCGGGAAAGTTTTTACACAAAAATATGTGCGTGTAATCCACAGAAACATTCTTGAGTTGTCACAAAATATGTCCTTTCCTTCATTGTGCATTATAAAAGGGGATCTAAGGCTAGCAGATACCTGAATAGGGCCTCCTGGAAGCTCTGCATTAATCATATTAATTGGGGCGGGGGAGGGGGGGGGGCGATGACATAGTACGTATACTACCTGACTTTCAAACAGGCGCGGTTCTAGATCGAGACATTTGGGGGGGGGGGGGGGCTTGAAACGGAAGAATCATAAAATTTTCTCTCAAATATGTAAATCGGCCAAGCGCACGCTGAAACCAATGATAATAAAAACAGTACCATAACCAGGGACGGCGCAAGGTTATTTTGATAAGGGACATGGGTTGAGTGATCGCCGTCAGTCTTGGGGGAGGGGTCTAAGGGGAGGGGTGTCCCCTTCCTCTGAGAAATGTTTGCTAATCTAAGGTTGCTAAGATGCAAAATGGTGCGTTCTTTGGGTAATTTTTTGACTATATGACTGGAAAATGTTCATAACTTTGTGAATTCTAATTTTTGGTTGGGGGAAAGAGGGCCTTCTTAGGGGAGAGGTCTAAGGGGAAGGATGTTCCCCTCCCTTTGAGAACTTTTTGCTAATTTAAGGTTGCTAAGATGCAAAATGGTGGGGTCTTTGGGTTATTTTTTGACTGATATATATGGCTAGAAAATGTTCATAGTTTTGTGAATTCTAATTTTTGGTTGGGGGAAAGAGGGTGGTCCTAGGGGAGAGGTCTAAAGGGAGGGGTGTTCCCTTTTCCTGTGAGAAATTTTGGTTACTTTAAGGTTGCTAAGGTGCACAATGGTGCGGTTTTTGGGACAGTTTTGACTGATATATGGCTGGAAAATGTTCATAACTTCGTGAATTCTAATTTTTGGTTGGAGGAAAGAGGGCTGTTCTAGGGGATAGGTCTAAGGGGAGGGATCCCCTCCCCTTTTGAGAAATTTTGGTTACTTGAAGGTTGCCTAGATGCAAAAATGGTGTTGTCTTTGGGATATTTCTGGACCCGATCATATGGGTTCAAAACATTCTTAATATTTCTGGTTAGGTGAAAGAGGAGCCTTTTTTGTCTAAGGGTATGTATCAACAAACCCCCTGCAGTCCCCTTTTGGACACATTACTGCCTTCTAGTCGGGGAAAGTTTTATGCAAAAATACGTGCGTGGAGTCCACAGAAATATTCTCGAACTATTATGAAAATTTGCCTTGCTTCATTTGTGCATTATAAAATAGTATCTAAAGGCTTGTAGAAACCGGAATATGGCCTCTTGGAAGCTCTGGATTAACTATATGGATCAGATATAGGCCTACCCCGCCCTCCTCTTTTCTTCTCCTTTACGTCTTCTTTTCCTACTCTTTTTCTCTTTTCCTGCAGACTACAGGGGGATAGGCCTCTCTTCCCCCTGAGTGGCACCGCCCCTGACCATGACATAGATGTAACGTATAAACAGGCATATATATATATATATCTTTTTTATTTGGAAGAATGTAGCAAACGTTACTGAGAGATACGAGTGTCACACCGCGATCTCCGTAGTTTTATTCGCGATTAATACAAGCTAGTATAATGGTATATTTACAGTCGTCGGTAGGACTAATTTTCCTATGGATAAAGTTAATTTGAATAAAATGTAGGCACGCTGGACGCTTGTTCGGAAGTATGTACTACCATTGTTTCTCACAAAGGTTGGCACATGGGTTCTAGCTGCTTAGGAAAAAAGGAATAAAATTGGCTTGGGTTAAAAACAAAATTAGGGCGTGTAGCGAGAGAATTACTCTACTTCGCCTCAGGGAGTAAAGTATCTTGAGAGGTAGTCCCAGGTTCCCAGGCAGTGGTCTACACAGAGCTTTGCAAAGGTTGTAAAGTATCTTGACTGTATCGTGTATGCGTACGAAGGTCGTAGAAAGCCTGTAGCCAGCAGGATCGGGCAGGTCCGGCCCGACAGTGGCGTTGAACCGTATGTGTCGTGGCGTGAGACGGAAGGTCCGCTCAACATGCCAACCATCTGATGGTTTCTACCTAAAGTGTTTGCTTTACTACTGTACCGTTGTGAGTATTTTGTTACATTCTTTAAAAATAACCCTACTGTACCATAAGGCGAGTATTCTGTACACTCAATAAGAAAATGGTGATGTTGTACCGTTTTGAGTACCCCTTGGTATTTGGTTCGTAAGCTATGTATCTTATTACGGATGTGCAAAGGGTGTAAAGTGTAAGAAAATCGGGAAATGTATTCTTACGTCCCCATTGGACTAAATTTTAGATGACTGGGTGGTGAATGGGTTAATGGTGTAGTAATAATGTATGTGAAGTGAAATGTCACACTGAGCGTAGTGAAAATACGGATAGTACGAAATTACTGACAACTGAAGGGCAAGAACACTGGTCACTGTCCAAAGCTTTGAAACCAGTACATTTCATCTATCTTATGTCATGCCTGTTTGTAGTAAAGTTATAAATACATGTTTATTGTATCTTCTAGCGCCACCCTCCCGTAGGACATGGACTTGAGGGAACTACAGAGTATACGGAGCCAGGCTACCTGCTGGATAAGTGTCATTCTTTTCGATCCCGTTAAATGTCTTGAAGTACCCGCGGTCTTGCAGCCTATAAGGTGGCGTTTTTATTGATTCAGCCTCGGAGCAAGGGGTGTTGGTGCGGGTATGCAAGTATCAGGGAAGTTAAAATAGAACGATTAGAGTGCAATATAGTCGGGATTAACAGAGTCGGGAGTAGCAATTTGAAAGAATGAAAGAAGAACATGTTACTATTAAATACACCGACAAGAGTGCAATAGAGCCGGGACTCTTATACTACAAAGAGTGAAAATGTTGGAAAGGAGATGAGAACTAGACTTGATAATGTAAACGAACTCGAGAAGAAAGGAGTTTAATGGACGTTGCGGAATCCCAAAGCCATGAGTATATTTTTCTAAGGATCTTAGCTTTAAGTGGTTGTGGGTTTCATATTTTTGTTTCCAATCTTGTATAATTTTTTGTTGTTTGAGTGTTTGATATATGTCTATTGGCTGGCAAGTAGCAGCCCCCAAATTAAAAAAAAACGATTAAAGGAAAGGAAGACCACAAAGTTGGAAAGTTAATAAAGTTCTAGTGTAGTATTTAAGTGTGCATTTCTCTCCGTACTAGTGTACAGTGCCAAATATTGTCTCTGACTCTTTTAGTGACAACGAGCAACTGGACCTGTTCACATTAATGGGAATCACGATTCGGCCTGTATAGATTTGAACTTCCAACAGATGATTAATCCGTTAACTTGATTTACATGTACGTATACATACTATCATAGATGTTACTTATGTTACTTACCTGATCCAACTTCCATTGTATGAAATCGTGAACCTAATATGTGATTTCGAGACACAGACGACAGTTTCCCTTGACAAACTAAATCCACTGGACCAAGATGTGCACAAGCTGTATTGGGCAAGTTTGTTTTTCTCAGTACACGCAAATATAGCATAACACAACCTCTGATTTTTTTGGGGGGGGGGGGCTTGAGTGAACTTGGGGGCTTGAGCCCCCCAAGCCCCCCCCCCCCCCGTAAACCGCGCCTGCTTCCAAATGATAATATAAAGTACGACTTCGAACACTTTACCACTATCGTATTTTTACTACTTTTGAACTAAAATCGGGACGAACAGCTGCCAGCAATGGAAAATGAGAAAAGGGAGAGTATAGGTGCAGGGATCGTGATATTAGACCTCCCTGATAGGTGTAGCAAAAGGGGTGAAGGACTAATAAGAGCGTTACAGAGTGCTGTTTTCGTCTTAAGTGTATTAACAATCACCATCCATACCGAATATGGTTCAGCGCAAACTGGCGAAGGTCTGGTAAAAATTTTTGAAAAATGTATAACGGCAGATACGTACTTTCAACCTTCTACATCATCCTACATCATCCTAGATTGAAAGATCCCATATTGATGCGAGGTCCCCACAGATGTCTGGAGATGTATCTCTGTTCTTCGGAAAGTGTCGTGATCAGAACAGTTTCGTGTATTATTACCTTAATAATGGTTATGACATGGAGAGTAAACAGTGACGAATAATATTTCCATTACAAAACCTGCGTTCAGACTCTACATCGAGACACTTTCAAATGCCCAACAAACCTACATGCCACTACCATAAGCCAGTCTTTTACCTATTAGTTCGTAAACTTGCAACTTTTTGCTGCTGTGCTTCTCCGAAAGTTGCTATCGGAAGATATTGATAATATGAGTGACACTGACGTAAGGTTGGAAGCGCGCGGAGCGCGCGAAAATTTTGATAGATTGCCAACGATTTCCTAAAATTCTGATAGTTTGAGAAACATTTGTGATAGAAAGTGACGCGAGATTGAAAAAAATTTCCTACGAAACTGAAGAATAAAATATACTTTCTGTCATACACGTATCTGTAGACTGAAACATTGGGGGGGGGGGGGGGGATGATTACATGGGCCATCCCCCCTAGTCAAATGTTGGGCCTAGTCAAATGTTGGGGGATATATCCCCCATCCCCCCCCCCCCGGGATTTACGCCCATGTCGTAAGGTATGGTCGTCGAAGCTTTTCACCTCCAGCGTCGAAAAACGAGGGCACCAGAGACTAGCTAAGGGAGAATCCCAAATCCTATTCAGTAGGCCACCCAAGTGACCCTATTCAACTCATGGTGAGACTCCAAGACTAATGTTCACAGGGACAGTAATTTAAAGTTATCTCGAAGAAGTATTGATAAAAACTTTAGCATATAGCTCCTCCCACACTCCCTCCTCTCTTCACAGTTGTTTCTTCTAGCCATTTTCTCTTCTTTGCGAAACTCTGTCTGCCTCGGTCTTTTGTTCCCTGTCCTTTCTAGTCCCGACCGTTGACTTATTTATATGCTCCAGTCCATTTCCTTTCCTCCATCCCTCATCCTTTCCTTCTCCCCTTACCGCAAGTCATTCTGACTCAGTCCCTCGTCCCTATTCCAGCCTTCCCTGCTCATCACTCTCTCAGGCTTCGGTCATCCCCTTTCCGTTCCATCTTTTCCATTTTTTTGCAGACCTAGCAATACCACAGCACTCTTCCCATCGAGATCCCCCTTTTATCAATCCCATCCTCTCCCCCATCTTTTCCTAGATCGATTTGTCAGTAATCTCTATTTTTATTATTCCTATCTTTTCCTTTTCGTTTCTTTTGCTTTCCCAGTTAGCACAAAGCATTAGCGTTATCATGGGCCAATGTTGGCAACCGCACTGTAAAAAATGATTAACACTTTTTTGTAACAGATAAGAAACATGTCTTGGCGTTTATGTAACCGAAAAAAACAATAAAATGCATATGCAAATTAAACGTCTAAAACGCCAGCTTTAACACATTGACGCCATCTCGTAAACATGTTTATGCGTTTATTTAATGATTACTGTAAACATCAAGTTGTTTTTATATATATAATATATATAAACGTGTTTGCGTAGTGCACTTTATATGACCTCATTATCTTTATCATGTGTTAATATTCGTTCAGTCATTTACTGTGCATATCCATTTTGTTGTTCGATTTCTAATTCTTAAACGCCATAATAATGTGTAAAAAATGAAGACGTCTCCTTTTACAGTGCTTTGGCAATAGTTGGTATTATGTTGTGAAGGCAACTAAAGGCAGGTCCAATGTTTCGCTAACCATATGCACCCAACAATTGTAAATTACGTGTATTGCCAACACTAGCTGGACCAACATTTATAGGCCAATTGTAGGACATCATACATTTAACCAACATTAAACCAACTTCAAGTAGCCAACTGTTGGATGCTTTACATTTAACTAACATTGAACCACTTTCATGAAACCAACCGTTGGTCATTATATGTTCAACCAACATTGAGCCAGCTATATTTAGCCAACTGTCGGGCATTATGTAATAAACCAACGTTGAGCTAGTTTTAAGTGACCAACTGTTGGGCATCATATATTGAACCAGCATTGGACCAACATTTAAAACTATTGAAATATCTATATCCGTTAAGAGTGATACCGTAATAAAACAGTGTAAGAGACTTCATGTATGGACCTATAAAACAGTAAATCCAATTTCAAAATTCATAAAACTGGCAGTTATCTGTGATATTATCATGTTAAATATAAAACAAGAACAACGTAGGTGGATTGAAAAAGTCATCATCCCTCAAATGATGTGCTGAATCTGAAGGGCACTTTAAAGTCGGCCTACAATCTATATGGTTGACCCAACCTCAACACTGGTTATCAGGTTATGAGTTGCTAAACGCTGACATTGGTTTCGGTTGGCAAATGGTAAGCGGCCCAACACTGGTCCAAACAATAGACGACTAGAAAAATACAAAGCTGGTCATTTTGGTATCAACCCTGCCTCATAATTCTTTTAATAACAGCTACTTCTAAATTTTATATTCACAGTGAATATTTTGTAAAACGGTCACTTACACTGTGGGAATGTTTGCAAAGACAATTTGAGAAAAATGTTTAAAATGCTGTGAAATCTGTTGGAACACCAGATTTATATACCTTTCATCTGAATGGAGCATTCCGAATTTTTCAAAGGAGATTTGTGCTTATCACTTAATGCAGGTCTTATTGAAATAAATTGTGGCTGGCAATGGTGAATTCTTGCAGGAAATCGTGTTTCTCAGTTGTACAATACAACATAAAGAAGGAGGAATTGGAATATCTCGAAGAAAATTGTATTGTTAATAATAATAACAACCAAGTCTCACTGAATATATAATAGCCAGACCAATACTACTCACTTAATATATGAATTTCCAATTAAATTCCTTCTACCTTTAAAAATGGTAGGTAGTTCAATTCAGGTCTTCCACAAGAGCGGACGTGCTTGGCGCTTGGTGCCCCACCGGGCTCTTTCGACCTCTTCGGGACTTTGTTTGGTTTGGTGTTTGTTTGGTTGGGTGTAAATAGTGTACATATATCGTAAATAATTTGTAAATAAGGTAGTCCTAAAAGTTTCCCTTCGGGGTTGTGGCCCTTCTAGGCAGTTTCTAGTTTGGTCTGGTGGTGTCTTTTCGTTTCGGGTGTCTGTGGTACGGAAGCCGAGAACATCGCGGTGGTGTGAAATCTGACATGCCAGTTTTCCTACCCCTTTCTTCCGTAAACATGAGAAGGAGAAATCAAGATACGATTTCTCCTTTCCAATATCCACCGATAATATGGAGTGGAGAAAACCAAAGTTAGTGAGAGGGTACTTCAAGAAAGGACCATTACAAAGTGTCTATTTTCGAACACCCTGTCCATCGATCTGGTAGATTACAATGCGCACATAGGCCTATGCCTATAACGCGCCACCAATAGTCCTTTTCATCGGTATTCGTTGAAAAGGGGTGGATAATCCCACCATGTTACACTTGTGCAAGACTTTAATCTGATTGTTTCAAAGCGCCTGAACAGTGATCAGAACTTCTGCCCCGATATTTTGGCCTCCATGAAGAGTCAGCGGGCCATTTTAAGTTTGGAATCTATGCTTATGATATCCTTATACTCTACCAAAGATATTATAAGCATAGATTCCAAACTCCTATACCTACGCTGTTACGCTCAGTGACTCCTCATGGAGGCTCATATATCGGGGCGGAAGTGTTGACATGCGCGTCGTTCTGCTCTGTGACCTGCGTACAAAAATAAGAACGCGTTACAGAAAATTCCACTGTTCAAAGAGGTTAGCACGGGTGCACTTTTACAACGCGTTCTATACGCGCAGAATAAATTTCTCTGAGTATTATCCGGAATGTTTGAAGCACACTTCTGCGCGCTCGGGAAACAAACTAAACGCGCTAGTTTTTTTTTCGGCTGTGAGCGCGTAAGAAATAAAACGCGCATATAAAGAGCGGTACTTTGGTTTTCTCCATTCCCCATTATCGGTGGATAATAGTAAGGAGAAATCGTATCTTGATTTCTCCTTCCCATGTTTACCAAAGAAAGGAGTGGGAAAACTGGCATGTCAGATTTCATACCACTGCGATGTTCTCGGCTTCCGTACGTTCTGAGAGTTCAGTCAATATCTGGAGAGTTTAATGGTAGATTCGAGGGCGCACCAGTACGTATGCTTCTAAAGCCGCGGTCACACTACAACGAATTCGGATCGGATTCCGATCCGATTTTTGTGAGTTTTTATTAAAATCTTCTCCATCTCTGGTCAGAAAGAGTCCCAAATTTGCCAACCAGTGTAAATATATGGTTTGCATCAGAGGTCTATGAAAATGAAAGGTTAACTTATTTTTTCGTGACGTCACACCGACAGACAGCTTTTATCGGACACGCGTAGTCCGATAAAAGCTGTCTGTCGATGTGACGTCACGAAATAATTCGTATAAATTTAATTTTCGTAGTCCTGCCATAAAAATCATATAATTACACAGGTTGGCAAATTTTGGGTTCTTTCTGACCAGAGATGGAGAAGATTTTAATAAAAACTCATAAAAATCGGATCGGAATCCGATCCGAATTCGTTGTAGTGTGACGGCGGCTTAAGAGTATTTATATATTAACTACACAACAAGGTCATGGCGGAATGTCCCATCCATGGAGGCAAAGTTAGGTCCAAATCATAGAAATTAAAGTAAGGAAGAATGACGTCTGCCGATCTAGACTTAAACCATTGATTTGGCTAGGCTGTCCACCTCATTTTTCTCCCACGTGGTTATGGGCAAATTTGATTTTTAAAATTTTTCAAATTTGTTCCAAAATCATGGATAGGGTGTTTAGGGGTAGGATTATGTAGACTGGGGGGTATTTGGCCCGTTCTTCCATAATCCGGTGTCAGAATTTCAATAAAGGGTCGAAAAGCTGTCATTTTGGAATTAGGGGTGTGACCTATTTCCAAGAAGCTGACTGGTCCATTGTCATGATTTGCCCATAACCTCGTGGGAAAAACATTGCGCGTACGGCAACAGACCACCGGCGCGTAATACAAATATCACGTCATTGCTTTTGCCCCAAGTACTGGCAAAGAAACTACAAGTTTTCAAGTAAGGAGTATAAAACAAAATAGAAGAGAAGAGAAGTCGATGAAAGCTACAAGAAGGAAGATATGAAAGAGAAAGCAACTGCAAAAAGTCGACAGTTACCCAACATTATGATGTACACGTAGAAGTGCCAGGTGTAGTGGGGGGGGGGGGGGTTCCTGAGCTCAAGTGAGCACCCCGTTCCACCTGCATCCTTAAATATTGGTGCCGTACTTTAAATTGCCTGAAACACGCCCAAATAATGTTGTTTCAATATGCTTGAATGCTACATATTTTACTATTAATGTCAGTTAAAGCATGGCCTGTAAACTTGCCCTATAAATAACATCAATAGGGGTGGAGGAAGGGCGGGGGAGGAGCGGGGGCAGTGGGGAAAGCCCATGACGCCGTGATCTTGCCGGTCGCAAAATTTTTCAATTTCTTCGGAAAACATGTAGTCGGGATAGGCCTAGTACAATAGGTACGATAAATGTGTAATCCCGACGAAGCCAGAATTTGCGCGACAGGGGTCCAAATTTCCCTACGTAGGACTGCAGCCTGCTGACCCAACAAGGGCGATGTGATATTGTTGTAAGGTCGTCTAGAGCAAAATTCAAAATTTTCGGCTCCCATTTTGGGTTTTTCAGGCATGAAATTGGATAATTTGGGGGATTACAGGATTTGCCCTCATTCAAATCAAAGTATCAAGTAAACCACAAGGGGCGACTGGCTATTGTGGACTACTTCACATTTTAACGTATCCCGACTACACTGTGCAATTTGAAAGACCGTGGGGGATCCGTTCTCGACAAGGGACATGGCACCTACCCCTCGATCCCCCATCTGGTGTCACCACTGTCCCGACAATGATCAGTCTCCCTGACTTTCTGACTGACTTTCCTTGGTCTCAAGGCTGAGCACAAATCCTCCAACTCGAACAGAACATTTTCGGTTCTCAGTCCTCAGTGAAGGACTGGTCGATCGCCTACACCTCACTATAGGCGATCCTTACACCCTATGGAAAATAGCGGGGGATCGGCCCTCTGTGTAATGGTTGAAATTGTCTTTCAAGTTCTCACAGCAAATTTTGAAAGAAAAATCCTAATTTACTGCCAGGACTTTTCTTCTGCAGATCTTACAGCAGTATTGAAAGTATTGAAGCTTTGTTTGATCACTGAGAATTTCTGGAAAGTGCCAAAAATGTGAAATGTAATCAGCTGCCGACTTTTTTGCTCCGTAAAATTTACTGTGCGGCTCTGGAACTTTGTTTACATCAGTATGCTAATGAGCCATATCGGGACGTAAAAATAGAATGTATGCCGAGGCAATAGACCCTTTTCCAAATAGCAATTGCAATGGCTTGTGGGATAAGTTCTGGTACGCGATGTTTTTGTCAATGGCATTTTGCTGTGGCAAAAAATGATGCACACCAAAAATCTATCCCACAATCCTTTGTAATTCCTATTTGGAAAAGAGTCTATTGCCATGTGATGGTATAGGAACTACGAACTACAGTAATCAAAATGTTGTGCATCACGTCACAAATGTTACGCACACGCCATTCTGACTGATGTCAACAACAATTTCGAACGCTACAGTAAATTTTACGAAGTGGCAAAGTTGATGATTTTAGTCAAATTGCCGGAACTTGTTCAGAGATTTAATGTGACAAAAAACAACAGTCGCCCAAACTTACTTTGAAACAATAGCTAAATGTCACAAATTTCTTCTTATTTCTCTTCCAAGTATCTTTCACAATACTTTAGGGCATAAATATTGCATATTTAGTATGTAAACCACTGCAGTTGCTCCTTGTAAATTTTACAACTGAGTGAGAAAAATACTGCCACATGATTCTCAAGATCCATTCAGGAAATACTAGGATAGTCTACTATACAATTCTTTATTGGGGTGACTGCATTCTCCCTTTAATATAAGTGTAAGATTTAGAAAGGCAAAGGAATGGTAGTAAATTGAGACTTCACGTCCTAGCTTTGCTATAAGAAGAAAATCAATTTCGACCAGCACCGTGCTGGTCGAAGACCCCTGGTTTTCAGTGGGTCAGTGTAAGGACCGTGTTAAGAACATGGTCTGGTGACCAAATTTGATGTTTTCGAAAAAAAGAACAAAAAAATTTTCTGTGTTAGGCAGTGAAAACCCCATCTCAATAGCATCTTGCATTCGGAAGATACAAATTTTTGACGAAATACTACATTTTCAGTTTCCCGAGTGCATGATGGGAAATTTGTGATGTCATCTAGGCAAATGGATTTGATGTAGCTTTTGTATTTCTTTATAATGTTGATATCACTATATTGAATATTCCATAACTTTATTTGCTATCCCATAAGTATGTCACAGTTTTTCACTATATCTACACAGAAAAACATCTAAACATTCCAACGGTATCAAATTTCAAGGACAAACAAGGTAGCCAATTACAAAGAATAACAAAAGGAATCTGAGGCAATTTGCCCACTTTGGATCATGTTTTGTGACCTTGAGGAAACTTGGAGGTATTTCTTATTAAAAGTAACCAATCTTTAGGAAGAGATATCTTGAGTTAGGAGTGGAGTTTTGATATGGGGTTTGGATGACATGTAATAAAAAATTTTTATCTTACATATAAGACCCCTACAAAATGCGTGTATAGGGAGATATCAGCGACCGGCTATTCACGTGCCTTTACTAAGTTCTATACTTTGGTACCTACTAAGCTAGACTACTAAGTGCGCCAGCAAGATTGATTCGGCGACTCAGCCAGTAGAGGACCAGTACACTTTCAGAGGTAAGGTTACAATTTGACATACAGTATTCTGCAGTACTCCTTTGAAATGACAGTTTGCTGCGGATAATTTTGCAAATATCTAAAGGTTTGGTTACTTGCAATCTTTGGTGAGAAAGTCTTTCAGGTGACCTCATGTCTCATGAGAACTACTTGGCTGTGATTTTCGTGAAACTAGACCTTACGTATTAAATAGTAGCCTATCTATATGAATTATTGTTATGATGTATTGTCATAGAGTAGGATAGTTCCTATATCCTTGTCCTTCTCTAGGCTTATGTGTATTGTATACTTTGTAGGCATACCGTAGGCCCAGATTGGAATGCTTGTAATGGTGCACGGGGGATTTTAATAATGGCCAAGAGAATTGCGCGGCCGATACTATCTGAGCGGAGCGCCACCATCGGTTGGCGCGGAGTGTACTGAGAAAATTTGGCCAAAACCATCTCCTACATTACAGGAAATTGCATTTCCTAGGCAACTTGTGTGGTTGCTGCCAACAAGTTTGTGCGGTTGCAGTTGTCAGTTGTTAAATTTGTGCGGCTGGCAACTTTGAAATTCATATTCTTGCGGGAGGGATAAATCCCCGCGCAGGTCAAACTTTCCAATCTGGCCATAGGCTGGCATAGGCCTAGGTCTAAGTACTTACAGGTGCTTGGTACTCCAAGTAAAGGGTGACGAGTCTGCATAAGAAGATAAAATGAATCATCTTCTTGTTTAGGGCACAGACAGTCGTAACATTACCGTATGTGACCAGTATCTGCAGCACATGTTGGGACGGGGGATATGCTGCAGGTTTTCAATTCCTTTCTGGTGGAAGGAATTGTCTGTCTAGGCCTAATTGTTACCACATTGGAATTAAGTGCTATCACTTTATGTGTTGTACTAGGTGATCTTTTATATTATGTTTGTACCACATACATGTATAGATTTTTGCTGAACAATTTCATTCTATCAACTAGCTACTTAGAGGTTTGTGCTAATTCCAGTGGTGGAGGCCATTGTAAGAATAGCTTTGTATTAAAATTTGCAGATGACACAAAAGTTCTTTCTGATGTTTCATCCATGGAGCAAGTGTCTATGTTGCAAGCAGATTTAGATAGTTTGTTTAAATGGTCGAGGGCTGGCAAATGTCATTTAATGCTGGGAAGTGTAAGTGCCTTCATATTGGTTATGACAATAGAAAGGCTAGCTATTTTATTGGTGGTGAGGAAATTGAAAGTACTTCATCTGAAAGAGATTTAGGCATAATTGTTGATGATTCCCTGAGTTCGAGTAAGCAATGTGCTAAGGCTGTGGCATCAGCAAATAAGGTTCTCGGTATCATTAATAGAACATACTCTTGTAAAAGTAAAGACAATATATTGAGATTGTACAAGTCCTTAGTCAGGCCTCATTTGGAATACTGCTGTCAAGTTTGGCGTCCTTATCACCAGAAAGATGTTAATAATATTGAGAAGGTGCAGAGGCGAGTTACAAGGATGATACCTGAAATTTCTCATTTAAGTTATGAGGACAGGCTTTTTGAAACTAATCTTTTGTCTTTGGAAATGCATAGACTTCGTGCAGATCTCATTGAGGTTTTCAAGATTGTCAATGGATTAGAGAAAATTGATGCTTGTATTTTTTTGAACAACGCTCTGATTGTCGTACTCGTGGGCATCCTTTCAGGTTTCATAAACCCAACTGTAGGTTGGACATTAGGAAGTACTCATTTAGTCAACGTGTCATTTCTGAGTGGAATAACCTGCCTCTGAAGCTGTCACTGCTGAAAGTGTTAATTAGTTTTAAAAACAAAATTGATCCAATTTTGAAGAAAAGACAGGGGCTTTATATAAGCCAAAAGCGGCTGCCTGGCCCAGTGTTCAAGATCCCATCAGCCTCATTTGCCGATGGGAATCGGTGAGTTAAGAAGCTGTTGAGGTTTTCTCTCGGCTTGACATTAGAAAGTTCAGCTTCTTCATAGAGTTGTCAATGAGTGGAACAGTCTGCCTGAGTGGGTTGTTACAGTAATTACGCTTCAGTCAATTGCTTTAAGATAAACATTGACAAGTTCTGTGGTGACTGTGGCAGAATCTGATTGTGCTGGGCTTTGTTGGGTATTAGGTTTGATTGGGTTTTGTTTCATGGGTCTTAGACCTCCCAAGTGACCCCAAGTAAATGGCAAAAATTATATGAGACAGTAATAAGAAGTTAAAACAACACACGACAATCCTTTCACGCACATTTTCCTCCACGAGAAATTATCATCAGTTTTGCTTTCTTATTATCACCTCTTTGGCTTGAAAAGGCTGAGACAAGCCCCGCCTCTAACTCGTAGAGTGGGCATTTGTTTTTGGTTTTGCTAGTTGCGTTGCACGGTGTAATTCCACTCGACTGCACACGTTAGAAGTAATTTAGTTGAGACAATTGGAACCGTCTGGGATGGCAAGATTCCCCCTTTAAAGTTATGGTGACATGCCACCAAAAAGAGCTTTTTTCACTTGGCAGTTAAAGAATAAAATCCCCAATGAAAGATCCAAATTATTTGAATATCTTTTATCATTCCTAAGATATAACCTGTTCCAAGTTTGATGGCTTCTGAAGTAACTCATTGCCAGGTGCAAAAGTAATGATGTGAAGTGTTGCACAGTGTAAAAATTTGTTGTTAATTATCTCTGATCTCTGATGTCTGATCAGATGCAGTAGTTTACAGGTTGGTGAGTGATATCAACCTTGAAATCAAGTTTGAAAAAACAAAGGCTAACATTAGCCATATTGGGTATGTCCATCTTTCGACTTCACAAATTTGCATATTTAGCTGATGTTTATTCATGATGCAAGTGTGAAATAGAAATTACCCTTTAAAATGGTCAATATTTGATGGATTTTGATGGGAATTGCAGCTATTTTCTAGATTTTTAATTAATGCTTTTTTGTACATCAAACATTCAACAGTGTAATTATCATGTCACCAGACCTTTAACTCTGGTCATTTTCCAAATGTTTTATTTTGAAGTTTCATCAGATTGGTAAACCTTGGATGATATACCATTTCCTGGATGGAGTTAAGGAATTTAGGGGGAATATTGTCCAGGTTTACAAATTTCTCACTGAAAGGAATCCTTTCTTAGTTACAGACTTTAAGGTTCAAAATAATTCTCGGGTCTGAGGCCATTGTAAGAAGCTAGTGAAGTGTTTGCAAGGCTTGACATTAGGAAGTTCAACTTTTCTCACAGTCATAGAGTTGCCAACAAGTGGAATAGTCTGCCTGTAGTGGGTAGTTAATTCCACACCTGTGCACTGCTTTAAGGTTAACATTGACAAGTTCTTCCACCACTGTGGTAGAATCAATTGTTGTGGGCTCTCTTGGTGTTGGTTTGGTTGTTTGTTTTAGTAAAGAGTTTGGACTTAATGGCATCTTATGGGGCCTTAGCCCTCCTTTGCCCTTTAACCTGTTATGTTATATGTCAACTAACCCTTTTTAGTTCAGGCTGTTCAGTACATCATTTCCTGTCAGATGTATCTCCACAATCATTAGTCAATTTTAATGTGAGGACATTGCATTGAGGTTTCTTTGTGTTTCAGTGATAATGGAAGACAGTGGCAGCACTGACTGGCCTGGAAGATGGAAGCATATTCGTAGATTGTTAGAGAGGTCAGGACCCTTTGCCCACCCAGACTTTGAAGGAAGTCCAGAGGTTTGTGGCTTGATCTTCACACACAGATGTCCATCTTGTATAAACTATACCTTTAAGAAACTTAAATGGGAATTGAAATTTATTGCAGAGTATGTATGTGAATTACAGCGTACAATGTGTTACTCGAAAACTCAAGTATGTCCTCTTAACTGAGCCGTAAAACCTCATCTGACTCTAGCTCTTAACAGACATGTATTTCTTAGTCCATTCAAATGTTGAATTTGAATAAATTATTTTATAGGATATTAATCGTATGGCTCCGTAAGTGTGCTGCTCATAGGAGTCATTGCTGTAAATTTATTTCCAGTTCACTATTCTTTCCATTCATGTTGCATCAACAGTACCTGGAGGGATACTACAATGGCAAATTTCCTTATCCCAGACAGTCACAATATTTCCAACCAAGTTTATTGGAATTGAAATTTATTGCAGAGTATGTATGTGAATTAGTTGTACAATGTGTTACTGTAAAAGTCAAGTATGTCCTCTTAACTGAGCCGTAAAACCTCATCTAACTCTAACTCTTAACAGACATGTATTTCTAAAGTCCATTCAAATATTGAATTTGAATAAATTATTTTATAGGATATTAATCGTATGGCTCCGTAAGTGTGCTGCTCATAGGAGTCATTGCTGTAAATTTATTTCCAGTTCACTGTTCTTTCCATTCATGTTGCATCAACAGTACCTGGAGGGATACTACAATGGCAAATTTCCTTATCCCAGACAGTCACAATATTTCCAACCAAGTTTATGTATAGCCCTCCTTCCAGAAAAACTTCAGTTGCTCAAGTCTGTATTCTGCTCATAATTTACTGCGAAAATCTGAGCTTTATTTCTTCATGCTATGCAATGATTGGTGGCTACACTGCATCTTTTGAAGTTTCCCACTTCAATGTCAATCACAGTGCATTTGCCAGTTGTGAATTCTCATTGCTGAAATCAGAAGTGTATTTTGGATGAATAGTGTCTGCCTTTAGTGAACTTATGGCACACCCCCCCCCCCTCACATTGCCAACATGAAAAAAAAAAAAAACAATGAAATCTCCAAAACCACAACCCCATACATTGCACCAAGTGGGACCTTCCCACTGCCTCCCCTTTGCTGTGCCACTGGTTCTTTCCAGTTATATCCAATTTGTACATATGTTGTTTCTACTACGTATAGAGGGATTTCATGTGACGTCACATGATTGAGGTTACCTACAGTGCAGCACTGAAGAGCAAACACACGCAGTAAATGTACGTATTTACAACACATGTGCACAGCATAACCATAGATACTATTTTGATACAATGTATGCTTGCCCTTCAAAACCAAAGAGATGCATGATCATGTGACTTCGGAGAAACACCTGTATACAGTTGAAGTCCTAATGTCTTTTATAGTGTATCATTTGTTCATTTCATGCAGATTCTAGAATTCATGTTAAACAATTGTAAAGTGCTGGTAATTGGTGCTGGTGGATTAGGATGTGAGATTCTGAAAGGACTGGTAAGCTAATCTTACATATTTTTGGTTTCGATGATAAGAGAAACCTATGCAGTCATGATGGCGTGTGTATGTATGTGTGTATGTGCGTGTGTGTGTGTGCGTGTGTGTGTGTGTGTGTTTGTGACACTTTGCTCGTTAACACGATATCTCAAGAAGGGAAACTCTGACAGTTTTCAAACTTGGTACATAGATGCCCCATATTGAGAGGAAGAACCCTATTGTTTTTGGTAGGGGTCAAAGGTCACCTGGGGTCACCAGGGGTCAAACTCTGAAAACCTTGTTAACACAATATCTCAAGTTAGGAAGCTTGGATGAATTTCATACTTTGTATGTAGATGCGTTATGGTGAGAGGAAGAACCCTATCATTTTTGGTGGAGGTGAAAGGTCATCTGGGGTCACCGGGGGTCAAACCCTGAAAACTTCGTTAACACGATATCTCAAGAAGGGAAGCTCTGACGGTTCTCAAACTTGGTACATAGATGCCCCATATTGAGAGGAAGAACCCTATTGTTTTTGGTAGGGGTCAAAGGTCACCGGGGGTCAAACTCTGAAAACCTTATTAACACAATATCTCAAGGTAGGAAGCTTGGATGAATTTCATACTTTGTATGTAGATGCGTTATGGTAAGAGAAAGAACCCTATCATTTTTGGTGGAGGTGAAAGGTCATCTGGGGTCACCGGGGGTCAAACCCTGAAAACTTCGTTAACACGATATCTCAAGAAGGGAAGCTCTGACAGTTCTCAAACTTGGTACATAGATGCCCCATATTAAGAGGAAGAACCCTATTGTTTTGGTGGGGGTCAAAGGTCACCTGGGGTCACCGGGGTCAAACCCTGAAAACCTTGTTAACACGATGTCTCGATGTAGAAAGCTTGGATAAATTTCATACTTTGTATGCAGATGCCTTATAGTAAGACGAAGAACCCTATCATTTTTGGTGGGGTTCAAAGGTCATCTGGGGTCACAGGGGACAAACCCTCAAAACCTTGTTAACACAATATCTCGATGTAGGAAGCTTGAATAAATTTGATACTTTGTATGTAGATGCCTTATAGTAAGAGGAAGAATCTCATCATTTTTAGTGGAGGTCAAAGGTCATTTGGGGTCACTGGGGGTTAAGCTCTGAAAATCTTGTTAACACGATATCTCCACGTACGAAGCTTGGATAGATTTCATACATGGTAAATTGATGTGTTATAGTCAGAAGATGTACCCCACTGTTTTTGGTGGAGTTCAAAGGTCATCTAGGGTGGCCGAGGGTCAAACACTGAAAACCTTGTTAACACAATATCTCACGGGAGAAAGCTTGAATAGATTTTATACATAGTATGTGGATGCATTGTGGTGAGAATATGAACTCAATCATTTTTGGCGGAGGTCAAAGGTCATCTTGGGTCAACGTGGGCCAAACATTGAAAAGCTTGTTAACACGTATCTCCAGGTAGGAAGCTTGGATAGATTTCATACTTACAGTACTATGTGGATGTGTTATGGTGAAAAGATGGACCCTATTGTTTTTGGTGAAGGTCAAAGGTCATCAGGGTCACCAGAGGTAAAAAAGCAAAATTTCCCAAGAATTCCCAAGAGTTTTATATAGGTTCAGCAGAGGTCAAAGAGCAAAATTTTCCAAGATTTCCCAAGATCGTCATCTGGGGTCACCAGAGGTCAAACTGCAAATTTCCCAAGAATTCCCAAAATTAAATAGGAACACAAAACTGTATTTTTCCAACATGTTAAGATAGCATTTGACCATTGACTGAAAGATATGGGACATCATGGCATTATTTGGAATAGAACATATATCATCGAAACCTCAATGCATTTTTGCATTCTGGTTCTTTAAAAGTTACATTGTGTTCTATGTTTTTTTTTGTACAGTAGGATATTAAGTGTGAAATGACAGTTTCATATCAGTCAAGGTCTTTCTATAATGAAACCTTTCACTGATTTTAAAACACTAATGTGATAATTTTCTGAGGACAAATATTCCATCTCTAGTACAACTAATATATTTTTTAGCAAACTAAGCATTTGTCATGCCCAACAATTACGGCTGTAAATTCTTGCAGTGTGCAAGAAGAAGCTTAAAAGGTATTGGTGTAAAATGCACCAAAAACCTAAAGAAAGATAATATGAATAGGCAGCAGTATGAACACAGTAGACAACTGTCATGTATAGACATTCCTTAATAAGTGTATCTTAATAAGAATCAACAGTTAAACATTGCCTTGACCTCTTTACAATTAACATGCAAATGACAAAAACACCAGTACATTTTTTTTTGCTTAATGTTTAAAACTTTCAACTGTTTCTTTGTCCTGTGTTTTAACCTTTCCTCTGTATTTTCCTATTTCAGGCTCTCTCAGGATTCAGAAATATTGATGTCATTGATATGGATACCGTTGATCTGTCAAATCTCAACAGACAGTTTCTTTTTAGGTGAGGTGTATAATAATGTAAACATTTTTACTTGCCGAGAGTAAATACTATTGTATTCAGGCCTTGAAAATGAATTTTATAATACTTTGTAAATGAAGAATTTGGGAGTCTGGAAAGAGTATATGAAACTTTTTTGATTTTATCTTCATGTTGGGAAACTTTTTAGTTCCACTTTTTATGTCAAATTATGAATATGCAGTGGCTGAACATCCAAGCTTAGGTGAGGTACTGTAGTTTGTGAAGATATGAAGTTCTATTAACATGAAGTGCATTTTAAAGTGTTAATGTTTATAAGTAAGGTTGTGTTACAAACAGAACATGGTCCCTGTGTAGGTGCATATGCTGGAAACTGAAAACTATTGAAGTGAATTCCACATCTTTATTGGTATTTCTCAATAAAACACATGAAAATGGGATGCAAGATGGTTAACAATACACTACATCTTCTGTAGTTGTGAGGTAATTTTGCATATGTATGTTCAGCATTAGTACATGGAAAATGTTTATTTAATGTCATACTCAACAGGATGAGGCACAAACTATGTAAATAGTGGTTATTTTATTCCAGTAAGGCTTCTCCACATTGCAACAATGCGTACCTGTACATACCATTGGTTCTTACCCCTACTGTACAAACCTTGTCAGAAACCAAGTGCTACAGTGAGAGTTTGTACCTGAGGACAAAGTTTGTTTTGAGTTTCCGTGGCTGGTAATCTCAAGACTACTGTACCATTTTGATATGTTTAAAAGGACAAAGTTCTTTCATACTTTCCCTAGGATTTCCCTTTTCCTGCAT
The DNA here is from genome assembly GCA_029531755.1 of Holothuria leucospilota. NCBI lineage: Eukaryota > Metazoa > Echinodermata > Holothuroidea > Aspidochirotida > Holothuriidae > Holothuria > Holothuria leucospilota. The sequence goes on along the minus strand of CM055962.1, from coordinate 75,552,681 downwards.
GCAGGGTGGCTACCCTTCATTGTCCTGTCATAGGTGAAATCAATGCAGGCCAGATCTCTGAGTTCTTAATGGTTGATACTAGAGAGGACAATGCCAAAACACAGTATACAGATTTTGGTTACAAGCATTTTAATCTGGGTCTTGCTTTTAGAAATGATTAATATAGAAATTACATATAAACAATACATACAAAATAAATAGATTAAACTGTCTGTTCTTGAAAACATCCTCTAGGCGGTGGTTTGCAAATTGCCCTTGGGGTGGTGACTGTGTCCCTCCTGGGTAATGGTGGCATAGGAATGTATGCCAGCATGAGTTATGCTTGGTCAGGTGATTGGCAGCATCCTGGTGCCTCCACATATTAATAATAATTGATGATAAACCAAGTCAACTAAGTTTGGTGTGTAGGCATCACTTAGATGAGCAGGGTAAGATTGTGATGAAGGGAGGAAATGGGTGGTGGCTGTGGTAATGAGCCAAAACTGCCCTCATGATGGATAACCCTGATGGAGTATGCAAAATTACAACACATCACTAGCATCACTTTAATACCCCACCTTTCTCAAAAGTGAGTAATAAACCCACGAGGATTTCTGTAATCCATCATTACAATACATTTGTCATATGATAATGGGACCTTGAAACCATTTTGCATGAGAGAAAAAACAACAAATGCACTTAGCAATCAATGAAAACACTGCTACTCTCAGTAACCTTTAACTAATGGCTCATTTCTGATCTGAGAACCAAATAATACATTCTCAATAAGTCTTATACCTTTTCTTCACTTCACTTTTATTTACACCTCACACATTCCCCAGCTTTTGCCAACTTACAGTATTTACACACCTTACACCCCGTAAATAGCTTTTGCATTTTTGTTAACACTTGTTATACAACTTACATTGCTTCTTTCTAATTCCACATTTTCTCAAAGTTACACAATGACCATAGCTTTGTAAAGCAAGGATGTTCTCAGCGTTCATTTAGGTTCATTGACCCAATCAAAATAGTTATAAACAATATTTTGACATTTACCATTGCAATAATAATACATGTAACTTACAGATTTCCCGAGTGAGTTTCTCTGTAATGAATGGATCTTCAAGTTTTAATGGGAGGGGCTAAGTGCCCAGAGCCACCAGACCTTTAAATATATATAACTTTTTAGATTATCAATGTCTGCAATGATATCTGTCCATCAAAATCAACCTTGGTGATGAATTGCTGAATTGATTTGTCTCACCAATGGGCATAGTACCCTTAATGGTTCAAAATAGTATCTTGCTCTCGGCGGCACAAGTAGATTGGCAATATGGCTCTTCCACTCTGATCCATCCCCGTTGCAAGGTGTTCGGCAACTGCCCACTGTTTGTGGGAGATGCCTGCCTTCAACAACCCTTTGGGGGTGGGGGGAGCTTAAAATTTGTGTAGTTAGTTTAACATTAGTCAGTTATGCGGTCTATGTGAGCTAACCCGGCTCTCTAAAAGAACAGATTTGACAGAGGGTAGCACCCAAGGATTTACCTCAACCCTCTGCATGACAGTCGCCCCCCTCCCCCTCGCACCCGTTGCTACGTCAATGCAGAAATTTTACCCGTTAAAGCACATGCTTGCTGTATCAAATCACAGGTGGTACCTTCTCACTATTGTGACTACAGTAGGAAATTGGAGCAAGCTGTAAAATAAAACATTTTTGTAAGTTTGGCTTTCACTTATTGTGGATGAATGCAGTTTAAAAAATATGATGGGAACTGTATAATTAATTGGGAAATGAACTAATAATGCTGACAATCAAAATCGATTCATTCAGTATTTTACATTAAGTTAGCTTATGACAAAGATGTATGTATATAAACTTAATTTTAATTTCTTGATAAAATTTGCTTGGACTTAAATTTTTTAGGATGAAAGATATATCAAGAGACAAGGCAACTGTTGCTGCAGAGTTCGTCAACAATAGGGTACCAGGCTGTAATGTTATTCCGTATCCTTTTTTATCACAATAGACATTATTTGTTTAATTGCTTAGTTCTATGTAGAAGTTCTGTTTGTTTTGAGAACTTGTTTAGGACCTTCTGTGTGCAGTGTCTATAAAGATGGTTCACCAATGTCAGGGTTTCCCCTGGGTTTTAGAGAGTGTGAGGTGGTATTAGTCCAGGGGGGTAATATGGTGCCAATTTTGGCACCAACAGTGAGGTAGAACTATCAATACTTCTATTGTTAGTACAGTGCAGGTAGCAATTATAGCAAATTTCAGTGAGGTGGTGGCCAAAAACTGTGAGGTGGCCGCCTCACAAAAACAATGCCAGGGGAAACCCTGAACATCATGTGGTAGGGCGTCTCTTTGGTTGTTCGACATTTTGCCTGTACAGTATTCGTTGTGTCACAGTAGTATCTATGGTCATACCATGGGCATGTACTATAAACACTCGTACTGCGCATGTGCTGTGCCCAGCAGTAAGACAATTCCAGATGTGTGACATCACATGAAACACCTCTATAGAGGGATTTCAGTCACGTGACTTTAACCAACTAGACGCAATTTTGAAGGGCAAGATCGCGCATCTTTTTTGTTTTGACGGGCACGTGTCCATTGTGTCACAGTAGTATCTATGGTTATGCCGTGCACGTGTGCTGTAAATACACTTACTGCATGTGTGTTTTGCCCTTCAGTGCCTGGGAATCCATTGCGCGTGACGTCACATGAAATCCCTCTATAGACAAAATCTCTGTTATAAGTGTCATTGTATAACATGCAGAAAGCTTGAAGGCATTTGAATACTGTTCAATCATTCTACCTTCTCTGATTACAATAAATTAAAAGGTGGAGGGGGTGGAGAGGGGAGTAGGAAGGGGAAGAAGACAACTTTGCTGGGGAAACACTCTGGAAGTAATATTCTGATGGAGTGTAAAAGTGTTTACATTTGTGAGATGCTGAACTGAAAGAGAAGTTAGGCCTTATTTACTTTGATCTTATTTCCTGAATGTTTTTGCTCTCAGTCATTTTAAGAAAATTCAAGATTATGATCCGTCCTTTTACCGACGTAAGTATTATAGTTTTTTCTGTCTTTTTTTAAGAAGAAATTAAACTTTGAAAATGCCTTTGTTTGATAGGGAAAGCCTTGTGATCATATTTTGTAGCCTTAAATTAATCTTAGAATGCACATTATCTGTAGCAGATAAACACTGATTTATTGTGTGCTGGGTATCTGCTGTTTTGTGCTGTAGGCCTACCTGTTAAGAAATTGTGTACAAATGGGTGTTTTTTAGAGGTGTCCAATCTATAATGAAAATGAAACAGTGTTGAATCACAGTGTGAAAATCAATGTCCCTGTAATTATAATTCTTAAGGTAACAAATCTTTCAAACTTTCAAACACATACATGCACCCTGTATATGTTAGCAATTGTTCTGAATTCTCATTTACCACCTGATCTCATTTTTCTTCTCAAATGGTTTACAGTACTGTAAGTATGATAGCAAAACAATTTCTCATCCCAAAGGAGTTGAGATATTCAACAACCAGATGAGACAGTAAGATTTCAGTGTTAAGTTGAAACTCAAACAGTATTCAATGATTGAAATCATAGTTGTTCTTGTGTCTTGATTTTCATCTTCTTCATAATATGCTCTTTTATGCCTTACTTGATTTTGGGTGTATGTCTTTATTAACAAATTCACTGTAGAAATAAAATTATTATTCTCTGTATGCATGTGCTTCTTGATTTGCCAGCTTTACCTTGCAATAATTTGATCCTTTTATAATTTCATGCGACTTTTTGAAAGTCAGCTGTTGCAATCATGGAAATTTTGCAGTTACTGAAGTAAAAGTGTTGCTTATAAAACTGTTCTTTCTGTTCTCATTAGAATTTCACATTATAATTTGTGGTTTGGACTCAGTCATTGCAAGAAGATGGATGAATGGCATGGTGGTAAGTCTCAAACGTTTTTAATGATTTTAGAATATTGCTATAGATCTAAGTAGTAGAGTGTGACATTACAACTTACAGAAGTTATGGTGCAATCTACCATTTCCGGTTGAGTGAATAGGCTTCAACAGTTTACATCTCAGCATAGGAACATCCTTGAAGATGGTTGGTCGACCAATGTGATTCAGGTTTTAACCTTGGTAAAACGGCCTTTTTTAACGAATTTGTACGGGGGGGGGCTATTCCACAAAAGGGACCATCTGACACGAAGTTACTATAAACTAAGTGGAGCGCCACCATCAGTTGGCGCGTAGCGTATTGAATTTTTTTTGGATCAACAGACACCCCAGATCGCAGGAAATGGCACTTCCCGAGAATTTCGAGGCACTATTGAACCATCCTAAAATTGAGATATTATGCTCTGCATGTTTTCATTCTAAAAAACATCTTCAATGATTCCCAACACATTTTTTGACTGGGCAAAGTACCCAAATCCTTTTCAGTTTCCTAAGCCCATGCATTATAGACCTTCTTATAATTGTTTGATTAAACTTGTGTACTGAACTTTCAGCAACTCGCATCGCGCAGCCGTGACACTGTGTCCAGGTCTGCAGTGTGCGCCGCAATATTGCCCATTGTTGATAATAACTAATCAGCACACTGGAAATGGAATATTTTCAAACTGCTGTCAGTGCAGCATTATATTGTATGGTCACAGTTTGTATAACTTGTAGCCGCCGTAGCGACCTGAAGGAAGAAGTGAAGAGGTTGGAACTAAGAGGGGGGAATAAAAGGTGGAAAAGTAGACAACGGCAGATTCTGCTGTAGGCGGCGATCGGCTGTCGCTGACCGGCTACTTTTTATTGCCCCTGCATTACTTGGCATGTAACATACCCAGGATGATTGCTAGAAACAAAAACTGCATACCACACCCAGAGAGCTAGCCCTCCTCCTGTGGGGTTCAGATGGGCAACCGGATGGGGCCCATGTGAGTTACACCTCGTTTTGCCCTGCGTGCCTGGCTCTCCCAGCCAGTCCACATTCAGACCATCTGATCCCAGCTGGGCTGAAGGCTGGAGCTGGCCCAGTGGGCTCCACCTGGGCACGCAGGACAAAACGAGGTGTAACCAACATGGGCCTCATCTGGTTGCCCATCTGAACCCCACATGGGGTCCAGGTAAGCTTGCTGGCTGGGAAAGGATAGCTAGTTACATCTAAACATACTTTAGTTTGGGATTTTGATAACATCGCACGTAGATACTAGCTACCTCCTCCTGCGACGCCCCCCCCCCCCCACCCCACATACCTTGCGAAGTAGTCTATCACTTGGCAATGTCACTGCTCTCCTTGTAGGCCTGGTGGCTCACCTACTTACAGGAAGAACTTCTTAAAAAAATCCCTTCCTTTGTAGGACTCAATGTTTGGGAGGTTCATTCGTCTCTCTTTAGCAGCCAGAAGCTTTCCACTGATGGCCTTGGGTTGAACTTGGCCGTTGGAACCCCATTCCAGTGGATAAGCAACCTGTCGTTGAGTGATCGTTCGCTGGTGGCCATTCTTAAGTCTGAGTATAGTATATTGTATGTGGAAACACATTTCTCCATTGTTATAGTGTGTGGTGTGACAACACAGAAGCTATGGGCCGACTTCTTGTGAAAATGTTTTCATGCCTTCATGGGGCTACCATTCTTTAATGTCAGATATTGATCATTTATTATCATCATTATGTGTTTTATATGTATGACAAAAAAGGACCTACTGGCGGGGCCAAATGGACTGAGTGGGTGGGCTGAGTAGGGGACTGGGTGGGCCATGGCCCACCCAGTATGTATGTTAAAAAAGGCCCTGTGGTAAAATGTAGTTTTGTAATTTTAGACTTTCGGTTTAAGTAAAGTACTGTTGTGTTGAATTTGATTATATAGTATCTTAAATTTGTATATGTATTATTGTAAATTTGTGTATTATCTTAAATTTGTGTATGTATTATCTTAAAGCTATGTATATTTTATTGTACAATCTAAAATGTAGTGAAAACAGTCAGCCCCTAGTAAATATTCTGGCCAAGAAAGTACTTAAAGCAGGAACCCAAAATACCATTACCTACAGCATTAACCCAGGTTCCACACATCTGATGTTGATTAATGCTACTGTAGCTAAATGTGCAAAGTAGATAATTTCAAAGTGGCCTCAGAAATAAACTTGAAGAAGTGAAATTTGATCTGTAGCAGTCACGAACTACTTCATTGGCCTATGTGTCCTCTGATATCTCCATTATAAAAAAAGTCTTTAGCATTCGCACACAGTAGGAAAAGGAGAAAAGTTTTGAATTGTTCTATGGTCTTGAAAGTCCTTTTGCGATACAAGTGAGCACAGTAGCAATACAAAAATTGAAAAAATAACTGTTAATTGCTATACAACATAAAAAATGCATAGCAGTTTTGCTTTGCAAAACAAAATCCTTAATGCGGACCCTGACCATATGGTTTTAAACCAAAAGTCTGACACTTGTCATTGCTGCATGTGTCTACATTGCATAACTTACACAAAAATAAATGATTTTTTCCCTACTCTAGCATGATTCATTATTTTAGGCTCATGAAAATGTCAGTCGTAATCTTGAAAAAGTCTTTGAAGTTCATTCTTTAGAAAGTTTTTTATCATATTTGCTTGAGTTTTTGCATTATTTGTTGGAATAAATGATGAATTGTCTGTTGCATATGAATATTTTTTTATTTCATCTTTTAGCTGAGTCTGCTAAACTATGAAGATGGTGTGCTAGATCCTTCATCCATTATTCCTATGATTGATGGGGGCACTGAAGGGTTCAAAGGTAACGCCAGGGTGATACTACCTGGGATGACAGCGTGCATTGACTGTACACTGGATCTGTTTCCCCCTCAGGTAAGAAGATGGCTGCCATTAGTACAATCATATCCATGCAACTTCATTATAGAGGTTTGCATCTCATATCAGTTTCTGTATTAGTTATTTCTTCCATGACATGAAAGTGCTGTGCAAGCAGTGATGTATAGTATACAAATAATGAATGTTTATGAGTGCGATAGTAAGAATTATTTCATGAGTTGAAAGATTGAACGTTCTATTCAATGAGGCGAAGCCGAGTTGAATAGAACGTTAAATCTTTCAACAAATGAAATTATTCATACTATCGCACGAATGAAAAACATTCATTATTTGTTTTATATTACACCTTATAACTATCTAAAGTTACCTTTATCTAGTTATTGGTTAAAGTTGCGTTTAGGCGGTCACTATGTTTAGCGTTTGTCCGTGTGGTAGCTCCATGGTTTGTCGTTTGCTAGCTCACATGTCTATACGTTGCCTATTACGCTATTATATGTACAATATGCAATGTGCGTGCACGATCCCCTGCATTGATTCATTGAGTTGTGGCATAGTTTGTACGTACTGCAGTGATAGTGACGTCACAGCCGTGTGTTATACTACACTATTGCACGACCGTGTGTTATACTAGACTATTGCACGATGGATAACACACGACCGTGATGATAGTGCTGAATCACACATGGCATGTGACCACCAATCCTCCAATCAAATGTAGAGAAATAAATAAGGTGTTATGTAATATGAGTTAAGTGATGCATGGGCAAACAAATAATGTTGAACAAAGCTAGTAATGTTATAAAGTGTTAATCGTGTGATTGCCTGTCACTGCCCATTGGCTAAAGGTATGAATAAGGGTGTAATGGTCACACAGCAGGACAATAGATATTGTAATACAATACGTGCTGCACAGTCAAATTGACATGCAAACAGACAGATGTGTACTTAACAGTGAGGAATGTGAAAAATGTCCATTGCTGCGCAGTGTGAAGGGAAATGGGCAAGAACAACAAACTTTATTAAAGATTATTATAAATTGTTCAACAGTTGTTTTGTGAGGTCGTCTTTATCTCAAAGGAGACTTTCTGAAAAGAGCTGTGCAAGATGATCAAAAAATTTTTTGTAGCCAACTTTGTTTAATGGTGCACCCATCCTAAGCAATTTGCCTCACAATGGACATAGCCCAGACTTAAAGTACTTGAGTACTTACTCATACTCAAGTGCATTTTCGTACTTGTACTCACGACTTTGTACTTGTACTATCTTGTACTCAGAAAATCTGAAAATCAAGTACTTGTACTCATGGCTTTGTACTCTTATGATTTGCACTTGCACTACAAGTCTGCCATAGCCCTTATTTGGCACTGTGAAGTATGATATAGCACATGGAAACAAATCATACTATGCCTGAAAATAAACCAAAGGTTTCAGTTGGTTTGTTTTCACCTGAAGAGGGATTTAAATACATCCATGATGTCACACTTAACAGTGTCAGTGAGGCCAATGGCTGAGAAACAAATTGTGTCGTTTCGTGCTGTAACAGATCTGGCTTTATACCCCAATAACCACACAGTCTGGTCATATGAAACCTGAAACCTGTAAAACTGAATATCAATCAAAACACTAATAGGAGTGTTTTTCTAGGTGTCTCTTCACAGTTTTTTTGGTTTTGATGATAAGAGAAACCTGTGCATCTATGATGGCATGTGTATGTGAATACCCCATATTGAGAGGAAGAATTCTAATGTTTTTGGTGGAGGTCAAAGGTCATTTGAGGTCACCAGGTCAAACACTGAAAACCTTGTTAACAGAATATTTCAATATACGAAGCATGGGACTGTTCATACATTGTGCGTAAATATGTTATGTAGAGAGGAAGACCTATAAATTTTGGTGGAGGTGAAAGGTCATTTGGGGTCACCCGAGTCAGAGGTGGTGCCAGAATTTACCCAACAGGGGGGCCAGCAACTTGAAGCCCGGGCAGCCCTGATGCCGACGGGGAAAGAGGAGGGGGTTTGAAGACCTTAAACTATACCATGCTATTATAGGCATGCTTTTAAAACATCTGTGTTACTTGAAGTGCCAAGGTATGTGCTGATTTAGTGTTCTTCTTGGAATCTAAATTGTAAAGTTTCAAAGCATGCAAAGTGTGCAAAAAATTTGGGGGTAGGCACACATAATAAAGAATCGGTAATTATTTAGAGTGAAAATAAATCAACTGTTGGGTCAGTTGGACCCTGTTGAGGATAACATACAAATGGTGTCTAATCCATCCTGTTTGCCTGAAGAAATAACCAAACTTCCATCAGTGAGTTGCTTACTGTACCACATGACAGACACAAGAACAAATTACTAAGCTATACCATATTGGATGAGATTCCCAACGTTAGTACATAAAACTGTACTTTAACTTTATGATACTCTGTAAGGTGGACATAGCTTGTACTTTTTAGTTATATGGAATGGAGTTATGGAAAAAATTGAAATAAATGTACAGCGTGCAAAGTGTGTGAAAATTTTGAGTTCCTGTTGAAAAAATGCCCTCTTGAGAGCAAAACCAAGTGTTACAGTACATCAGGGCAACTGGTCGCTGTTGAGGACTAAACACTTTATAGTACCCACTAAGGCTCCCTGACAAAAGTGGAAAAGTTCTTCCACAGTGGGGGGTACCATGGCCCCCTGCCTCAACCAGGTGCCCACCTCTGAACTGAGTTCAAACTCTGAAAACCTTATTTCCACAATATTTCAAGATATTAAGTATAGATTCTCTTTATAAGTGGCATGTAGATGTATTACACTTAGAGAAAGAAGTCTGTTGTATTTGATGGAGGTCAAAGGTCAGCTGAGGTCACCAGTGGTCAATCTCTGAAAATCTCATTAACATGATATTTGAAGACAGTAAGTATGGGTAATGTACTCTCCATGCTTGGCATGTAGTTGTATTATATGGAGAGCAAGAAGCCTAGTTTTTTAGGTGGGGGTCAGAGGTCACCTGAGGTCACAAGAAGTGATTGTCTGAAAATCTTGCTAAAGAAGCACTTTGAGTTTCTTCGTAATATTCACTAAATTTTTCTGAACCTGCCAAGTTTTCTTCACGTACTAGTGACAAATGGTCAAACTAAGACCATCCCCATACCCTACATACAAATAAATTTTTCATGAGTGATTAAATAACGATTCAATTCGGTTTTCAAAAATTTGTGACCAGACATTTCTTCACATTAGTATTAGTTGCACATGATGACCATTACAAGCATGGGTCCAAAAATTCCAAATTTTTAGTTTTTGCATAAGTGCTGGATGTGAAACTTGACTAATTTGGCTAATTATGAGCATTGTCATGTTGTATAGTACCCTTCAAAATCCTCACACAATTATCAATATCAAGTCAATGTGCCACTTTATCATAATATTTCAAGATAGTGAGCATAGTTACTTCTTCATACATGGCATGTAGGTGTCCCGTATGGAGAGGAAGAACTCCGTCATTTTGGTGATGGTAAAAGGTCATGTGAGGTCATCGGAGGTCAACCTATGAAATCATGTAAACACAGCATATCAAGATAGGAAGTGTGAATACACTTCATACTTACCATGTAGATGTATTGTATGTAGAGGAAGAATCTTATCGCTTTTGGTTTAGGTCAAAGGTCGTTTGGGGTAATGGAAGGTCAACCTTTGAAAACCTTGTAAATACAGTATATCATTACAGAAAGCATGAAAACTCTTCATATTTATCATGTTGGTGTATTATATAAAGAGGTAAACAGAGTTTAGTGGAGGTCAGAGGTCATCTGAGTTCACAGAGTTTCTCATGATTCTGTATGGATATTTCACATTGGTCTTTAAAACGATACATTGTAGGAGCTGCTGCTATTCTGGTGAATACTGAAGTCCTAGTCAAATGCATTCATCAAAATATCAAAGCATTTTTTTACATTCTGGTTATCATAAAAGTTGAAGTTCGTTTTGGTCTTAATAAGTAGGTCGTCCATTTTTTACTTATTGTAGGTAAATTTTCCCATGTGTACTATAGCCCACACACCACGACTACCTGAACACTGTATAGAGTATGTCAAAGTTTTTCTCTGGCCTCAGGAAAAGCCTTTTGGTGGTAAGTTTGTCAACATTCACCTTTTGAAAATCAACAATGTTTTAAGTTTCTTTATGGTGATGGTTTGCTATAAATTAAGGTTCACATTTTAGTCCCGTGTCTTATGTGTATGTGGTTTTGTTAAGAGCATTATTTACCACCTGTCAGAATAAGATCCAGCATTCCATTTTAAGCCTCTGTTGTATCACATTTAATTGACTTGAAATTTTGTTGGGCTTTAATTTAACTTGTTCATTAAGTAGGTCTTTAACCCTTTTCTGTCATGGTTTCTAAATAAAAAAGTTCAAGTATTAAGGATATTAATCTTCTTGATATGAAGTTGATTATGGGCAGATTATTGTTTTGCCACAAATGCTTCAACTTATCCCAACAGAGGTTACTTCTAGCACCTACAGTATTCCAGCCTCATAGGTACACTAAAAGGTAGAGGTAACAGCTTTTGGGTAACAACAGTTCATCATCATTAATATTCATAAGTGGGCAGGATCAGTTTGAAAATGGCTGAAAATGCTTGTGCACAAGCAAACTCATAGTAGGAATGGTCTGATGTGTACAGTACCTTCAGGCCTGATTTTTAAGGAAATTTTCAGGTTGCCCATCGGACAACCTGAAGTTAAATTTAGGTTGTCCAAAATAGTTTTTGGTTGTCTGAATGAAAGTGACGAACAAGAGATGAACAATTCTATTTCCTGTCTCTGCCATAGAAAACAAACATTTAGTTTAAATTCTGCATTTTTCCATATTTATTGGCATGGTACAATGTTGAGTGGTAGTCAATACCATTGTCTCAATGCCACTTCTTGAGGGGATTTTTATGACATATTTTCCTGCTGATGTAGGGAACTATTCAGTTACAAATAAAATCTACTCGTCCATCGGACAAGTTCAAAGAGAGGAAGTGGTTGTCCGAGGAAAGTTTTACCCGTCACGGACGATTGGACGAGTGCTAAATTTTAGCCCTGACCTGGTGGGTATATTATTGACCCTGGTGTGAAGTTGTGTCTTATGCATTATGCTTAAAAATTACAAGTTGGTCTAATACAATCAAAATATTAAAAATTTTTACAACATTAATACTGGAGGAGCCTGTAGCACCAGCAACTATTTTGATATTAGAAGCTTGTGTGGAAATTTTGTCAGCGTAATGATAACTTCTTCCTCGTGAAAGTATCTCTCATGATCTATGAAATTACTCTGCTCTGATCCACATTTGCTTTAAGCCATATTTAGTACAAAATTAATAAATATTATGAAGACGCCACTTTCTGGCATCATAACCATTGTAGAATTGTCTCTTGTTAAAAAGTTTTGAACATCTCCTGAAACAGAAAATGTTGGTATAGATGGTGATGATCCAAGGCACATACAATGGATCTTTGAGAAAGCACAAGATAGAGCAGACCAGTTCAATATTAAAGGAGTGACCTATAGACTGACCCAAGGTGAGTTTGCTGCATTTAATCTGTTTATTAGTCCATAGCCATTAAATGTTTAAGGTCTCAAGTTGTAGGATAAGGCTCCTCATCAGACAATTGAAAATGGTTTATTGTTTGACATGTTTTACAACTTCCGATTAAACTGTAAACAGAGGGCTGATTTACAGTAACAGCATATAAGTTAGTTTCTGTAAGGATATGGTTTCCTGTTTCCATTCAAAATATTCTTTGTTAGCACATGTCACAGACAGAGTTGAGTCCATCTTGTCAAGGAATATGATTATATATTGTAAATCATGCTTTTTTTATCCATATTTCGGTGACAGTTGTCAAGTTTTTTGTGGATATGCTCAAAGAATCATAAATCTTAGAAGGGAATGAGTTGTTTAAACCGATTCTCGTTTTGCAACCTTCAGTTATCCTAAGGAGTGGGCAAGGACATAAAATATCTCTTCTGATATTCTTTTATAGGGAGGGGACAACTTTTTTGGAGGGGAGAATGTCTCCCCCTTACTCTGTGCCACCCCATTGCTACACTAACAGTTGGTAGGCTTGAGGGACTCCATAACTGACGAATAAACATAATACCTCACAGCCATAAGCTGTCAACTAATAGCCTTCCAATGTGTATAAGCACGCCAGTAAGCTTTAAGCTAGTATGCCAGTAAGCTTTTAAGTTCTCAATGGCAGATCAAAATACCCAGTTGTGTTATAACATTTAATCAAAACCTGTGAAGAAACACAAATGTGGACTCCAAGATGTGATATTTTGACAGTAGTGAAAGTTACCATAGAGTCGCAATTCCAGGCAAAATGGAAGTCACTTTGTAACTCTCGGCCAAGAGTTGCGACTGTGAAGTAGGAAAAGGTAACCTGCCCCAGTCTACCAGTAGGTATAATATGGCACTATGTAGCAAATGTTAAAAATCTTTATGAAATGAGCATAATTATATTATTTTCTTAAGATAATCAAGTAAGCTGTGCCAGAAAATAGATTTGACATTTCGAACAATGTTACGATGTAGTCAGGATACTTGTTGGTTGGATTTGTTGTTACAATCATTTTTCATGTGTCACAGGTGTTGTAAAGAGAATTATCCCAGCAGTAGCATCCACCAATGCAGTCATATCAGCACAGTGTGTAACAGAAGCATTTAAACTTGCATCCAGGTAAATATTAAGTAAAAGTTCAGTAGTTGTGGTATAATTCAGGATCTTTTGTAGTGTGCCTTTTTACCTTATCACATTGCCATAAAAGGTGGGACCTTTCGCCATTCAGCTAAAATGATAATTATGTCATGAATTTGAGTAAAAGTTGTAGCAGTGAATCTGCTTTTATCCTCATTTAAGCTGGTGATGGTACTAGAATAGAGGGATTGGTGATGTAAGGAAAGTCACACCAAATGATTTTTATTGGTTTTTGAAAATGGTAATTCTCAAAAACAGTGGCCTGCCTAGACCTTTTCAAAATTTCTGTAGCACTGATAGTTCAGCAGGTGCTTATGGTCAAGAAACTCCTCTATCATATATATTAGACATTAGAAAGCCAGAGATGTATTGAATTTCCAGAACTCTCATTTCCTTAGTTCTTGGGTTAAATTGTACAGAGATCACCCTAAGGCTAGCCCAATCGGGACCTTCCTGAGACCAAAGTCATTTATGGGTAGTCATGCCTATTCAGCCGTGCAGTTTGGTCTGGGGTGGTTTGAATATAAAGCATTGTCAGGTTTGGTCATGTCTAGAACAACAGTTGGGTGGTGCTGACATCAAAAGCCAAACTATGGCACATATTTATTCAGCAAGTGCATGACAGGTATTTCCCATTACCTACTCTAACCCTGTCTGCTAGTGGCAACTTGGGGAAGAAAGATCAGGCCACCTTATTGATTTATTTGCTTAGTGGTGTCCTCCCCACAACTGTCGGGGAGACTCTCCCATACAGGCCCAGCACAGGTATTCAGTGTGTCAAGTATGAGTGACCTTCAACATTACAAGTTCTCAGGAGTCAAGATGAGGTTCATGCCTGCCAGGAAGTTAAGCTGCACAGTTTATTTGCTAAGAGGATTAGTTGTGGTTGGAGTTTTCCTCAATCCTGGCTAATGGGCATTTCCTTTAATGTATGAATAATCACCACTTTTACTAAGGACAAATACTATCTGTCAATACTGTGTCATAGTAAATCAGTCCAAATGCATTTTGGGAAACCTGTCCTTCCATAGTTTGATTTTCTTTCAGCTGTTGCAATCCTCTCAACAACTACATGGTATTCAATGATACAGATGGCCTCTATACATATACATATGAAGCAGAGAAAAAGGTGAATCAGTGATTTATATTCATAGGTTCATTGTGCATTTTTGAAAGGACCACAAAGAAGCAGATATCTCAAAATAGTTTATGCTTATGGCAGGAATTTCCCTGAAGTGAAGAAGCTTTTTCTGAAACCTATTCAAATAACATCATGTGGATATTGTGTAAATAATTAAGGTCAGACTTTCTAATTGGGAACATTTTCATTGTCTCATTGATAAGCGTCACATAAATTATTGCAGATTGAGACAAGTTTTGCTAATCTTTGTTTTTACTTTTTTGTGAGCTAATTAAGACACCTAAATCTGTGACCATTTTATAGGCTAGAGTTGCAGAGGCTTAACTTCTTTATATAATGTAGACTCACAGGAGTTTGCAAGAAGATAGTGAATAGACATTCCCTTCAAGACATTTTTTTCTGTCTCTTTGTATGCATTTTCCCATTTAACATTTCATTTTCTTTCATCATTAAATCATGACAAAGAAAGTATTTTGTTTTGACTCTTTTTTGAGATGCCTCTACAGATTACAGGATCCTATGCATTACTAAATCTATGTAAATTGAATCTATTTCTAACACTCTCTTTCATCATTATGTGTCTATAGGAGGATTGCCCTGCCTGCAGTCAGGTCCCTCAGGCTCTCTCCTTCAAAAAGGATGCAGTACTTCAGGATCTTGTAGATCACCTCAAGAATAGTGCTTCTTTGTAAGTCTTTTTCATAAGTTTCACTTTATTTCTCTGATATTCTTCAAAGTAGGGTACAGGACTCTATAAAAAAGGAGTGATTGATTACAGCAAATAATCTTTCCTTTAACATAATAATATGGAAGGAAAAGGGCAAAAAATTCAACATATATTATGTCATGAAAACCTGTGTAAGGGAAAGCAGCAACTTAATAACCTTATGCATAGGACATCACAGAACACAGGCAGAGGTAAGCACTCTTAATGATGGGAAATCGCCTGGCATCGATGGTATTCCTCCAAAAGTTTGGAAGTCTGTCTCCCATGTTATCGCCCCTGTATTGTGTCACCTTTTTAATCTCGTACTTACTACTGGTATCTATCCCGACGCT
This sequence comes from Holothuria leucospilota, assembly GCA_029531755.1. Classification (NCBI taxonomy): domain Eukaryota; kingdom Metazoa; phylum Echinodermata; class Holothuroidea; order Aspidochirotida; family Holothuriidae; genus Holothuria; species Holothuria leucospilota. The sequence goes on along the minus strand of CM055962.1, from coordinate 75,536,949 downwards.
TTGAAAGTGGCTAAAGTCATTCCGATCTTTAAAAAAGGGGATTCAACGTTGCCTGAAAATTACCGCCCAATAAGCTTGCTCCCTTGTATCAACAAACTGTTAGAGAGGTCTATTGAAAAGCGTCTTAGATCCTTCTTAAATAGCAATAATATACTCTTTGACTTTCAGTTCGGTTTTAGGAAACATCACGACACAAGTCATGCTCTTTTGGAGACCGTTAATTGTATTCGTAATTACCTCGATAACGGTGAGAATGCTTTGGGCCTTTACCTTGATCTTAAGAAGGCTTTCGACACGGTCAACCACACAATACTCCTTGATAAGTTAAAAAATTATGGCATTCGAGGCAAAGCCTTTGAGATCATGCATAGTTATCTGAGTCATAGAAAACAATTCTTGTATGTTAATGGTATTTATTCTACCTGCTCTTATGTTAATGTCGGCGTACCTCAGGGTTCTGTGCTAGGACCACTGCTATTTTTAATCTACGTTAATGATATCAAAAATGTTGTACCTAACGAGTCTCTAAGACTCTTTGCCGATGACACAAATGTATTTGTTCATGACAGTAACTGTACTATCCTTGTTCACAACGCTCATTCCATTCTGAAGCAACTTAAGACTTGGTTTGATGCTAATAGACTTACCTTACATCTTGGAAAAACCAATTTTTCTATTTTCCATGCCAATTGCCATATTCCCCATGCTTGTCCAGACCACTTTGTTATGAATGATGTTAGTATCCTTAAAACTAACTGCGTCAAATACCTAGGCCTATTGATCGATGATCAGTTATGCTTTAAGCAACATATCGACGATCTCTGTAACTACCTTGTAAAGTCTAATGGAATTTTTTATCGCCTTAGGGCCTCGCTTACTCCTGCTGTAGCAACCCAGTTATATTACTCACTTGTTTTCTCCAAATTATCGTATGGTGTGGAAATATATGGTATGACTAAACCCTTATTGCTCAAGCCCCTGCAAGTTCTTCAGAACAGAATTTTAAAAACTTTTACTTTCAAAGACCGGCGTTATCCTACGAATACCCTGCATAGAGACCTAAGCATCCTTAAGATCAGCGATATTCATGTATTCAAAATGTGTTGTTTTATTTATAAGTATGCCAATAATTGTCTTCCATATGTATTTGGTAATATTGTTAACCCTAACTTTTCTACCAATGCTCGTCCAAGTACTAGAAGTAAAGCCCTCTTTACGGTTAGCAGGCACCATACTAGACACGGTAAATTATTGTTAAACAACTACTGTTATAAAATTTGGAATTCTCTCCCCAACGAAATTAAAAAGATTAGAACATTTGCTACTTTTAAGCGTAAGGTAAAAAATTGCCTGATGGCTCAGTACACTGACTAAGTTTCCCTTTCTTTGTAGTTTTCTTAGTTTTGCGTTGTTTGTTTGTTCTCTTTTTCTTCTCATTTTCTTTTCTTGTTATACTCTTTTTTGTATAGTCTCTTTCTGGGCACTAGCTCGTTAAACATTGTTTTTCTAGTGTCCTGTCCGTTTTTGTATTTCTGAATATATTTGTACGGACGAAATAAATAAATGAAAAAATGAAATGAAAAACATGTGGTTGCAACTTGCACCAATACAATGCAGACAGCTGATTTGTGTACTGGCAGGATATGCGCGTAAGTCTACTATGCACTCAGCGAAGTCTACATCGTGTTTACAGTATGCTTCATTGTTTGTCCTTCAAAATGACCTCCACGTGATGTCAATGCATAAGGTCTATACCCAAAAGTAGTAAAATTCAAGGTTGATTGTTTCATGTGCATCAACTTAGGGACAGGATAGAGGACTTGAGTTTGAAGCCAATTGATGTCCACTGGTGTCAATGTACTAGTCTTTGGAAATCGGTCAGGAAAAGGGTAAAAGTTTGTAGAAGGGATAGCTTTTCTCTCAGAAGGTGGAATGTTGTAGTTGGGTAGCATGTTACAGGGGCAGCAGCTGATGCTGTTGCCAAGTGGAAGAATGAGTACAAGACAGTCTTATGAGGTTAGGAAAGTTTAAGGTTGGGGTGAAGGTAGAAATAGGGAACTAAGAATTCCTACTCTCCATTGACAGTATTATGAGATAACAGGTAATACCCTTACTGTAAAATGTTACAGATGCTTCTTCAGTCATGTTATTTTCCTTCTGCAGATGGATTGGACAGTAGTAATTCAGTTTCTAGTTCAGCAACATTTATTTAACAATCTCAGTGACAAACTGTACATATTAATTTACATTGTAATGGAAAGTACAAGAGTGACCGTAGGGAACCTCATGGGAGTTTAAACTTCTTACTGTAAGTCTTCCTGTACAAAAGCAAGACAAAAGAACCTGTAGGAAATTTAAACGTAACTGAAAAATATAAAAGTTGATATCATACGGAGTAAGAAGGGGAGGCATGCAAGTGAATATCATGTGAACTTTGACAGAATGTTGTGAGCATTCTTTTAAAATTGTTAAATTCATTAGATTGAGCTGGGAGGTAAATCCAAATTTGAGGACTGCAATAGCAAATGCTATGCTGAAGTTAAACATCTTTGAAGTCCCAATATGAGTTCCTGAAAAATTTCAATAGCAAAGAACAGGCAGTGCTTCATGTTCTTCAGACAAAAATATAACTAGGAGAATGCTTTTTAGTAGAAAGAGCTAGTTAAAAGGGTATAAAACAAGAACAGTAAAACAGTAACGGTAATTCAAACAACTGTAGAATATGCAATTTGTTTCCTCTGAAGGCAGTCGTTGACACTTATGAATATTCATTAATTAGCTTTCGAGATTCAAGATCACATCATGCTGACTATTGCCCAGTACGATGCAGCCAGTGTACATCTACTGCATATACACTCACGTACAATATTTTCATTGTGCACTAAACAACAACGAATGTTAGGCGTGCTTGATGCACGAAAAATGTAGCTATAGGGAATAGGGCCAGTAACACACAAGCAGTCAACCTGCGTGATGTTGACGGTCGGACTGCGGCTGTGCATGTTCACATACCTGTATTTTGCCTCACTGTGCCTGGTAAAGTTCTCTTATTCCGCTTAAGATTTCAGGTGAGGTTTTCCTCCTTTTTCATGTTAGTTTTGCAGCAATTTTGTTGTCATGGGTAATTTTTCTAACTAGAATTCAGTTCTAAGCCTTCACTAACCCTTGTATAGTCCTAGGCTGTTTGTGTAGTCCATCCGTCGATATACAAGCAAATTCACTGCACTGTTTACGTGCATACATTTCACTACAGTTGAGCATGTAGGCATGGCACCAGTAGTTGTTTATTCATGAATAATCAAAAAACAAACAGACATTCATTGGTTCATACTCCTGACTGATAGGCTCATTACGAGGAAAGGACTCAAATTTCAGTTGGCAATCCGAATTCAACATCTGCATTTTGGACAAAGATTACTCCCGAAAGAAGCTAAGACTGTTCTTCTTAGTATGTTAGAACCTCTTAAACTGTTACCAACTTCATATATCTGGCTCTCGTGCTATCACGAGTTTTGGCGGTTTAAGTATTTCTTTATACAAACTTGTAATGGGACTTTCAAGCTAATAAAACCAAAGAATGTGATAAAAGATGAGTAATACAGAGAGTTACCTATTGTTAATGTGGAATGTTTGGTTCTGGGGCCTTCCTTGTTTAGAAGAAAATTTTGTCACTTCTGGCCTTCCTCATAAAGATCAGAAAGTCTTGCTGTTACTCTTAGCCCGGTTATGCAAGGCCTTAATTAGCGTGTTCAATTTGCTTCCCTTGGCTTACATGAGCTTCAGTCTTGGGGCACGATAGACAAGCATAGTGGCCTGAAATAATACCACAAGTATCAGAGAAGTTGGTCCACAATACGGAGCAGAGCAGACTCCATATGTTCTAAAAGTTCTCACTACTGGGTACATTCATTGCTTCGAAACAATGCTCTTTTGGGAAATTCTCAAGGAATATCATCTATGTGACTTCACCCAAGCCTGTACCAACCACTTTCACAAGTCTTATGTTGCCCAACTGTATTTGCATATTCAGAAAATGTACACCAGTTTGTGCGGCTGTTTGTTTAGCAGCCATGTTTTGATTGTTTTCTCAAAGGATGATGGGATACTTCCCAAGTAATCCGCTTGAGGGGCTGCTCACTTGGGCCTGGCAAAAGGAAGCGCAAATGCTGATGCCACAGGCTAATTGAATGGTGTCACACCAGACCCAAGGTGACTTGGGAGAGTAATCAAACACACTAAATATTCAGGTCCTCCTCCTGGAGAAGACAAAAGTCCTGTATGCTTTGAGGTGTGCCTGATCTACTTCCTCTTGGAGAGAAGAGACAGGATGTGGGTAGTGTGCATATATTTGCATAAATGTGAAAACTCCTTTAGGCATGGTTTCAAAACACCTCAGGTGAAACAGTTCCCAGTAGAATCAGTTTAGGCCAGCTGTGGGTTGTGTAATTAATATTTTGGCATGCCTGAATAGTACTCACTGATGTGGTATATGTCACAAGTGTTCATAAACTTTGGTCTGCTTATGAGTAAATGTTGAATTGTTCCTACACTGAGTGAAAAGCCACACTTCACTAGCAGTAGCTTGGGCCTTTGTCACTGCTGCCTGAGACTTCGTAGTTGGCATACTGTGTCAGTACATGTGAGAGAAATTGTCACAAGTTTTACTTGATTGGTGCCAGATTTCAGTTTTTGATGGCTGAATAGTTTAGTCAGATGTTTTAATGATACTGTCTGGAGTGCCCTTGTCTCTACTTCCTGCTGCCGGTGGGGTTCCAGTTGTATCCATTGAAGTATTGGGCTTTTGGGTGGCCATTTTAGGTAGCTGAAGAAACTGGATTTCTGCTGTACTGAGTCATTCATGTGGCTACACCTGAATCTCTTTGTGCAAGCAACTTTCATCAAATCACATTTTGCTAGTATGTTAATTTGCATAACAAAGTAACTGATATTAAGGATAACCTTCCGTTTTGGTGATTTCAAGTGTGATCTTGTAGTGAAGGAGAGGGAAAGGGGCATTTCCCAAATTGTGGCACCATAAAATTTTTTTTATGATTCAGTATAATTTCAATGCAGGGAGGCTATATTTGTTAAGTTTGGTGATGGGCACTGCTAAAGTTCACCACACCAGTGTTCAAGTTTAGTCCTTTAGTTTGATTCACTAGGTGTCATGGTATTCTCTTTTTAGACAAATGAGAGAGCCAGGCATTACAGCTACTGTTAATGGTAAAAATAAAACCCTCTATATGCAAAGTGTTGAAGCCATCAGAAAGAGAACAAAGGAGAACCTACCAAAGAGGCTATCAGGTATGTAATTTTATTTGAAGTTGGTGTAAAATTTTGGCACAGGCAGAAATGACAGTCTGGGAGAGAAGCAACACATAGTGCATTCTGTTAATTAAGGAAAACACAAGGGCTTGCACTTTCCATGGCATTTGCAATGATAACAACCAGCTACTAATCTAGAACCTTCTACTTCTAAATAATTTCTTTGTATTCACTTCATTCTTTTGTCTAAAGTATAGTATTTCAAAAATTAAGGGGAATTTCCCATTGGACCCACTGGAAGCACAAATGTAGGGGGTGGACCCTACAACAGGTTGGATATACTTTATTCAATTGTATTGAGGGAATTATCTGCAAAATAGCAACACAGTTATGTCAGGTATACATATGGAACTTACTTTACATGCTTGGAAGGTCAGAAGTCATGGCTTCAAGTTTTAAGAAAGTGACAACTAAATCAAACTTTTCTTTTATAGTCAGAATGGTGGTGTTCTCCAGTGCAGACTTTCTCATTTTGAGCTACACCAGTCAGGTCTGCGTAAACTGTGTAGGCTTATATTAGATACACCATTAAATGCAAAGAAACTATTGTGGTATCACCCAAACAAATATTATTTCTGTGGCTGAGATTTGCTTTCTTTTTCATGTGTTTCAGAACTTGGCTTGACAGACGGTCAGGAACTAGTCGTAGCTGATGTTACCACACCAAATGCAGTCATCTTCAAACTCAAATATGAGGTATAGCAACAGGGTAACCATACTGAAAGCTGCAAGATTGTGACGAAGTTGCCAAGCAGTTTCAGTGAGAAATTAAAATGTCATATAATGTGAGAGATTAACAATTACGACTTCTCATGCGCTGAGTTCTGCATTTTGGCATAGATGTTTAAGCAGATTTATGTAAAGACATTTTTACCCTTCTGAAGAGATACTTGAAAGCACCACCCTTAAGAGTACCTAGAACAAGAGTTGCCAAGCAGTAGATAGCACTTAAAAGGTTTGCTGTGTGCATATGAAATATGTATGAAGTCTGTCAGTAATACAGCACTTTTTGAGGGTGAGCAGGGTCCACTAGATCAAAGCTTCACTAGATTGAAGGTTCAATACACTGAAGGCACTAACTGTAACACTAAATCTATATGAGTATAGATCTAACTCTAATCCTGAACCTTGTGCTTACCCTAAATATTGTCATTATAATGAACTATCCATCCACTGAACCTTTGGTCTAGAGATACCCTCATGAGGAATGGAAGACTTTGGCAGACTGGTGGCAAATACGACAGAATAGATCTTGGTTCAAGACAGGTTGGGTACCACTGAACTTGTTCTTTTTGCCTTATTAACACTGATTGTAACAGAGACAACAGATTGAGAGTAGTACTTCACTCCTACTATTGATTTTTCAGTATTTGCTTGTAAATTGTTACAATTATGTATTGTCATAATATACAATAGGTTATGACAGGGGAGGTGAGTGAGGTTAGCTGTAGGCAAAGATGTCATTGTGAAAACTAAACTTATCACTAAGTGCTAAAAGAGAATATAGTCACCTCAATTTGAATTGAAATACTTGGGTCTGCTTACTCATGGATGGTTCCTTTGAATCATAACTTTGTTTTTATTAAATGAATTAATTCATACAAGATCAAATCCAGTGTTCACCTGTGGTATACAGTACCCAAGTAGTGAAACAGGACAGATGTGAGGGATAGGGATTTGATAGGTTCAGCTGATGCTTTGGATTGTGGTTGAGGTAACTGCTTATGCAATTTGAATGAGAGGTTAGGCCCCCAGAAGGTTTCTATGATGGAGAAGGGTGGGGGAGGGGAGAGGGGTTAACCTTTTCAGTCTTGAATTTTAAAATTTTCGGAGTTATTTTGGCCATTCCTAGAGATATGGATATGTTTGGAAGAAAAACTTGGAACTGAAAATTAAGAGGGCTACAGAAAGATACATTGTTAAAATTAACATTTATAGCATTTGTTCTATGTGTGAAGCCTCATAGAGGTGTTGTAAATAGCAAACCTGAATAAAATTGTACCAGAGAAGAACTTACAGAATTCACAGGGTCTCTTGTCTTTTGTTACATGTATACTTAAAGCTTTGACATGACTTTATGCAAGGCAGAATATCCCTGTGTGTGAGAGGTTATGTGATGATGCAACTGACCATTACATAATTTTGGCATTACTCAGTACAAAGAGAAGTGCAAATAGCACACTACCATTTTCTCTTGCAAGATTATATTGTTGATACAATGTCATGAGTTGGAGTACATAGCAGTGTCCCTGGCGTGAAGTTCTAAATAGAGTTCCTTTATTCATGATTTCAAGTACAAAATTCCACTCTGGAGCCACTGCAGAACCTTCTATGAGTATGCATATAACAGGCCTGTAGGCTAGGGAGGGACTGGGGATAGTACCACCTCCTAGGTAAATTTTTGCCTCCCAACAAAAATATTAGAGACCGAAATTTACAGTTAACATAATGCATCTTTAAATATCTCTCCAGCCCCAAAACAATTGTTCTTATTGCAGCTTCCTTGCCCCCTCCCCTTCAATATCTTGTCTATCTACAGGTCTGGAGTACAAGCACATGCTACAAACACCCTTTCAGTAACAGTACCATATCAAGCTAAACATGTTTAACACAAGAACATGTTCCTACTACAGTATCACAATTACTCATGTCATATCTGCTTATATATCACAGAATTTTGAATTACAAGATTCCCAATAAAATGTGAGGTACCTTCATCAATACTGTAAAATAATAAAACACTACAGGAAGCAACATGCATTCTTCCACTTGCTTTCATCCCTGAGAAAGGAGGAGGATTCTTTAAAGGAAAATTTGATTAAAATGTTACATTAAACATAAACACATATACAAGATCTGATGCCCAGGTTAATCAAGAGGTTCATGTAAGCCCAGGTATATTCTGAAAAGGGACCCTAGTTATGGCTACAAAACTTATAAGAACATATTTTGCCAACAGGGTCCCTCCTTAAAGGCAGGCCCTATGTCAGTTATGACACTTTCCCCTTGATCTCAACAGGCCTACTAATGACAAATCCTCCCATGCATATAAGACTTGTCTTCAAACTTAATTTCCATCATTACCTTTAATTAATGGTTAAGAGGGTTACCAGTTGAAGTATGTGACTTGGTATAGAATACGAAGTCTTGAAACTGGTACCACTGGCAATTTGTTAGGTCCAAGAAAAAATTATCTGGATTCTTAATGCAATCAAGCTGTTAAGCATTCCACCTGTGATTGTACCATTAACCTACACAAAACTTGCTAAAGTATGCTCTAACAATGAAAGTCACAATCTGCCAACAAAAGTTGCCAGACTAATTTGCCTCTTACAGGTCATGCTACACAAAGTCCTCACTGCTTTTTGGGAAGCAAAGACACTTCAGGAAGTTCAAGTTCGTTAGTTAGATGGGATTTTACGACACCCCAACATGATTGTGTTATATAGTGTCACCTAGAAAAAAAAAAAAGGTGCAATGTTGGGGTACAATTAACTTAAAAAGGCAGGGTCAAATTCAACTAAAGGGTCCAGGCAAATGTCATGTCAAAAATTTCTATACAGTTTACTCTCCTTGAGAAAGTCCAAAATAAGGGAAGGATCTGTCTGTTCAAATAAAGTTTTCAGGTCTGGCACAGCGTAGTACTTCTGGCGAATATGGGAGTATTCATAACAGTCAACGAGAATGTGACTAACGGTGACAGCACAATCACATAGTATACAAGTTCAAAAACAGCTGGGTTGGTTCTATCATCCTCTCCACACAGTTTCCCTTATCGCCAAATGCCTCCCACTATCTGCAGGGCAGGTGTACAAAACTGGTGCCTCTACAGTTGCTTGACATCTCTGAATCTCCTCCCAGGAGCAGATACACTTCAGGTATACAGCTGCCAGGTCTTCAGTGTCAGTTCTCTGCTATCATAGCAGAGACTGCATGATTTCACTGTTGACACAAAATCATCTCTTTCTGGGTTTTCTGACAACTGTCCATCCATCATTTTCTTCTGGGTGGTCTGCAAGAACAACAGAAGTGACTGCTTCATCTTAGACTGACAAAGCTTCAGAGATAATACTTTAAAAGTTGTAAAAAGTTTAAAAGTTATAGGATGAAGTCAATAACTGGCATATGTATAGGACATTTTCCAATGCATAAAAATAATTTAAATGGCTAATTGATCTGCTAGTACTTAGCAAAAAATCTACCATGTAGCAAGGTGATGTTTTTACATGTAAGACACATTCCTACATCAAAGACAACAACCAATTTGTGTGTGATCCTTTCATGTAGTTTCAACTAGCAAATGCAGTGACCCCAATTAAAACTAGCATACCCCTTATTCTTTAATATGGCTTTAATAAATCCATTTTTCTGTACAATAATTAGCGAGCCTTTGAGAATCATACATGAATATTATGCAGTAAAATACCACTCTCTTGAGATATAGTCACAATGGTAATACCCCAAAACTCCCCCAGGGATACATTATGCATTAAAGACAGAATAATATCATAACAGCTCTATCAGCATAAATGGTATACTGTAAGCTACAGTTTTGAGCAGGCACAGAGCTTTAGGAGAATACTCATAGACTGAAAAAGTGTTTGCAAATGGTGTTGTTTTCGCATTATCCCCATCTGTGGAGAATTAGGCTGAGTAGGCCTATGGGTATGGAAGGGCAAGGGGAAATACTAGGATGGAAGGTATGGTTTACGACCTCAACAAAATAACCCTTCAGGCATGCATGGTGGCAATTGGTCTCCCTTGACAACCCATGCTACAATAATGAATGCTTTCAAGAGGACCATTACCTTCATTTCTAGTGGTGTTGTCTTCATTATTCTGTCTGGTGCCCTCATTATTTTGGATGGCTACACTACCAAACATTGCTTGCACATTGTGAGTTGTCATATCTGAATCTTGTGAATCTTCCTGCTGCAAGAATCAAATTATAAAAGGTACAATTAAAAATTTGGTTTTCTTTGGCTTCCACTTTAACAATCATCTGCTAATAACTCTTCTTGTGTCATTTTCCTTCTCCTTCATACTTGTTTTATCATTCATTCCATTATTATTTCCAGGAAGACATACAACTAGATGGGAAACCTCAGTGGTAACCCTCTTAGTATGATGCAGTACATGGTAAAGACTCTGAAATGATGCAAAAGTCGTCAATTATATGCACCTCATACTTGAGACACCATACCAGATAAGGTAAAATGCAGGCCAAGCATCCCCAAAACACTGGGGCTGAGTGCAAATTTTCCCTGGAAACAAAAAGAGGTCTTGAAGTCACAATAAGAGGGAGGGGGGGGGGGGGGAAGGATATGCAAAAGCCACAGAAAATTGCGTAGAAATTCTTTTAAAAAAAAAACAGCCAACATACATGTGGGCCATGTATACTCACCATATTATGGTTGCACTTACTATACACTGGCATAGCTACTGTAGGTCTTGAAAAATTATGCAAGCTTAACCATACTAAAAATATATATGACATTTTCATATTTGATATGAGTAAAGTTTTGAAAGAGCAAGTAAGTATACACAATTGTAGATAAAGAATGTTTGTACACCTTCTAAAATCCAATCCTACATTAAGCATTGCATATAAAGCTCAACTACCAATGAATAGAAACAAACATCTGAAATCCTAAAGAAACACCTGAAATGAAACTAAGGGGTAATATTTAATTCAAAATATCACCTGAAAATAAAATAGTACTTTGGACACTGCATTGGCCTGTATACATTTCGAAGACAGCAAATTCAGTAAATGAGACATTTTGATCCAACCTTTGAACTTACAGGATAGCAAAATCATATGCTTTTGATTTTGATATAAACAGAAGCTTTTCATGTACTACAGTGTCTTCCTCAGTATTGAAAACTCACTAAGGTGTATCTAGGGCCACCGATTTTCCGCGATCACGGAAATTGTCACGGAATCGCGGAATTTTAATTTTTTCACGGAAAATCACGGAACTTCAAAAATCTCTCAGAATGCTAAAGAAGTCTGCAATCAAGAGGGCAAAATGAAAAAAAAAAAGTATAAAAATCTGTATGTAACACTGGATGGCTCTAGCAGACTACAATCTGATAGAAAACTGTTGAAATTCACCCCCTCCGATGCTTACTGTATGTGGGACCAGGTGCGAGTTGCGCATGTACTAGCCTTCGGTAGGTCTATTGTTGCTCAGTCTTGCATAGTTTTCCCGCGATCCCGTTACCTGTAGCTGATTCTTGTTTATACTGTATCATGTACTGTATGTATGGTATACTATGCATGAGTGCGTCATAACAAACTGTTGCGCACATTACTCAAGTTTCATGCTTTGCTCTGTTGTTACGTTCATGATCGAATAATCATAACGTTCTAACTGACAAGTTACACTTTCAATTGTGGAATAATTATCGGATTTAGTACCTGCATATCATTTGGATATAATTTTATACGGATCTTTTACTATGTAAGAAGAAAACGGGACCCACACTCAAACAATCGTAAGTCAAGTTGTTTGGGGTTTTTTTTTTTTGGTCCATTACGTATATGTGTAGGGGCCTAGACGTTAGGCTGGTGAATGGATTTTAGTCTGGTTAGGCTGCACTGGCCTAACACACTAATTAATGCAAAACAGAAAGTCACAGATTTGGCAAATTGCTTGCATGGATTTTCACGGAATTTGAAATTGCTGTAACGGAAATTGACTCTTTTTTTCACGGAAAATCGGTGGCCCTATGTATCGGTGACATGACACCTCATTTGCCACAGTGCCTCTCATTTACAAGGTATCAGCATTCTAAAAGTAGAGTTGAACAAAACAACTTTAGATCTTCATTAAATATTGTCCATTAATTATTACACAAATACTTTGAAATGTTCAATTTATTTAAAATGAATCTTACCATTTCATGAGATGGATCTGCTTGGGAATTTTTCACATTTGCAGCAGAGTCTTTCTGGATTCTTTCTATAACAGCTTCTGCATTGCCAGCTTTACATGTATCAAAATCCAAACATATTCTTTTAGATACCTGTTCGGATGAAACATTTAAGACTTTTGACGGAAGAAAACAGTATGGTGAAGCCATGTTTGCTCACTTGTTTGGATTTAGTATATCACTGAACTTATTACTAGAGCACCAATGGTGCAGAAGCTCAAACCTGGGCAAACTCTGGGGTCGGCTCTTCTCTGCCCAGCCCCCCTCCCCCCCCCACAAAACCCTGTGTACATCACTGCATGGTGTGATTGCTGGAAACATAATCAAAACAAATACATGTCTTTTGCAACATTAGTAAAATGCAAATAAAAAATCGAGACCTACCCCCTCCCCCCCCCCATTCTCAAAAGCAAGGTAAGGAAATTCCCCCTTTGTCCCCAGTGAAAATAACAGAACTAACCTTTTTTAAGTTCAAAGCATTACCATACCAATTATCTATGAAGAGAGATGTTATTCAATATCACAGTGAGCTACAGTAATCAAGAAACTAATTAACAGAAGTTTTGACATAAAGCAATATTGATGTACTCACATATATGCATTACCACAGGTCCAAAGATTCATATTTAAAATCTGAGAAGTGTGAATGTTAAGGCAGTGGATAAAATCCCCAAGTCCTACTTGACAAGTAGCAGAGGACAGACCTCTTTTGTATCAACTTCTCATGTCTTGATTACTGTCTGATCTTAGCAGTGCAATCCTTGCCTTCAACTGCTAGATTGCACTCATCTAAAAGCCCAGTAGCTTTTGGTTTTTACATACATTATTATAAACTTACAGTTAGTAAACAATCTGGTATTAGCTCTCTGCTGCCACAAGGAACTTAGAATATACAGTTACCAGGAGAACAGGTAACTTTGCAATGAAAAGGTATTGTCAATTACAACTCATGCACGATGATGAATTATGATGCCAACCAAGGGGCTGTGCCAACAGACCTTCTACATCACCACACACAAAACAGAAATTGTTCATAACATACTGCCTGAAGCTAAGCAGCTCCCTTTAAACTAACCTTTACAACCTCACAGGACTGACCTGTTGTAGACAGACAGTTTTAAAGAGAGTGTAGTATACAGAAAAATAGGTTGTTAAAGTGATTTTGTGAGACTGGTAAAAATAGAGGGGTGGCACAAAATTGGTTAGAAAGGTATCAAAAGTATCCTTCATCCCAAATTGGAGAAGTAATTTGTAATCTGCACATGCCAGTCTTCCTTCTGAGCAATTTTGAAGATAATTTTGTAATGCATCTAGGAGAAAATAGCATTTCAAAACATTTACAACTATGGCCTCAAATGACCCTTGGATGACCTTTGACCTACATTTTTACACCCTGCTGGAAGCCCTTCAAAAGTCGATTAACTAAAACCATATTTGGTAAATATCAGACTCACAGGCGCAAAGCAATACCACATCAAAGATATTTCCACCTTTTGACCTCTAATGACTTTGTATGACCTTGGATCAAAAATCTGTGTACAACCCTATTAAAGAACTACTATGTAAGAAATATTATGACCAAATTTCAAGAACATACAGCGCTATTTGTAGGAGAAGATACATTTTGAAGATATTCACATAATGGCCTTTAATGACCCCTAAATGACCTTTGACCTCAACTTCTTGAACGTGACACGTAGCCTAAATTTCAACGACCAATGTTCCCAGTTTCGTTAAAATCCATCCACGATAGGACAGAAGGACGGACGGATGGACGAACGGACAGACAGATTTAGATAGATCAGATTAGATTAGATTAGATTAATAGATAGATAGACAGAGTGACGGTGGCGGATCACAACAGCTCAAACAGCTCTTTGATCTGGTTTGAGCTAAAAAGCAACAAATTTTGTGACTGGTATCACTGCAAGTTTAGGTATGGGTACTTCAAAAACCTAGGGTTCTTAAAACTGCTCTTCCATCACCCCAGATATATTAAGAAACCCCAGGTATCTACATTTATTACAAGTGACTACACTTTGATTGACATACCGTAACTTCCATATAATTGACATAACATGCACACAATAGTAGCATTAAAATCACACACAGCAGTGTACTCAGCTGAACATGAACTAGGGCAATTAAAGTCGGTTCAGTCTAACTTTGTCTGGGAGGTACGGTAGACAGATCTACTTTTCAAAATTGGAGAAGAGGCTAGGAGAAAACTGATATGAGGAATTTTGAAACTCTGAGACTAGGTAATTGGCACTTTAGCTTTAAGATTTGTGGGCCACTTTGTATATGATGACTTATAACAGGTAAGAACCCCTCCAATTCCTTGCCCATAAGTTGAAGGAAAGTTTTGCTTATTACAAAGAGTATGCACTGATTTAAAGGAGATGTCAAAAGTTATTAAATTCACATCTTGCAGAGCAACAAAAATAAATCCAAGGTACCTGTACCTGTTGTACACTACCATCTTCAGCAATCGTATCAAATTCATTGTTTAGCAATTCAGCTATGAAATCTCCAAGTTCATCAGGGAGGATTCCATCTGTTACAAGTGAATAAGAAAATGTACACAATTGTTAGCTTTCAATTTAAACTAAGCCTGAAACACACTTACAGTATCTCATGTTAGAAGGACACTGATTATGTTTACAAAAAAAACATAAAACCCAGTCAAAAGATGTTTTTTCTCTATACTTTTACATATTCCCTACAACGTATAGTCTGTTACAACAAACACAACAATTAAACAGCTTGTTGAATGTCTTTTTTGCAGTATATCTTAACTCCTCTATCCTTCCCGTCCCTCCCCATGCCACACAGAAGTAAAAGAAAGCTTTCAGTTTTTTTTTTTTAGCTCAGCTGAAAGCTTTCAGCTGAGCTATTGCTGTCGTGCACGGCAAAACTTCTACGTCACGGCAAACGTCTGTCACTATAACATTTGCGTTTAAGTGCCTGGCATTTCGCTGTTTTTCGTTAGGTTTGGCTGAAATTCAGTAGAGATGTTAGCAAAAGTGGTATCTGTATGCTGCGACTCTTTTCGATTAATTTGGCCGCTATTTGACCTCAGGAGGAGGCTTTGTTTGAAAACGTAAAATTCCCTACTTGTCTTTCAGTTTTGCACCAATCTTGATAATATGTTTCATATAGATAGTTCAATTTGTGCTGAACAAAAGTTAAATTTTTTTTCATTTCTGCAATCATTAAAGGCATGAAAACATCACTTTTTGAAACAAATTCTGGCATGAATTCTGGCAAGTTTGCACAGCAGTTTCGAGGATTTTTTTAGTCCTTTAAGTGTATATCAGTGAACATCCTATGATTATACGTAAAAAGTACTACACATTTTTGCATTTGTACAGCAATTTGGCCAACTTGTATGGCAAGCTGTTCGGGAATACGTCGAGAATCCCAGTAGTTATCATTTGAGAGACTGTGCAACTTTGTTTTCTAACGTACATATGATCAACATGAGTTACAGACTCATCCAAAATACTGACTACAGACTTTTGGGTTAACAGGAAAAGCTGAGCTTCGGCAACATTGTTGCGCTTGTTTTTAATATACAGCCCTAGACAACTGTAATGCTGACAGAGAATCCAGATAACCACTGGCCACTGTGCTATTGTGTCTGATGAATAACTTAAGTGGGGACCCACCATTTATTGTGATTAATCATGCACACTGTGTTAGGTATTTACCATTTTCTGTAAACCAGTTAAAAACAGCATCTACCATCCAGTCCGCTTTCTCTCTAGCATATGGTCCTCCGCATCCATTCTCTACGGCTAGCTGTAAATGTGTAGAATATAAATGATTTAATACAATTTTGCATATGCACTAAATTTTGCCTGCTGTACACAAGCAAGTAAAAAAATATGCTCTGCTATCCGTCCATTTTTCCTATCTCTTTTACTCCAAGTGATGTAGTATCAGCAGGGAATAATTTATCCAGTATCGCATCACAATTTGCCATACAAGTTGGCCAAATTGCTGTACAAATGCAAAAATGTGTAGTACTTTTTACGTATAATCATAGGATGTTCACTGATATACACTTAAAGGACTAAAAAAATCCTCGAAACTGCTGTGCAAACTTGGAATGCTAAATTATTCCCTGCTGGACCAGACAAGCTTAAAGCCCTCAAGTCTGGTAAAGCTCCTGGGGGTGACAGTATTTGTCCTGATGTCCTCATTCAACTAGCAGATGTTGTTAGCCAACCCTTGAGTTTAATTTTTTCAAAAGTTTCCAGGAAAGGGTGGTACCTGAAGACTGGAGGAACGCTAATGTTACGCCAATTTTTAAAAACGGGCAAAGAAGCCTTCTCAGTAATTACAGACCGGAAACTGCTTGACTTCCATACCTATTAAAGTCATGGAATCTATCCTTAGAGACAGTATTATTGATCACCTGGAAGGGAACCGCAATTTTCGAAAATAAAAATCGGCGTGCTTCCCATGAGCCTTATATAAATCGATGTCTCATTAGCACTGCTGTACTGCTGTGCCTAGGAAAACTTTGGTGGAATTGCCTTGTCATTACTTCCTGTAGGACAGCTTGACTAAATTACCATTTCCAAATCCCTCCCTAAATCCCTCACTCTTCAATTTCCTCACCACCATCCTCAGCAAATTGACTGATGGTTACTATCTTAAATTTGCAATCATCATATGACAACTATTTCATTAGCATTTCAAATTACTCCAGCAGGATTTTCTCAAGAAATGGTCCAGAATGGCCGCAAAAGCCGTCAAATTTAAAAAAGATTTCTCTGGGAGGACCGTAAGTTCCCATATCCTACTCTATGGAAAGAACAGGCACCTGGGGAAAGAAGGAAAATTTTTATGCAATAAAAATACTGCATTTAAAACTAAAGAAAAACAATGGGCTACAATTAAATGCCTCAAAGCTGATTTATTCTGCGCGCTTCGCGCGCACCCATTTTGAATATTACGTCAGGGTTCCGAGGTTACTTCCTGTAAATTATCCTGCTTTCCATAGCTTTGTACAAACTCTTTTATTATCACTGAAACCATCAATGCCCCCATGGCCATATGCAGTGTAGGGGAAGTTCCCCCTCCCCCAGAAATTTTCAAAGCAAAATTTTTATCACCATTCGTGTAAATTTACTGACTCGTTAAAGATTGTTTAGATCAGTGTTCCCAACTGGGGGCGTTATTGCCCCCGGGGGCATTTGCACAAATCAGGGGGCAATGAGTGCTAAGGGAGTGGCAGGGGGCATTTTGAAAAAATGGGGTACTCAATTTAAACCAAGGCTTTACAAGATTCCAAAAGCTTTTCTCTAGCTGAACTCTCAAATTGGTTCGCACAAAAAGGAGATAAATGGAGTCAACAAGTAGAGTAGGTCTAATATTCCCTTCCCTGATGCCACAAAATTACATTTACTGTAACAGTGTTTAATTTCAATTTTCCCTGCAAGGACCCTCACTATTTTAAAATAGTCATTACTGTGACTTAAGAGGAGTAAACCAACAATAATTAATACTGGGGTCGAATTCTGGCTTGAAAAATTGAATACTGGTCACACTAGGTTGAATTCTGGCCTGTTAGGGTCTGAGTTTCTAATGCTCCCTCTTCCTTCAAATGTAAGAAATTATTTCAATTTTTCAGTTGGAATGGAGAGGACTGACATAGGTAATAAAATATACTACACAGTAATATTTGATTTCATTTGAGTAACAGCTATTAGAACCAAAAAGTCCTTAAAGGGTTGAATACTAGGCACTTTACCCTAATTGTGATTTTTGTGGGGGGCCTATGTTAACTGCCCACCTTAGGCCCCTATGTCATTTGAAGTTGAAGCTAAAATACATTTTAAGAGTCTGTGCCTGTAAAAATGTACCATTTTGGGGGGGGGGGGGGGGGTTGTGATACATGGGTCCTCAGATCACTTCCCAAAAAAATGTAAAGATGCATCATTATACCAATATGTCAAATCCAAATTTTTAGGTCACCGGCATTTTGGGGGTGGTTGTAAAAAAATATTGAAATTTAATGCCCAAAAATTCAGATAAATAGTGCACATGATCCCCATAAGCATAAATATGTGCGCCAAGCACATCCCAACAAAAGGAAAACATATTTTGAAACCACTTATGGGGTACATAGCATAAACGAAAAAATACTTTTGGGATCCCGTTGGCGCGTTGCGTTAAATTGATCCGAATCCTGGACAAACAGCGCCCTCGTGCTATTTTCAAGACCTCATAACTTGATGCGCCAACAAGATCCCATGGAGTAAACAACTTTACATGAGAGAACTCACAGCCCCAAATCAATTTCAAGTAAAAAGTTTATGGGATCATGTTGGTGCATGGAGATAAGAGAGGTCAAAAGTCGAAATTTTCATTTTTGTCGCGTTTTCGCACCTCCATAAGTACACACGCCAACAGCACAATTGGATTAGAATGACTGCCTCTAATAATAAATGAAGAAAGAAGCATGGGACCTCTGCAATTGGGGGAGATAAAAATTTTTGAAAATTCTCAATGCATTAATATTCTCAATGCCCCAAACTGCAAAGATTAAGTTAGGTGGATACCAAGGCTGCAGAGTTTTAAGAAATATTCATTTGAAAAATGCATTTCTCATGCTAGTACAGTATTGACTACGGTATGCTTATGTACAATACCATGTACATACGGTATAATGCAGTATGGTACTCACCAAGTGCAACTTTTACTGAACATTGGTATAGAAGCTGTACAGAATTTAACTTTTTAACTTTATCTTAGCATTCTGGGGTATTAATAATGAATTGGTACTTTGCCTAAAGGTTGTAACATGTTTAGTTGAAAAGATATGGGCCCTTGAATATGGTGTCCCATGACAGGCTGAAAGACTTTCAGCCAACAAAGGGTCTCGCTACCCAACTTCAAGGCTTAAGAACTCAAAAGGCACAAGGCACAGAAAACTCAAATTTGTTCTGATTTTTCACATAATCTCTTGTTATGAGAATACAATACATATGTAATGAAATGTTTACATTTTGCGATGTCGTGGCCACAGGGCCCATAGTACCTCCTTGGAATGGGCCAAAAGGGCCATATTCATCATCTTACCTGACCATGAAGGGGGTACATAAACTATATGAGATTTTGTGAGCATTAAGATCAGATTTGTCTCTTTCCTTGATGAAAATTTCGAATCTGTGGATAATTGTCCAAGGGGTCAACGACCTCTCCGAAAGAGGGCCCATTTTTTGGAAAATTGTCCTTGGGTCGAAGTTTAGACCTTTGCCAAATCTTTGCTTATATATCAATGTGGTAATGCTTCCCCATGCTTATAGTCAAGTGATCAAATAATACTGAGGTATAACATTAAGGCCCTCTGGACCATTGGTAGTGGGACCAGGTGGCCCCCAAAATGGAAAAAAATTGCTTCTGAAAGTGAAAAATTGCATTTTGGGGGGCCCACATATCCAAAATTAAGCCAGCTACTGCTGATCTGAAACCAGCTTATAATTATGTGACCACCAGATATCACATACATCAAATTTGGGCCTTACACCATTTTCCTGTGAAAAGTTATCAGCATCCAAAGTCATGAAAAATCACAAAAGCAACATTTGGCATGAAAATATGGTATTGTGCAATACTTTTTAGAAGGCCATTACTGCGGAACTGCTTGAGCTATCGGCCTCAAAATTTCAGTGTGTTCATTTTGTCTATGCAGAAACATTATGGGGGAAAATCATCAAAAACAGAGATGTTCACCTGGGAACTTTACTGAAAATTTGTTGATTAGGCATGGAATGACCCAAAGGCATTTCCAGGCCGAGCTGTGACCTTTGACCTGGATATTTTTCAGCGCCATGCAAGTTCCATACTGATTTTACATGAAATGTGTTGATAAGTGCCCATATAAACATGAAATACTTAGAGTTCATTGGGGCAATGTTGGCGCATGCATTTTTCGTACATCTTGGGAAACGCAATTTTGCCCAAAATAGCAGAAATTGTTTGCCGGTATGACCTTTGACGTTTCTTTTAAGTTCATGCGCCAACATAGTCCCAATAATTTTTCACCTGATTACTGCTGACAAATGCAAAACTAAAGCAAATATGAAAAATTTTTGATGGGATGTTGATGGCGCAGATGTATATTAGAGCAAGAAATTGGCACAATGTGCCATTCTGCACAAAATATGCTTGAAATATTGATGCATTGAGAATTTTCAAACATTTTATCTCAACCAATTGCAGAGGTCCCATGCTTCTTTCTTCATTTATTATTAGGGGTGGATTGTCTCTGCAACTTGCAGTCATTCTAATCCAATTGTGCCGTTGGCGCGTGTACTTACGGAGGTGCGAAAACGTGACAAAAATGAAAATTTCGACTTTTGACCTCTCTTATCTCCATGCGCCAACATGATCCCATAAACTTTTTACTTGAAATTGATTAAGGGCTTTGAGTTCTCTCATGTAAAGTTGTTTACTCCATGGGATCTTGTTGGTGCATCAAGTTATGAGGTCTTGAAAATAGTACGAGGGCACTGTTTGTCAAGGGTTCGGATCAATTTAACGCAACGCGCCAACGGGATCCCAAAAGTATTTTTTCGTCTATGCTATGTATCCCATAAGTGGTTTCAAAATATGTTTTCCTTTTGTTGGGATGTGCTTGGCGCACATATTTACGCTGATGGGGATCATGTGCACTATTTATCTGAATTTTTGGGCATTAAATTTCAATATTTTTTTACAACCACCCCCAAAATGAGGGTGACCTAATAATCAGGTTTTGGTATATTGGTATGATGGTGCTTCTCTGCATTTTCTTAGAAGTTGATCTGAGGACCCATGTATCACAAGATGGTACACTCCAACAGGCACAGACTGTTAATACCTACAACTTCGTAAATACCTCCTTCTTCTTCTTCTTTCGGATCACGGTGACACATCCAGAGGACATTACTACACCGCGCATGCGTCAGGTGGTACCCTAAGCCCTAATAAAATTGGTTAAGTAATGAACGGGGTCTAAGTGACCGTCTAAACCATCAATCAAATCAGCAGGGAGATTATTCCAATCCTTCAAAGTCTTGGGAAAGAAACTAAATTTATAACAGTTAGATCTAGAATAGAGTTGGCAAAAATGGAGGTTGTGCATCCCACGAGTAGTCCGGGTAGGGTGTCTAAGTCTGTCCATGGGAATATTAGCCTTACCGAAAAAACCTTTCGAGAAGAGAATAAGTCTATTTTGCTTGCGACGCTCAGCGAGCGTGGGGAGATCAAGGTCCTTCAAAATGACAGTCATTGACCCTGGCTCACGAGAAAATTCTGAACTAATAAAACGAGCCGATCTCCTCTGAATACTCTCTAGCTTATCTTGTAAATAGGACTGATGTGGATCCCATACGCAACAAGCATACTCCAAGACAGGCCGGAGGAGACCCTTGTAGGCAGTTAACTTCACGTGGCAAGAGCAAAAAGATAGGTTTCTATAAAGTACTCCCAAAATCTTATTACCCTTGTTGCAGATAGACTGAATGTGCTTATCCCAGTTTAGGTCATTAGAAATCGTAACCCCTAGGTACTTTATCGAGTCCACCTTAACTAACTTTACATCGTTCAGGACATAATCGAATTTGACCGGGTTTTTTTCCTGGCGAATGTAATGATGTTACACTTAGAGGGCTGGAATCTCATGCCCCAAGTCTTAGCCCAAAGACCTAGATTGTGGATGTCATTCTGGAGCATACCACAATCATTAACATTCTCTGTGACCCGATAACATACACAGTCATCAGCAAAAAGTCTAATATTAGAGGAAGCGGCATTTACAATGTCATTAATATGAGCAAGGAAAAGAATGGGTCCAAGGACAGACCCCTGGGGGACACCAGAAACAACATCGTCAAAAGGGGACCAGGTACCATTAACTACAACAGCTTGCTTACGATCTGAAAGGAAGTCGTCAACCCACCAAAGAACCTGTTTGGAAACACCAAGGCTAAACAATTTGGTTTTTAGCAGCTCGTGAGGCACGGTGTCAAAGGCCTTTTCAAAATCCAAGATAAAGACATCGACCTGCTTTTGTGAATCCAAAGAAGAAGCCCAGTCTTCGACGACAGATACTAGTTGGGTGTCACAGCTGTGTGACTTTCTAAAAGCATGTTGCTTTGTTGAGAGGGTATTATTCGACTCAAAGAAGTCCATCAAGTTGGAACTTATAATATGCTCTAACAATTTACAACAAATACAAGTGAGCGAAACAGGCCGGTAGTTGCTAGGGAGAGAACTGTCGTTCTTTTTGTAAATAGGGCAAACATTTGCCCTCTTCCAATCGACGGGTATCCTTCCGTCTGAGAGGGATTGTTGATACAAGTGGCTTAACATAGGAGCAAGATCAGAAGCAATTTCACTAAGGACCCAAGGATGAATATTATCAGGTCCCACAGCTTTGTTTTTATTCAGGCCTTTTAACAGCTTTTCAACTAAATTAGTAGATATGGTAATATTAGCCATTCTGCTGCAAGTTGGTCTACAGAAAGGGATAACATTAAACAAGGTTTTGGTAAATACACTTGTAAACTGAGCATTGAAAGCACAGGCCTTATCCAAGTCAGTAGTAGCGAGTTTGCTATCCGTTTTAAGAGGGGGAATACCATGTTTTTCTTTTTTTTTGCCATTTATGTACCTCCAAAAAGGTTTCGTATCATGTTTTATATCACCAATGATACCATTGACATTTATATTTGTGTGGGAGATTTGGACCTCTTTTTTGATTCTAGAGTGCAATTCAGCCCACTTGTCACGGAACTTGTTGTTGTTAGTTTTTTTGAAGATAGCATGCAGCCTGTCCCTTCTTCTAATCAGCTTACGAATGCTATCGGTAACCCACGGAAGGGATGTTTTAGTTCCAGTTCTTTTAGTGTGAACGTTCTTCTTAACTGTTCTTTCAAGAAAAGACTTAATCAGTTGCCAGTTTTCATTTACAGTACGATTGTTTTGCCCCCTATTGAAGTACCCCACGGCAAAGCTCCAGGTATCATTTCTCATAGCACCATAGTCGCCCTTAGAGAATTGCCAGATAAGCCTACGAGGTTTCCTTTTGATCGGAAAGAGACACCTCAATCTACAGAATAATGCCACATGATCACTAAAAGGGTCTAAGGGGGAGATTTCAGTAAACTGGTTAGGTAAATTCGATATTAATAAGTCGAGGGTATTTGTGCCTCTGGGTGGAAAATTTACGAGTTGCTCTAAAGCAAAATCGTTTAAAATATCCAGAAGCAGTTTTCCGGAACTGTTGGTAAGACACAGTCCATTATCTTTATGAAGCCTAGTACTCCAATCTATTTTACCGAAGTTAAAATCCCCTAAAACATGAAAGCACTGCTGTTTTCCAGTTTTGTGAGTTGCCATGATTTTACTTAATAGCTCCCGGAACAAAAGGATATGCTCAGAAGGAGCATCGGGGTCCCTATACCATGAGGCAACATAATGTATGGTACCATTGACAGAGAACTTGGCCCAAACTGACTCAGAACCATTTGTGAGGTTACTGACATTCGTGGGGGATAGATTGTTTTTCACCAGCAACATAGTACCTCCACCCCCAAGAGTACGATCATTTCTGAAAATGGTATAGTCAAGGCTCGAGGGAACCAGTTCACTCGTTGTTATAGAGTCATTGACTTTAGTCTCCTGGAGAGCCACAATATCGGGATGGGTCACACTAAGAAAGGCCTGAAGATCGATTTTTTTACCACGAATACCATTGATGTTTATAGAGACAAGAGAGATCTCCTTTTTACTAGTAGTTTGATTATCATTTGATTTCAATGATGTGCCTGCATGCGTACGCGAGACACTAAGATCCTCTTTGTGGTCGGGATCAAGAGAAACGAATCTATTATCAAGACTTAGACCTAGGTGAGGATTACTGTTATTAGCCTGAGGGGAAAAGGGTGCCGAGAAAGCAGTGGACAGGTTATTTTCATTACAGGCTGGGCAAATCCAGATACAATTAGTAGCTTGGACGTTTTGATAGTCGAGATCCGAGACTAGTGAACACCTATTGTGAATCCAGTTATTACAGGAGTCCCATTCAATGGCTGGGTCACTGCCCAAAACCCTTTGGTCACAAATACCACAGGGCAATGAACAGCTGGGGCAGTACCATTTGTCATCAGGGTTTGAGAGCTGCAACTTTTTGTACCCATCACTATCAATGTTAGCACACCGTGCATGGACCCATTTATCACATCCATCGCATTCAACAGCTTTGTCCCAACTTTTAACCAGTTTGTTGCATTGGCCACAGTAAGAGCCTGGGCCAGGGTTTAGCGGGATATCCCCACCCATGACTAAAAGAATGCATAGGAAGGTTAATTTAGACGAGTAGGAGCATAATCGGCAATCAAGTGTAAAGTACGATTTAGAGCTAAAATAAGGCCCAACGCTAGGGCAATAAATAGGCCTAGGCCTAGACCCACAAGAGGGTCCCCATGAATACGTCATAACTCCCATGGGATTAAAAATGAGAAGGAGCATACTGACAGACCTTGGAGTCTTGATGAGTGGTCTAGAGAGGGACATCCAGGGGTGGGTGGTCTGTCTATGGCCGGAATGCCATCTAGAGGGAAGGCTACAACTAACAAGAACGAAAATAAAAATGAGGCTCCTCCACATAACGCAGAATGAACAGAAAGGCTAGGCCTCCACAACATGCATAAAAAGCACAGTACCTAAAACAACCTAACAAGACGATAAAAGCACCAGAGAGCACAAAAACGTAATCCGTAAAAATCGCTACTAAAAACTGAAAAATAGAAACCACCAAGCAGAATCCAATACTAAAACAGTACAAACAACACGGTTAAAACGGCAATCCACCTAGAAAAGCAACAAAAAGCTGAAAAACAGGAGCTAAAAACAACTAAGAAACACAGCAATTAAAAATACATCCTAATACCCCAGAGCTTCTGGGGGCTTTTGCCCCCTGGACCCCCACTGGAGCTCAGCCTCTGCCCCTGGACCAACTTAAGGTGGGCCCCTGGACCCCACACCATTAGAGAGAGCGTTTTGCGCTCCTGCCTCGCCTTCAGCGCCATTTGACAGTCCACCCGGTTTTGCCCACCACTTCCAGACATCAAATCCTGCCCCTGCCGTTGACCACAATATGTAGCACGATTTTGGCTTCAAATCACATCTTTTTGAAAAAGTTTGTCAGGGTAAGAGTATTATCTGCAGGTGTATTGTGTGAAAGAGAGTTGATGGACAAATTTTGGTGAGAAAATATTGTCATTTTAGCGTGTGTGAAGTCCCCGGACTTTATGGCCGGGAGATGAGAAAAATTTGTAAACAGTGTACAACAGGTGTGAATTGTGATGGAGAAGTGTAACGGAAACACACAGCACTGTTCAACGGCTAACGTGGCCCACAGGCGTTCCGATTTATATGTACTAAATACACTATACATATATATACTAACAAGGTAGGACAATTTTCTGGACGAAGCTTACAACTTGGCATAATTTTACACTCTTACGCTCACTGTGAACCTCTCTGATTTCTTTCAATCACGTCATTCAATGAGAAAGAACATTCAACATCCCTTTGGGCACAACTGCGGGTATAAAATCACTTCTAATCAGAATTATTCGTAAAAAAATGGACTCTCCGCACGTTGGTGGTTACACAGACAGATGACGTATGATTATAAACTGCACAGCCATCTATGCCGACTCGTAAGCAAAAACACGCAGTGCAAGGTAAAGCAAATCAAAAGAACGTACGTTCACTATGCAGATTGATATATGTCTAGCGCCTCATTTGACAAATCCAGGTAAGCCTAACGTGCATTGTGATTGGTGTGGAAATAATTTGACTTAGCTATACAGGCCTAGGCCTAAGATAACGTCAGAACTTACTAACGTTAGAACTGAGACCTCAGATGCTATCCAACTAACGTTAGGCCTAGGCCTAACTGTTAGTTTTACAACAGACAAACGTAGAATGATTACCACAATTTACACAAACACTTTGGAATTTAACATAAAAGGTTAAATTTTCCAGAAAATTTCCATTTCATTCCAAAAACTATACTTTAAAAAATGATTTGAACTTCAGAGTAGGCATACTGTAAGGGAAGATAAAGGCAACCAAATCCGGAGACATTTTTGCACGGGGACGTTTTGACCAATAGCGGGGACGTTTTGGTACGGGGACGTTTTGGTCAGGGGACGTTAGACTGGTAATGGTAATTGGTATGCGTGCGTAGCCTACAGTATGTGTACCAATAGAGTGAAACACATTTCTGGATTGTATTTTTCAGAATTTATCAAATTGTACATCGAGTCTCTTCCATAATCAGTGCAATGACCAAGTCTTTCATACAGCATTGAAATAACCTCGCAAATGTTATTGCAATATCGGTGAAAACACTTTTATACGTTTCACGCTATTGGTACACATACTGTAGGCCTAGCCTTTGTACTATTATATTACAAATGCAATGCAATGCCAGAATTTCCATATCAAGAACGAGAATACACTATCCTTACTACACGTTCAAGGAGGTATTAAGAAGGAATTTATTATTTGTATCTATTTTAATATCACTAAAACTCATTTTGCTTACTTGCAGAGCTGTCCAGCTCTTAAACACGGAGCAGATACTTTGTCGAAATATCTCATCGTGTGAAACCAAGGGAGCTGCCATTTTTAGTTCTGTAAAAGCCCGCCCTCGATCCTTCGTGTAGTTGATTTTAAAGGTGGCGCTCCACCATTAATTGTTGCTATTGACTTACACACTATACAGACCTTCTTACTCGGTCTCTCATTCCTTGTCAAAGTTTTCAACACTAGCTTGGGACCCATCAATGCGAACCTCACGTGTCTCTTGTTACTGGCACATAAAAATTCACGTAGCATGACCATTGACTTTCCGAGCTACAGGCGTATGAATACAAAACAAGTGATCCGTCCCCCTTGTCACTGACCAATATGTAAGATAGGTCCGCTGTCTTTCCAAAGCCTTGCAATCAGCTCAGGTGGAACCAATTTCAACCATTTCTTTCACAGCATAATCTCCAACTCAATCACTACCAAATACATTCAACAAAGGATTCACTGCCCTCTCAAACACTGTCAAAATCATCCAACCAAAATTTATAGGACTCATTGAGGTTGCACCTTCTGTCCAAAGTGCGAATTTTTATGTAATTGTGAGCGCCCCTTTATAGACGGCAGGTAAAACGCGGCGGGAGACTTGGTCAGTTAAAGGAACCGCTGTCTTCTTTTACAACTCATTCACACCATGAAACGTGGACAATTGTCACCTATTGGTTGGCAGATGCTTACCCTAACCCCTAAGAACTTAATCCATAGTTACAATTACAAGAAGGGCATTTTAAAAGTCGTCATTTATGAATATTCAGTCCAGAGTGGCTTTTCGTTTGAAACAAGAGTTGCTTGGGAACCTAGGCAAATTCGGTATCAGTAACGACAGGTCTAGTAGCCGGGATCCTGTCTTTATTGATACCTTTTCGTATCAAATGCATCTACATGAAATCTGGAATCGATTTCATTAAGAATGGGAAAAAAATTCATAAAACTATTAGCAATTTCAAGCCGGATAAACATCGAACGTGGAAAGGGGGGGGGGGGGGGGGTGTTGTAACACTTTGATAATCGGCTACATGCAATAGCGTGCAGTGACCTGACCTTGGAAATTTACAGTAAGAATGATAAAGCAAAACGAAGGCTAATTTAAGAAAAGAAAAATTGGGACAAATAGAAGTCTATAAAAGCTACAACAGGAAGATGAGTTCCAATTCTCTCAGCAGGTTGATACACGTCCGTGGGTCTCTTGTTAAGGTCTTCTGCTTTCAATTCCAGTGCTCTTTTCTCTAGCTTCTTCCTGTGAGCGGAATAGTGCCTTATGGCGATGGCCTGCATGTTTGACGTTCCAGGTCCGTAACGAGCTAGCCCACATGCGAATTTCGTTTTTCCATGTTTCGTAGATTACTATCCTCTCCGCAATTCGGCGGTGATGTGTGTAGGACTGCTGTTGTGTTCCATATTTCTCTTTTGGCTGGTAACCTGGCTCTGCTACCATGAAATACTTGAAAAAAGACTTACTTTTCCTCGCTTGGATGAACTTGATGATACTTGTACTAATCCCTTGACTCAGTATATTGTTCCCTCCAAAAACATACATAGGACTAAAGGGCGCGAAAGGAGTTCCATGGAACGCGAAAAGGTAACAGTAATAAACTAGGGGGACAACTTTTGGAACTTATGGACATCGGTTTGCACTTTGGCTCACTCTTGGAACTGTTGCTATACCAGCTCAGCCCAGCACACTTTAATATTGCACTTAAATACAGTAATGTGACCCCATAGAGAAACTCCACTTTCTCCTCTTTCAATGCAGTAATGGGTCTGGTGATGATATTTGCTTAAAGGAGTATGATTGTTTTCATATCTAGACGGTCAATAAGCACTATTTCACAACTTCCATAAAACCTCTTCAAAACTGTTGTTTCATTTGCTAAATTTTGTATTACAGGTAAAAGTCCAATGGTTAATTGAGCAGAAGACCTATTCAAGACAAGTGTTCAAGCTTCTCAGCTTTCCCAAAAGCAGAGAGAACCTATGTGTTTAGCCAATTATACATACCCCACCATATTTTCTAAGGCCAAACTGGTAACTACTGTAGTGTTTTTGTTTTTTTTTTTTTTAGTTTGTGATTGGAGAGTCAGGATCAGGCTCATTGTCTCAGGGCTGATTATATTAAGGACCCTGCTAAAATTGTGTGTAGTAAAAGGTTGAAGACCACTCTCACCACACAACCTCTGGATATGACGACAAGGGGACAGTTGGCATTGTTTTGGGAAATCAGACCCCAAGTGCTCGTTGGTAGGTGAGGCTGTCACCAACATCTTGTACATTAATGTAAGTCCCAAACCAAGAGATGAGTATCCTATATGTCCAGTTTTTTTTCTTTTTGTCCCAGTGTTTTGTCCAAAGGTTGTGTCACTTGATAGAAAAGGCTGTTCCCTCTCCTGTCCAACAACAGGCTGAAACAGTATGGTTTAGTGGACAGTACTCCCTTTCAGGCAACAGCCCCCTCTGTGTGGTAACAATGATGTGTGTCGACTCTTCAGCATCACAGCTGCTATGGAACACAACTTTCAAAACCAGTTAACAGCTTTACCGAGGTAGTAGGAGTTATCGTTAGGTCAAACCGAAATTGCTCTATGAAAATTTCAGGAAGGATTTGAACCAGAGGGACCCTGTGATAGGTAAGGTGCTACATGTGACCACAATACCTTTGCAACTAATACAAAAATCTTTTTTCCCCATTACAATTAAAGGAGATAACGAGTATTGTGTCATGCATATTGATGTGTTGTCAAACAATGAAAATCCTATCATGTAATGTGTTTTAGCTCACACATGTGTACACATTACATTTGTGAGGTTATAAAATGGGGCTGATGTGTCGCAACTTTTTCAAACAAAAAGTCTTCTTCTTTTTGATGTGAGGAGATGTTGGGCTGAAATATTGGGATATGATTGTTTGTCAGCCGAGCATTAAACACATACCTTTTGCATTCCATCATATTAGAAGTTGAAGTTGGGTTTTTTTGGTTTAAGAGGTTTTTGTAGAGCTGAGTTCACTTGCTGCCTGCTGAACAGTTAGTCTGTTATGTATCCGTTGTATGGAATAGCAGTGTGCTTGGTTTTGGTTCAGTTGTTATCTTTGCGCAATATGGATATGCGGCCTGTTTGGAAATTCAATCCATCAACACCAACTATGTGTTTGGATATCATCAAGTGGCCTCTTACAGTTCTGACCCCCCCCAGCAACTTTTAGCCGTCAGTGTGGCTGTATTAAACATCGGAAAGGAAATAGGCTTAACTTATTAATTGTGGGGATATCTCCCATTCTGTTCTGTTCAATTGAGTTGGTCAAGTCAAGTAATTGCAATTTAATTATTTGAGTTCAAATGCAGTAGGAGCTCTTTGAGGGGAGATACTTCATGTAAGACTACCTCAAACTGAGGTGAATAGACAACTGAAGGGAGATGAATAGGCTGAATAGCCTCAAGTGAATAGGATTAGTAGGTGTCTATTCACTTCAGTTTGAGGTTGGCTTACATGAAGTATATACCTTTTTGAGAGTCTGTTTTATTTGATCAGTGCAAACCCATGCAGTGTTTACAGTACTTGTGGAATCGAAGGTGGGATTAAATATACTTTGCAATACTTGAACAGTTTGTAGGTATATCATACAAACTTTTTTCAGTCTTGCTGCTAATAAAAGTGTACACAGCCTTTGCAGGCTTGCTTGATATGAGAAAATATGCAGTGATATTTGTAGCTGTCTGTCATAAAACTATGTCAGTTGCAGGTTTACATTCCTTAACACATTTGTGATTTTACAGATGGGTTTTGATTTCTATTATTAAGCTCCTCTCCTCCCTCCCATTTGCCTTTGTAAGGTGAGAGGGTTTTTGGAAGCAGATGAATAGATGATAAAATTTGGTTTTGTGAGTTTCTATTTTTAACAGACAAGAGAAATTGTGTGAGCTACACAACAGCATTGCTGTTCTAGTTGTTACATTGTGACTGCCAATTTCCAATGCACTTTTGTGATATGCATTCTAATGATTTCAACATGTATAAAATGAATAAGAGTTTAAAAACATGTCCCCACTTTGTGTGTTTATACTGTAACTACTTGTGAGCCCAAAGACGGATGACCCAACTTCAGTTCGAGAATGAGTTGTTTCCATTTTGAAAAGTTTTTGTTCTGTATGAATGATAAAAAATTTATGGAGAATTCCTACACCATCTACTATTGTCCTGCACCTCTTAGGTCAGCCTAAACCAGGGGAATGTAAAGAATGAAGGAACCTTCAGAAATACAGGAACAAAATTGTCTTGTACTCAAATGCCCTTCCTCCATACCACCCCCGCCCCTTCCTACCTCAACCCTAAAATGGTTTGTAGGAATTTTGGAAGTCCTGAGTGAATCTACAGTGGACTTATGAAATATCCACACTGTGGCACATGTCTCATTCACATTTCACTAAAGCTAAAAAAGGGAACAACAAAAAGATTTGTAGCAGTTCTGTGAGGTACAGAACTGTGTATAGTTTAATTCCAATTAAATCAGTGTGCAGCTTATGTACACAAGTATAGCAGTAATATTTCCCTGTAATGCTGTATTCTTAATACACTGCAGCCTTACATGTTTATGGCAGAGTTATAACAACCTTCTAAAATCTGTGCCATACAAATTAAGATTTGCGTAGCAGTAGTGTAAGGCTGTAAGGTGATTATTATTATTACAGGGTATTGAGTAGATAGCTTCAAGTGATAGGTGTAGCTACTATTAAGCATGACATAATGTAAAATGTGCTGGTATACCTTACATTGTTAGTGATCAGGTACACATCCTTCTTTACTTTTCCCTTCTTTAACCTAGCACTGACCTACAGTAGCACATGTACAGTACTGCTCACAGTACAAAGTTTTAGCCCGCATCCCAAAGTGGTTTTATACAAAAACCAATTAGAGAGAATGAAGCTCACCTTGCTTTCTGTACCATTACTGCTTGGTGAAATAAGCTGCGGGATTCTTTCTTTCTTTGTCAGAGTAGGGAGTTGTAACGGAGGTTACAACTTTCTGGTCAAAGGGCATCATTTCAAATGTTTTACAAATTTTGGCTTTCTGAAGTTCATGTGAGCTGTTTAAGAGTACACATTCCACAAAGATATTTAACAGCTATTGTTGAGAATTATTTACTGTTGAAGGGTAGAAAGGTAATTTTATAGCATTTGGAACTTTTTTACCCTCAGCATTTTGCTTGGGTCATTTTGGCCATAGAAATTGGGGGATCATGTGTAGTATGTGTTCTTTTCAGCCAGTCTAGAATGGGACCATGCATGACAGACCCATGATGTAGAGGTCTGAAGGTCAAGAGGTTGGTCAGTTGCAGTTAGTTTGTTGTCCCCTCAGGGACGTAGAGTCTCCTTTGGGGAGCAGAACTCATGCAGCAGTAACATGTTTTGTCCCTCCGGGCTCTTCACCAGAGAGATGAGGGGACTTAGGAAATAAGTAATTTGGGGTTTTTGGAAGAAAACTTTGCAACTGGAGGAAAACTTACCTTTTTGATACCTTGTTGAAGGCAATTTAAGGAATTTATGCAGTCATTGTGGCATATGTGTGTGTGGGTGTGTGCAGGGAGTGGAAGGAGGTTAAGTGTGCTGTGTTTGAGACACTTATCTTGTAAACAGGATATCTCAAAGTAGGGAAGATGGATACTTTGTATACTTTGTATACAGTATGAATATATCGTACTGAGAGGAAGAACCCTAGATTGTTTTTGGTCGGGGTCAGAGGTCATGTGAGGTCACAAGAGATAAAAAACCAAAAGCATTGTAAACTCTATCTCAAGGTAGGAAGGATGTTTTAAAACATGGAATGTCATTATCATTATGGAATGTCATAATGCATTATCAAAAGATGAACCCTATTGTTTTGGGTAAAGGTCAAGGGTTATATGAGGTCATTGGAGATCAGCTGGTTAAAACATTGTAAACATGATATCGTAAGAGGGGTAACACTGATGGGGCTCATAGCCTAAGGGTGCCTCTGTATTGCATAAAAGAGCTTATTTTGGGGGCAGTCCAAGGTCATCGGGATCATCAGATGTCAAATGGTGTAAACCTTAGAAATACCGTATCTCATGAAGTATAATCTTAATGGATCTTATTGGCTGTACTCCCACTGTAAATGTCAGGGTATGTTGCACCATCAAAATCAGCTGATGAAGTTGATAGCACTCATGGTCTGAAGCACTCTGTGCAGACCACTTCTTAGCTGACCATGCTTTTGTTGAAGCCGCTCAAGAAAAGTCTTGAATACACTTTGTTGAAGCTCTCTGGTGGCTTCTCATAAAGTGTTGTGTCATTTCAGGGTTGTTACTCTTTTCGGGAGCGGTTTTAAATTTTAAATTTGCCTGCAGTGGGAGGTAGCTCTCAAGACTTAAATTCTTAAGGAGCTCTTGCTCAAACTGTCAGTTTGAAATTCCAGAAAGTGAAAGTACTTAGAAATATTTTCAGATGCAAGAAATCATTAAGCCTCTGGGGTTTCTAGAGAGTGGTGAAAATTTGACTCCCTTCGTGGGAAAGGAAAATTTTTTCCAGCACTGGCCCCCCATGTACTGTACTTTGAACCCTGATCAGTTATGTTCACAAGATTTGATCATGTAGTCATCACCATCACATCAATATTCAGTTTGATGCAACCTGCTTGCTGATTTGTGTATTTTTTTTCTGTTTGTCAGTCTTGTTTTCTTGTAACTTTTGTCTCAGCTGCTAAGTGTCTTTAATTCTAGCATTTGCTCTAGACTGGTATTTAACTTTGTCAGGATTCACGTCGTAGATGTATACTTTGTGCTCCCTGTTACAGCTAATTTACATAAATCTCGCATGCTGCGTGTAACTTGGAGATCATACTTCTAGTGTATGAGCCTTGTCCTTATCCAAGCTCTCTGTGTTTAAAGTTAAGGCTCCATGCAAGCTCTGTATATATTTACTACAGGAATAGCTTACTTGTGAAGGTTGGCATAACAATTCTGATAATAACTACTTTTTGCAATCTCTATTGTAGGGTCAGGTGGAATGCTGATATGTATATAATACCGGTAAACAAACATATTCATTCCCACAGAATGGAAATCCTACAGTATAGGCCTAATACCCATATCAAAATTTCGGTATTCTCAAAATACCGGCATTTCCATAATTTGAAAGTACCGATATCAGAGGTTATATTGGAATGTGGGAATATCCATATCTACATGTTTTAAGTATGTAGTTATGAGTATTATGGGTAAACAACTATGTGCTGTGTACTTTTGCATATATGTGAAGCATAGATGGGTACTAGAGATGATATCATGAATACATGCAATTTGTGTATGTATACCACATACATCCTTTCTTTGATATTTATGTAGGGCCTTGTAGGCCAATACTAATTACTACTGTATACAGAAAACCAGGTGAATGTTTTAGTGACGGTACATTTGAATAGTAACTAAATGTAATAGCCTTCTCTTGGACTTTGCACAGAGATCAAAGTTTAATACCCACCATTCAAACTTGTAGCTAGTGTTCGACCAATTATAAATACCATAATCGGTAATTACCTATTACCGATTATGCAATTACACAATTGGGCCGATGCCGATTACCGATCATTGATTATTAACACGTACAGTATAGGGAGGTCATGTTTACTCGCCGTCTATCATGTATCTCTCACATTGTACACACACCGTAATGACAACCTTTAAATTGGAGTTGAACAATATTAAGAACAGTTCCGTACATTCCACAAA
Organism: Holothuria leucospilota; assembly: GCA_029531755.1. Classification (NCBI taxonomy): domain Eukaryota; kingdom Metazoa; phylum Echinodermata; class Holothuroidea; order Aspidochirotida; family Holothuriidae; genus Holothuria; species Holothuria leucospilota. The sequence continues at coordinate 75,502,283 of CM055962.1, read as the reverse complement.
TAGAATATTGAATTTTCTATAGGATTACCTCTCGAAATACTGAGATACAAACTACCTGTTTGCCTATTATGTGACAGGCTGAACGTTAGACAAAGAGTCTGTCGGCCTGCATAAGGCTCTGCCTAGTTTTCATCCACCGATCACATCGGAAGATTCCATGTAAATGTTCTGTACTGGATTGTAGTAGTGCTATATAGTAGCCTATCCACCCAGTTCTATGCAAAAATACGTAACTACCGTAGCACTTCAGGGCCACTAAAAATTCCACTCAATTTACTTGATGTACGCATCTCATGGTTCCTTAACGATATGAATATATTTTTGTAAAGCCTCTTGCCCAAAACTTACATCTTGTTTTAATTATCCAAATGAAACGTAAAACTAATTCCCGATAAACTCCCATAATCGAAAAACGGTGTTGCTGTTGTGTGAGTTGAACACGAGGCGGCTTCCCTTCCTTCATCAATTAGGAGTACGGAGTCGTTCATGACTTATGTGCTACATAAAGGCACAGGCAGTGCAGTAGCCTTGCATTTTGTATTACACACTGTACTCGGTGTACAGTACTTTCATAGGCGAACTTCACTTCACAAGAAACTTTCTTGAATTCACCTACTTGTATTCCATTGTTCCCTGTGAGGCAATTTGGTGTGCCCATGTGCGTATCATAGATAAGTACAAACGTAATGAAAAGAGTGTGGGAAGTAGCATAATTTATGCGGGATAATGTGCCTAGAGTTTCCAAATTCCTAGTTTCTACAGTACGTGCACTAAATGTGTAAAGATGATATGGTAAGCACTGAAACTTTAAAAAAATGCCACGTGAAGTCGCTGTTCTCGTGTAGTACAATTTGTATGCAGATGTGCGGCATGGTCCATTACATGCACACCTTGTAGGTAATGCTACGAGTACGTATGACATCGTGCCCTTTAATGCACCTGAACTTTGCAGCACTAGAAGTTGTGGCTACAATTGTGATGATTGCAGTATCATTTGGAGAGCCCTAAATTTTGCAAGTTTTGTGAGTATCAATGCTGATATTTTGGGTAGGAACTGCAAGAAATGTGTGTTTTGGAAAATTGTGAAGTTTTTTGCAGAAACTTTGAAGTGAGTATTACCCTCATTTCCAGTTTTCAAATAATAGGTGGTGGTAATTGGTTGAACGACAAAATTTTACTGGTGCCAATACTTTATCGATTGTGCCCATGCCGATCATCTAACAGATGATCGGTTGAACACTACTTGTGGCTACAGGCTTGTGTGGGGATATATATTTAGAAATAATCTGCAAATGAAACAAGTGTGCTGAATTCCATAAGATGAACACATGTTAGCTGGCATGTGATTTTGTATTTTACTTTTCTTCCCCATGCCTTATTTCTTCTACTAGGAAGTTTACTTGTCACAATAAAAGACAAGTCTACAAGTAGAAGGGGGGGGGGGGTTCAGAGGTGGGGTGGGAATCTTTTCAGAGGTGGGGTGGGAATCTTTTCAGAGGGAGAGTTAGGCGAAAGGGAGTATTCCTTTCCTCTCGCAAAAGTTCAAAAAGGGCAAGGATTTTTCAAGCTGGGCTCCCTTCTTTTAGTCCCAGGCTACAGGCCTGCAAAGTAAATATGATCCTGAATATGATATTGGATTACATGATATGAGTGAGAATGTTAGGGATAGGAGTAGTTGTGTTAAACTAGTAGAAAAAGGGAGTTAAATCTCTTTTCTGTTATCGATAAAACAGGACTATTTTTCCTGATTGGTTGTACATGAAATGTTGGCCTACATAGGACGTGTCACCTTACTAATTTCACCAAATTTCCCATCTGCAAATACCAATATTACATAATATTCCCTGTATTTTGCAGTAGTATCCCCAGTATTTGCTTTTCATGATGCTGCCAGAACCTACTCTATTACGTGTAGAGTGTTTGGCTGACCAGAGTTAGACACCAAGATTGGGATACAGCAAAGTCTTACAGAACTTTGTAGTTTGTCCGTCGCCATTGTTTTCGTCCAGTTGCTAGCATTCATTGCCAGAAGGTTGTAGAAACTCATTACCCACTACAGTATTAAACTCTGCTGTATTGCATAAGGCTTCCACATGACAGTATAGTACAGTACATTTATTCATTCTCTCTTACATTTTATCAAATATTGAATGTTTGAAGTATTTTCCTGCTTTATAATAAGTTACCTTAGTACTGCTGGCAAGATAGGCCATTTCAGTAAATTAATAAACAACTTAATTAATGGGTGCCAGATCACTATATTGTAGTACTTTTGTCAGTACTGTATGGGAGACTTGAAAAAAGGCTTTTCAAGTGCAACGTGAAGCTGATGATTAAATTATTAATTATGTATTATGCAGCCCGAAGTTTTCCAGTGGTATGCTAACACATTGAGTCAATTCCCATTAGTACTGTGTGGTAAATTTTCACTGTCAAAATGGGTAAATAATTAGGTGATTTGGTTTCTGTTTTGTCTGTTGTGTTGGTACAACATCCTATATGAGTCTCATCTGTACCATTAGTAAACATTGCATATGGTATGCCTACCATATAAACTACTACATAATGTACAGGCTGTAGAGTATATTCACCATTTGACACACCATTTCTATACAGTACTTAAAAAGATAAATCAATAAAGAGGCATTTTGGGGTATTTTTACCACTATGTCTCATTGGTCGTCTGTTGAAAATGTATCAGCCCAGTGTTGGATGTCAAAAGAAATAGCAAATGTCAGAGGAAGCCTCCTGCTCAAAATTTTGGGTTTCTTTGGAAACATTCCATGTTTGAAAAGCAGTTTCCAACCTTGAGGGTGTTCTAGATAGGATAGAGTCTAACTCCTATGCATTATAACCTACTGACTGGCGTGCTTTGAGGAAACAAATTGTTTGATTGCTCTTCAACTGTTATGTACAGACTGTGTAGTAACTCTGTTTAATATGTGGATCTTTAATACAGAGTAGTATTTGCTTTGTATACGAAGTAGATCAGTTTGAATATAATTATGCAGATAAAAAGTAGGATGGCTGCAAATATTGGTCAGTTACAGTCACAAATTTATGTATTATGGTACTTCGTACAGAATACAGTATGTAGTCCATCTGCAGGGAAGGCATATTGTAGTCTGTATCATGTAAATTTTATGTGTGATGTAGAGAAGTATACTTTGTATTGTAAGTTGAATATCACTTACTTCTAGAGACTCATACTATGTTCCTAGTTGCTGCATTAACTACGGCAGATACTTTGTAGTTATTTCAATTCACGTCGCAGACATATACTTACCCCTTGCTACATCTAATTTGCATTATTCTCGCGCGCTGCTCGGGACAGTTCTGACACCGCGCCCTCTATGTCCGCCATCTTGGCCGATGGCTCGTCCTCATTCTCCTTCCGTCAAAGTCTTGAAGCTGTTTTAGTCTTCCGACCTCGGATTCACGCTAAGTGTTCTACTATTTTTATATCTAGTATTCTAAACTCCCTTTAAGCCCTTTTCCAGCTCCTTGTGAGGTTTGGTCTTCGGTTTTTTGTAGGGGAAGCTTTTCCACCTTCGTGGAGCTTCGTAAGTCTAGCTTAGGCTACTAGCCTAACGTTCACCGTGTATTGTTTTGTGCCTTGGCACGCGCTACCTTCCCTCTTGTGAAGCGACCTTTGTATTGTCATTGTATCTTACTATTGTATTCTACATGGATCTTACTATTGTACTTTTGTTGTCGCTTCTGTCGCGTAAGTCCTTAGGATTTCTTAAGCTTGCCTTACGGGCCCCAGGTGGTAAGCTACCGTTACTATTTTCATTGTTTACAGGTATCTAACTTTAGGAACTCTTTTGTGTGTAAAAAAAAAAAAAAAAAAAGTTTTTCTCAAGTACTGTTCTAGCATTAGTATTTCCCAAGTACCGGGGGGAGACGTTCAAGTTCACGTCCCTCCCCTTTGGACTCTCCACCTCCCCCCCTGGTCTTCACCCGGGTAGCCAGAGCAGTCGTCGCCAAACTTCGGAGACGCGGCGTGCTGCTCTTCGCCTACCTGGACGATTGGATCGTCCTGGGGGATTCGGAGCAGCAGGCGAGGGCCAACGTCGAGGCAACGATCACCCTCCTGCACCAAACGGGATGGGTGATCAACTGGGAGAAGTCGCATCCCACCCCCGCACGGTCACTTCAGTATCTAGGGGCCCGACTAGACCTGACTCGAGGCCGAGCCTTTCCCACCGTGGAGAGGGCCACGGCGCTCAGAGAGGCCATCACGAGGATCCTATCCTCCCCTTCCAGCTCAGCTCGAGCATGGCTCCAGCTGCTGGGCCTCCTCGCAAGTCTGGTCGACGTCGTACCCCTCTGCCGCCTGCACATGAGACCACTTCAATTCCACCTTCTGACCTACTTCCGGCCTGCGTCCAGGGACCTGCAAGTCCCGGTGCCCATGGCCAACCACGTCGGGCCCCACCTCTTGTGGTGGACGCAGGACGAGCACCTCTTCGAGGGAGTACCCTTCGGGATCTTTCGCCCCAGTCTCGCCGTCACTACGGACGCTTCGCAGTCGGGCTGGGGCGCCTTCTGCGAAAGCAGAACCCTCGCAGGGGTGGGGTCAGAAGAGGAATCGAGACTTCACATCAACCTTCTCGAACTGGAAGCGGTCGTGTGGGCCCTAGCGGCCCTCTGGGATCATGTGCGAGGCAGAAGCCTAGCGGTCTTCTCGGACAACACCACCATCGTAGCTTACATCAACAGGCAAGGGGGAACTCATTCCCCCCAGCTTTGCCTGAAGGTGTGGTCCCTCCTCCAGTGGTGCTGGAAGCACGACATCGTGCTGAGGGCTTCCCACGTGGCGGGGAGGGACAACACTCTCGCCGACGCGTTGTCCAGAGGCCCGGCGAGTCAGGGAGAGTGGGAACTGGCATCCAGGTGGGCTCAGTAGCTGTTCAAACAGATCTACAGGCCCAACCTGGACCTGTTCGCAACGGCGGCGAATGCCAAACTACCAACTTTCTGCTCGAGGGGGTTCCACCCTCGGGCATGGGCGGTAGACGCGATGTCCATACCGTGGGACGGGATGGGCGCGTACGCATTCCCGCCGTTCTCCATCATCCACAGGGTCCTGCTCAAGATCCGAGCATCCAGGACCCGAGTGCTGCTGGTGGCCCCGATGTGGCCCCGGCAGCCGTGGTTCCCACTCCTCCTCCACCTGCTGGTGGACGACCCGGTGACCCTCCCCTGTTCCCCCGACCTGGTGTCGCAGGACAGGGGCAGGGTCCTTCACCCACGGGTCCAGGACCTGCACTTGACTGCATGGAGGCTGTCCGGCATTCCCTCAGAGCACAGGGACTTTCTGAGGGCGTTGCCTCCATGGCGGCCGCAGCAAGGAGACCCTCCACCCTCCGCACTTACGATTCTAGACTGGCAATATTCGGAGGGTGGTGTGCAAAACAGAAGATTGCTCCAAATTCTGCATCTTTAGCACAGGTCTCCAAGTTCTTGATGGTCCTCTTTGAAGAGGGTAAACAGATCAACACCATCAAGAACTACCGCTCAGCCATCACTGCGGTCCACCGGGGCTTCTCCGATGGGACCTTGGTCAGTTCAAGTCAGGTCATCCAGCAGCTCCTCAAGGGGATGTCTAACACCAGACCCGTGGTGCAGCCCCTAGCACCATCGTGGTCCATCAACGGAGTCCTGCGGGCCCTCGCAGGCCAGCCTTTCGAACCGCTCCACTCCGTCCCCCTTGAGCTCTTGACTCGCAAGACCCTGTTCCTGGTGGCGGCGGCCTCGGCTAGACGACGGAGTTGCCTCCAGGCTCTCTCGGTCAAGCCGGGCCACATTCGGTTCGAGAACCACGGGGTCCGTCTCATCCCGGATCCCTCGTTCTTGGCCAAGAACCAGACCTTGGACTTCCTGCCGGGTGACCTCTTCATCCCAGAGATCGCCACGGCCTCCTCCATTAGGGAGGACAGGAGGTGGTGCCCAGTCCGGGCACTCAAGTGGTACCTTCACCGGACCAAGGACATCCAGGCCTCGGATAGGCTCTTTGTCCTACCGAGGAGGCCCCACACAGCGGCCTCTAGGGACACTATCTCCCGGTGGTTGTCTGAGGTCATCAAGCCACATGCCCAAGGACGGGTCAGGGCGCATGAGGTCCAGGGCCAGGCGGCTTCGAGGGCCCTCTTCGCAGGCGTGCCAATTGAGGACATACTCAAGGCGGCAGCCTGGAAGACTCCATCGTCCTTCGTAGCCTGCTACCTCTCGGACACTCTCTCTGCCGAGGCGGCCTTCGGTCGTGCTGCTCTTGGTGCCCCCCGAGGGCACCCCCCATCCAGCTCCACTCGGTGTCACTCTAATGGAAATTAGATGTAGCAAGGGGTAAGTATATGTCTGCGATGTGAATTCCCCCCACCTTCCTGGTGGGCGTATTCACGAGCGACTATACTTACCCCTTGCTACATTCCCTCTGGCCCACCCCCGCTATTGGGGGCCCGGGGGGCACTTTTTAACCTGTACATAGCTATATTTGTAAATAAACCATATGTATTTATGTAAATACCTTCTGTACAGTTTGTAGGTAGCTAACCCTCCCCCTGTTTACCTCACGAGGACTCTTTTGGGCTTCGGGAGAGGGTTCATTGGGGGGTTCGTATTCCTCACTTGGCGGCACTGCCTGGCCGAGGCCAAGCAGCTCCGGTCGGAGGGCTTCGCCTTTGCCTGTTGAGAAGACCTCCGCTCCCACTGGTACGTGCTCCCGAGGAAACCTCCTCGCTTTGCGCTCCAGGCCAATGAGGACGAGCCATCGGCCAAGATGGCGGACATAGAGGGCGCGGTGTCAGAACTGTCCCGATCAGCGTGCAGCGCGCAAGAATAATGCAAATTAGATGTAGCAAGGGGTAAGTATAGTCGCTCGTGAATACGCCCACCAGGAAGGTGGGGGGAATTTAAGTTAATTTTAGGCTCTGTATGGGCCAACCAGAGTTCACACATTGATGAAATACACTTTGACTGATGTGAAAGTAGGCAGATTCAGTTCATACACTTAAAGGGAAAATACAGTCCCCTCACTTTAAATTAGTGTACTGTACCCCATCATCCTAATGTAGGAATGGCTACTTTCAGTCATGTGACAATATTTTGTTACTTATTTCATGCAGAATAACTCCTTAGTTTATCTTCAATATTCAATGCAGAAACAATGAAAAGTACATGTGAGTAAAAAATATAAGTGTAGATCTGTAAGATTTAGCAGATTTTTGAGAATAAACTTGGGGGGACTGCTTTCTCCCTTTAAAATACCATATAGCCACTGTGATTGGTCGATTGTTTGTGCAGATCATGTAGTGGTGAGCAGAGTACAGTATGGCCTTGAGCAGTCACACTGCAGACCTTTCCTTTGAGGTGCTGGAGACTGTTGTTTTGAAGTTGGAGGAGGAACTAGAAGTAAGCTTAAACGAATTTAAAGAGAAGCTCAACATCATGGAAATTTGGCATCGAAACATAATTTGATGTCAGTGTGTGGAATGACACTTGGAAAACAGTAAATAATTAATACTTTTGCATGTAGCATCTTAATCTACCATTGTTGAGTAAAAAACTATTTTGGTTACATGTCCACAGACCTTTAAGACAGTCATCACCCCAAAGTACATTTTTGGTGTGGGGGTATCAAAGGTCTTAGTTGGTTCCTGCTCTTTGATTGGCATCAAAGTTGAAAAAAATTCAAATGATGCAGAGTACTGTAACTCACATTCCACACAGAGTGTTTGGATTACACATTATATCATTGTATAGCTCACCAAGACATGGCCTGAAGCAATAAAATAGGTTTGTATGTATACAGGGAGGAGCTTTATACAGTTAATAATTATGGGAGGAGCTACAAGTTGCTTAGTTGAGAGAATTGGAACTGTCTGGGATGACGAGAATTGCCCTTTAAAGTTACAGTTTGTTGCCTATATCAACTGCTGTAGTTTGTTGGTTGAAGATGAGTGTTAAATAACATTGACCATAGCATTACTTAAATTTGGAAAATAGCCTGCTTTTAAGTCTCTAGCCATGAGTCTAGGAAATACTGTAACCCTGCATAATTTCTCTCATGACATTTATTTTGATATTTATCTGTTTACTGTGGGGACCATTGAGACCCAATATCACTCACAGTATCAGAGATCCAGTATAATTTATAATGAATGCTTCAGGCAATTCAAGTGTCCCCTCTATGCTTACTTTGTATTTTTGTGGCTTGTTGAGTATCATTTCATGGCCACATTTAAAAGAAGTAAAAGGATTGCAGAGAGATGAAGCTACATAGTGGGGGCAATTGGTTATGAGGCAAGTGTTGCACGATGCACGTCAGCAGTGTCCTTTTAGAGAGTTATTTATAAAAACTGTACTGTACTGTACTGTTCATGTAGGCCTAAAACTTCAGTGTAATAGTGCACATTTACTTGGAAATCAAAGCAATTGATCAGTGATTTGCTTGTACAAATATCCCATATTACTTTGCTTTAATAATGGGTCTTGTAATTAAATATGCAAATAATGTAGTGTAAACATATTTTTCACTTGATTTTGTTTAATCCTTTTGACAGAAATGTGAAGGATTCATGCAGCCAGAGTATAAGAACTTCAGCATTGACCCAGAAATCACCAGCTTTGAGATGCTGCAACTGTTGTTAATGCAAGCATTTCAACTGAAAAGGTAGTTATGACTTATGTTTTTGTTGTTTGTGTATGTTTGTAGATTACTCTTTGAAGCCCTAGAAGTTGCAGGTATAGTCATAAGTGTGAACGTTTGACCTATATCGTACAACGGGAATTTCTTACAGAAATCTGCTAGCAGATACAATGTACTGGACATGTCCACCCATGTGTGTATACATGCAGGGGTAACATGTATATAAAAACAAGGATTGCACAAGTTATGGGTATATTTCTGTAAAAATATTTTGAAAAGGGCATTTAGTTCTACTTAACTAGACCTAACATGTAACAAGCATGAAAAATATTACACAGACGTAAATTCTGTGTCAGTGACGTGGTTGCACGTGTTAGTACCAGCATTTCAATTGCTCCTAGCTGTCACATGTCCACGCAACTTTGGTAAATTGTAAAGGAGAGGGTAGGGACACAATACATTATTTTGTCCATTGGTTAGTGTCTAGCATACATACCATAGCATGACTTCAGCACAAATTTTAAAGTATGATGTTAGTGTGATGTGTTGTACTGTGTTACACTGTTGTGTAGTACTGTATTTACAGCATACAATGGGAGTGTAATGATTTTATCAGTTTTTGAGACAAATGTTACCATTCTGAGTCATCTATTAGCAGGTGTTGAGCCAGTATGCATTGTCAGTTTGCACCTTTTTGCTAGTTAGTTTTGTGCTGCATGTTTCTAGTGCATATATAGCATTGCCCTGCATAATTTAGATAATTCACAGGTTCATGGGGACAGTTAAACTAGCTACTCACATGTAGGAATATATTTCAATTGGTCTGATAAATTAATATTTTCTGTAAAACAAAGATTAACCAGGGTGCTAACTATCAAAAATAGCTTTGTAATGGTGGAATAGTATAATGAAATTGAATATTTTCCAGTTTCTTTAATGACCAGGTTGAGTACCTTATATCACTGTTATCCTGATATTATTGTACAACTGTGAAGCATGTACTGCACTCACTTCAATTCATAAATTATTGATAGGATGTGAAACTGTATACTGTAAACTTGTAGGAATATCAGTACTGTCACATTAGTGCCTTTGTCCAAAATTTTAAAACCAAATTTTATTATTATGAATTTTCCCAAGTGAAAAAGGGTTTTGGAAAATCCCGTCCTAAAGGGAAAGGATAAGCACTTTTAGAAATTTTTTTCCCATAAAAAAATTTTAAAACCCTTTTTTTTGGGTTTTCACCTCTTCCCAATCTTATATAAAACATTTTTTTTAAAAAATATTTTAAAATCAGTTTGATAAAGAGTTAATTTTTTTTGATTTTAAAAAAAAGAAAAAGGGAAAATCCCCAAAAAACCCAAAAAAGGGCCAAAAACAAAAAAAACAAAAAATGCACCCAAAACCAAAAAAACTTTCTGGGTTTTGGGAAAGGGAAAAAAAAACAAGTAAAAAAACGGGGAAAAAAATTTTAAAATTTTTTTTAAAAAAATTTTCCTTTTAAATTGTTTCTTTGGGGGTTTAATTTAAAATTTCACAAACTTTTTAAGGGTTTATGGGGTTTTTGATGATCTTTTTAATGATGGGGTTTTATTGGAACCAAAAAATAAAGTTTAAAAATTTTTTTTTTAAAAAATTATTTTTTAAAAGTATTCACCGGGTTTTGAAAAAACTTACTTTTTGCAAACAGGGGGGAGTTCACCCCCGGGGTTGAACAATTTGCATTTTTAGGCCCCCCATGATTGAATCATCCCCACCCTCTAGGCAAAAAGTTTGAAAATTTAAAATGCCCTCAACATTTCTTCCGGGGTAATTTTTCCCCCAAACCCCCCCTTTTAACCCAATTTTAAAACGATAAGCTTTAGTTTCATTTTAAATTCAGGGCATTCCTTAGCCAAATAGTGACGTAGGACAGATGGGAAAAGAACTTTTGTAAATAGCCACTTCCAAATTAAAATTTTTTGTACTTATTTATTCAGGGAAAATGGCACCCTTTTTGGAAAAAAAAAGGGGGAAAAGAATCTTTAATAAGTTTTTTTAAAGAAAAACAGGTTTTTTTAAATCAAATGTTTCTGCCTTCGTTGTTTTAAAGCATTTTAAATTACACCCATTTCCCTAATTGTGAAAAAAACCCTTGGTCATAAAACCCCTTTTTTCATTGGTTTTGGGAAAATTGCCCCCTTTTTAAATTAAATTTTTTTTTTGGGCAATACTTCCCCCAAAATTTAATTCATATTTGCCCCATGCTTGGGAATTTGGGGGGCCCCCCCCCCTTTTGGCCGGGTCGTTCATTTTTTTTGGGGCCTTTTTCCTCGGATTTTCGATTTCAAATTTAAGTTTTCGTTTGATGGACAGAAAGGTTTACAATTATTCTAACTTCAAACCCCTTAACCCTTTTCCCCCTTTGGGTTTCTTTTTTTTTTGGGAATTTTTTCCCCTTTTATTGGTTTTTAGTTACTTTCCTAAATGTTATTTTTTTATTGTTTTTGGTATTTTTGGGGGGGTACCCCCTTTTTCAACGCCTTTTTTTCTTTTACTTTATTCTCCTTTTTTTCTTTTGCATTTTTGTTTCTCCCGAAAGCCCTTAATTTTTTTTGCCAAACGGGCCCCCGGTAGCTTTTAAATTTTTTTTGTTTCTTTCCAAGGACTAACTTTAATTTTTGTAGCCTAATTTTTTTTCGTAGTAAATTAGTTTTTCCCTCGGTTTTAAGACCCCGTTTATGGATTCCCTTGCGTTTTTTTCATTTTGCCCGGGGTTATTATCCCCCCCTTTCCCCTTTCAATTTTCACACACCCGGGATGACCCTTCCCTTAAAACCATCCCAAGGATCCGGTAGGGAGAAAAAAGGGGGGAGGCCCAAATTTAGCCCCCCCCGGTTTTTTTTCCGGAAAATAAGGGGGTTCTAATAACCCCCCGCCAAAGGGGGGAAATTAAAAGGACCCCCCGGGGGCCCAGTGAAGAAAAAAAGAGTTGAAGGAAATTTTAAAAGGGGGGGCCCCCGGGGCCCCCCCTTTGCCCGGGCCCCCCCGGGGGCTTGACCCCGGAACAGTCCCCCCCGGGGAAACCCCGCGCCCAAAAGGGATCCAAAGCCGGGACCCTGGCCCAGACTGGGAACCCTCCCCTTCGAAGGATTCCCACCCGATTATTTCCTAAGCAGCAGGTTCCCCCCCCCCGGAGGGAACCGCGGGGCGGGGAATTTTTCCCCCGGGTGCCCCCGGGTCCCGGGGCCCCGGTCCGGCCAGGGCCTCCTCCGGTGCCGGGACGAGGGGGGCCCCCCCCCGGGTTTTGGCCCCCCTAACGCCCCCCGGGAGGGATCTCCCCTTGAGGGGGGAGTCCTACCGTCTGAAAAGGGTTTAGGCCATCGGCCCCGAACCCCTCGGAGTCTGGGGGGGGGAAGGGTGGTTTAAATTTTCACCCCCGGGGCCGGGGGCAAAGGCCCCCGGGATACTACCCCCGGGATAAATCCTGGGGGGGCCCATTCTCCCCGGGGGGCCCAATCGCCTAATGGAAGCAAACGGTATTGGAAACCCCCCCCCCCCCCCCCCAAAAACCGGTGTGGGTTTTGGGGAAACCCCACCCCCGTTTTTTTTTCCCCCCCCCCGACCCCTGGAGTCTGGGGATGATTCAGGAAAAAAAGGGTCAACTGATAGTACGGGCCGCTGCCCTCCCTCTAAAAGGAAAGGTCCCTCGCGGGACGATCCTCCTTTCAGAGCCTGATATCCCTAAAATTTAGGGGTTCTTATCGCCAAAATCTTTCAGAGCCCCGTTAAGGCTACCCAACTCGGTCCCGCCTAGCGATAACGAGGCTGTGTCATTTTCCGCCCCAGAATTCCCGGTAGACGTCCAGTGAAAACCCTCAAATCTGGAATCTTGGGCGGCCAAAGCAGGTTCCTGGTTTTTATTCCTTCCCCAACGGGAAAGCTAGTCATGGGCCGCAGGGGAGATTGGGTCCCCCTTCCTTTTCCTCCCCCCTTGCAGGAAACTCGGAAAAAAGGGTTGAGGGTGGCCGAGGACTCGCCTCCGGCATGTTCCGGGCCTCTTCAAGAGGTCGAGGCCCACTGGTAACCAAAACGATCTAGCTGGCGGTACCGGCCTCAAGTTCCCCTCGGTCTTTCCCCTTTGGCGGAGGCGCTCCGGGGGACATCCCAAGATTACCCGGGGACGAGTCCCAGTTCTCAGCGGACGTCGGGCCAGCTGGTCTATCTGTAGGTCCACCTCCCGGCTGGTCCAAGACCATTCGCGAGAGTCGCCCTGAAGGCTTTGAGTCCGTTCGGGGAAATATTGATTGTTCCCAATGGCCTTTCCGCGAGAAAAGAACCGCCTTAGACCCAGCTACCGGTTAATAGCCCGACCTTTGCCAACCGTTCCTGGACAAAATTGGGTGCAGGAGGTAAAGAGGCAAGAAGAGACGTCGGCCTTAAACCCCCTCCAGCTAGAACGGTACCCCGGGGACAATCCACCCCGTTGCCGCTTCAAAGGAAGCTAAGACAGCTTTAGAAGCCAGCCCAAAGAAGCTTAACCAAAGGTTCCCCTTCTCTGGCGGGGGTCCGTCCCTGGAGGGCAACCCTTGGGCCGAGCAGGGGAGAGGCGCCAAGTGACCAGGGCGTGGGTAGGGGATTAGAAAATCTGACTACCCCTGTCCAAAAGTTAACAAATATTTTATTACATTGCCCATAAACCCTATTTATCACTAAAAAAATGATCTAAGTCCAGCTCATAACTGTACAGTATCCCACCCTGTCACGATTAGGTCTATTTACTGTACTTCTCCTTTCCGATTGAGGACACGGCCCTTTTGCCCCAAAGTGATGGACTTTTAAATATGACATCACCCAACATACCTTATCCTTTCTGCATTTCCAAACTCCCTAAATAGATTTCCCATTTTTTCCCTTTTAATTTAAAAAGGCTATTTGATTTCCGTTCATGTTCCCTGTCTTTCATTTTTGGTCAATTACTGCACTTTCTCATATTAAACGGGAAAGGGAAGCATCGAAGCTCTCACAGTGATTGCCTCAATTTGAATAAAGTCAATGAAACCACAAAATCAATGTTAAAAAGCATCTTATAGGGGAGTATTGAAAAAAAAAAAAATTTTTTATTTCGCTTTTGAATAATATGAAAATAGGCGGGCAAGTGAAAGTACTTGCGGACTACCCAGAATTTTGGATCACTTTTGGCTGGCGATTAAAAAAAATTTAAAGGGGAAAACCCCTGTGATTAAGTAGAATTCAATTTAGTCATTCAACAGTGTTTAAACTTCGAAATCTTTCTTTTTAGGTGTACAGTAATAAAGCATTGTTAGGTGACAGGGTAAAATTAACAAGCTAATTTAATTTGACCCATTTGTTATTCAAAAATATTACAAAAAAAATCAGTTTTTGGTGACGGGTTTTGGGGGGGGGAATACCTAGTCGATCAGTGTTGTTTGTGATTACTTTCCCTTCCTTAATTAATCGGAGCGTCAGGACTTATGTACATAAGCACATGATTTCAAAGAGTGGATTTTAACCACACGGAACAGCTATCATTACAATTCAGCAGGAATTTTGCACCAGTTGACCAATTTAAGTAGATGTGGGCAAATGAACAAAAAAATCAGATTACTATGAAAAAATGTTTAATAGCACATGTGAAGTATCTACAGAATTTCAATTTCCTTAAGTTTCGTTTACTGACAAAAATTTGTTACAAACAAAAGAAGCTTTAAAAGAAAACTGTCCCTACTCACTATTACCATTTTATCAAAATGTAACTCCAAACATCACTGTAGTAATGTGTACAGCTCAGATCAGAAAATTTGCTCTGAATTCTGTGAGCCAATTTTAATGAATTGGTTTTTTTAAACTTGTAGCAAAATTGTTAAGCTTAATTCAGTTCTATATCATGCATGAGTTTGCTGAAGTGAAAATTTTTTCTAAGTTTAAACTTTGTTACTCTTGTATTATTTAAAAGTCAAGTTTAAACATAAATATGTAAAAGGAAAATTAATGTTCCAAGTTTTTTAAAAAGGAAAGGTCTTTTCTGTCTTTTTAAAAATTATTTTTGTTTGGTGGTTTAAAGAATTCTCAAATTGAAGGGGTGTGTTTCCCTTATTTCCCTTAGGGGAAGGATTGTTTATTTTTTTCCCTCTATCCTTCTTCGTTTTACAATAGCAAGCTTGAAGGGCAGGGTTTGGTTGGGATTTTTGGTTGGGGGGGGAATTCTTTTGAGCAGGTAGCCAAGGATTCCTTATCTGTGAAGATAAGCACATTTTAAGTTCTTTTTCACATGTACTGCTGCAAATTACATATGATCAAATTTTGGAATTATTATAGAAAATTAATAAGTGTAATTTTAAGAAGCAGGGTTTTAATCTCTATGTAATAACAGAAATTCACTGAATTGAAATTTATGAATTTTATAACGCATTTATATTTCACAATTTCCATTTTTAACACAATAAGTTCCGTTATTTTGATACCCCATATTCATATGCTGCCAACCTATCATACTTAGTGTTGTGACAAGATTAACACAATTGACATAGGTTACAGTACTTTGTATTCCATGCCATTGTTTATGCCATTTGACAGTAATGCAAAGTGTTGTAAAACTATTACCCATACATTTAAACGAATTGCATAGTTCAAATGAAGAATAAAGACATAATTGCATGACACGCTTGCTTTATCAAAATAATTTTATTTTTTTTTTTTTAAATTGTACATTAGTTGTGAAATAGCATTGTATATTAAGAACATAAAAATTGCATAAATTGTACAAGATTTGCAAGTCGTAGGCAAAGACTTAAAAACTTATAGTCTTGAATAGATTAGTTAATTGTTTAAAACAGCAAGATTTCCAGGTAATTAACTTGTAATGTCAATTCTTTCCATGTATTTGAAGGTATCAGTCAAATGGTAAAGATTAGGTGATTTTTAGTGAGAGTATGTTCTTTTTGGCACCCCTTTAAAGTCTCTTTGTAGCCAAGTAAATGAAATTAAGGTACAGAAATATACATACATGAAGAGGAGAGCTAAAGATTTACAGACTGCTAAGCTTAATGATACCAAAAGCTTGTATTTAACTTATTTGGTGTCTAGTAAATTCAGATATAGCCATTTGGAGTATACTATTACAGTAAGAGCTCCCAAATTGTTATCTTAAAATTTATCCGGGTTGAAACAGCCAACATTAGTTTACTGTAAGGAACAGTCGAATCAACTTTGAATAGATGGGCTTTTGAGGAATTGTTTGTGATCAAATGTTATTCAATGTATGAAATGTTTAGGATGATAGAAACGTTTTTGTTGAGAAGCATAAAACATAAAAGTTGTTCAATATTTAAACTTTTTAGTCATCCGTTTTTCTTAAACTCCCGGGAATAAGTGTTTTAGTCATTCTCGCTTTACTTTAATAAAGGGTTCGTTACATGTGTTTACTTTGTTTTTAAAAGGTTGAAAAATTTTTTTCCCAGAGGGAAACCATGTTCTCAATTCTCCAAACAATTAATTATGTGTTATTTAGTTTAGAATATTGACGAAAAATTGTTTTTTTTCCCCCCCTCTGCCCTGCCCCCGGATTCAAAGGAATTTTCTTTAAATTCTTTGGGAAAGGTTTTGGAATGAAAATTGAATTTTCAGGAATGTACCCAAATTAGTGAAAAATATACTTTGTATTGTTATTTCATAGGTATTAGAGGGGTTTCTCCTTACGGAAAGAAGATATCCTATACAGTGGAAAGTCTGAGTAACATCAATGTTATAGCCTCCAACCTTAATGATGACAGGTTATACAATTTGCATTTTAACTTGTTCTAGAAACCTAAAAATTAGAAACATAACAGGGGTTTTGTTATTTACCACTTGCTCATTGGTCGCTGTTGAGTTTACAGTTTGGATTCAAGGAATGAATGCATGAAGCCTGATAAAATTTGGTAACAGTTCGGAAAACTTTCAGTAAAACATTTCAGGGATTTCGGGTGATAAATTTCAATCAAATGTAATAGATGTTGCTTTGGATGAAAAAAATTTTTTTCTATGAAACGATTATCTTTAAAAGTGTCTTTTTAAATTATTTTTTTGTTCCAGAGTTTAATACTTTCGGAAAAAAGTGATGTAATTTTTCATTTTCCATTTTATCTAGTCCTTAAGGAATATGTAGTTTTAGAAGGCTAATTGAGTTTTTCAGCTGTAAATTTCCATGTTTTAAGTATCTCTTTAAGAATTATTCAATGTGTTGACCTTTTTAGATTTAAAATGTAATTGCTGCTTAATGGAGTACTTTTTTATTTCTATCCGCCGAATATTAAATTTTTTCCCTTTTAGCTATTCTTCGTGCGCATTGGAGTTCACTCACCGCCCTCTTTTCCCATCTGCCGAGGTACTGCGGTCACCTTGTAAAATTAACTGTTTATGCTTCACGATTAACGCTCTAAGTTTTCTTATATTTCCTCTAAGTAATTCTAAAGTTTTGAACTTGCCAGAACAACTGAAGGGTGTCTTGGAATTACTCAGAAATTTGTAAAAATTCGCTGAGGGATCTGCTTAGACTACCCGGGAGTTCATTAGTTACATGGGCAATCTTCCCTGTGAACCCCCTTTATAAGATTCTTTGAGCCACTTACTATCTACTGATTTCACTGCACCCAGTAATGCTTATGTTTCCACCTTAACATTGCCTACGGGCCAGGTGTAGCTCCGTTACTTTCATCTTTCAGCTAGTCCCTTTACCCTCTTGTGGAAAAAAACCCAAAGTTCCCTTTTCTGGCTAGACATTTCAGTACTTTGGCCTTGCAGTTATGTAAAGGGCGAATTTCAACCAGTGGCTTTAAAAACCATGTTGGTGAAAGGCCGAACCTCTCAATCGGCCTCCAAGCCACTACTTTTTCCACCCCAAAGTCGGAGCAGCAACAGGCCGTTTCATTCGGAAACAGGGTATCAGCGAAAGTCATCAGGCCCCCCCCCTCAACTCCATGCGATGGAACCTGGCAAAATTAATATTCCCTGGAATGGCTTGAGTATCGGCTTCCCAGGAGTGCCCAGGCCCCAAAGGGGCCCCGGAAAACGGGGGTTTGGGTAAAAGGGGAAAAAAATCCCCCCCTTTTAACCCGGGCCCCCCCAGTTTTGCGAAGTTCATCGGGGTCCATTGTAAAATTCCCCTTCGTAAGTAGTAGCTCGAAAGTTTTCCCTTAAAAAAGATTTGTAAGATAATTTTAAAGGAGGGGGGAAAACTTAACCAAAACTAACAGTTTTGGGGGAACTACCCCAAAAATTTTGTGAAAAATAAATCACTGCAGGGATCATTGAAAACTACTGAATTCATGCAGAACAATGTGGCAATCTCGTAACCCAACCCCCCTTTCCAAGATTTAGGCGGCCCATTTAAACTCAAACAAAGTTTTTTCCCCCCACGTATGCAATGCTTCTACATTTTTTATCTTTCATCCCCTTTTAAACCCTTCCACCCTTGTGAGTTGTCTTCTTTTCTTTTAGGGAAGTCAGTTACCACATCAAGGATTTGGTGGGAAATCATTTGCTCTCTACGCTGTATTGTTATGACATGGAGCGAATTTCACAATGAAGGACTTTAGATGCTTTCTTTGATAAATGGGAGGATTATTCTCACGGGCCGTACGTAATCCTAGTTCTAAGTGCATACGCCATGGGTGCCCTTATGAATTTTACAATGGTTTACAGGTAAACTTTAAATCATTGCTACAGTAAACAATTCTAACTGTCTAGAATGTAGCCCAAATTGGGGTCTTCACTTCCGCCCCGGTTTGGCTCCTCCCCCTGATGAAAGTCGCCGAGCTCGTCGCAGTGGGGAAACCAGGGAAGTCTCGACGTGATCGATGGGGGTGGGTTCAAGCACAGACTCTGAAAAAAACCTGATGGTGGTAATCTCTAGAAGTGTCTGTCTCGCTTGCTCCTTCAGAAGTTGGCATCTGAAATTTTGGCGAGCCTTCCACCTGAGAGTTTAGCGCGTAGACCATACGAGATTCCCCTTCATCCTAGCTGGTCCACCTGGACTGGCCCTTTTGGATGCTCTCCCCCCCGGCTCACATAGACCCCAATTCACCTTTGAGCACTTGGCTGCTCCAGACATCATTGGTGCCCATGTACCCGTTGTGGCACGAATTGGACGCATGGACAGCATTCTTGAGGAGTTCGATTTTCGTCTCTCAGCGAGACAGGGCCTTATCTTCGAGATCTTCTTCGAGGGCAGAATAAATGACCGGGTTGGACGAGTATGCACTACATACTTCCGAACTGGAGGGTCTGTGTCCCTCGCTTTGGTCATGTCAGAAAACCTGCTAAGTGTGGTCCTCTGCAACCACAGAGTTTGGCAGGGACTCAGTCCCCTTTTGGGTAGGTCGGCCCTCCTAAGCAGGCTCTGAAGAAACTGCTCTCCCCGTAGGATCACTGTGGAAACTGTTTGGCTCAGGAGAAGGTGACTGGCATAAAGTTTTCAATTTAAGCATTCTGCTGAAGGATGGATGAAAATGCTAAGATTTTCCCCAAAAACCAAAGGCTCTTGTGCAGTGGACACCCAAATTAACCTTGACCAATATTGGGGGTTTTTTATGTCCGCTTCCATCGGAGATGACCAAGCCCCTTTTTTTCCCCAAAATTTTCGGTCTACTATAAACCCTCCCCTGCCTTAGACCGGTTGAAGTTCCGGGGGAAACTTCAATTCAACTCCAGGTATTCGGCCGGAACGATTTAAAAGGGGGACCCCACCCCCTTTTTTTTTGGGCCCGCCACCATTTTTTCCCCCCCCCGGGACCCGGGCCGGGCCCCACCTCTTGTGGTGGACGCAGGACGAGCCCTCTTCGAGGGAGTACCCTTGGGGATTTTTTCGCCCCGGGCTCCCCCGGGGCACTACGGACGCTTTCGCCCAGTCGGGCGGGGGCCCCTTCTGCAAAGCAGAACCCTCGCAGGGGGGGGGGGTCCGAAGGGGAAATTCGAGACTTCCCATCAACCTTCTCGAACTGGAAGCGGTCGGGGGGGGCCCCCTAGCGGCCCCTTTTGGGATCATGTGCAGGCAGAAGCCAAAGGGTTCCCTTTTTGGGACAACACCACCATCGTAGCTTACATCACAGGAAAGGGGAAACTCATTCCCCCCAGCTTTCCCCTGAAGGTGTGGCCCCTTTTCCTCCAGTGGTGCGGGAAGCACGCATCGTGCTGGGGTTTTCCCACGTGGCGGGGAGGGACCACTCTCGCGCCTTTTCCATGGCCCCGGGCGGCCCGGGGAGGGGGGAACTGGCATCCAGGTGGGCTCAGTGGGCTTTTTAAAACAGATCTCCCAGGCCCAACCGGGGCCCTTTGTTCGAAAGGGCGGCGAATCCCAAACAAACCAAACCCTTTGGGCCCCGGGGGGTTCCACCCCTCGGCATGGGGTGGGAACCGCAATGTCCATAACCGTGGGGGGGGAAATGGGGCGCGTACCATTCCCGCCGTTCTCCATCATCCCAGGGTCCTGCCCCCGTCCAGCCCCAGGACCCGAGTGTTTCTGGTGGCCCCGTTTGGGGGCCCCGGGGCACCGGGGTTTTCCCACCCCTTTCCCCCAAACCTGCTGGGGGAAACGCCCCGGGTGACCCTCCCCTTTTCCCCCCGACCTGGTGTCGGGGGACGGGGGCCCGGGGTCCTTCACCCAGGGGGTCCGGCCCCTGCACTTGACTGCTTTGGGGGCTGTCCGGAAATTCCCTCGAGCACAGGGGTTTTTTCTGAGGGCTTTGGGCCTCCATGGCGGCCAAAAAAGAAAAGGAAAAAACCCTCCACCCTCCCGCACTTACGATTCTGACTGGAAATATTGGAGGGTGGTGTGAAAAAACAGAAGATTGCTCCAAATTCTGCATCTTTGGGCCGGGTTCTCCAATTTTCTTGATGGTCCTTTTTGAAGGGGGTAAACAGTAAACACCATAAAAGGAACTACCGCTCAGCCTCACTCGGCCCCCCCGGGGCTTCCCGATGGGACCTTGGGTTTCATTTTTAAAGCCCAGGTCATCCACCGCTCCTAAAGGGGATGTCAAAACACCAGACCCGGGGTGCACCCCCTACCCCCATCGTGGTCCATAAAGGGAGCCCTGGGGGCCCCTCGCAGGCCACCCTTTTTCAACCGCTCCACTCCGTCCCCCTTGAGCTCTTGCCCCTCGAAAGACCCTTTTTTCCGGGTGGCGGCGGCCTGGGGCTAGACGAGGGATTTGCCCCGGGCCCCTCTCGGTCAACCCGGGGGCCCACTTTTCGGTTCGAAAACCCGGGGGTCCGTCCCCCATCCCGGATCCCTGGGTTTTTGGGCCAAGACCAGCCCTTTTGACTTCCTCCCGGGTTTTGACCTCTTCATCCCAAGATCGCCCGGGCCCTTTTCCCTCCATTAGGGAGGACGGGAAAGGGGGTGCCCACCCCGGGCCTCAAGTGGAAACCTTTTCACCCGGCCCAAGGACATCCGGGGGCCTGGGAAGGGCTCTTTGTCCTCCCGGGACCCCCCACACAGCGGCCTCTGGGGGCACTATCCCCCCCGTGGTTTGCCCTGAGGCCCACAAGCCACTCCCAAGGAGGGGTTCGGGGCTGGGGTTTCCCGGGCCAGGGGGGCTTCGAGGGCCCCCCCTTTTCGCAGGGCGTCCCAAATTTGAGGACATCCTAAAGGGCGGCAGTTTGGAAGATTTCCATCGTCCTTGGGTAGCCTGCTACCCCCCTGGGACACTCTCTCTGCCGAGGGGGCCCTTGGGTCGTGTTTGCTTTTGGTCCCACCCCGGGGCACCCCCCATCCAGCCCCAAACCGGTTCCTCTAATAAAAATTAGTGTAGAAAGGGGAAAGTAAATGTCTGCGATGTAAATTCCCCCCCACCTTCCGGGTGGGCTATTCACGGCAACTATACTTCCCCCTTTTGCTACATTCCTCGGGGGCCCCCCCCCGCTTTTGGGGGGGGCCCGGGGGGGGGCATTTTTTAAAACCTGTACATGGGCTTATTTGTAAAAAACCATATGTATTTAGGGTAATACCTTCTGTAATTTTTTGGTAGGTAGCTAACCCCCCCCCTTTTTACCTCACGGGGAACCCCTTTTGGGCTTCGGGAGAGGGTTCTTTGGGGGGGTTCGTATCCTCCTTTGGGCCCAAACTCCCTTTCCCGGGGCCCAAAGAAGCTCCTTTGGGAAAAGGGTTTTCCCTTTCCTGTTGAAAGACCTCCCTCCCACGGGTACTTGCTCCCAGAAACCTCCTCCCTTTGCCTCCGGGCCAAATGGGGACACCCTTTGGGCCAAAGATGGCGGACATAGAGGGCGGGGTGTCGAACTGTCCCGATCAGCGTGCCGCGCAAAAAATAATCCCAAATTAGTTTTGCAAGGGGTAAGTAAAAGCCCCGCTCGTAAATACCCCCACCAGGAAGGGGGGGGGGAAATTTTAATTTTAATTTTGGGCTCTGTAGGGCCCAAACCAAGTTCACACATTGATGAATACCTTTGACTGAGGTAAAAGTAGGAGATTCTTCATAAAATTTTAAAGGGAAAAACGTCCCCCCCTTTTTTAATTTAAAAGTGTACTGTACCCTCATCCTAAAGTAGGAATGGTACCTTTTAGTCATTTTCAATATTTTGTTAAATTATTTCATGCAGAATAACCCTTAGGGTTTATCTTCAATATTCAATGCAGAAACAAAGAAAAATAAATTGAGTAAAAATATAAATGTGTCTGTAAAATTTACAGATTTTTTAGAAAAACTTTGGGGGGGCTGCTTTCTCCTTTAAAAAAAACCCTTAGCCCCCCTGGGTTGGCCAAATTTTGGGCGATCATGTAGTGGGGAACAGAGTACATAAGGCCTTGAACACACCTGGGAGACCTTTCCCTTTTAGGTGCTGGAGACTGTTTTTTTTTAAGTTGGGAGGAAAACTAGAAGTAAACTTAAAAAAATTTTAAAAAAAGCTCAACATCATGGGAAAATTTTGGGATCGAAACCTAATTTTAAAGGGCATGTGTGGAAAAAGACCCCTTGGAAAACAGTAAATAATTAATACTTTTGCATGTAGCATCTTAATCTACCATTGTTGAGTAAAAAACTATTTTGGTTACATGTCCACAACCTTTAAGACAGTCATCACCCCAAAGGGTACATTTTGGTGTGGGGGTATAAAAGGGGCCCTTAGTTGGTTCCTGCTCTTTGATTGGCATCAAAGTTGAAAAAAATTCAATGATGCAGAGTTACTGTAACTCCATTCCACCCCAAGTGTTTGGATTACACATTATATCATTGTATAGCTCACCAAGACATGGCCTGAAGCAATAAAATAGGTTTGTATGTATACGGGGAGGAGCTTTATACAGTTAATAATTATGGGAGGAGCTCAAGTTGCTTATTTTGAGAGAATTGGAACTGTCTGGATGACGAGAATTGCCCTTTAAAGTTACAGTTTTTTGCCTATATCAACTGCTGTAGTTTGTTGGTTGAAGATGAGTGTTAAAAACATTGACCATAGCATTACTTAAATTGGAAAATAGCCTGCTTTTAGTCTCTAGCCATGAGTCTAGGAAATACTGTAACCTGCATAATTTCTCTCATGACATTTATTTTATTTATCTGTTTACTGTGGGGACCATTGAACCCAATATCACCACAGTATCAGAGATCCAGTATAATTTATAATGAATGCTTCAGGCAATTAAAGTGTCCCCTCTATGCTTACTTTGTATTTTTGTGGCTTGTTGAGTATCTTTTTCATGGCCACATTTAAAAGAAGTAAAGGATTGCAGAGAGATGAAGCTACATAGTGGGGGGAATTGGTTATGAGGGAAGTGTTGCACGATGCACGTCAGCAGTGTCCTTTTAGAGAGTTTTTTATAAAAAATGTACTGTACTGTACTGTCATGTAGGCCTAAAACTTCAGTGTAATAGTGCCATTTACTTGGAAAACAAGCAATTTTATCAGTGATTTGCTTGTACAAATATCCCCTATTACTTTGCTTTAATAATGGGTCTTGTAATTAAAAATTCAATAAGTAGGTAAAACAAATTTTTTTTTTTTTTGAACCTTTTGAAGAAAGGAAATTTTACAAAAAAAAAAATTTAAAACCCAAAACCCTTTAAAGATTCCTGTTTTATCAACCTTTAAAACTAAAAATTTATTTTATTTTTTTTGGTTTTTTTTTTTATTTTTTCCCCAATTCATGTATTTTTAACTTCCAATGAAAAAATTTTTTAAAAATCGCAGCATAAAGTATGGACTGTACCCTTTTGGTAAATGGGGGGAAAATGTTATAAAAAGGAAAAATTTTTGATTTTTTAAAAATTTTTTTTTGGGGTTTTATTTATTTTGCCTCCCTTTTCCATAAAAAATTTTCCAAAACTTAAATTCCCTGGTTTTTCCTTTTTTCCCCCCCTTTAAAGCCCACTTAAAATTCCCCAACTTTGAAATTTGGGGGTTTCCCAAATTTTTTTTTGAGGGTTCTAGAAAATCAAAGGACTTAAAAATTTTTAAAAGTGGGGGGGTTTTTGTTGGGGTTTCACTGGGTTAGAAGATTTAGGGCTACAATAGAATTTTTTTTTTTTGACAATGTTCCTTTTTGATCTCTAGATTTCCCAGTTCTTGCCCTTTTGCACTTTTTTAGATTTTTTTTTTTTTCCAAAACATTCCCTCATTTTGTAATTTCGGGGGGTTAACAACCCTTAGGAAAATTTTTTTTTTGTCTATTTAAATTTTTTTAAAAAAAAAAAGGGGGAACATAAAAAAATTTTTGGAAAGGTGGGGGAATGAATTAATTTTCATTTTTTAAAGGTGGAAATTTTACCCGAAAGAAAAAAAAGGGCATAAATTCTTAAATTTTTATTAAAATTAAAAATTTTTGAGGAAGGTTTAGTAATTGTGGGAAAACAGATACATTTCCTTTTTCAAAAATAATTTTTCCACACACAAAATTTTCTTATTAAGAAAATATCTTCCACAAGTTTTCCCCAACTTTCTAAAAAAAAAAAAAATTGGTTTTGATTTAATATCCAAAACATAATCCCTTTAAGAATGTTCATTCAGTTAAATTGTATTAAAAAATTTTTTTTAAAAAAATTGTTAAACCCTTATGATTAGTTTTTTAATACCATAATTAAACAAAATAACCAGTTAATGAAAATTTAAACAAAAAGAAATTTAACAAAAATTTTACCAATTTAAGGGGCCCAAAACCTTGAAAATTTAATTAGGGCCCTTAAAACAAAAATAAGATAGTAAAACTTCTTATGCTTTTCTTATATTCTCCTTTTTCAAAAAGTTTTGTCTAAGAATTTGGGAAAGTAAAAACTTTTGTATTGATTTTGGGTTTTTGGGTATTTTGAATTTTTAGTTGATTTTACACCAACCTAAATAAGAAATTCCTTTTTTTATTAATTGTCATTTCCCTTTTTGACCGGGGGTGAGAATGTTATCAACTTTAAAAGTTGTTATTTTCCCATCCTGAAAGGTTTAACAGTTTTTAAGGGCCCCCCCCAATGTTTGATTCTTCAACTATCCGGTAAAATGTTTTGAAAATGCCCAAAACTTTAAATTTTTTTGGAAATCCACATTTTGCCCAACCTCAAAATCTAATTTAAAATGATGGTTATAAATATTATTTCCAATAAGGAATAATTCTTCATATTTGGCATTTTAATTCGTCATTTTAAAAGAGTCTACTACTACCCAAAAATTTTTTCAGTTTTTCACCTTCCAAATGGCCGTTTTAGGGATACTAAATTTAACAAACCTGGTGGTTTTTTAAAATTTTTCCTTTAAAGAGAAAAAATTTAAAAAGCCAAAAAATGCAACAAGATTTGATTAATTTGGGGTTAAATTTTTTCCCCCCTTTTAAAAAATTAATTTTTTTTTTTTGGGTTTGGTTTAAAATTAAAAATTAAAAACACAGTTTTTTTTTTTTAAAAAATTTCCAAATTTAAAAACCAATTTAAACTTTTTGGGGGGGAAAGGTTTAAAAATTTTTATTTTGGGGGCCCAAAAGGGTTTAAAATTTGCCAAAATTTTGGCCAAAATGACTTTTTTCCCCCCCAAAAAGTAAAAATATTTTCTTTTAAATTTTGGGGGTTTCCCCAAAAAGTTTTTTTTTAAAAAAAAGGGGGGAATGTCCCCCCTCCGGGGTAAGACAAAGGTTTAAGCATTTTTTGGAAGGGGGTTCCCCCCCATGTCATTGTATCTTTTTTCAACTTCCTCGTAGGACTAAACAGTGTTTTGAAAATGTCAAAATGCCCAAAAATCAACTTTTTCCTTTCCCGGGAAACCCAAACTTTTTTTCCCCAAACCCCCCTTTTAAAAATGCCTATATTAAAAAGACTTGATCGTCAAATTAGAATTTACGGGGTTTATTTTCCCAATTACAGGCCATGCATGTTAAAACTTCAGCCAAAGTTTTAAACGTAGGACAGTCTAGTCAGGTAAGTTTTCAGATCATTTTTAAAATAGCACATCTTTCCTGACTAGCTCCCAATTTTTTTTGAGGGGCAGCTTATTTATTTTCATGGTACAAGGGCCCCATTTTTCCTACTGCATACTTTTAAAAAGTATTGAACAGTGTACCCCCTACGTGATTATAGTATTTTTTCCCTTTTAAAGGGGGAAACCAGGGGTTAGGCCTACTGAAACTCAACATAAATTCTGCCTTAAAATTTGGTGATTAGCGGGTTGAAATTAAAACCCCGCACTGTCCGGAAAACCCTTTTGTGACTAAAAACATTGGTGGGCGAGTAAAACCCTCTCCTTTTGCTAGTCGGGTTTGGTAAATTTAAAAAATCTGACTCCCTCCTGTCCACATTTACAAATTTTTTAAATTCACGTGGGCAGACATTCTTACCCCTTCAAACATCTAATTTGCTTTAAATTCTCGCGCGCTGCGCGCTGCTCGGGACAGTTCTGACACCGCGCCCTCTATGTCCCCCTTTGGGGCCGTGGCTCGTCCTCATTCCCCTTCCGTTTCAAAGCTTTTTGCCTCGGAGGTTTCTGAGTCTTTCAAAGTCTTGAACTTTTTCAAATTTTCCCCGCCCTCGGATTCCGCAAATGTTCTACATTATTATATCAAAACCTTCTAAACCCCCTTTTTAACCCTTTTTCCCGCCCCTCGTGGGGTTTTTGGGTCTTCTTTTTTTTGGGGGAAGTTTTTCCACCTTTGGGAGTTTCCCGCTTATTTAGCTTAGGCTTCTAGCCAAACCTACCCGTATTTTTGTATTGTATTGTATTTTAAACGTACCTTGTCCCCTTGGCACCGTATTTTCCCTTTGGGTCAAGCACCTTTGTTTTCTCATGTATCCTCCCTATTTGTTTCTACATTAAAATTTTACTATTGAAACTATTGTTTCGCTTCTCCCCCGTGTCCTTAGGATTTTTTTAATTTCCCTTAAACGGCCCCAGGGGTTAGTTTAACCGTTACTATTTTCATTTTTTAAAGGGTTTAAAAGGTATCAATTTTAGACCCCCTTGGGGTGTATTTGCCCCTGAATTTTTTTTTTCAAGTACGTAACATTATATCCTTCTCGTGCCTTAAAGAGCCTCCCTTTTTTTGTATTATGGTTTAGGTCCCCGTTGCCCCCTTTTGTTCCCAGTTTCGCCGGGGGGGTCTGGGACCCTCACCCCGCCCTCCCCGGGTTTTTGCAGATCTTGCACGGCGCGACCCTGCGAGCGCTGCATGGGCTTTTTCTGCGCCCAGGGGCGGGAATCGACCCCCTTTGGCTGCAGGCCCCAGAGATAAGTCCGTCCCCGGCTCGCCATCCCGGGCCCCCTTCCCCCCGGGCCCCTCGGTTTGCCCCCACCTTCCTCCGGGAAAGGAAAGGGGGGTTCAAAGGGAAAGGGCCCCCCGGGGCCAAAGGGGTGGGGGAACCCCCCAAAAGGAAGGCAGGCTCCTCCGGAAAGGCCAGAAAGGGAAGAAGGGGTAAAAAGAGTGGAGACGGTTCTGTTTCTGGGAAAGGGTTGGGCCCCCCCCGGTGCTGGAGCCCCCCGGACTCCGCCACCGCGGCCGACCCGGGGGTCATGCCATCCTTGACCCCGGGAAAGGGCCCTTGCCCCCCCCGGGGTCCGAAACCCGGGCGCCCCTCCGGTCTGCGGTTTTCCAACAACTCAGGGGCCTCGGCTCCAGACGGGGAACCTCGGCTCCTGGAGCCGGGTTTCCCACCCGATTTCCCTCCCTTCCGCCCCCAGGGGACCTCGCTTTTTTCTCCGGCCCACCCCCGGGCCCGGGAACCCGGGGGCCCCAAGGGCCGGGGGTTTCCCCCGGGTTTTGCTCCTAGGGGGGGCCCTTTCGGACAGCCAGTCCCCGGCCCCAGAGCCTGGCTCCAGGTGCCGACGAAAGGGCTCGGGGCTCCGGGCCTCCCGCCGTGTTGCTGGACCCCAGCCAAACCCCGGGCCCTTTTTCCCCGGTCCCGGGAGGGACCCTTCCCGCCGTTCCAAACCGGCGGGAGCCCTTTCCGGGAGCCGCATACTCCCAAAGGGTTTTCAAAGGGCCCACGGTTCCGAACCCCCTCGAGTCAGTCTGGGCACCGGGGGAGGGCCCTTTTTCTTCGGACCCCGGACCCGGTTTCCGACGCGGGGTACCTCCGGGCCCGGCCCTAAACGGGCCCCGCCGGGATAGCCCTTTTAGGGGGTTCCCGGATCCATGGGACCCCGGGGGGGAGGGGCCCTTTTTTGGGCTAGCCTTCCGGGGGGCCCATGATCGCCGGTAAAGGGGGGCCAAGCAAACGGCTCACTTGCGTCCATCCCCCCCCCCCCCCCCAGAAAAGCCTCAAAACCTGGTTTTTGGGCCCCCTTTGGGGGGCCGATCCCCCCAACCCCCGCAGCCCCCTTTCCCTGCCCCTCCCCTCGACCCGGGACTCTTTGGCTTCGGATGATTCGGGGAGGGGGGGGAAAAAGACGGGGGCCCTGAGGCCGTGGAGGTATGGGGTTTCCGGCTGCCGCTCCCTTTTGAAAAAAGGGGTCCCCTCGCGGGACCGCCTCCCAGAGCCTGATCTCATGACGGAGGTTCTTACTCCAAACTGGGCTTTCAGAGGGCCCCTTTAAATCTAATGCCCGGAACCTCCCGGGGCCCGGGTTAGGGGCCACTAACGAGGCTGTCAGTCCGGCCCCCCAGAATTTCCCGGTAGACGTCCAGTGCCAAAATGCATCTGGGATCTCTGGCGGGGAAGCATTCCCGGCGCCCCTTTCCCCCCCCCCAAAAGGGAAATCTAGTCAGGGTCGCAGAGGGGGACTGGGGTCCCTCTTCCCTCCCTCCCTCTGGTCCCCAGGAAAAATCGGAAACCCAAAGGGGGGAGTGGCCCAGGGGCTCGCCCCGGCTGTTTTCCCGGGGGCCTCTTCGCAAGAGGATCGAGGAAAGCCCGTACCAAGCCGATCTAGCGGCCTACCGGGCCCCCCAGTTCTCCTCGGTCTTCCCCCCTTGTGCGGAGGGGCTCCGAGGGGACCCTGCAGATGCCCGGGGCCGGGCGCCAGTTCTCTCACCGGGGGACTTTGGCCCCGCCCTTTTATCTGCTAGGTCCAAATCCCCCCGGGTGGTCTACGACCCAATTTCCCCGAGGAAATCGCCCTGGAAAAGGGTGTGAGGGCCGTTTGGGGGGAAAAATCCTCGATGGCCCCTTCCCCCTTGGGCCTTTTGCCGGGGGCGAGAACCCCTAGAGAGCTACCGGGTTTCTAGCCCCGCCTCTTCGCCAAACCCGTTCCCTTGGGCCCAAAAACGTGGGAGGAGGGCCAAAAGGGACGAAGAGACGGGCCCCGGGGCCCTTTTTCAAAACCCCCGCTAGACCGGTTAAACCCACTCCCCCCCCCCTGCCGCTTCCAAAGCGAAGCCTAAACACAAGAAACCCAAACCCCAAAAAGGCTACCAAAGGGTCTTCCTGGGGGGGGGGGTCCGTCCTGAGGGGGAACCCTTCGGGCCGACCAGGGGGGGACGAGGCGGGGAAATACCAAAGGGGGAGAGGTAGGGGTTGAAAAAACTGACTACCTCCTGTCCACAGTTACAAAAATTTTTATTACATTTCACCCTCAACCTATTTTCACTAAAAAATGATCTAAAATTCCAGCTCATATACTTAAGTATGCCACTGTCACGATTAGGGTTTTATTTACGGGCTTTTCCTTTCCCGATTGGGGGACACTGCCAGTCCTTTGCACCGATGTGTGGGTGTTTTAAAATTGGGCATCACTCCCCCAAAATACCTTTTCCATTTCTGCATTTTCCCCCAAATCCCCGAATTTGATTTTCCATATTCTTCCGCTGTAAATTCAAAGGCTATTTGCATTTTCCCTTTTATGTTCCCTGTCCTTCATTGTTGGTCAACTTACTGCACTTTCTCATATTAAACGGGAAAATAGAAGCATCGAAGCTCTCACCAGGTGTTGCCTCAATTTTAATGAATTTAAAGAAAAACATTAAAATTAAATTTTTAACAAGGGTCTTTTATAGGGGGGGTAAATTGGGAAAAAAACAAATTTTTATTTCGCTTTTTTTTAATAATTTAAAAAAGGCGGGGAAATGAAAGTAGCTTGGGGGACTTTCCCAAAATTTTGGGTCACTTGTCTGGCTGGGGATAAAAAAAACATTTTAAAGGGGAAAACCCCCGTGGAAATTTAAATAAAGGAAAATTTCCCTTTTTCATTCAAGTTCCAAATTCTGGGAAACTTTCCCTTTTTTTGTTTTACAGTATATGAGCATTTTCTGGGTGTCAGGGGAAATTAACAAAACTAATATTTAAATTTTAAACATTTTTTTATTCCCAAAAATTACTATCAGTTTTTTTGGGGCCGGGTTTGGGGGGGGGGTTAGGGGGTGGTAAATTTACTGTACTGAAAAAGTATACAAAACCTTTTTTTTTAAAAACTGGAATTTATACCACCAGGAACATATCATTTGACAACTTTTTTTGGGGGGGGCTGGAATTTTTACTGGTTTCCAAAAATTTACACAAATAAATCATTATTTTAAAAACAAAAAAAAAAAAAGATATTGCAGGTTTTCTATTGAAAATAATGGTTTTTCTCAATAACCATGTGAATTTTTCTACAAAGAAAGTTTTTTTTTGCACTGTAAAATTGTGTTTTTTTAAGGGAAAACTTGTTAAAAACCCAAAAAATTTGATCATGTGGGAAACAACTGCTGTTAAATTCACCCTTCCCTATTAAAACCAAAAAGTAAAATCCAAAGCAAAAGTGGTAGTCTGTGTTGGTTTCCTTCAGTAAAGCAAATAGCTTTTTTCTAAATTTTTTTGGCCTTTTATAGTTAAATTGGTTATTTTCAAAATGTTGCTAAAAATTGTTAAAATGTAAATTAAACCCCGATCTCAAATTTCATTCAAGGATTTGCCCTTGAGTTAAAATTTATTTTACACTCGTTTAAGGCTGTAATATTACTCCTTTTCTTTTTTCAGTAAAAAGGCGTGAAATACATTAAAAATACTTGCAAAAAGGTGAAAATTAATGCCCCCAATTTTTTTTGGGAAAATTTAAAAAGTTTTATTTCTTGTACTTTTTAAAAATTTTCTTTTTTCTTGCAGTGATTTTTCCCCTCACTATCTCTCCCAAAATTATGAAGGGGATGAAAGTCTTCTTACTCTCCCCTCTGATTGGGGGACCTGGATGCTGCTATTTTTTGTGCGTCCCGATCCTTGCCCTTTGTCTACGGGATTGATGCCAAACCCCTTTTTAAGGGGCCCGGATGGATCATAGATTTAAAATTTTTGGGGTTGATTCTGATTGGGCATTTTAAAAGCTCAAGTTTTTCCTATCTGTAGTTAAGGGGCCTTCAACTCACATTTTTGGGGTTTTTTTGGGGTTTGAAAAATGATGCTTTTTGTAATTTCCTTTTGGGATGTTAAAAATTTAGAAGACTTTTTTCTTATGCTCAAAAATTACACAAAGATCGCTAATTTTCTAAAAGTGCAGTGGTTTTAAATTTGGGTTGGGTAATGGGAAATAAACAGCAACTGCACTTTAAAGGGAAACTTTTCTGTAATGCAATTTTTTTCCCTTTTGCTAGGGTATATTTAAACTTGCATTGTTCTTGCACTGCACGGGGATAAGTACTTTTACCCCTAAATACCCAAACCGGGAATTTTCACAGGATTTTTACTGTAATCCAAACCCAAATTTAAAAATTGCTGATTGTAGGGAAATGAAAAAACATGTAAAAATTTGCCCTAGGGGGATACAGTAGTTTTGTAGACAACCTGTCTCTAGTTTATAGTTTTTTGAGGCCCAAATAAGCAAAGTGGGGCCAGAATAGTACAATAAAACACAGAACTTAGCTATTGGGTTAAATGGAGATTAAAATTTCATGAAAGTGATCACCACTGCCCGTTATTAAACAAAAAATTTATTATTTTTTTTTTTTTTTACCAACGTAAAAGTGAAATTTTGGGTAAAAATTTCACTTTTAAAATGAAAAAGGAAACCCTGGGCTTCTGTCCTTGACTTTCAAAGCTTGGGGTAAATGGAGAGGGGTCATCAACCCTTTGGGTCCCTAAATATTGATCTTGTTTAATAGGCT
The DNA here is from genome assembly GCA_029531755.1 of Holothuria leucospilota. Classification (NCBI taxonomy): domain Eukaryota; kingdom Metazoa; phylum Echinodermata; class Holothuroidea; order Aspidochirotida; family Holothuriidae; genus Holothuria; species Holothuria leucospilota. Next base: position 75,470,157 of record CM055962.1, on the reverse strand, counting down.
TGTGCAGTTAAAGTGAAAAAAAAGAGAGGATCTTCTCTAAATTTTTATGTTTAATAAATTTGTCAAAAATTCTTTGCAGGTCTTTTGGAAGGGTGGGATGTGATTGGGGGACGGATTCCTCAGATTAAGTGACAGAAGGTATGTTCCTTTTGTTGGCTCTTGGTGAGCCAAAATGGGGGGAACCCTTACAAGAGTTTTAGAAATATTTCCCGACAGTGGGGAAAAGGAAAGTGCTGCAGAGGACCAAAAAATATGAGCTGCCTAACCCCCATTGGAAAGCCCCAAAAATTTCTTACATATTTGAATTTCTTAGTTTTTTCTAAGAAACCTCATGAATTGAGATTACGCTTTACCCGGGAGGGGTTTTAACCTTCTTTAAGTAAAGGGGGTTTGGGGGGGGTCCCTTTACTTAATGTTTTCCAGAGGGGTTTAACTGGCACTGAAAGATTTGATTAGGTTAAAAACCAAAAAAAGTTTAGTAAAATTTTTTAAGAAGAAATTCTTTTCCGATTTTTCGAGATGAAAAAGTTCATATAAACCCCCAAAAGGTAAAAAAGGGTGTATTTTGGACTGATAAAAAAGACGTTTTTCGCTGGAAAAATAATCCAAACCTCAAAAGTTGTTCAATATTTTTACAACTTTTTCGTTAGCTCATCCAGAGGTTTTTATACTGCCAGGGAATTGTCTGGGAGGGGCCCATTCTCTTTGTTTACAGTATGAAACTCAACTTACATTTTTTTCTGTTGTTTAATGAAAAGGGTTTAAAGGAAATTTTCCCTTTCCGATGGGAAAACCCCTGTTTTGTCAAAATTTCTCCATTTGACAGAATTTTAAATTTGAAAGTTTTGTGCTGGGGTTTTTTTGAAAATTTTTAAAAAAGAAAATGCTTATGATCTGTACTTTTTTTTTTCCCTTGGCGGGTTTCCCGGAATTGAAAAAGAATTTTCTTTTTTAGGGTCTCCCTTTGGAAAGATGGAGATTTGTGGAGTTTACTTTCCCCCCCCCCCTCCTCCTCCTGACGATGGAGTTCCCCTGGAGGGTCCACCTTGTCCAAAAATTTACCTTCTGCCTACCCTTGATAGACTACGTTCAGTTTTCCCTTAAAAAACATCCCCTCGTGAAAAATACATTTTTCAAAAGGGTGTTGGGGGAAATTGGAAGCAACCCAAAATGAAGCGGGTGTTGTGGAGACTCACCCCCAAAAAATTGCTGTTAAAATAGAATGGGAGGGTGCAAACCCGGGGACACTGTGAAAACTGCCGAGAAGATTTAGTAGAGATCACAAATGTGGTCAACTCATCGTCAGCCAACAACCCCCCTACCCCAAAAATTCTGATGTGGGTAGGCCCAGTTTAAAATTCCCCCTCAAGTCCCTTTTACTGCACCCCCAAAAGTAATGCCCAAAGCCCTTTCCCCCCACCTTTCATCCTCCAACGGGTCGCCCTTTGAAAACCTTCATCCTTCTTTGGCCTAGTCCTCCCCTTCGGAAAGTCCCTTCAAAGGATTACCACATCCCAAGGATTTTGGGGGTGGAAACCTTTTATGATGTTTTTTTGGGGCTTGTCATTGTTACTAGGGAAAAAAGGGACAGAATTTTCAACACCCAAAATGGACTTTAAAGAAAAGGCCCTGTTGTTTGAAAAAGAATGGTACGGAAGCACAATCTCAAACGAGTCCCCCACGAGCACGTAAACCCTTTTATTCACAGTACCCACGTCAGAACAGCATTTCACTGGGTTTGTCATGGGAAAGGTAAAAACAGTGTTATAAGCAGAGTTCCAAAACAGGCTCCCCACAGCTTTAACTCCACTAAGCTGATCGAACTGTGCGTTTGATAAATTAAAAAAATTTTATTTGGCAAATATTTTTAAAAAGGGTTTTTATTTTTTACTAAAGGGGTTAAAAAAGTGCCGGGCCCCAGCAAAGGGCTTGTGAATGGGGCTCAAAAAAGGGGAAAAATCTGAAAAGGTTGAAGTCAGTGAAGGGGGATGGATAAAGTATCAAGAAAAACTTCTAGAAGGGAACTTATTGTATAAAACTTCCCCCCCTTTTTAAAAATTGTTTTTTACATTGTTCTTGCCTCCCTTACCAGAGGGGGGCATTTGAAAATATTATTGTATCAGTTTTCACTATCTGTATAAAAAAGTATTATTGTCAAAGCAGTTTTATACATAACTTTAAATATTCCCTTTTACATCCTAAAAATTGGGTTCCCCTCACTTTCCCTAGGACTTGTTGGAGTATGGTTTCTCGCAGAGCAGTCACTTTTTCCCCTTCCGCCCCAGTTTGGGGCCCCTGAGAGCTGCTAACCAAATTATATTTTTGGGAAAAAATTTTACCCGTTGTGAGTTTAATTGAATCTTTAAGAAGGTATGAAAACATTTGTTGAGAAAGGGAAAGATTACTATTAGTATCTATCTCAAAACCCTCGAAAGGGTTTCAATTTACATTTTCTGCATACTTCCCTTTGAAGAGAATTTTTGAATGTGACAACGATTGTTTTTGGGGCAATTATTTTTGCATAAAACTGATTACCTTTGTGTTTCATTTTATTCCAAATTTTCTCCTCGGGCCTGGGGGGGGGGTGGGGGGGGGGGGGGGTGGGGGGGGGGGGGGGTGGGGGGGGGGGGGGGTGGGGGGGGGGGGGGGTGGGGGGGGGGGGGGGTGGGGGGGGGGGGGGGTGGGGGGGGGGGGGGGTGGGGGGGGGGGGGGGTGGGGGGGGGGGGGGGTGGGGGGGGGGGGGGGTGGGGGGGGGGGGGGGTGGGGGGGGGGGGGGGTGGGGGGGGGGGGGGGTGGGGGGGGGGGGGGGTGGGGGGGGGGGGGGGTGGGGGGGGGGGGGGGTGGGGGGGGGGGGGGGTGGGGGGGGGGGGGGGTGGGGGGGGGGGGGGGTGGGGGGGGGGGGGGGTGGGGGGGGGGGGGGGTGGGGGGGGGGGGGGGTGGGGGGGGGGGGGGGTGGGGGGGGGGGGGGGTGGGGGGGGGGGGGGGTGGGGGGGGGGGGGGGTGGGGGGGGGGGGGGGTGGGGGGGGGGGGGGGTGGGGGGGGGGGGGGGTGGGGGGGGGGGGGGGTGGGGGGGGAATGGGACCTCCAGCGTCAAAGCATTGGCCCCGGCAGTTGTTCAATGAGAGAGTCAGTCTTTGGAGGACACCTTTTATAGCACCAACTATTGTATTTGCCGTAATATTCGGAATTTCATAGAATCCAACAAAATCTTCATTGGGTTCCAAGGCCTGGTCTATCCATCTCAGGCAAATCGTAAGCTGCTCCTTATTGGAAGCATCAGTGCATTCATCTGCTAAAATTGAGAAAAACTTTGCATCGCTTACAGAATCAGCGATGTCGCATAAAATATCTGTTGCCATAATCCTTACAATTTCATTTTGAATATCATGTGAAGTGTACTTGTCTCGCTTTTTCTTCATCCAATCACATAAATGTGGGTCATCAGCCGCTCTCAACTTAAGGAGTTGTAAGAAATTTCCAGATTCTTCATTCCCTTGAAAAGCCAGACCCTGTCGACTTAGGAACTTAACATTCTCCAAGATTTTTATGAATATCATACGGTTTTTCTTCCGTTCCTCTGCGAAAGTGGCATCCATCTTTTCCCCGATATCCCCATACATCCTTTGAGATTCTGCATGCCCGTGGCTCAAAACCACTGAAAGTGGACAATTGGGATTTCCGAATTTTGCAAAAATGAAATGGTTGCAAACTTGTTCTAATCATTATAGAATCAACGAAAACACTTCAAACTTTTATTCAGTGAAATATGAGCACGTAATCTCGAGAACTTTATTTTCTATCACAAGTGAATGTTAACAGGTAAACCACAACAATGAAACCTACGTTACTACGTGATTTTAAGTCCCGAAGCTATTTTTATGAATTTGATGCACATTGCTGAGAATGTTTAACGGCAGATTGAAAGACTGTGTGAAACGAATTATTCCAAGTTAACATACTTTTTAATGTTACTTTCACGCGGCCATTTAAAGCGTTGTTTATACTTACGACCACAAATTCGAAAAAATTCGCTCAAACTTCACTTTGTATTGTTTTAAATATCTTTTGGATGCTTGAATAATTGTACCTTAGCAATAGATGGCCAGTTGCCCAAACTGATCCTCTTAACATCTGTTGTTAAACAATTTCCATAGAGATTATACTAGAAAACCACTGTTCAAGCTATATAAACATTGGTAACGCTAATGTTGACGTGAAATGGTAAGCGTAAGTTGCATAATATTGTAAACGCCGCACCAAAGCTATATACTCAATAGGTGAGAAAACGGTGCCTTAGGAAGTTGCTAACATACCACCCACACCACCCCACAACCCCACCAACAGTGAAAACATTTTTGTATGATGTCTGTTTCTTAGCATTAAGGTGAGAGCTCCACGATAGCAATCTCCCCTCAACATCTAGGACCGCACAAGTAAGCTTTGAATTCCCTTATAGCAGAACAAAACGGTTCTATACAAGAATTACTTTTAAATAGGGAGTTATTCCGGAAACGCTCGCAATTTTAAATTCCCCCCCCCCCCCCCCCCTCTCAAGATCATCACGAACTTAAAAACACACATGTACGTTTATATCGAGTGAAATTGTTGTTTACATGGCTTATCATACGGGGTAAACATATTACCTTAAGCATATTTACGGCAACTAAGGGCTTACTGTCTATGATACAGTATAAGTTGTAGTAGCAGGCCGAAGCGCGTAACGTATGTTTTCTTTATACAGGAATATGTAGTCTAGAGTTAATAATCTTTCCTCAGGTTGAATATTCATCTTTTCAGATTTTCAAGCATCTAGTTCGGGAATAAAGGTCAGGACCTAATGGCTGAAGTCATCGCACCAACTTTTTTCTCTTTTAAACTAAGACAACGTTATGTAATCCGAGTTTTGAACAATTTTAATAGTGGTCTAAGAAAGGTAACTAGGAGTCCAACGATCGTCTTAAGATATTATTACACGCAAACTTGTAACAATATAACTACAGGTTCAAACGTGTCATAAAGCATCAATATCGCTTGGACAATTATAACAATTTTCGTGCTAGATGTTCGCTGACCGCTTGAGAATAAAGTTAAATCTCCTAATTCCCTCCTTTAGGCGACGCTGTTGATTGAATAACAGATTAGCTTTTCTCTAGTTTATTAGAAGCTCTTAGGGCGATGCCCTGCTCATTTGTTATCGCCCAAAAAGTCTCTTTGAAAGACGGGCCATAGGCAGCATCAATAGCGACAGAAGCTACTTGTTCATGCATGGAACCCCAAATTATTCTATCGCTTTATGTAGAGGAGCCATTTGAAAGTGTTTTGGCCCCTTTGAGGTGCCTTTCCCACTACCTGGCCCAGACCTCATGAAATTTATAGTTCGCAGACAGTCTTCTGCATGCATCCTCAATAACGCTTTGTCGGCCTATGAAACCAGTTCGTCCAATACAGTACACTGCTGCAGACCGCAGTACATCTGGGAGTACAGTAACGCCAGTGGCTACTGCCTTCGACTGAAGCAGTAAGTAACATTTGGTAATGGGGTCTGCGCGTGAGTAGGTCACCCAAGCGGTATGTATCATTATAGAGTCCCCTACGCTAACCACAAGCCAAGCCATGCACTAACATGTTTAATGACTGGATGGATCAGGCTTCTGCCGAATTGCATAGAAACACTTATCCACAATAACATAGAAAGATGACGAATTAGACATAGGCTTTTGATCACGCTACCTCCAACAACATCTGTCGTGCAATTTTAAAAGTGGCCCTGCTCATTGCTTTCACATAGTAAGAGGCCCTTACCTTCTTGGTGATTTCCTGAGGCGTTTGGCGGCCCAACAGATCGTCTTTAGCTGACATAAAACATATTCAATGTCACCTGTGCTGGGTCTTCAATCCGCTATCTTGAGTTATGCACGCCGGATGACGCTATAAAGTCTAATTTGCATCCTGTATACACAGCCTCAGCTTCCCTTGTTTATCAGCGGCTATCATCTGGGCAAGTGCACTTCATTCACTAAGTAGCCATTGTCTATCTTATGGCCACGGGTCGCTATGCGTCGAGCACGGCCCTCTCTTCCAGTGCTTCGGTCCTTCAAACGTAGCTTTCCCACTAGGACGCCAAAGTATCCATTAAACAGTGCACTCCATGATGGTCACATCAGTTCAAGTGAATAATAATTGTTTTGTTCTGCTAGCCTACATGCGGGGCCATGTTGTGCGACTGTCTCGTATGTCCCAGTAATAGAGACATCCGTTTCAGGCTAGGTGATCGATATATTCACGCAAATCGCACGCCCACATAGGTCGCTTGACGTATCAGAAAACTATGGGGCTAGTTTAGCCTATAGTGATTTTTTGTCATCGGACACTGTCCTACAAAGGCATATGTCGCTTTTAAGTTTGATTTTCCCGTCTACGGCTAGTACATAACACATAGGGATGAAGGGGTGTACGCCTCGTCTCACTTGCCGTCGCCAGTATCGTTCTACCCTTCTAGCACTTCTTCTAAAGGGTACGCCACGTATAATTTTCCCGGGCAAAGTCCATTTGTACTAAGCATTCATCTTTAATTTACAATTTTTCTTATAGCTTGGTTACCTGGGGGTGATTTTTTCTAACGTTGCATACGTTACTGCGTCTTTTTAATAGCGCGCTCAACAGTGGTCTTACCTGTGTCGATTTGGGTACAAGTTTGGTCGCTTTTTCCTCTGCTGTTATATGAAGAGCTCCGAAAACTCATCTTTCCCCCTTCTTCTTACCTTCACAAAACTTTGTCTCTTTTAAAGTTTTGTTTTCCTCTTCTTCCTTGGTCTGAAGATAACTCCTCCCCCACTACTTCAATAGTGGACAAGATACCGCTCCTTTTTTCTGTCATCAGTGTATCCCATCATTTTGTTAATTGCACCTTTCGTTGTTATTCTTGTGATAAACTCTTCGGGTTTTCTTCTTTCGTTACCAGAAGCCAAGTGCTTTTCAAGTGCTTTTGGGTCAATTTCAGTAGTGCCATGTTCTGCATAGTTTTTTGACATAAACTGGTGGCATTCTAACATGCATATTGTACTTCAAACTTGAATTATGAACGTTTGTGAGGGAGGCCGAATTCGTTGAAATTATGGCGTTTAAATGAAACGCGTCGTTTCTCAACATGTCTCTGATTTATACTTCACGGTATAAAATTGGGCCAGCGTTAGTCATTCAACACTCTTATCTGGGCCTTACACAGTTCTCCTGCATTTTACATGCGCTCTGTTTCTTCCTTTGTCCCGGCATTAGACGAGAATTGTCATTCCCGTGAAAGAAATTTGACCACGGATCATCATGAAAAGGCATGTTCCATGACCGTCGAATTATGGCGTTTTTTTTGAAGTACACTTGTGTCCCCATTTTTTACTTCGAACACGTGGCCAGGTTTTGTCCCTTTTTTCAATCCGGTTTGTTTGCTAGCAGTAACGTATCAGTCTATAATTCTTCAAGTACCTTCTTCCTGTCAAACAATCTGGGTTTGAGTACGCGCTTTTTTACGTTTTTGTATTTTTTTTTTCGATTTTAGTTTTGTGAAGGCTTCCCTCCCGAATTTCATCAAGAAACAACGTTCGTGGTGAAATGTGAGGCTACTTTTTAAATTTTGTTTGGAACAGAACCTTGGAGACGGAGACCAGTATCTCTTAATTGCGAATGGCTGTTTTTGATCTTGGGGTCGTTTTAATGTTCGTCTGTTTTCTCTACAATCGGGATTTTCTTCACAAGCTCGTTCGTAACGTTTTAGCCCCTTAGCGTTTTTATTTTTTCTTTTCAAGCCGACTGAAGTTTCAACTGCTAATTGTTGAATACGCCCTGTGTGCCTTGGCTGAAGGGCCCTACCATTGGTTTCTTTTTTCCTGGTTTGAACAACTTTTTTTCCTTGAACTGGAACTTCACAAGGAGAGGGGTAACGCTGTGATTGACTAGGGCCTGCAGTCTCTGAGGGGACCCAGTCAGAAATAGCTGAGGTCACACTCTTCCTCTTCAAAATCTGGATTGAGTGGTTTTCCCCGAGAATTGCCATCTTCATTCAAAATCTGTTCTAAAGAGTTTGTGTTGCTTCCCTCGTTTATTTTTTTTATATTTAATAAAAGCCCTGTGGTTTTTCGAACCCTAATGTTCACTTTCTCCGTTCTCCCGCGCTCTCTCTTCTGTCTGGTCGCTGTGTAAGTTGCAGCCAACAGGAAACGTAGTACTTCTTTTTGGTCGCTCGCTTTCCTGCTTTCAGGAAGACTGCTTGACCCAACTTTTGCTTCTTTCCGTTGTCGGTAATTTCGGCCTGAATTTGGGCTGTTGTTTTAACCCCATACGTTGACTAATTGGTGACCTAAAAGGAATAAGTAGATGTACAAGAAAGTAAAACAAAATATCGTTTGTTTACAACATTAATAGTTGTTTCTTTCAAACCTCTCAATCAAATCTTGAAATAAAAAGCAATGGCATTATCACTATAACATATCTGCAGTTAACCATACGTTTTACCAATCGTTGGGAATGGAGTGGTTAAGTCATCAAGGAAGTTCAGGGTAAAGGAATATTATTACCACGCGTGGAAAGTGTGCTTGTAATTAATTATAAAAATTTTGAACTTTCCCAGGTTATCAGGCAATTTCTTTTTAGGTAGTAAATAATTTTTAAATATATGATGGTTTTCATGAAACCTACGTTACCATGAGAACTTAACGGTCCTTGTCTTAAGCCACAAGCCTTCGACTTGGGTTTGTATGTGCTTGGTTATACATTCGTGAGGTTTGTTCTGCTCCATTAAAATAGGTTATACAACTGCCTGCATAGGACAATTATTCATTTTCTTCGGTAATAGTTACCGTTAACAGCACAAAAGAAAATTATCGAAAACCTACGTTTTTTACATTCATCAGATGACATCTACAGTTTACCTTTTTAGTACGGTGTAGTGCATGCTTTCACCGTTTAGCGTCTTAACGAAGCAAACGCTGTGTAAATCCGGCTCTCCAATTTCAACTGTTGCATTCTTTTTTGTAAATAATGTGTACTATTTAGTGCCTTCAAAAAGTCCTTAAATACCTTTTGGCTTGTGACAATTTTTCAAGCCATTATTAAACAATTTAAAAATCTTAAACCTTGGAATGTGAAATAATAATCCCACTTTGCTTCAGGGCGTGTTGCACGTGCTCTATAAGCCGTTACCCGTCCATATTGTTTTACATTAACTATTCCCTCAGAGTGTGTGTGGCACTTTGAGAATACTATTTATCCGCTTCTCTTAATTATCGGACACTATATTTATACAATTTTAATCCAATGATTGCTAACTGTTGGTGGGTAACGTATGTTTTCCAGTCACGTAAATTTCAATTTGAACTTTGGCGGTCTTCAAACACCTGTGATGACACGTTCTCTAATCACACGAATTTGCTCAAAACGTAGTTCAGGGTACCAAGGTGCTTACGGTTAATGCCAAACAGATCAATAGCCACTTGATTGGTCATTGTGATAAGAAGTTGTAACGTAGGTTACATTCACCTTAACTATTCGGGTCAAATGCACTGCAGAATTTTTTAAATCGTTTTCTTCAAAATAGAGATTCTGGAAGCATAAATCCCGGTTCACCTAGAAAATAAAATAGTATATAATCTACCCTTAGGAAAGAAACTTCATCGGAAAGGTAACACCGTTATTAGAGGATTGTTGATTGGATAATATGGTCCGGTAACGTATGTTAACATGAACAATTTGCGACATATATTTTCAATTTTAAAAATTATTTGACTTAAACAGAAGTATCATGTGTCGAAAGCTTTTTTTCCTCTCGTAAAAATACGACAGGTTTGGTGTTTTTACAAATAAATCAAACGTGAAAGAGACTCTCCAAATTCCGGGCGACAACCCAAAGTATAAAAAAATAATTGGATTTGCGAACATATGATTTTGACGCGTTCCATGAAAGTTAGAAAACTATAAAATTTATGAATAGCTGACTTAAGCAGTTGCAAATTTCAGACATAATAGCTCGGAATGTGCTTTATCACTCGTATGATTGATATTGATAAATACTTCTACAAATTTGGAATAATTCTGCATCAAACATGTGCGACATGCATTTCAGCTAATTGTCCGTTTTTAGTGGTTTTGACCCTCCATGGCAAGACGATGACAAGTAGATTTTTGGTGATCCCTGAATTTTTCCAAAGCCTTCTTCCAGTTGCAAAATCCTTCCACCAGAAACGCCTTTTCGGAGCTTCTGGCATTGAATGATTTCTTCTGCTTATCAGCTGTAACACAAGTATGGCAGAGCACAGAGTCATTTGTTTCTGAATAGTGGAGCCAAGGAAAGGACCTGAACCAGTGAGTCTGGAAAGCTCGATTTTGTTTTCCGTATGTCCTGGCAGGGAAACTAAATTCAGACGGCTGATGTGGTCCAGGTGGGACACCCGGTTCATCATTAGAAGGCTGAGACTGGTCACTTATATTGGCATTAGGTACTGAATATGAAGTGCACGTTTGCATTTCCTCAATTTCGGAGGAGTCTGGGGTTTTTGTTGATAACTTTGAGTCCGACCCCGATTGCTCAGATGATGTTGTCGGTGTAGTGTCTACACATTGTACTTTTTTCAGAAAAAAAAGATGCAATGTTTGGTTGCACTTGCTGCTTTTTGGTGTTCTTTTCCAAATTTTGAAATCTGCAGATCTCCTGCAATCTGGAGCATTTCAGAGGACTTTTGAACACAACAGGAGTCCTTTTTCCCCGGGAATTCCACACAGTACACCACTTTTTGGTTTTGATGAAAAGAGAAACCTATGCAGTCATGATGGCGTGTGTGTGTATGTATGTGTGTATGTGCGAGTGTGTGTATGCGTGTATGTGTGTGTGTGTTTGTGACACTTCTTGTTTACACGATATCTCAAGTCGGGAAACTCTGACAGTTCTCAAAGTTGGTAGGTAGATGCCCCATATTGAGAGGAAGAACCCTATTGTTTTTGGTGGAGGTCATAGGTCATTTGGGGTCACCAGGGGTCAAACTCTGAAAACCTTGTTTACACGGTATCTCAAGTTAGGAAGCTTGGATAGATTTCATATTTGGTATGTGGATGCATTATGGTGAGAGGAAGAATCCTATTGTTTTTGGTGGAGGTCAAAGGTCATTTGGGGTCACCAGGGATGGAACTCTGAAAACCTTGTTTACACGATATCTCAAGGTAAGAAGTTTGGGGAGACTTCATACTTGGTGTGTGTGGATGCGTCATAATGAGAGGAAGAACCCTATCATTTTTGGTGGAGGTCAAAGGTCATTTAGGGTCACCAGGGGTCAAACCCTGAAAACCTTGTTTACACGATATCTCAAGATAGGAAGCCTGGATAGACTTCATACTTGGCGTTTTGATGCATTATGGTGAGTTAGTTAGATGAGGTTTAACGTCCCAGTTTCCAACCAATTGGTTCAAGCCGAGATGACCACGGCCTTTTTTCCAGTTGGTGAGAGGAAGAACCCCATTGTTTTTGGTGGAGGTCAAAGGTCATTTGGGGTCACCAGGGGTTAAACTCTGAAAACCTTGTTTACACGATATCTCAAGGTAGGAACCTTGGATAGATATCATACTCAACATGTGGATGCATAATCTTCAGAGGTACAAACATATTGTTTTTTGGTGGAGGTCAAAGGTCATTTGGGTTACCAAGGGGTCAAAATCTGAAAACCTTGTTAACAGGGTATCTCGAAGTAGGAAGTTTAGATAGATTTCATAGGTAGTATGTGGATGCCTTATGGTCAGAGGTGGAACCATATCATTTTTGGTGGAGGTTAAAGGTCAAATGGGTCAAAGGTCAAATGGGTCCACTGGGGGTCAACCTCTGAAAAGCTTGTTAACATGATATCTCAAGGTAGGAAGCTTGGATAGATTTCATACATAGTATGTGGATGACTTATGGTGAGAGGAAGTACCCTATTTTTTATGGTGGAGGTCAAAGGTCATCTGGGGTCAAACTCTGAAAACCTTGTTTACAAGATAGCTCAAGTTAGGAAGGTTAAATACTTCCCATGGTGTTGCATTTAATCTATCAGAAAACCCCTATGAGTTTTGTCAGAAATCAGAGGCCAGCTGAAATCACCAGAGGCCATTAAGCAAAAATTCCCTAGAATTCCCATGGTCAAATATGAACATGAAACTGTAATTTTCCAGCACTTTAAGATCACATTCAACCAATGACTGAAAGAAACAGGACATCTTGGCGTTATTTGGGATTACACATTAAGTGCTATATTCATCGAAACCACAATGCATTTTTGCATTCTGGTTGAGAAAAAAAATCATACATGTACTTTGGTAGTAGAATAACCTACATGTACTGTCAGACTGTCTGGCTTCAGATTATACTGATTTTGATATAAACCTTTTCAAAACAAATGTTGTTCCATTAAAACAATGTTAGGCACCAGATAATAAACAATAAGAATGATCATGCAGTGAACATGGTTAAATTTCTGAAATTAGGTTTCGAAAAAATTTATCGCCTGCTCTTCTCTGTTCTTCCTGTCTCTTAAAAGTTGCAACTGGGAAGCGTAAATGAACGTTGAACTTACACGGAGCACAAGCACTTACGAGCAGACGTATAGCCTGTAGGCCTTACAATACACTGTGTGTACAACGCGAGCGTACCATTGTGTTAGTGTGCGCATGACGAACACACAGTCAGCAACTCGCCGCTGTGGATGTCTTATATTATATCTAGTTCAATGATGTCCACGGGCACAATGACATAACCATACCTGCGCATTTTTTGAGCTTATTATCTCATCACCCCACATAGTATATGAGATATTGTGGTCAGTTTGGGCATGTATACATTCTATGACATAAGTGAAAAGGTTTTATTATCCTGATAAAGTTGAACGGAAATTCGGCCTCGATTTGTCAAGATAAAAAATATTCTGCTGACCCTTCAAACACAGGGCTGGAAAAGTGGACCTCCCTGAGGTTGGGGTGGGTCGTTCGAACGCTCCGACCCCCCCTGGCTATGGGCCTGCCATTCGTCAGGCTTTTCACCTGACAGTCCGGCTTTCGAGCAGCCTGTCCTCCATTTGGGTTCACAGGGCACAAGACGTTGAATATTCCTCCATTCTGAAAATTCTACTGTAAACCTCCCCCATGCACAAATTTTCAGAGATAATTTCATTTTCAGACACAACATAACAATTTCACAGAACACCGGAAAGGGCCGCTTCAGGCCATCTGAGGAGATTGTGAAGCCAAAAAGGTTCTGGTACACTACACTCCAACTCATGGTGGCGCTCCACTTAGACAGTTGTTAAGGTTGTCCTCCTTTTCTGTCATTGGGAAGTGGTCACCCTAGTAGCATTGATCATTAAAGCTAATTAGAGTGAAATTTCTCTCCAACCTCTATCTATGACCATAGCTGATAAATCAGAGGTGAAAAATCATCTCAATGAAAAGACATTCATTTTTCATATTTATATGGTAATACCTAAAATTGCTCCCAACATCATATTACAAACCATACCCAATGCTCATGGTATGTTTCTCTTAAAGAAATGCATGCAACAACGTTCATTTCAAATTACAGTACTACAACAGCAAATAACATTAATAAATTCCTAGCAAGTGTCTGTCCAATCAGTTCCACCCCACTAATAAGGATGGCAGTGTCCACCCAACTTGTGCTACCAGAAAAAGTATACAATATGTAATGTTGTCTACATCCTTATCCTACACAGTGTATTACCAGAAAATACATAATGCACCATATATGGTAGCTTTAGCACCATAACATGATCATGGCCAGTGCAAACAGCCAGCCATAGCAGCTAGTTAGTTACAAGATATATTTATTTCAGGGATGAGGAGGATACATAACTGTTACTACTGTCAAAATAACTCTTCCTACCAGTCAAAGAAACTATGGGTTCTTGTCTTCTAGCTTACACAAACTGCACTGATCAGACAAACACACACGTGATGGTCGCAGCCGTAACCTCTTTCCTAGCAATGACCCAAAAAGTAAGTAATGCATTGTGTGAGGAAACCCTTCAGTTGTCAGTGTTTTGAGAAGTCGTTTAGCATGGGCCAGTCATCTGTAAAATTCCTGCAAAGGCTTGTGCACTGCAGCTAATGTCATATGTCTGAGGAGTCAAATTAACATGAATTTGCCAGGAAAATTCATGAAATGAATCCTATATGTTAGAAACCTGAAAGGACTTAACACATAACTGACTAGTTTTAGATATACTCACTCAAAAACTCACGAAGGCTGTTTGCAATACAAGTGAGAGCCTTGAAACAGTTCTCAAGGAGCTATGGGCACCAAGGGACATATGCAAGATTCTTTTGAATTAATTTTTGCTTGGTACTGCCATACACTGTGAAACATTTCTAATAGCAACTTACATATTGTGAATCACAGGCACACAAGTTATAAATTTTGATATTACTGTTTGATTTTGCATAAAGTTCATTCAGTTATCAAAGACTGGGAAATATTGCCTAATATTGTAAGGCTTCTCTGGGTTTTACTAAAGGCAATACTTGCATATTAAGCATTGATATTGAGAAATGTTACTATATAGATTTAATATTAAATTTGTATTTTTTTTTTCTTTTTTGATGTGAAGATGGGTATTATTAGTATACATCAGGTATTACATATAATTAAATGTCATTCAGTTTTGTTATGGTGAAATGATTGCTATTTATTCAGGGTGCATGGTTGTTTGACACTTGCTATTGTCATCATCAGATTACATATTTCATCAGATCTTAAGGTATTGTACCTTTGCTATTATCATATCAAAGATAACACTGTGAGATGTGTAAAAGATTAAAATATGCTTTTCACACCTGCAGTTATTACATCTGAACAGATTTTATCACATGTGAGTTATAAACCATTTTTTTTATTTGATATCACTTTACCAAGTTTTTGTATGTTAGAAATGTAACAGGGTCAGCCTATTTATTAAAGTTGCTGTGCACAAGAAACAATATGACATTGTCATGTCACACCTGATTTTTTAGTAAAATGAAGTTGTACTGTAATTAGATGTGGCCAGGTGCAATTGAGATTTCAGTAGTATAGGTCATTTTGACTTTGATAATGTAAATTCATATATTATGTGGAAGTTTACTCAGGGTAAAAAGATCAATTTGACACTCTTCAAATTAGTCAATGAGATGAGTGATTAAAATCCTGCATGGCAACAGTTTGCTTTGCTGCTAGCAAGTTCAATAAATTAGTAAATACTAAAAATTTTGACATCACTGAGCCTGTAGCTTTTCTTGTTATTTTTGTAACACCGCAGGCTATCTGGTACAAAGAAGGACTTGAGTGTCCCTTCATGTGTCTTTTCTTAACAATCTGATCAGCTTCCCTTTATCTCGGATGGGATACCGTACATTCAAGGTGAAGAAACTGGTTGCTTTGAAATATACCAAGTACTTTTTAGTCACAACCAGGGTTGGGAAGTAACGAGTTACAAGTAACGTCGTTACTGTAACGAGTTACATTTTGTGTAATGGAACCCTGTAACGAGTTACATTTGCATTTCAGTAACGGGGCAAGTAACTAGTTACAATTCTGTGTGAAAGTAACTGTAACAGGTTACGTTTGGGTCCCGTTACTTTCCTGTTACAAATAGTCAAAATGACCACAAATTGCATTGTATTCGAAGTAGTGACAGAAAATATTCAAATTGATGACACTTTGGTAGTAAAATGTAAAATTATTTTCGATATATTTATCATTCATCGCTATTATCGACGTCGCCCTCGTCAACCTCAATTATATTCGCGATTAGAATCAGAAGTTGATATTAGATGCACAAGCTGCAGGCTTACAGGGTCACTTGACTGTCTATTGAACTAAGTTTAAAATTGATTTGTGTGTCAAATTACTTATTAGACAGATCAATGCTTATTATCCATGAGACCGAATCTTTGTGCGATTTGTTGAGAAATACTGAACGGTCCTCTGGCAAACTAAGGCCCAGCTGACTTTATATAGTATGTATACTAAGTAAAGTTAGCTAGGCCTTATTTTACTCATATTGTCCTTTAGAGGACACAGTGGAGAGAGTGCACTGTGAGAAACGGGCTGGCCCATAGGCATTCAAATACCAGGCTTACTTTGAAAGTTTAATCATTGCCTCATAAAACGTTAGGGCTGGACCCGAGTCCACACTATCCTAGTCGGAACTAACAGCGATTCTAGATTCCCGAATCTTTCCGAGCATGGTACTACCCCTCAAATTCCTGCCAGTTCTGATACCAATGGCACCAATTCCGAGACATGTCTTTTTGCCAGTGTATAGCAAATCAAACATACAGATGTTTTACTTCTATCGTACATGTCCACCATTCATAAAAACATCGTTTGTACTCACTTCCATAGCCTGACCTCAGTTATTTAGTTGATTGTGTGTGACAGTATTTTACACCTGTGCATTGTGCACAAATAGAATTTTAAACACTTTAAATGTAACTTTCATATCTGATAACTCGGCTGGAATGAACTCCGAGTCCGAGTCCGAGTTTAAGTCCAGTTACATTACATTCCGTAAAAATTTTGATTCTGGAACCTTCTGTTCCGGGCAAATTCCTAATCTAGAAAAACGCTCTAGATACCGGCATTAAGCTA
This sequence comes from Holothuria leucospilota, assembly GCA_029531755.1. Classification (NCBI taxonomy): domain Eukaryota; kingdom Metazoa; phylum Echinodermata; class Holothuroidea; order Aspidochirotida; family Holothuriidae; genus Holothuria; species Holothuria leucospilota. Next base: position 75,453,506 of record CM055962.1, on the reverse strand, counting down.
ACCGAATCCGGACTCGTGCGTTGGAGCCCAGTAAATTATACGGTGCCAAGCGTCGGTAAACACCGTGCATCCATTTATGTATCTAATTTAAAATGTATGGTCTTATTTGATGGATCAAACGTATGAATTTGGGCTATGTCATAATCTTTTCACTGTCCGTAACTCCTTACACTGGACTAATAGTAAGGTTAATATAAAAAACAGCAGAATATTGAAATGGTCAATGGCGTTTAAAGTATCCAAACAAGCTAATTGAAGGAGAAGAGAAGTGTCCGACTTAAAGCTTCACCTATTGTAAAGGGAAAGTGAATTATGGGCGTATGGTCTGCATGTATAAACTACGTAGTATCACCATTTCTATGCATAGTTTTATATCGACACAATGTGAAACTTGAAATTTATGCGGAAATATCACTTAGCTCAACCTTAGGGGCGAGGTTTTAAAATTTTGCTGTTAACAAATATATTCATCCTCGTATTATACCATATTTATGCCCTTGAGGAGTGAAGACTTAAATTACTGCTAAAACAATGCTCCCCCTTTTTCATAGCCTCTAACCCCTCTAAATTAGCCGACTGTGTGATGGGAGTATAAAGATTTCCACCCTCACAGAAGTACTGTCGTAACTGGAAAAGTTTTGGTTATAACCTTATTCGTCTAACAAATAGTTTGCGTAAGCTTCGACACAGTATTATGATTCGCTGCTTCATGATGAGCGTTAGGAGCCTCTGCGAGAATGCCCATTGAAGATCAGCTAGCATCATTGACTTTCTTTGGGGAACACCTAAGGATAACCGGCACAAATGAGGTGTCGGTCGTCTCCTGTGCCCCCTTCCTACTATATAATTATGCCCCCTCCATTTCAGGTAACGAGGTACCGTATATTCAACTTGAAGTAACTAGTTACTTTTGAAATGTAGCTAGTTACTTTTCAGACAAAAGTAACTGTAACTAGTTACTTTTTCAACATTTTAACTAATAACTGTAACGAGTTACAATTTATGGCATTAACTGTAACTATAACGAGTTACTTTCAAAGTGTAACGGGAACAACCCTGGTCACAACTGGTGTTACAACTTTGTGGAAATAACTGTAACGAGTTATTTTCAAAGTTTCAGGGGAACAACCATGGTCTGTACTTATCTGGTTAACTTTTCTAAAACTCAGCTGTCCTTTGAAGATGATAACTGGGTTAAGGAGATTCATTTGCTGCTGATCGTCACTGTGAAACCAGGCAGGAGGTTCTAGGTGCAGGAAACGAGGCAAGCCTTGAAATGACAATCAAAAGTTTTCTAATCACGAAAGAGCTAACTGAAATTCCTATCGCTTGATGAAGAGAGGGTGATAGATACTAAAAATGGTCAATGTTGACTATATTGTATGGCACTGCTGAAAGTCAGTTCTCTTCAAGGGGAGAAGTAAGGTAACTCAACGTGTTTGAATTTATAACTATGAAATTTTAAATTCCTTGGTTATACTGAGTGGGGCTTAGTCACGTGTCCTTGGCACAAAATCAAAAAATGATGGTTATGTTGAGACTGGGCAATTTAAACATGAAGAACATGCATCCTTAGTCGACTTTTTTCATAGTAAGTTGGAACTACAAGTCGGACTCCCCTCTTCTTATTCCGTGAATGGTTTTTTCATTAGTTTTGTTAGGATACATGTAACTTCAGTTCAACTGAACTGACTTGGTTGAACATCTCAGTATTCCTCTGTTTCCGTGTAAGAAGTTACTGAGATATTCCAAAATTTTGATGTAGCCTAAATTTACACTTCTGATTCGTCTAGTTAAGGATACCATCCATTTTAGAAATGAATGAACGCACAGTAACTGAATCTTGGTACCATACAATAAAGCAAGCTGTAATGCCCGAGCTAGCACTGAGACTCAATCAAGGGCGGCATGCAGGGGCCGCATACTCTTGAATTTGACCGACTACATTTCGGTGACCAACTCCCATTGCCATAGTTATATATAGCTATACGGTTCGAAATTCTGGGGACCTTTTTTTTTTTTTTTTACTTTTCGGGCAGTTTTTACTTAACTTTTAGGACGCAGGGGGCGCATTTTTCTTGTATTGAGGGGCGCTAGACTGGTCATAGGGGGGGGGGGGCAGTTGACCCTAGTTGCCCCCCCTGGATCCGCCCTTGGACTCAATCCCAGACTCTTCCCATTCAGTAGACTCAGAATTGACCCTGAATATGAACTTTACTCGGAATTGAGGTCGATTCCAACCCTATCCACAAAAGTGAAAATTGCATTAGGATTTGGTGATAATGTAAATTCCACTGTTATTGGTTTTTAATGTAAAGTATACATGGTCAAGCCAGGCGCAGGTTTTGGGGGACCCATGCACGACCCCTTGCTGAAAAAAAAACATGAAAGGAGAAAAGGAAAGAAAAAGTAAAGGAGAAAGAAAGAAAAGAGCAAACAAATTTACAAAATTGTCAAGCAACATAATCAAAATATATGTTTCTGTGGGGGTGTGTTGGAGCTTCTAGTTGAAATCACCTCTCTTTAAAATCAGTTAACAAGGTAAGGGCTACAATGTGCTCAAAACAGGTGAATGGCTGAGCAATGTTGCTAGTTTACAGTTCTATGGACGTGAACATAACGATATATGAGGTAGGGGTACGGTTTGCTGCATTGAATTGTAACAAATTTGTGTTAGAGAGAGAAAACATTTGCAGTCTAGGGGGACTGAGCAGAGTTGTAGACTCGAGTCATGTGACTTGGACTCGAGTCGCCTTTTGGTTTCGATGAAAGAGAAACCTATGCAGTCATGATGGCGTGTGTATGTGTGTGTGTATGTGTGTGTTTGTGACACTTAGCTCATTAACACAATATATCATGAAGGGAAACTCCCACAGTTCTCATACTTGGTATATGGATGCCTCATATTGAGAGGAAAAACCCTTTTGTTTTTGGTGGGGATCAAAGGTCATCTGCGGGTCACCAGGGTCAAACTAAAAACCTTGTTTTAAAACATGATATCTCAAGGTAGGAAGCTTGGATAAATTTCATACTTAGTATGTATGCCATATGGTAAGAGAAAAGACTATTTTGTTTTTGGTGGAGGTCTAAGGTCATTTGGGGTCACCGGGGGTCAGTCTCAGAGAACCTTATTAACACGATATCTCAAGATGAGAAGCTTTGATAAATTTCTTAGTTAATATGTAGATGCGTTCTCGTAAGAGAAAGAACCCTATTGTTTTCGATGGGGTTCAAAGGTCATCTGGGGTCATGGGGTCAAACTCTGAAAACCTTGTTAACATGATATCTTGAGGTAAGAAGCTTGGATAGATTTCATTCTTGGTATGTGGATGCCTTATGGTAATGGGAAGAAACCTGTTGCTTTATAGTGGAGGTCAAAGGCCATCTAGGCTTACTAGACATCAAAAACAAAATTTGCCAAGAATTCCCAAGAACAAATATAAAGACAGCAGTACTTGTCAAACAAGGTAGCATTTGCCCAGTTACTGAATTAAAGAAATGGGACATCATGGCACTATTTGAACTGAAACATATCATCGAACCCTCAATGCATTTTTGCATTCTGGCTGTGACTCGACTTGCAAATACTGGTGTTTACTTGTGACTTGACTTGGACTTGCGCAAAATGAATTGTGATTTGACCGACTTAGACTTGCCATAGTTGTCATCAGCGCGAGTCCTAAGCTCGTTAAACGACCCTTTAAACTTAAAATATCGGTGAATCGCGATGGATGCGTCTTAAAATATCAAGCTTAGAAATCGGCCACAGGTGACTCCGGAGTAAGCTAACTGGGATCACCTACAAACAGGGTTGGTACCAGGTGGGGCCAGAGGGTTGGGAAAGGCTGTCCTCCACCCGGTGGACAATTTTCCTCTTGCAGTCCAGGAGCCTAAGTTGGTGCAAAAAACTATGTAGTCCCAGACGGCCACCAGTCTTTCCGACGATTTACTCTTTTTGCTCCCAATGGGACAGCTTCATTAAAAAAGGGACCTATAAATTCTCGGTGTGCTTCACACGCGTTAGAGTTTTGGTTACTTCTGTTTTTTCTACAGTATCGTCTCATATATTTAAATAGTACGTGCCGCTAGATTTCACAGTTTTACGTAAAGGTCGGGAATTTCATTCCGTATCGCATAGCCTAGTTAATTTCCTCTTGTGTTTGTCATACGTTACGGTAAGCGACTCTGGGAGGAAAGTTTTTACATTGGACACACGGTGTAGACACAATACAGTGTATGTTATCCTCAGTGAGGGTCAACAGCCCCGACAGTTGATCTGTTTTGCTTCAAGTAAGTAAAAATTCTTTAATGTATACAAAATACAAAATTCTTCGCTATGCAGTTTCACAATTAGTCAACTTTGCTGGAAAGCACTTAATCAGCACACAATTCGACACATCAAGTATATAATGATATTATGTAAAATGTCTTGCAATGGAATGGCATATTACGAAGATTCTCTTCCATCCTCTCCTCACCACCCCCTACCCCGTCGACGTCGTTCCCGTAACCCGTCGCCCATGTCGGAGCTTCGGGTCGCTTCCCCCTCCCCCGTCGGGCGCCATACCCCTGTCGGGCAAATCCTAGTGCCACCCCTGGCTGTAAAACGTTCCCTCGTTCAGAAAGAGTATAATCGTTACACCCACACATGGCCACTATGATTGTTCTGCAGATGAAGAATTTCACTTCCGTTTACATTGTAAGTAAATTGGTGGTACTATGAGTCGATCACCAACGAATGTTTTGTCGGTAAGAATACAGAAAACAAATGGATGGATCTTCCTATTGTGTATTCCTCTGTAATGTATTTTGGTTTCTGGAGAAAAGAAGCTCTCCCTAGCAACTGAGGGTTAAAATTGGAATTGGCAATACACAGTTAGCACAATGTTCCCAATGGAACGTTGAGTCGATCACTACGTGGTAAAGAGCAACGGACTGTTGTTCACTACTGTCAGAAATAACTACAACAAAAACAAAGACAAATTGACTTTTTAAACGAAATTTTTAATGCAGGTTTTGCCGAAGACATTCTTGACCACACGTTTGTTGAGATAGTGATTGTGTCTCGGTGCAGAGCTCAGCATACAACTTTGTCACAGAAATCGCAGGCCCGTAGCCAGGAATTCTGACGTAGGTGGACACCGGCACCGCATGGGGGGGGGGGGCACAGAAGGAGGTTATGTTTGTAGCTAGTGGTGCAACCTGATGATAGCAGTTTACGGGAACCACAGGGGATTATTTCTCAAGCCCTACACGGATAAAATTGGACCTACGTGTGCATGTGGAAGCGAAAACTTCCTTTCTCTGGGGGCAATTTACCCCTCCTCTTGCGATAGATAGACGTGGAAAGTCACAAGTGAACGGAACATGGCTATGATCATAATGATGCTTCTTCAGCTCCGCAAGCGTAGATGAAGAGTTGAGTGCTGTTCGGACGGTGAGGGGCCTATGGGCTACCATCATAGACGGGATTACGGGGGGCAAGCGGAGGCACTTTTCCCCCACTTTTTTCCAGAGCTCAAAAAATAAAAATAAAAAAAATGAGCGAAAGTAAGCGAGACCAGAGAAATTATAAGAGAATTTTCAATTGCCTATTATGATTAAATTTTGCAATGTTAAATAAAGGAAAACATTACTATCAAAAACCATAAAATTGCTAGGGAATTTTCTCTTGGTGCCTTTCGCGGGCACCTTCAAAGAGAACTGACCAATACAATTGAAACTTTTGTCTGGTATCGTAAACCGGCTTTCTTTCGTCCTTCGCGCCACACTATTGTGAATTGAAGCTCTGAAATAAGGGTCCCTGAAAGTACTAATGTACGTCATAAAATGCACCATAGTCCTTACAAACAATGTTCCAAACCCTACTCTTGTATACGGAATCGCAATTCTCCCCCCCCCCCCCCCAAAAAAAAACAGCGTGCTTCGCATGGCCCTTATATAAATCGATATCTCATTAGTACTGCTGTGCCTAGGAAGCTTTGGTGGAACTGCCTCGTTATTACTTTCTGTTGGGCAGCTTGACTAAATAACCATTTCCAAACCCTCGCTAAACCTCTCGCTGTTACCTTTCCTCACCAACTACCACTATCCTCAGCAAATTGACTGACGGTTACTATCTTAAATTAGCGATCATCATATGAAGTCTGTTTCATTAGCATTTCAAATTACACCTGGTGCACATGAAAGCAGGATTTTTTCAAGAAATGGTCCAGAATGGCCGTAAAGCCGTCAAATTTAAGAACAATTTCTTACATACTTCTTAGTCCACTACCCTTTGGTTATTCCTACTCCCTTCTCGCTCACTCCCGCACGCCTATCATCTGAATTTTTATTGCTCATGTTAGTATCATCATTTTGTAATTACCCTAGAGCTTCACTATGCCGGTCTCATGGTACCACCCGGGGACGGGTGCCATGCCACAGCCAAAATATCACTTAATAATCAGAAGTTTTAAGCATGCTACAAGTTTAAAATTTTACCAGAGATGGAATCATTTTGCATCTAAGCCACCTTACATTAACAAAAATGCTGAAGGGGGAGGGGGTTGTCACCCCTCCGCTTATACAACACACTCCGACCTTACACGCTACCCAAAATAAGCTCACTTATTTTGATAATTTTTTCAATGTATGATCAGTTCGAAAGTTTGCCAAAGATAGCGAAAGTTTGCATCTAGGCCACCTTCAAAAATTTCTCGAAGGGGAGGGGGTAGACCCCTGTTCATGAGGGGTCATTTGCACGAGGTGACAAAGGAAGGATCCCTGTCGGTTGAAAACTATTGTAGGTACACATACATTTGCACACTTTACATCAGCTCTTTGGATTTATGGGGTGGGATTTCGACTGCTTCTGTGGTGCCTCCTCAGTTACCATCTCCTGTTGGCGCCACTGATCGTGCGGACTACAGCTCCTTCCCCCCCCCCCCCCCCATTAAGCAAATTTCTCGTCAAAAGAATAGTGACAAACAGTGACGCCAGTACGTGTTGCATGGGGCGAGTGCACGCTTAACAGTTTCCAATCGAAATTTCAAATGATCCAAAAGAAGATTAAGCACAAGATGTCTACGGGAGCTTGGATGAAATGTCTTAAAGAATGAATTACTAAATTAGTACTTCAATCGTTTTTCGTTACACATGATTCACAAACTACCTACATTTTCGCACATTCACCTTCAGTTCAGTTCTTTTCATTCCCTTCAAATATCTCAAACGTTTCGCTTCATTCAACCGTGAGCTGTCACAGTCAATGTTGTTCATTTATCCTCTCATAATTGTACAACGCAAGAGCAAAGTTTATATCTGACTTGTGAAGGGGAATTCTTTCCGCGCAGAGAAACATAATTATTTGAAGCAACTAGTGTTATCTATATCTATATAATAGAAAGCATTGATAAATTTATCTTCCTGACAAAACCATTTGGGTTAGGAAACTGAAGTGTTTCAAAGCACTACCTGGATGCATATTTTACCTTGAAAATGTCTTACAAACGCCTAGGCGTCAGTGATGTAGTACTGACCGGTTTCTCTTGGTCTCGGTCTCGGTCACGGTGTCGACACCCTGTGGTCTCGGTCTCTGTCTCGGACCCTTGCAGTCTCGGAAGTTTTTCTGATCTCACTTGGAGTCCGGCAAAAGACTTATCCTCGTTTTTTTTCCATTTTTTTATTAACTCATTTATTTGTTGTGGTGTGTTGAAATCTCCTTCTCAGTGCAGGGCCGTAACCTGCCGGGGGGGGGGACTGTCCCCTGAGATTTTCATTTCCAAAACGAAAATGAGAATTGGTCTACTTGAAAAAAAAATGCTGAAAATTTCATTGTCCAAATTATGATTTCAAGGCCCCCAAACCTGGGAAATCGCATATTAGGGTTCCTTTTCTTCCCAAATTTCTCGCGGGGAGGTCCCCGGACGACGCGCCGTGGATGCATTCTTATGCGGATTTCTTCTCTTGACGAATGAACTATCTCTATCTTTTTCCTTCAAGATACATCGCTTGGATACACCATCATATACAATGGCTAAAAGTAAAATATCCTATGATTACCTTTAATAATTCGCTTAACTCAAATGAGCTGGTAAAGAAACTTTTAATTTAAAGGACATTACAGCAATCTCCGCAAACTTATTTTGAGACAACAGCTAAACCTCACAAATGTCGTGTTAATTCATGTATCTTTCTTGATATGTCATGAGTATTGCATATTCAAGGTAAACCAATGAGTTACCCCATACGTAAATTTCACAGTTCAATTAGAGACATGTTGTAACATGATCCTCACATGCCATATATGAAATAGGATACACGGGTACACGCATTCAAATTGGGATGAATGCTTTTTCACGTTAAATTAAATCTAACTTTTTTCTTGAAATCTGAGCTTGTTTCTAAAAGCATGAAATCTAAAAGAAAAGAATATTTAGATGCAACTTAAGGTCTAAAGTATGTCATCCCCTCTTCTCATTTGGGAGATATAGATATTTCGACCGAACATTTGCTTGCAGGCCTTCATTACGGCTATGCTCCAACCGATGGTGGTTCCCCCAGTGGCGTGCTAAGGGTGCTAGGGGGAAGCCCGCACCGCATACCAGCCTTGCACGGAGGTCATGTCACAGCCGAAAAGTTCAATACATAATTAACATTTCAGATCATATTATCAGTCCAAAGCTTTCTCAAAGATAACACCATTTTAGATCTCGGAGAGCTTAGAATAAGAAAAAATTCTCAAAGAGTAGAGTTGTCATCCCTCGTCTGAGGCAACATCCTTACACGTCCGGGCCTTCCAAAATAGAAAAAAATCGCTAAATAATGAGGGTTCCTAAACATATAATCAATTCTACGTTTTAAGAAGCTTTACCAAAGATTGCACTATTTTTTATCCAAGCCACTTCTAAAAGACAAAAATTTCTCAATGAGCATAGAGTGTCATCTTCTTCTCTTAGAGAGCACTTCTTGACTTACGCCCAGTTAAGTAGGAATAATATCGCTATAAACATACAATTTGTAAAGATATAATCTGGTCAAGGATTTGCAAAATTTTGTACCTAAGTCAGGTCTTACATATGCCCCTCCCCTCAGTGCGCTCCCCCAGGATGGCACTCATGCACAGGTGAAAAAGGAAGGATCCTTCCGGGTGCAAACTATCTGTATAGGCACACTTGGTGATGCGCTTAGCATGTGTCATCATCTGCCCCCTAGAGATTTCGCTCGAACTACGGCCCCGCAGTGCTTGTTCAATGCTATCCATTTCTAGCTTCGGAATTACCTGTTGGCATTTTTATGACCATATTAAACTCAGTCTGGCTACGAATCATCAGTTGGCTATCGAAAAAATAGAACGAACTAATATACCAGTTCCAGGGGCGGCGCCACAGGGGGGGGGGGCAGGGCAGGCATTTGCCCCCCCCTATGGTTTTTGAACCAAAAAATAAAATCGTCTAAATAACGTTTTAAGACACATAATTTTTGTAGGGGGTGGGGTGAGGTGTAACAGTTTCATAGAATAAAGTATTGTGATACATTATCCGTCGCATATAGGACATTTTCGGTGTAAATCCTCGAAAATTTTGCGCGCTTCGCGCGCGTTGTCTTCTCTGTCTAACTCATTGTACATTGTACGCCCCATACTGCAATAGTCCTTCGTGCAAATATTTGGAATGTTCGAGTATACACGCATTCATCATTTGCTATATTGCCTATCTTCATCGACCTCAGAGCTTACACTCAGGCCTCTTCTACATCCCAGAAGACCCATGATTGAATTTCTCTCTGAGTTTTTTTTTTTTTGCTTGTTTTTTTTTTGTTCTTTTTTTGTTCTTTAAGGGTTAATACCTAGTAGCGTAAACAATAAGGGGGCCAAAATACAGTATATCCCTGGCAAGATTCTGTGAAAATTGCTGTCTATTTGAAAACAAGCAAAACATAGTATTCAACACTAAACTGACTGATTTGAGTGATTAAAAGTTAATTCAAATCCGTATTTGACCGATGTATTTATCAATACTCTGTAAATTCTCGGACTACACGCAAATGTGGTATCTATTACGAATTTCATGGCTACCTTCACGACCGTGGCTCACGGAGAAGTAGGCCTACATCATATTTTAGTGTGTAAATCCAGTACGCATGGACCTACCAGCTCAGTTGTACACTTGTCCTACACATGCAGTGACATGTCTGTAGTGCAGTATCGTATCCAACCAGGGGAGGAGGGGGTAGGATTTTCACTTCCGTGTACATTGTTTAATCATGCCACAACAATCACAAAATGGTTAAACTGGTACGCAGGGAAGGTTATACCAGAGGAAGAGTAACAGTTCCGTGAAAGTGGGAAAATATATATAAGGCGTGTAACATATCTAGATGTCTTCATCTAAGATCTGGGAAGGGCCATTTCTTGCGATCTGGGAGCTGTTTTGGCAAAAATTTCATCGGCACAGCCAGCCAATAGAAATCATGCCAAATATCAAGATGACTTCAGTGCAATTTAAAAGGTCTGAGAAGGACCATTTAATTGCGATATAGAATCCATTTTGGCAACATTTTAAACGGTACGCTCCCTGCCAACCGTTAGTGGCGCTCCGCTTCTCTACCAACGCAACCAAACGCCGTTCACACGCTCATGCCTGTCAGTCGTCACGTATCAAGTATCGTACGGTTCAAAACTGCCTCCAAGATCCCGAGAAGTGCCATTTCATGCAGTCTGGGGGTCTATGGGGCGAAAATTCTCCTGTACGCTTCGCACCAAACTATGATGGCGCTCCGCTTCGATGGCAACTTCCATTCTGCGCCCCTCCCCCCAATAGCCAACACAAATCGCCGCCCTTGCCCGTTTGTTATGTAATCGTCGACAATAAGTGCAACAAAATTGGAAAACTGTAGTCGGCCAAAAGTAAAGAACGTTGGATTACTTACCTAGAAACTAGATTTCTCGAGAAAAAATATGAATTCAAGAAAAGCAAAATATTGTACTAGATTGCGTCTAAGGCTTCCCGGTACTCGAAAAATCTTTCACACCCCCTCCCCTTAGCCCCTCCATCAGAACCGCGATCATTCATCTCATGCCTGGGGCGGATGCAGGGGGGGAGGATGCAGTCGCACCCAAAAAATTCAAGAAAAATGTTTGTTAAGCTATACTACGAGGAGGGGACAGGATGCAAGTACGCTGCACCTTCTGTCTATGTCCGTCCCCCATACGTTTCTTTGCCTGTGTTTTTTCGTTTCTTCAGTTAACGTACGTTACCTATCCGTTCATTGTCAGTTCTATTCCTTTACGTTTCCGTTACTTATGCGTTAGTGTCCTTCGAACATTCGGTACAGGTACTGTACTTCTACGTTTCATCCGTTTGTTGTCCGGTAATGATCCGGTGAACAAATAGCAATCACCGGAGACGAACGATACTAACGGAGAAGTCCAGTGTGAGAAACGCACGAGAAAATGATAAAACGGAAGCTTAACGGATAAGTAACGAGTACGTAAGGAGGACCTTTTTCGGTCGACGTCCGGTCCAAGTTTTGTGCATGTTCAAAATCTCTCGCCGTTCATACCGGACGTTCCCGGTCATGAAACGAAGTCGGCGGAGGAGAACAGGAGACTAAACGGATACTAACGTACATCAGCGGAGTGCCATTTTGGGTCTTTGTTTCCTCCCCCGTTATTGCAATCCGGTGAGGTGTGACAGGCGCTTAAAGACTGACGTGTGTTATGGTACGGTATCTCCCTCCCTGCTCCCTCTCCCTCCCTGGTGACGCCATCCCAACCAATTATTTATACCTCTGCCTGTGAATCCATTCTTAAGGTTTAAGTCCAAACTTTACATAAATAATACTGCAATAAAATAAATTTCAATCAGTTTTGTCTCTTATCCCATATATGCACGTTTCATTTTAAGAGTTTAAAGTGGACCTAAAGTGTAGAATTATAAGAATATAATCTTTATAATATAATTTAGACGTTGGAAACGAACTTCACTCATCCAGCTCTCATTTTCATAGCACACCCTGTTGCTGAGATATGAAAAGTTAAAATGTATTCACTTTATTTGAAATAGTCGATTGCCCAATAATTTGTGATTATCTTCTTGTAAAACTCACATTACTTGCTTTTGTTTCCTTTGAAATTAAAATGTTTATATAACCTTGCAAAAATTGCTGTTGTACGGAGAGGTTTTGTATAGTCAAGTCACCCTATAACAGTGAGAAAGTGATCACATTTTGGTACAAGGTGCAGAGGCTTTCGAAAAAATAAAGAAAACAAAAATTGTAATTTGAGTAGTACAAGAATGACATTACAAATTATTGCGCCATCTACCATTTTAAATTGAATAAGCACCAACATTTAATATATCTCAGCTCAGGAATTCCTGTAAAAATGGCAGTTAGACCATTTGGATTCATTTTTCAAGCTTTGTAACATATGTTTTTGAATTTTTAGCCTTTAGGTACACTTTAAATTAGCTAAAATTTGGCAGTTCTTTGTAGACCTAAAAATGCATTCTATGCGCGTTTCCTTCAATATAAAAAGTTGATTTAACTGTATTTTCAAAGGAAAGTGAACTCAAAGCAAGTTGGAGTGATTTCACATTCTCACATTGATGAGCAGTTCTCCCTTTTCTGTGCCTTTCTATCGTTTTGACTTACAGACCCTAAAGGGTGCAATTTGCAAAATTTCAATATTTCCTGTGCATATTACGTAATGATACCATACGATTATGAATTTAAATGGATTTAAATTTAATGATATACATAAATCAGTCTATTAATATGAGGAAATGACGTCACTTCTGTTTGCGTAAAGTTTACTTAAGCTTGCAAATTTGGTTTCATCATTGGTTCAAAAACTCGAACTATAGGTAAAAATTTAATGTTATCTCATAAGAGTTATGATTCCTCTCCCTTTTATAAAATTCAATTTTGCGTATAACCCTTCCTCAGTGATTCAGCTTTTCTATGAGCAAGAAAAAAAATCACACGTCACACGATGAGGATTAATTTTTTTCTCATTAATTAAGAAATTGCAGACATGAGATCCATATTTCAAGGATGAATACATACAGTTTAGAACACTCGGAAAGTGCCGTTTCCGGCCATCTGGAAGGTTTGCAAAGTCAAAACTTTTCTTGATAGCTCCGCGCCAACTGATGGTGGCGCTCCGCTTAGAAATATGTATTACCATTTTTCATAGATTTATTTTTTCTCCTTAATTGAGAAATTGCAGACATATGATCCATATTTCAAGGCTGGGTACATGCAGCTTAGAACACTCGGGAAGTGCCATTTCCGGCCATCTGGAGGGTTTGTGAAGCCAAAACTTTTCTTGTACGCTCCGCTCCAACTGATGGTGGCGCTCCGCTGAGATAGTCTTGCTGCACTCAGCCCCCCCCCCCCACCCAATAGTTTTTCGTTCCGCCGCTCCTGCTGCATAGTTGAAAGCGTCTCATTCAGTGAGGGCCGATTTTCACTGACAGGCAAACAAACCTTCTCACAGTTCGTATTTATTTTAGAAAAAAAGTTTTTTGAGAGAGAAAAATAAACTCCAAGAGAATGAAAACGCCAAAATGCAGATTCTGACACGGGGGGGGGGGGGATAGGGGGGTAGGGTGAGGCTCGGAAGTCTTCAATGCCTGCATCCCAAAACAGTAAATCTGGGTCCGACCCAGCATGCTTTGCCCCCCTATCGAAAAACCCTGGCGCCGCCCCTGACCAGTTCCATATATACATAGGCCTATCTTATCGACCAGAACTCTTTCTTAGATGGGGAAAAAGTGCAAATGCAAAACATTTTTCCATCATGATCAGATATGATACGACAGCTATCTGGCAACTCTGAAGATATGATCATATCTTCAGAGTTAGTCTAGGTCTAAATATTACACATTGTTAACTATATGTAATATAATAGGCGTGCACATAGTCATCTGCAATCCTATCCTAGGCTCGAAAACAAAATATCCCGTAACCGAACTGCGAGTACTCCACGGTCATGTTTGGTCCGAAGGAAAAGTTGACACTAACTAGAGTTCTGTGACTCATCTTTCTGTGGGTTGGACAAACTCACTATGATGCATTCATTGGCACCAAGTTCATCCAGGCGCGTAGCTACGGGGAGGGGGGGGGGCTGGGGCCTGGGCACCCAGATGTTTGCTAGGCCCCCAGAAATTGTGTGTGTGCTGATAAAATGTGCAAGAATTAAGGACGGCGATCAATGCCGTGGCCCCCATTGGATACCTGGGCCCCCCTAAAAATTTCATCCTAGCTACGCCCCTGAGTTCATCAACACCGAACACTTGTAGCACTGACTGACTCCGATTTAAAGAGAAGAGCATAAGAAAAACACATGCAGAGGCGTAGGAGGAGGGGCTGTGGGGACTGAAAATTCGGGCAGTATGCTTAGAATTTATAGGGCACTTACTGAAAGAAAAATAATGCAATGATGTAGCTAAAGGTAATCAATAGTTTTAAAAACTTCCTTGGTAATTATAATAAAGTTTTGATTTGAGCTGCACGGCACCTCTATATTCGGTATTAATTCACCAGTGTGTTTTTTAATGGTTAAACTTATATTATGATTATCAGTGGTGTATTTAGGCAGACTATTTGGCCATCCCCCCTCACTGATGCCGATTTTTTTTTTTTTTTGTTTGTTTTTAGTACCTAAAATACGTTAATTTGTTAACAAAAATTTTACCTTAAAGGTAGCATAGGTTGCACCAGATTGCATGTAAGGACATCTAATTTTTCAAAAATTTTCCAAAGGGGAGGGGAACACCTCCCCCCAAAATTATAATCGATATGGAAGGGTAATAACACGGCAAATGATTGTATGTAACTGACATGCGGTGTGGTAAACCGATGCATGCCTATATGATATGTACAATAACATGTTGAACGTGCGTGGGGCACGCGGAAGTTGGGGGTTATATTTTTCGGGCAAGTTGTTACAGCCCCCCCCCCCCCAATCAACTTGGGCTCCTACGCCTTTGAACACATAAGTATCTTAAGTTATTAATTATGTTAACTATGTCTGGCATATGATAATTTAAAACAGGTGTAAAGGCCTATATCAATGAGCTGATGCACTCTTGGTGCTATAGGTCGTTTGTAGAGCATAAAGTCAGGTAAAAAGTATTCAGAAAGTTGGGCAGTTTGTTTCATTTTCCTATACATTATGTACATTCGGTCTCGGTCTAGATTTCAATCGGTCTCTGTCTCGGACCTTGTTGGTCTCGGTCTCGATCTCGAAGTTTTGCTCCTGGTCTGGGATGCTGGTCGACTACAACACTGATAGGCGTAAGATGCTGGGGGCTGGGGACCAAAGCCCCCCAGTCAAAAATGTGGGGCGGAACTATGTTTCCGCCCTCTCACTCCAAGGGAGAAAATCCCTTATTTGTTTCCTTTGTAAGAAATGTCAAAAAATTTCAGTAATTTACATATAAATTTGGTCAATATGTTGGACCAAACAGCATCCTAGGGCTCTCAAGTATTCAAAAATTTTCCAGGGGGCACCCCTCCCCCAGGACGGCGACCCGAAACATCGTTCAGCCCCAGTCTAAAACAGCTTCCTACGCCTATGCTTAAACGGGAATATTTTCGCCGTTCACACCCCATACCAAACTGACCTTATGAAGGAACTAAATCACTCATTATAACAAAAACATTTCTGACAGCTAAATCTCGCCTTTAATGCTAGCGTCCAAATTTTGTGAAAAAAAAAAAAAAACCTGCTTCGCTCTGGACCTCGCTAGCTGCCTTTATAGTAACCTGTACCCAGCCAAGAATATTGAATTATTGGAGCGGAGTTTCTGCGTTCTTAGTATGTAATATCTGTAGAGATTCAGGGGTTTTGCCAGCTGGACCCTGTCGGAGCCCTCACGCTGACCCTGGACCCTGCACGGGTGGAAACTCGAACTTTGCACTCGTGAAGCACCTTGGGCGCTCTTGAGATGACCCATTCTATCCCTCTGTCGAAACTTCTGGGTCAAGCACTGTGAACATTACTGGCAGGGAGGCCGAACTGTGAAGCTTGGAAGCCTTGCGATGACCTTATTAATGAGACACATGTAAGGAAGTGTAAACTTAAATGTATGATCTACTCATTGTTAAATAGTCTATTGCCTATTTTTATATGGTAGGCCCACCATATGTGTGGATAATATGTGGACATTTATGCGAATATAGGCCCCTAAGGTACCATTTATTTGACCAATGGCTGTTTATTTTTATGTGCGTATTAATTCTAATATGGCACCTCATATCCAAATATATGTGGACATAAATTCGAATATGTGGTACTAATCACATAAGCGTAGCAAGCTTTTTGAAAGTGGGACGGAAGTGGATGTTAGTGATCAGTGTCCTGGGGAAAGGTTCTAAGGGAAGGGCATCCCCCTCCCCTTTGGAAATTTTTTGACTCCTTAAAGTGCCCTAGATGCAAACTCGTGCAATGTTTGCCAAACTTTGAAGTAATTTCATCATATTCAATGCCATGCTTTGTCAGCATGTCATCCAAAGTGACGGAGAGAGCGAAACAAGGTTTCCGCCCCCACCAATCAGCGTGACACGGCCTCCCCCTTCCCCCTGTTCCACTACGCCTATGAATTACATGGTACCATAAATTCGGAAATTATTTACTCTGTGTCCAATTACCATAACCCTGCACACTTTCACATGCTCATAGTGTTAGCTTGTGACTCTAAATCTTGTGAAAGATTTGTTCATGGTTGGGATGACGACTACGACAGTACAGATAAAGTTTGAATATATGGCACGCCAAAAGGCTCACCACATATGATGATGTACTAAAAATACACGTACATGTACTAAAATTACACGTTCATGTACCAAAAATACACGATGATGTACTAACTTCATACGATCATGATGAAAATTTACACCATCATATACTAAATATATATGTTCATCATGTTAAATGTTATGATGTATATGTAAAACCACACGTTGTACATATAAAAACACACGTTGTACATGTAAAAACTTACGATTATCATGTTATTATTGTCCTCCCCGCATGCCATACTGAGTGAGCCTTTCGGCGTTAACGAAGTCCGCTGAAAGGCTCACCGACATACGTTCATCATCTAAACTCATGTGATGTACTAAAAATACACGTTCATGTACTAACTGCTTACGATCATGTACTGAATGCATACGTCCATGTACTGAATGCATACGTTCATGAACTGAAAAGTCAAAACTCACGATCAGCATGTAAAATACACAATATCACAACTACGTGATAGGTGTGCATGTGGGAACATTTCTGTGAAAAGTAATTTTAATTTATGCAAATTTCCTGAAAACATAGAATAACAACAACGGGGATAGCACCTCTTGCAATAGTCCGGTAATGCCGTCTCGATAAGCTCCGCGGACGGCCGGACGCGTAGTTTTTTTTTTCCAGGACGAGTCAGGCCAAATCTGGCCAATGGACCAATCAGCTTCTTGCAAATAGGCCACACCTCTAATTCCAAAATGACAGCTTTTCGACCCTTTTTTGTAAATCTGACGCCGGATTATGAAAGCACGGGCCAAATAACCCTGATTCAAGTAACACTAACCTTTATTCTAACCCTAACCTTCATTTTGAAACAAATTTAAAATTTTTTGAAAACTCGATTTGCCCACGTTCGTCCTGGAAAAAAAAAA
This sequence comes from Holothuria leucospilota, assembly GCA_029531755.1. Classification (NCBI taxonomy): domain Eukaryota; kingdom Metazoa; phylum Echinodermata; class Holothuroidea; order Aspidochirotida; family Holothuriidae; genus Holothuria; species Holothuria leucospilota. The sequence continues at coordinate 75,435,845 of CM055962.1, read as the reverse complement.
TAATGCCGGCCGGACACATCCAGTACTGACACTTAAATACAGTGCACGTACACATTAAAACACCTGAGACGTAGGCTCTAATCTAGGAGCGTATTCCGCCAATAAGTGCAGAAAACTAAAAAGTACTTAAACCGGTGATGATTCCACTAACACATTGGATTCGATCAACTGGATGACCAATCATAAACACGTGAGTTACACATGTACATCATATAAATTGACAATGCACTTAGTACATGAACGTGTGCGTTCAGTACATGAACGTATGCATTCAGTACATGATCGTAAGCAGTTAGTACATGAACGTATGCATTCAGTACATGAACGTATGCATTCAGTACATGAACGTATGCATTCAGTACATGGACGTATGCATTCAGTACATGATCGTAAGCTTTTGGCGTATGGCACGCCAAAAGGCTCACCACATATGATGATGTACTAAAAATACACGTACATGTACAAAAACGTATGCATTCAGTACATGATCGTAAGCAGTTAGTACATGAACGTATGCATTCAGTACATGAACGTATGCATTCAGTACATGGACGTATGCATTCAGTACATGATCGTAAGCAGTTAGTACATGAACGTGTATTTTTAGTACATCACATGAGTTTAGATGATGAACGTATGTCGGTGAGCCTTTCAGCGGACTTCGTTAACGCCGAAAGGCTCACTCAGTATGGCATGCGGGGAGGACAATAATAACATGATAATCGTAAGTTTTTACATGTACAACGTGTGTTTTTATATGTACAACGTGTGGTTTTACATATACATCATAACATTTAACATGATGAACATATATATTTAGTATATGATGGTGTAAATTTTCATCATGATCGTATGAAGTTAGTACATCATCGTGTATTTTTGGTACATGAACGTGTAATTTTAGTACATGTACGTGTATTTTTAGTACATCATCATATGTGGTGAGCCTTTTGGCGTGCCATATTGGCGTGCCATATTTGGCGTGTCATATGAATACATCGAAAATGATATTACTACCTAAGTTTCATCAATTTGAAAATTTTATGTTACCTTTCCAAAGAAAATGTACTTTGTGGGCATTGTTACCACATGAAACGAGAAAGAAAGGGGAGCAAAATGTTACGCCGTTCAGGTATGGGAAGGAACGAGTTACAAGAAACGCCGTTACTGTGACGAGTTACATTTTGTGTAACGGAATAGTGTAACGAGTTACATTTGCATTTCAGTAACGTAGCAAGTAACTAGTTACAATTCTGCCTAAAAGTAACTGTAACGGCGCTCCAATTGGTCCCGTTACTTTTCCGTAACAAATAGTCAAAATGACGACAAATTGCATTTTCCTTGAACCGGTAACAGAAAGTTTTCAAATTGACGGCACTTTTTTCCATATATTTGTCATTCATCTCTGTTATCATCGTCGTCCTCACCAACATCAAATTTTACTCACGATGAGAATCAAAAGTTGGTATTAAACAGTCTCCCAAACGGCTTTACCTATGATTGCATTATCGAGGAGGACACATTCTTTGAAAAAAAAAAAAAAACCCAAAATTTTCGGAGCACTTTGCACGCTGTATAGTTTTGTAGTTTAATTTCTTTATCCTCCTTTCCTTATCGGTAAACAGTTCAACCCACCCCTCCCAAGTGCCCATGTGAAAAAGTCGGGAATTTTACCCTAAATTTTATAGTTAGTTTATTCTATTTGCCGTTATGGCGCGGTCAGCGCCCAGCGGCGGGAACAGGTTTGACCATTTCATCGAACAGAAGGGTACGATATAATGTATGTTATGACCTTGACGGGTTGGGCCACTTGACAGCTGATCTGATTTTGCTCGCAAGAGTACATATTTTTTCTTATGCGTTGCTATGAAGATTTCGGCACACTTTGAATGCTGAAAATGCTGTGGGATTAAATGTCATCTGAAGCCATCAAAAATGCAACCTGGACGGTCAAGGGCCAACTGAACGAAGATTCAGTTGATATTTGATAATAGCATTGGATATTTGATATTAATGAGTATAGTAGAGAGAAATTGACTAGTAGAAAGAGCTGTAGTTCAGGCATGGTCGTGATAAGACATTCGTCATATTCGTGACAACACCGGACCGCCTCACTGTGTGCCATTAGTATGCTCCATTTATATAATGCATACCAGCTTCTGTAACATTTACATATAGTTGATTAATTGCAATGTACGATATAATACACTCGAATCTCTTCAAGATAGTTTCTTTTTAACCTCCGAAATTAATGGATGCAAGAAAAAAAATATATATATATTCTGCATCCACCTCAGAATAAATCAATTTATTCTCGGTAGTAAACAGACAAATTGGCATATTTCTGGCACATACTTTAATTTCTGCATAGCTAAGCAGTAAAGCCCAATGTAAAGATATAAATACATATACTGGAAATTCCCGGCGAGAGTGTTGACTCTGATATGTTCGTTCATATGGATGAATTACCTTCATAGCAGGTGTCGGGCAATGTACTCCCCAGTTTGACGTACATGATAATACGAGAGACGATATTGGTGCAGGAGTTATACACGTCCACGCAATAGGCAAATATATGGAAATAACATGTACTTGGTGTAGACATGAATAATTAAAGCTATTTATAACCGCCTTATGGTAAGCTCTTACTGACGGATGCCTTTAAGTCTTGAAAATTATCCCTCATTCTTTCGGCTTGGAGGTCCCGCCTCGTTTGTCCATAGGAACAACAGTTTTGAGAGCTGATATTAATATCTTGTCAATCTTTAAGCTTGGGCAAACATTTTGTCTACTTTACCATCTTAAAAGAAACTGGATTGATCTTCAGAAACAGGATGATTGGGAATTGCCAGTCAATTGTTTTGTCCACAAATCCATAGTTAAAGCTAGAGATTTTTAGTGGTACTGATTCAAATACGGTGACTTCAGGAACATACGTGTACACGGAGGGGACTGAGAGACTTCCCCTCCTCATTTTGTCACGAAATTTGATATTTTCGGGCAAAATAAAAGCTATTTTTCGGCAAATATGCGTCAAAGTTTCGGACAAACGAGCTGCAGACACCCCCCAGTCTGAGTAGTCCCGTATTGCTTATGTTCTCAGATGACTGTTAGATATGTTTTAACGGTTTCCTTTCACACATCAGAGAGCTGGAAGACAGATCCTTAATAAACTACGCAAAATTTTTAGCAGACTTCATTTCTTTTTTCCACTGTAGAATCGTCGTGAAATAAAATTTTAGAGTAATGTTAGTATAAGGGCCTTATAGTTTACTACAAATTGAGATGGTTAGGTTATTTTTTGCACTAATATATTCCTATCAAATTCTCCATGTGTCTCTTTTCCTCCCTTTTACTTTATTATTGTTTTCTACCCACATGGCAGCATGTTTTTTTTGGGGGGGGGGGGCGGGGGGGGGGGCGGGCTTACTTATTTCGGTCTCACACTCGTGCAATGCCTAGGGTGCTATTAGTTCATTTCTATCTGGCTTGATAACCCCAACTTTCCCCCTTCAACTGGGAACAAAAAAAAACCCGCCAATGAACGAAACTCGAATCGAATGCAGACATTTTGTTAAGCTATATTTATTCGTTCCACAGATTAAGTAAATACACATATAGCAAAAAACAAGAGTTCCTAAAATAAACATTTATCCCCGGCCAATAGCAAAAATCTTAAACTCGGCTAATACATGAGGTGCGTAATTTCCCTCACCATGATAGGTTCAAATGTCTAGTACTTAGCCCTCTGATTTAAGAAGGATTAAGGGAGATATGCTACAGGTTTCAAATTCCTCCCTGGTAAGGATTCTCTGTCAAACACTAGCTGCTTAAACGTTCATACTAATTCTCGGGTTCGGGGCCATCGCAAGGAACTGGTGAAGTGTTTCTCTAGGCTTGACATTATAAAAAGTTAGCTTTTCTCATAGAGCTGTTGATGACTGGAACAGCCTCCGTTAGTGGGTTGTTAACTCAAATTTTAGTCCTAATTGTGCTGAGCTTTGTTGGAGTTTGGCCTGGCCGTATGTTGTTTTGGGTTAGGACTGCAGGACATTTTATGGGGCTTTAGCGATTCCTTTGCCCCTGTTGAGTTATGTTACGGCTAATAATTTGCTTAGTGCATGAAAACCATACAGTACAGGGATAGGATAGCCATCCGGTCCACTGGGAAGAGACCGCTTATACTATAGCGGGGTCGCAGCGGGAAACCATGGCGCTGTGTTGTGTGGATTTATAAATGTACTTTGGGCAGAAACACAGTGGAAGAGTTATTTAGGCAATAATTTTAAACGAAAATCTACCGCACCTTAAAATAATCTTACCCTTTTCCAGGCCCGTAGCCCAGGCGGGGCACGAGGGGGCCTTGCCGCGCCCCCCGTGCGGACCGACTGTGCCTCCCTATACGGAAAAATCGATGCGAAAATAATAATTTTAGTACAGTAGTAAACGGTGGCCCTAGGTATGACATTGATAGGGCAATTTGTATACCGTAAAAATGATCGCCTAAAAGGAGTTTAAATAATGGAACGTATTTTGTTTCTGTGTTAACGTATTTTTTGTTCTTACAAATTACAAAAAATTTTGCGCCCTACAGCTGCTGGCTATTCATCTTTTAGTGTACATATAGCTTCGAACACAACCCGTTTCCGGATTATGTTATGTTGGGCTTAATCTATAAATGTAGAAAAAAAAAAAAAAAGAGGGGGTGGGGTTCCACAATTAGGGCTATTGTTCTTGTCGCTGTTAGGTGTTATTTCGGCCCGTGACAATTTAAAACAATCTACAAATTGAATTCATAAAAAGTTGCCATCCTCTTTCTCTTAGCGATGTCGGGTAAGATTCTTAATTCAGGACTTCACGGGCATCCATGATAATCATTTTTGTTATAAATAAACGTTTAGTGTCTCAATGTACAGGGGTGGTGGAAGGGGGAATCCCTTCGCGAGCCAGTCGCACCGGGAGTTCTTGGTTTATGTTCTTTGATGGGGGGGGGTTAATTTAAGTAGTCAGACCACTTGCATCACTCGCCAAATACATTTTGGTTGGAGAAAAAAAAAAAAAAAGGCAAAATTCTCAATTGGTCTTCAGGTGAATGCTCTTGTGAATTGACATCAAAGGCTCTCAAGTACACAGGCATGCGCAGTTAGAAGGGTTCTGGTTACATATTGATGGCCTTGTATGCCCAACAGGATTATGCCCTTAAGCAATAAACTGTAAGGTTTGTGTCTTGGCTACAAGGGGGGGGGGGGCTCAACACAGTTTGGGAAGGATGTAACTTAGACGGAAGAATTGGAACTGGGTCTAGGACGACGAGGGGCATTATTCTTCCTATATGTAACCCAAAATTTTCTATCTTTCGCTTAATAAGAACCAAATATTTCAATTTTTCTTCTAACAGGAACCCCAAATTCATTCTTTGCCGCCAGTCGCGTCGCAAAATTTTCGCGTTCGGTTATCCAATCTGTATGCCCATTGCTTCTGACGGGGCTCTCGGGTTGCCTAGGGCCTCATTAACGGGAGGCCTGGTCGCCTCTCGATGGAGCTTATTCTTTCGGCACGCAGCCTTCCTTGCTGAGTCTGTAGGCAGGGATTTTAGCCGGGTTGTAATAATTTTCCTGCCCGAAGAATTTCGGTGCGCTTTCGCGGCGTATGGAAAAGCCGTTTTAAGTTAACATTTATCAGGAATTTTAGATATCTTGATATTTAAGATTTTAGATATCTTCATAATTCTATTTCAGATATCTCGAAATGAATTTTAGATATTCGTTAAAATTAATTGCAGAAAAATATCTTAGAAATAGATTGCAAGATATTGGGGGTGGGGGGGGGGGGGGGTGGGGGGGGGGGGGGGTGGGGGGGGGGGGGGGTGGGGGGGGGGGGGGGTGGGGGGGGGGGGGGGTGGGGGGGGGGGGGGGTGGGGGGGGGGGGGGGTGGGGGGGGGGGGGGGTGGGGGGGGGGGGGGGTGGGGGGGGGGGGGGGTGGGGGGGGGGGGGGGTGGGGGGGGGGGGGGGTGGGGGGGGGGGGGGGTGGGGGGGGGGGGGGGTGGGGGGGGGGGGGGGTGGGGGGGGGGGGGGGTGGGGGGGGGGGGGGGTGGGGGGGGGGGGGGGTGGGGGGGGGGGGGGGTGGGGGGGGGGGGGGGTGGGGGGGGGGGGGGGTGGGGGGGGGGGGGGGTGGGGGGGGGGGGGGGTGGGGGGGGGGGGGGGTGGGGGGGGGGGGGGGTGGGGGGGGGGGGGGGTGGGGGGGGGGGGGGGTGGGGGGGGGGGGGGGTGGGGGGGGGGGGGGGTGGGGGGGGGGGGGGGTGGGGGGGGGGGGGGTAAAAAAAGAAAAATACAGGCCCCAGGGACGTTTTCGTTTCCAAATTTTTAGGGTGCTTTTGGTTCTGGAATATGGTTTAAAAATAATAAAAAAACGGGCTGGGGGTTCGAAGCCTTCTTAAGGTCGTCACATGATTTTCATATTCTCATAGGCGTAATCGTTTAAAAAAGAGGGGGTCCAAAGCCAGCTGGATTAAAAGATCGGGAAAACTTGAATAAAAATCTTTTCAAGTACCAAAAATTTCAATAGTTTCCAGGTTTTGCAGTGCGCCCCACTATGGTTTTACGAGCTTTTTTCATCCGTTGACAAAAGTCAGTTTTGGCTGGCGGTCGATCACGAAATTTGGCCCCCGGCAATTCGGGCGAAAGACTGCCACCCTGGCCGCGGGGGGGAACCCCTCAAATAGGAAAGGAAATCCCATTAATTGGACTATGGAAAATATTCAGTATGGGCAGAGAGGCGTCACTTATACCAGGGGTGGGACGTGGGGTTCTTTACACCCCCATAAAATTTACCAACAAGGGTAGTTCCGTCGGGAAAAAATGTTTTTGCTGGCGTGACCGGAGAAAAACAAATTGCCTCTGTTTTCTTGCAGTTCCCTGACTTTGTTAACAAAAATTTCGGAGCTACAGAAAAATGTGGGGGGGGAACTCTTAAACTTTTATGAGTATGTTTTTACTTTAAAGGGGGAATTCAGTGTGCGGTTAAAAAAATATTGCTTGGGTTTACAGGAACCCGAGAGGGGGCCTTAACCCCTTCAATGTGGAATTTAAAAGCTGTATGGTGCCCCAAAAACCACTCTGTCTGTGTTGGAAGTTATTATGTGGGGAGTGAGAGACAAAAAACAATGTGCAGTAACGTGGGATCTCTTGTATTAACCACCACTATTCGGGGAAGCCATTTATACGCCTTTTGAAGAAATCCCAGCTGTTCGGGAAAAAAAGTTTAGAAAAGTATGATATTGCATTAATCTGTACTGTCATGAAAAAGGACACTAGGCTCAGATGGCCGATACAACCACTCATGAAACAAAAGCGATTGTATTAGGAAAACGTGTATGCAGTTTCTCCAACCAATGTATCGGCACCACACCGTCCTCATCGGGGCATCCGACAGGTATGGGGGCCGTCGTATAATAAGAGCCCAGGTACACTGAGTATACACGCCGTGCTCTCCACAGTCCGATTGTAAGTTAAAACCCCCTATCACTACCCGAAAAAACAGATTGCCCCGAAGGCTGGGATCACTATATTCAAAAACTCTATCTACTAGTAACCACATGGGGCAAGGCATTTAGCCATTTAAGCCGTCTCGCCTTGATTTTAACAGCAGTCCTTTACTGGCCAAATTCAGTTAAAAGGATTGAGAAGTTTGCTGGTCACGAAAGCTGTGATTAGACGGTCGGGAATTAGGCCATCCGAAAGACGGGACAAATAGCTTTGGCAATATATCATGTTTTAAAAAGGTTATCCTCTCTTATGGGATGGCACGTCCAAACTGACGACTTCACTGAACCTAGCTGTGATACTGTGCGGGCGTAAACGGCCCCCGTGGGGTCCAGGGAGGGCCGGTCGTAAACAACGGTCGTGGGGTCCAGGGGCCCCCGCTTCAGGGTCGTCGCTTCAGGGGTTCGCTGAAGGGAGGGTCCAGGGGCAGATGGAGGCCCCGGTGGGGCCGTGCAATGGCCAAGCACCAACGAGAGACCCATCTGGGCGACAGAGACCTTTAAGCGAAAACTACTATATGATGGCTCATTTAGCTGCATCTTTCAAAAGCGACACGAGGGTAGGGACCTTAAATTAAACAGACCACAAAAAAAAATCACACTTTGACTCTTTTTGCCAATTATATCTGTGTGACTAACAGTTCGCGGCCGGGATCGATTAATTGCACAGAGGGCGACTTGAAGAAAGAAGAGAGGGAAAAATAGATTTATTTTTGAGGGTTAGTTCCCGGGGCATTGGGAACAATAATTTTTTTTTAAGAAAATTGGGACACCTATGTATTTAGAGGGTGGAGTGTCGTTGGGCGGGAAGGCGCGCGGAAAAAACTCGCATTTTCGGACTTTATAGCGTCATGAGTAATAGAAAATCTAAGAAAAGTATCCTCGAAGAGAGGACTCTTGTCCCACCTCTCCTCCCTTCGCTAATCGTCTGCCCCTTACTACATTTACAGAGGTCGGTGATGTATAAATTTAGCAATGAAAATTTCTGGGGAGGGGGACTTTCCCCTTCCCTGCGTACGGCCATGGGTGCGTTAATGGTGGTTTCAATGATAATAGAAGAGTTTTTACGAAGCTATGACAAGCAAGATGTTCTACAGGAAGTAACCCCTAACCCCGAAACAACATTTAAAACGGGTGCGCGCGAAGCGCGCCGAAGACAGCAGCGCTAGACATTTAATTGTAGGCTGTTGTTATTCTTTAGTTCTAAATGCAGTACTTTTCATTGCATAAAAAAATGCTACTTTTCCCAGGTACATGTTCTTTCCATAGAGTCATAGGAACCTATATCCTGCTCTATGGTTCTTTCTTCCATGTTTCATTTTTGTCGATGGTCTGTGGCAAGCCCCCTCAACTGAGTGTGAAAAATAAGATAGGGTCGAATTTGAAGGTTATAGACTATGTGATACTTAAAAGTCATTAAAATGTTTTGGTAGCTTTTACATGGACACTACCAAGGGCATTGGCAATTAAAAGGCCAGGGAAGAAATTTTCATTGAAGGCTGCAACTTGGGAAGTTGTGACCGGCGAAGGCTGGAGACTGAGAATCCTCCCAAAAATGTTTTCTTAAATTGGATGGCTTTTGCGGCCATTCTGGACCATTTCTTGAGAAAATCCTGCTTCCCCCAGGTGTAATTTGAAATGCTAATGAAATAGTTTTCTTAGGATGATCGCAAATTTAAGATAGTAACCGTCAGTCAATTTGCTGAGGATGGTAGTAGTGGATGAGGGAAGTGAACAAATAGCCAGAGGTGTAGCGAGGGTTTCAGAAATAGTAATTTTCTCAAGCTGTCCTACAGGAAGTAATAACGAGGCAATTCCACCAAAGTTGTCCTACGCACCCGGCGCACTACAGCAGTACAGCAGTACTGATGAGACATCGCTTTATATAAGGTCCACGCGAAACACGCTGATTTTTTTTGCGAGAATGGTGATTCCCTCTACAGGGGTTTGGGACTTTGTTTTCAAGGACCACGGTGCATTTAATGTCGTATAGTAGTATTTTCAGTGACCCTTACTTCAGAGCTTCAAGTCACAATAGTGTGGCGCGTAGGGAGAAAAGAAATTCGTACGGTGCCAGACAAACTTTTATAAGTCAGTTTTCTCTAGCAACTCCCTGCTCTGAGGGTGCGCCCGAAGCGCGCCGAGAAAAATCTTCCTAGCATTTTTATGGTTTTTGATATTAATGTTTTCCTTTATTTAACATTGCAACATTAAATCATAATAGGCTTTTAAAATTATCTTATAATTTCTCTGGTCTGGCTTCTTTTCGCTCATTTTTTGTTATTTTCATCTTTTAATCTCTGGAAAAAAGTGGTTGGGGGAGTGCATATGATTATCGAGGTAAAGAAAAAGTCTACCAGGTTCTACTATGGTTGATATTTTGTCAAGTACGTTTTGTCTTCTTTCAAATATTCTCCAAGTCATGGTCAGGTTCGTAGTGGGAGAAGGAGGGTGGGGGGGGGGGGGGGACAAAGAGGGGTCCTGCTTACGGCCGTTTTGAGAAAAATTACTTTTGGTATAACATATCTCGGCCCCATAAGAAAGCGTCTCATCCCCATTCAACACGAATAGTTAAGGCCTGGTAATGCATTATACTGATTTTACCACCTTTGCATTAGAACTACTCATGTTAAAGAAGCCATGGCAATGGCGGATCCAGGGTTCTCGAAAGGGGAGGGTACTGGGCGCTAAGAATTTCCAGGCAGGGGGTGAAGCTACCCGACGCGGGGAGGGGGCAGCAGCCTGAAGCCCTTAAAATGTGACGTGTTGCCGGAAGGTTTTCAAAATCGAATTGCTTTTGGTCTTTATTAGAAAATTTGAAAACTTTGGTTTTAGTTGTATAAAATTTGAATAATATAGGATTTTATTGAAGATGATCTGAAAACGTGGGGTTTGGGTTTAATTAAAGAAAATTTAGGCTCTTACAGACAAATCTGCCTTTCCTGACAGTAAACTCATGTAAACCGTCCGGGCTACTGTTCGTCGTCGTTGAACACATCCTTTCATCTATCTAGGCTCCCCGATGAAATTGGAAAATTTCAGGAGAGGTCTTTCTCGACGAGGCGTTTCCACAAACCCCACCTGGAGGCACCCCTGGACGCGAAAGGGGACTGCAAATATGGCTACATACCAACAAATTAAGTGTAGTGTCTACTGTTAAAATTTCCAGAAGAGGGACCGTGACCTCAGACAGTATCAGCCACTGTCTGACTGTACGGCAAATGCTGTAGTGTGGTGAATCTCCTGGTAGTAACGGTGCAGTATGAATTGATCGGGGAGAACTGCTGAAATGAAACAGTTATTACAAACGAGGAGAAGTGTGGGACAAATTTGAGCAGCATGCAGAAGTGAGCCATCTGTCCCATCGTTCTTGTTTTCACCACCCCTGGCAGGCTTAAGAAAAGTGATTTAAATGTTTGGACAAGGTTTTATCTTATTTTGCTTCACTGGAGGCACATTACTTTTCCCTCATTAATCACGAATTCCACAACATATTTTATAGGAATTTTGTTGCTCTTTGTTGCTAATGCCGTCTTCGTAGCCTGTTCAGTTTCTGGGATAAAATGTTGAAATTCGTTCATTTAAAATAAATTTATGGATCGTACAATTATTTTTGATGTCATTTTGGCAAGATGGTGTACATGGAGTGTTCGTTGGAAAGGGCTGTACAGTACAAACTTAGTGACACCACATATGATGATCTTAGTGCAGCACCATCATGAGTAAGATAACTTCCAAAATTGTCGGGAACAACACTATCCGCCAGACCTTCAAAATAACTAATTAACCACTTTAGATGTAACTTCTCTTCCAGCTCCCTGATCAAGCCCAGCGAACCAACTTTTGGGATATTCTGATTACGCCCACTTATGCAATATATCCCGTCGCTACTGTCGATGTTTGTGTTGCTGCCGCACTCTGTCACCCATGGTGCTTCACCCTCCATTCTGGCAAATCCTCGCCGAGCATTTATTGTTGGTGGAAATACCGACAATTGGCATCGTCTCCATTTTCTTGTAAGACTATCAGAACCCCGGCAAATTTCATATCTGGTTCTTTATATTCCAAAATTTACTGAGGGAATTCCCCAGACCCCTTACCATTGGCCCATTTGTAAACTCTTATGGGTCGCGACCCCTAGTTTGCCGACCCCTGCCCTAGATCATCCCCTATTTATCACAATATCTATGAATGTCTTCAACAGGGGCGGCGCCAGGGTTTTTCGATGGGGGGGGGGGGCAAAGCATGCTGGGTCGGACCCAGCTTTACTGTTTTGGGATGCAGGCAATAAAGACTTCCGAGCCTCACCCTACCCCCCTATTTCCCCCCCCCCCCCCGTGTCAGAATCTGCATTTTGGCGTTTTCATTTTCTTGGAGTTTATTTTTCTCTCTCAAAAAACTTTTTTTTCTAAAATAAATACGAACTGTGAGAAGGGTTGTTTGCCTGTCAGTGAAAATCGGCCCTCACTGAATGAGACGCTTTCAACTATGCAGCAGGAGCGGCGGAACGAAAAACTATTGGGTGGGGGGGGGGGGCTGAGTGCAGCAAGACTATCTAAGCGGAGCGCCACCATCGGTTGGCGCGGAGCGTACAAGAAAATTTTTGGCTTCACAAACCCTCCAGATGGCGGGAAATGGCACTTCCCGAGTGTTCTAAGCTGCATGTACCCAGCCTTGAAATATGGATAATATGTCTGCAATTTCTCAATTAAGGAGAAAAAAATAAATCTATGAAAAATGGTAATACATATTTCTAAGCGGATTCTTGCTTATAGAAAAGCCGAATCACTGAGGAAGGGTTATACGCAAAATTGAATTTTATGAAAGGGAGAGGAATCATAACTCTTATGAGATAACATTAAATTTTTACCTATAGTTCGAGTTTTTGAACCAATGATGTAACCAAATTTGCAAGCTTAAGTAAACTTTACGCAAACAGAAGTGACGTCATTTCCTCATATTAATAGACTGATTTATGTATATCATTAAATTTAAATCCATTTAAATTCATAATCGTATGGTATCATTACGTAATATGCACAGGAGATATTGAAATTTTGCAAATTGCACCCTTTAGGGTCTGTAAGTCAAAACGATAGAAAGGCACAGAAAAGGGAGAACTGCTTAATGTGAGAACGTGAAATCACTCCAACTTGCTTTGAGTTCACTTTCCTTTGAAAATACAGTTAAATCAACTTTTTATATTGAAAGAAACGCGCATAGAAAATGCATTTTTTAGGTCTACAAAGAACTGCCAAATTTTAGCTAAATTTAAAGTGTACCTAAAGGCTAAAAAATTCAAGAACATATGTTTACAAAGCTTGAAAAATGAATCCAAATGGTCTAACTGCCATTTTACAGGAATTCCTGAGCTGAGATATATAAAATGTTGGTGCTTATTCAATTTAAAATGGTTAGATGGCGCAATAATTTTGTAATGTCATTCTTGTACTACTAAAAATTTACATTTTTGTTTTCTTTATTTATTTTTCGAAAGCCTCTGCACCTTGTGCCAAAATGTGATCACTTTCTCATTGTTATAGGATGACTTGACTATACAAAACCTCACCGTACAACAGTAATTTTTGCAAGGTTATATAAACATTTTAATTCAAAGGAAACAAAAAGCAAGTAATGTGAGTTTTACAAGAAGATCATCACAAATTATTGGGCAAGCGACTATTTCAAATAAAGTGAATACATTTTAAACTTTTCAATATCTCAGCAACAGGGTGAGTATATGAAAATGAGAGCTGATGAGTGAAGTTCGTTTCCAAAGTCTAAATTATATTATAAAGATTATATTATTTATAATTCTACACTTTAGGTCACTTTAAACTCTTTGAAAATGGAACGTGCATGTATGGGATAAGAGACAAAACTGATTGAAATTTATTTTATTGCAGTATTATTTATGTCAATTTGGACTTAAAACCTTAAGAATGGATTCACAGGCAGAGGTATAAATAATTGGTTGTCAAGGCGTCACCAGGGAGGGAGAGGGGGCAGGGAGGGAGATACCGTACCATAACACACGTCAGTCTTTAAGCGCCTGTCACACCTCACTGGATTGCAATAACGGGGAGGAAACGAAGACCCAAAATGGCACTCCGCCGATGTACGTTAGTATCCGTTTAGTCTCCTGTTCTCCTCCGCCGACTTCGTTTCATGACCGGGAACGTCCGGTATGAACGGCGAGAGATTTTGAACATGCACAAAACTTGGACCGGACGTCGACCGAAAAAGGTCCTCCTTACGTATTCGTTTCTTATCCGTTAAGCTTCCGTTTTATCATTTTCTCGTGCGTTTCTCATACTGGACTTCTCCGTTAGTATCCGTTCGTCTCCGGTGATTGCTATTTGTTCACCGGATCATTACCGGATAACAAACGGATGAAACGAAGTGCAGTACCTGTACCGAATGTTCGACGGACACTAACGCATAAGTAACGGAAGCGTAAAGGAATAGAACTGACAATGAACGGATAGGTAACGTACGTTTAACTGAAGAAACGAAAAAAACACAGGCAAAGAAACGTATAGGGGACGGACATAGACAGAAGATGCAGCGTACTTGCATCCTGTCCCCTCCTCATAGTATAGCTTAACAAACGTTTTTTCTTGAATTTTTTGGGTGCGACTGCATCCTCCCCCCCCCTGCATCCGCCCCAGGCATGAGATGAATGATCGCGGTTCTGATGGAGGGGTTAAGGGGAGGGGGTGTGAAAGATTTTTCGAGTACCGGGAAGCCTTAGACGCAATCTAGTACAATATTTTGCTTTTTTTGAATTCATATTTTTTCTCGAGAAATCTAGTTTCTAGGTAAGTAATCCAACGTTCTTTACTTTTGGCCGACTACAGTTTTCCAATTTTGTTGCACTTATTGTCGACGATTACATAACAAACGGGCAAGGGCGGCGATTTGTGTTGGCTATTGGGGGGAGGGGCGCAGAATGGAAGTTGCCATCGAAGCGGAGCGCCATCATAGTTTGGTGCGAAGCGTACAAGAGAATTTTCGCCCTACAGACCCCCCAGACTGCATGAAATGGCACTTCTCGGGATCTTGGAGGCAGTTTTGCAGTTTTGAACCGTACGATACTTGATACGTGACGACTGACAGGCATGAGCGTGTGAACGGCGTTTGGTTGCGTTGGTAGAGAAGCGGAGCGCCACTAACGGTTGGCACGGAGCGTACCGTTTAAAATGTTGCCAAAATGGCTTCTATATCGCAATTAAATGGTCCTTCTCAGACCTTTTAAATTGCACTGAAGCCATGATCTTGATATTTGGCATGATTTCTATTGGCTGGCTGTGCCGATAAAATTTTTGCCAAAACAGCTCCCAGATCGCAAGAAATGGCCCTTCCCAGATCTTTCAAATTGCACTGAAGACATTTAGATATGTTACACGCCTTATATATATTTTCCCACTTTCACGGAACTGTTACTCTTCCTCTGGTATAACCTTCCCTGCGTACCAATTTAACCATTTTGTGATTGTTGTGGCATGATTAAACAATGTACACGGAAGTGAAAATCCTACCCCCCTCCTCCCCTGGTTGGATACGATACTGCACTACAGACATGTCACTGCATGTGTAGGACAAGTGTAAAACTAGAGCTGGTAGGTCCATGCGTACTGGATTTACACACTAAAATATGATGTAGGCCTACTTATCCGTGAGCCACGGTCGTGAAGGTAGTCATGGAATTCGTAATAGATACCACATTTGCGTGTAGTCCGAGACTTTACAGAGTATTGATAAATACGTCGGTCAAATACGGATTTGAATTAACTTTTAATCACTCAAATCAGTCAGTTTAGTGTTGAATACTATGTTTTGCTTGTTTTCAAATAGACAGCAATTTTCACAGAATCTTGCCAGGGATATACTGTATTTTGGCCCCCTTATTGTTTACGCTACTAGGTATTAACCCTTAAAGAACCAAAAAAAAAAAAAACAAACAAACAAAAAAAACTCAGAGAGAAATTCAATCATGGGTCTTCTGGGATGTAGAAGAGGCCTAAGTGTAAGCTCTGAGGTGGATGAAGATAGGCAATATAGCAAATGATGAATGCGTGTATACTCGAACATTCCAAATATTTGCACGAAGGACTATTGCAGTATGGGGCGTACAATGTACAATGAGTTAGACAGAGAAGACAACGCGCGCGAAGCGCGCAAAATTTTCGAGGATTTACACCGAAAATGTCCTATATGCGACGGATAATGTATCACAATACTTTATTCCATGAAACTGTTACACCTCACCCCACCCCCTACAAAAATTATGTGTCTTAAAACGTTATTTAGACGATTTTATTTTTTGGGTCAAAAACCATAGGGGGGCAAATGCCTGCCCTGCCCCCCCTGTGGCGCCGCCCCTGGTCTTCAATCAATTACGTCTTGGGCCTACTTGTCCAAAACGACGATAAAACAGAGCCTGCAATATTGCGGAATAATTTTTCTATCGTAACTAATTTTACAGGGTAAGTTTCTAAAACAAAATTATGAAGAACGCGTAGATGTAACTTATTTACTGACATACGAGGCTTGGTAAGTGCCATTTCTGGCAGTCTGGAAGATATTTGGGCAAACTTTTCCGCTCGCTCTCCCCTTAAATGGTGTCATGATGGTCCCTCCTGGGAAATGGTCCCCACCACAAAATTATCAAAAGGTCCTGGATGTCACATGAGTGTTTTTAAGTAATGGTATTTTTCGGCCCACTTCGCTCGCATTTGTTATAGATGGCCTAATCCTTCCGGGGTCCTGTTTCTCTTCGTGTAACCCTCATCTTAGAAAAATACTATCCCAAAGCGGCATGAAACCCCTAACATCGTTCATATGAAAGCAAGGGTCCAAAAAGGAGGAACGAACTAACGTACGAAAACAAATGGGCAACTTGTGCAAAGCATACAAATACCGCAAACAGTTGCAGGAACTTGGAAGGTTGAGAGAGGAAGGATCCCTTCAAGAAATCAGTAGTAATTAAACAGTTAAAAGAGAACGGAATGTACACACATGTAAATTAACAAGGCAGGAAAAAGTATTGAATTGTTACTATTTTAATGCAAAGGGCATCAGGAATAAGACTGAGTTACTACTACAAGTGTATGCAGCGGAATACAATTTTGATGTTGTGCTTATTACAGAAACATAGTTGAATGCATAGGCGTAGGAGCCCAAGGTGATTGGGGGGGGGGGGGGCTGGACCGACTTGCCCAAAAAATAGAACCCAAATTTTCCGTGCACTCGTCACCACGTTCGCCATGTTAATGTGCATATCATATAGGCATGCATCTGTGTATCACACCGCATGCCAATTACATACAATGATTTTCCGTGTTACTACCTTCTTTATTGGTATTAATTTTGGCCGAAGTTGGTGATTGCCGGCCTGGGGGAGGGGTCTAAGGGGAGGGGGTTTTAATTTTTGAAAAAATTAGGTGTCCTTACATGCAATTTGGTGCCACATATGCTACATTTGAAGTAAAATTTGTGTTAAAATATTTACGTATTGTAAGTACTAAAAAAAAAAAAAAATCGGCGTTGCCCCCTCCTCTTTGAAAATTTTTGAAAACTTAGGTGTCCTTACATGCAATTTGGTGCCACATATGCTATCTTCGAAGTGAAATTTGTGTTAAAACATTAAACATTTACGTATTTTAGGTACTAAAAAAAATCGGTATTACCCCCTCCTCTTTGAAAATTTTTGAAAATATTAGCGGTCCTTACATTCAATCTGGTGCTACAAATGCTACATTTGAAGTGAAATTTGTGTTAGAACATTTACGTATTTTAGGTACTTAAAAAAAAAAAAAAATCGGCGTTGCCCCCTCCTCTTTGGAAATTTTTGAAACTTAGGTGTCCTTACATTCAATCTGGTGCTACATATGCTACCTTTGAAGTAAAATTTGTGTTAAAAAATTTACGTATTATAGGTAGAAAAAAAATCAGCATCAGTGAGGGTGGGGCATGGCCCAAATGGTCCCTCAAATACACCACCAGACCACTGATAATCATAATATAAGTTGAACCATTAAAAACACACTGATGAATTAATACGGAATATATAGGTGCCGGTGTAATTCAAATCAGAACTTTATATTTATTACAAAGGAAGTTTTTTAAACTATTTATACCCTTTAGCTACATCATTGCATTATTTTTCTTTCAGAAGGGGCCCGAAAAATTCTCAGCATTTTGTCCGAATTTTCACAGAAATTTTTGATGGGGGGGGGGCTGCAGCCCCCCGTTTCCTACGCCTATGGTTGAATGAATCAATTAGTGATGGAGAAATCCAACTACAGAATTACAATTGTTTTTGAAAGGGCAGATATCGCAGAAGTGGTGGAGGTCTAACAATTTTGTAAAGAAAATTATACAAGGCATAAGAATGAAAAAACTGGACAGTTTCAAGAAGCTTTTTGGTATTAAATAGAGGATAATGGGGACAGCATTACAGTAGAAGTGGTAAAAAGAGCTACATCAACAACTTTAGAAGATGATGGGAACCTAAAACGGACCCCAAGGCAAATGGAAAAGTACAAGCGAGTGATAGTAATGGGGAATTATATATATATATATATATATATATATATATATATATATATTAATAATATATATATATATATATATATATATATATATATATATATATATATATATAAGGAAAAAAGACAACAGGGTGACGCCTTCATAATTATAATCCAGTATAGGAGAAACAAGCAATATATTTCGAGCTGCCTCGCTCTTCGTCAGTTGTGGACGACAAAATGATAGAAGCTAAACTTGAGTCAAGCCTGAAAAGTTCTAGTGTAGAAAACGGATAACAAAATAGCGAAAAGGATTACAAGCAGATTACACTCGTAGATAATAGGCCTAATGAGATTACAATTGGAAATTACACTTGTACTTGTACCCAGGAGTAGTTACTCAAAATCGATTAATCTCAATTTAACCCTGTTATATGTGACTTAAGCTTAAGATTAGGTCTTAGTTCATACTGTTTGCGTTTGTCAGCTGAAGGAAAATTACCTGCTAGTAAAAGAAATCGTAAGTCGGATACAGAGTGGTTCGGTAAGTTAAAATGAGCTCCTACAGGAAAGCCTGTTTTGTTGTATCTAATGGAGTGTTTATGGTTATTAAATCTCAGCCGAAATCTATCACCAGTCTCTCCCACGTAGGCAACTTCAGGGCATTTAACACAAGATAGGTAATACACGACATTAGATGAATCACAGTTAAAAGGGCCGGGAGTAAGGTTAACTCCAGACGAAGTATCAGTAAAATGAGTGGAAATGTCTATAAGTGTGCAAAGCTGGCACCTGGGTTTACTACAGGGACGGTTACATCCGAGGGTAATGTTGCGAAATGGTTTCGTTCTGCTAACAATGGACCTTAGATTACGGGGCTCTTTACGTGCTATAGTGGGGGGTAGGGGGAAAATTTGTTTTAAGACAGGGTCACTCTGAAGGATATTCCAGGACGACTTTATTTCTGGTAAGAGGGGGTTCACATCAGGGTGATGGGTGAGGACAAGGGGAATGCGCTTCAAAGTGTTCTTCTCTTTGTATTGGAGGAGTCCTTCACGCTTGAGTGGCTCAACGCGTCTGAAGAGGGTGTCTAGAAGTTTGAAAGGGTATCCTCTACGTAAGAAGTGGTGAAAAAGGTTCGTTGATTCTTGAACAAAATCAGAGTGGTCGGAGTAAATACGTTTATATCTAAGCAGCTGACTATAAACAATAGACTTCTCAATATGTGTTGTCTGAAAACTCCTGAAGTGAAGATATGAGTGCCTGTCGGTAGGTTTGCTATATACCTTGGTCGCAATACGAGCTCCTTTAAAACAAACCTCTACATCAAGAAAAGGAATACTGACGCAAGGAGACTCAACTGGCAAAGTAAATTTTATAGTGGGATGTAGGTTATTAGCTAGGTGGAAGAAATTTAATAGTTCTTTAGGTCCGTCATTCCAGATATATATATATATATATATATTGAAGTACGCGTACTGGATCCCATAAACAAGGAAAAAAATACAACAGGGTGAAACATTGCTTGTTTCTCCTATACTGGATGATATGAAGGCGTCACCCTGTTGTATTTTTTTCCTTATAGTATATATATATATATATATAATAAGATATATATATATATATATTATATATATATATATATATAATATATATATATATATATATATTATATATATATATATATATAGTAGGTAGGGTGATGTAGCGACTTTTTTATGAATGAGTGAAACAACGCTGTATTGAATAGTCGCATGAAGACCTTAGGCCATTTTTCCTCTAACATAGGCAATTGCCTTATACTGAAAGAGGATATTTATATGTGAATGAAAAACTTGGCCTCAAGCAGGATTGCGAACCAGCGACCTCCCCTCATACAAGGCGGGGATGAAAGCCAAAATTGGTCACCCTCAAACCTCAAAAATAAAGCTACTTTTATGGAAGTGCTTTACTCTTGGTTCACTAGGAGTACTCTAAAATGGACGGGTTCTGAATTCAACAAAATAATTTTGGAAAAACATTTCGCGTTGTTTTTGGTTAGAGGGGACAGTGTTCAAAAATGCAAAATGAAGTGTTCCCTGTCATGCGGCTTGACGGGGACGGAAAAAATTTGAATAAAATTACCTAGCTATAGATAACAATGTAATGGGAGGTTACGGTTTGCTATTCTGCGTTACTTGAGTGGCCAGAACCAATATAAGGGACATTAAAATTAGGGCCATAAAAAAAATATTCCTAAAAAGTTCTTAGGCATAATATACGCAAAAAAAAAAAATGGGGCCAAAAAAATCGGTTTTCCTCAATTCCGGTCCCTCGCATTGTATTGACACAAAAGTTTTGTTTTTCCAGAAGGGAAAAATTGACACAATATGTGTGGGAAAAGCTCCAAAGTAATTCAAGTATTCTTGTGGACCCCTTAAACACATGTTGGTAATTATGAAAGCAAAAAAAAAAAAAAAAATTTAAAGGGGTGTTATGCAGGGACGAGAACTTTTTGCGCAGGGACGGTTTTAAAAAACAAGGGCAATTCCACCCTTCATGAAATGTTTTTGGCGTGGACGAATTTTTACTTTTTATTTGTTAGTGGGAAGGTTTGAAACCGGTTTTATTTTCTTTAATAAGGGGCAATTTAAAAAAAATTTATTTAAGCCTGTTGCCAAAAAAAATTTTTTGGGGGAAAGAAAAATTCCCAATTAGATTATTTTTCAAATTTTCATAATTCAAAGAATTTTGGGAAATTTTTCCGTAAAATTTTTTGGGGAAAATTAGAATTCCCTTTTTAATTAAATGAAAATTAAAAAATGAAATATTTTTGGCGGGAAAAAAGGGGAAAAAACTGATTTCATTGTAAAATTAAAAAAAAGTTTTTTGGTTAGTAAACAAATTTTTTTTATAAAGCTTTTTTTTCAATTTTAGGATGTCCCAAATTTGTAAGGAGGGACCATATTATTTAAATAAATTTTTAAAGAAAAATTTAATTTTTTTTAAAATAAAAATTTTTTTTAAAAAAACTGGGCCCGGGTTTTTGGGGAAAATTTTAGGGGGAAAAAAATTTGGAAAAAAAATTAAATTTAAAAAATAATTTTTTTCAATTTTTAAACCGGGGTTTTTTAAAAACCATTTAAAAAAATTTTAAACTTTTTTCCATTTTTTTACAGCCCCCCTAAAATTTTGGTTAAACCCCCTTGGGTTAAATTCCAAAAATGGGAGTAAAACATTTTTTTTACCCAAAAGTTTTTGGGGGGAAAGGATCCCCAAATTTTTTTAAATTAAAAAAAACCCTTAGGTCCCCCCTTTAAAAAAATTCAGTACAAATTTTTTTCCACCAAAACAAAAATTTAACCCCTTTTTTTTTAAAATTAATGCCCCTAAAGGACCCCCCTAATTTGGAAGCCCCATGGAGGGGGGCCCCTTAAAATAAACAGGTTAAAACTTCTTGGGGGGGTTTGTCTTGAATGGTCCATTGATTTAATTTTTTTTTTTTTGGTAACTAAATTTGAATTTTTTGCCCAATTAAAAAAAAGAAATTTTTTTTCCCCGTTTCCCCCCCAAAAAATTTCCCCCCAAAAAAATTTCCCCCCTTTTCAAATCAACAAACCTTTTATCCCCCTTGGGGCCGTTTGGGGTTTTAAACCGACAAGGGGAAAAAGAAACATTTATTTTAAATAAAATTAATTTTTTTAAATCCTTGGCTTTTTAAAAAATTTTTTTTTAAAATCAAACCTTTTTTAAATTTAAAATTTTTACTTTAAAATTTTTTTTAAAATTCTTGTTTAAATTTTTAATTTTTTTAACAATGTTTTTTTTTTACAATTATTTCGATTGCCATTTCAAAATATTAAAATTTTTTTATTAAATTTTTTAAAACGATACCACAAGGGGGGGAAATTGCTCCTGCCCTTAAAAGACAGGAAGGGGGGTATAAAAAAAAATTTTGGACAAAAATTTTGATTTTTTTTTTTTTTTAACATTCCATTTACCCCGGCTGTTAAAATGTTTGCAAAATACTAAATTTTTTTTCATTTAAAAAATTTTTTAAAAAGATTTCTTGGTTTCCCCTTTAGAATTTTTTTACCCCGTTTTTTTGTCCCTTTTTGTTTTCAAATGTTTTAAAAAATTTTATTATTACCCAATATCAATTTTGGGGGTTTTTAAAACCCCCCCAGGTTTTTTAAAAGGGAAAAAGGGGGGAAAAAAAAATCAAAAGGGGGAAGGTTTTAACCCCCCTTTTCTAATTTCCCTTAAAAAAAATTCTTACATTACCCCCTTTGTTTATTGGAAAAAATTTGTCAACCCCTTTATTATTTTCCCTATTAATTTCCTCAAAAAATTTTTTGGTTTTGGGGAAAAATTTTGAATGCCCCTTTTGAAAATCCAACTTTTGATATTTTTACCCATTATTTTTTGCCCCCATTTAAAAACTCCCCTTTTGGTTTTCCTTGGGATTTTTCCTTGGGGGAAAAATTTTTTTGGGCATTGGGGGGGGTTGTACTAAAAAAAAAGGCGAATTCAATTGTGGGGGGCGAGTTTTTCCAAAGGGGGGACAAAAAAATTTTTTTTTTGAAAATCCATTTTTTATCCCTGTTTTTTTTCCCGGGGGGGCAAGAGAAACAAATTTAAAAATAATACCTTTCAGAGGCAACCCAATTTAAACCCTAAATATAAACAATAATCCCACAAAGGGGTAAAAAAAAAAAAATAAAAAAAATAAAAATTATAATTTTATAAAAAATTAATTTCGATAAAATCCCAGGTTTTATTTTTTAAAAAAGGTAAAACGGGGTTTTTTCACGTGAAAACCCGGAGCACTTTTTTCTCATTACAGGGCCTCTCTTTCCCCTGGTAATTATCTTGCTGAATTTCTTGGATAGAAAACTGTCAGTTTTGACCAGATTTTATGGTGAGTTGTGGCAACTGGAGAAGGGGGTAAAGGCAGTACACTTCATGGTTAGTGTACCCCTAGCCTTTGAGAGGTCCCCATGTAGGTCAAATCTAATTGAGGTACAACGGATAATCCCTCTCTCAACTTGGTAATTCAGTTAACACTACCTGCATGCACAGCCTAAACTGGAAAATAATGTTAGCCCCCCACCTGCAGCATCCCCACCCTGATTTTTATAACTCACCAATGTTGTCAATCTGTAAACCTGAACTCGTGTGAACGCAAAAAACCGTTCAAGTCAAAGTTGATCCGAAAAGAGGTATTTTAAGAAAATATTAGCTGGTGGCACCAGAATATGATCAGATGATATAGGCCAATTTCCTTGCATCAGAGCGTCACGGGTATTGATAGTCCATAAGACTTATGATTGTTGAAGATAAAAGCCTGTGAATCATTTATAGGTACATCTTAGTCTTGATGTCATGGTAGAGACTAAACTGACTGCCTTTTTGTACTGGGACAAATCTTCAATATGTTTTGACGGCGACCCCATCATTTCCTATCAAAGTCACACATGAAGCCCCTGTAATGCCAACCCGTTATTGTTCAATTTCCGCCATTCCGGTGACTTCCTGGCGAGTATGGACAAATTGTTATAGTGGTCTCAAAGCCTGAGGACTCGACCGGCCAATGTTTCTGGACTGTTGCCTTAGAACGGAGCTTTAGGTCATATAACAAGGGCGTAACCAGAAGGATTCAGGGCAAGCTCCCCCGGTTGAAGAAAAAAGAAAGGAAGTTGCTATATTCTTTCGTACTTTGCTGCACAGGCTTTTGTCAACTTGAAGTCACGCCCCGGATTAAAACTTAGTAACTTAGGCATAAGAATCCTCCCAAATGTAAGAGAGGTGGATGGAAACATGTTTGCCTGAATTGTATTAATTTTCTCCGAATCTTCCTCTCACAGGTTCACTAAACGTGGTACACAAATATTACAGCACGCACTAAGGCTGGTAATTTTGATCTAGGAAAACAAATTCGACTGAGCAAAAAATTCCAGTGTTGGGACCAGAAATTCAGACACTAAGAGGCATAATGCCATGGTTAAGCAAGTAGGGTACTGGGGATCATGTCCCCAACTTTTGAAAGTGGTTCCCATTTTTGTTGAGAACCCTTACGAAAATAGTCTGATTCCATGGCTTGCAGTATAGCTGATTCAATCAACTCAAACTCGAAAGTGGTGAAAACAGCCTTTCAATGGATTACAATCGTAGGAAAATGCCTCTGATTACACCACAGATAATGTGCAATCTAAACTTTTCCAGGGACCTTAAGTTAGCCCCAGATCCATTACTCCTAGGGATCTTCGTTCGTTTAAATAGTTCCTGTCAAGGTCATGTCGACCCCCCCCCCCGGCCCCCCATCTTTGAGAAGTGTTGACGTGCTTTGGGCTTATCAATTCTTTGTTCGCATCGTACCGTCTTTTTGCCGGAGAGAAATACTTTGGGGCGGGGGAGAAGAGTCCCATAATCGTTTCTTCACGACTGATAGGCCTTATCTAGATCAAAACATTTATGTCCCGTTAATACAGTCAGAAGAATAAAATATTGATAGTTCATGTTGTGATAGTCCATGACGGCTGCTCCGATATTTCAACTGTGATCCCACAACTAGAGGAGAACCACTGCTCGCTGTACTATAGCATACTTCTTACTATCTTAAGTTATTCCAAAAACCCATATCAATAGTCATAATCCAAAGTTTCAAAGTAATTAAATCGGTCTGATCCAAAATTGTTTTCTTGACGTACCCAAAAATGCCTTTCTCAGATAATCCTCAATTTGTTTTCCAGCTTAAATATTGCGCAGATGTCACCCACACTTTATGTTATCGTTACCTGTGTTACCAAAGGACGGGTTGTGCTATGCTTAATGCAGGGAGGTGTTATTAGCTGGAGATCTATCGAAAACTTTAATTTATGCTAATCCAATAAGATTGTACGAAGCTCTAGATAGGACATGGTAAAATTTTTTTTATTACGTACGTACGTAATAATTATTACGTACTTACGTGATATTATTACGTACGTACGTAATAAATATTACGTACGTACGTAGTATTATTACGTACGTACGTGATATTATTACGTACGTACGTGATAATTATCACGTACGTACGTAATAATTATCACTTTCGTAGGTCGTGGTACTTTCTATGTACGAACGCAGATACAGCACTATGGTAATCAGCCCATTTATTATGAAGGGTTTTAAAGGATTAACTTGGACACTTCAATTGTGTACTACAGGCCTACATACAACAACAAATGGTGAACCGCAGGAAATTAATGGGGTGTCAAATACTGTCCATGTAGATTGGCGGTACTAGTATATGCTGTCGAAGTGCTTGCAGTTACTATACGCACCCTTGCCCAGCCTATACTCAGTACGGAGCGCCTGTGCACGAAACTCTCTTGAAGGTCCATTTAAGTTAAGCCAGTGACTAACAAAAAAGGGCCCTTTGAGTCATCAGTCCCTAAAAAATGAAGCGGTCAGGTACCTTCAGCTAAGAGGCGTCGCCAAACTTTTCGAAGTGGGGGCACTGGGTAGCATAATGTTCCACCAAAGGGACACACTAACATGAGGGACTGAGCCGCCTTGAAAGATTTGTGGTAACACAAAGTGGTTCCTTCCTCTGAAGGCGTTGTGGCCCAGGGCCCTTCGTATGGTCCTGGTGGGATCCAAGGAGAAGACCCCGATGAGGGTACAAGGGGAAAGTCCCCCGAGTCCCCCTTCTTATTTTGTTATCTGCAAATAGCATTACATGGAAAGTAAGCAGACCACAAAATAAAATTCACAACTTTACCTAATTTGGACTGACAATAAACTGATTCGGGCTGGGGGTCAGTGTATCTGCTGGATTATGTTATGGTTTGCATTGGGCTACATAAATCCACTTATCTGCCCAGTAGGAGTTAATGCTGGAAATAACCCCTACAATTAGCGAAGTGATTCTCAAACTGTCTGAGGGTCAGGGCCAAAATGCGTTACAATTTGCGGAGGCCGAGGGCCACAAGGGATGATCTCAGTATTAGAGAGAGGACACTCTCGCAAAGGCGAAATTCATACGTAAGAGGTCGCTCAGCTGTATCTGTGGCAAATAGGGGCAGAGTTTTAAAGGAACGAAATTTTCTTAAGAAAGTTTTTTTAAGAGGGCAACCTGCAACCTTACAGCATCCTACGGGACCCGCCCGACCTCAGCCCGACCATGGCTTTCCAAAGGCTGGAACTCGCACTTTGAACCACAAATTTGTGTCAACAATTTCGTGTGGCGAAAAGATTTTCCTGAGAGGGTGGCTTATCTCCCCAACGGGAGGGTAAAATGGAAACCCCAGGTTGCGACAAAGCAGACTCTTTTCACGGAAGATACGGGTCGCACTTATCCTACGCTAGTGGCTAGTAAGCTCTCGATCAGTTGTTCTCGATTACAGATTTTCTGGTCAGACAGAGAAGATGGGATGAGGCCAAGGGCCGCATTCCAGAATTTCGAAAAGAAACCCTTAAAGTTGATGAAACGACTCTATTTCATGTATCAGAGTTGTGGAAAGAGGGAGCGCGTGTAAAACCGTCACAAAAACATTGTTAGGTGATGCCAGGCAGCGTTTACATTTGATCAGTTGATTTAGTTTCTACAAGTATTAAAAGGTAACTTGCAGAGATTTTAATTTCAGGGATCAATCAACACACGTTTAACAAGATACGTCCAGGAATTGTGCAATTACTCCACGCAGCAATTAAGGCGTATACTCTTGCTTCAAACTACAAATACCACACTCCGTAATTCACCACTGCACAGGCTAAATGTCACCATTATATTTATATAGATATAACTATGATGCCACCGTGTATAAAATATGACTGTCACCAACACGGGACACGAAACAAAATACCCAATCTTAGGTAGGTATGGCTAAACAAGAAATATATGCCCTACAGCCTGACACGTAAGGGCAGCACACACTGCACTGACCCGACTGCGACCAGACTGAAAGCCAGTCTGGTTGCAGTCAGGATGGGTCAAGGTGCGCAAAATATTGTTTCCAACCCGTTTGCCATTCGACAGTAGGTCCTCGTCTTTACCGAATAGGGCATATCAAACATGCTTGATATTCGTCGGGTGGGGGGGGGGGAAACTTCGTACGAAGCTCTAGATAGGATAGGTAAAAAAAAAATTATTACGTACGTACGTAATAATTATTACGTACGTACGTGATATTATTACGTACGTACGTGATAATTATTACGTACGTACGTAATGTTATGTAGTATGAAGTTATCCTTCACAGTATCGCTTTAAGTTTCACATCGAATCCCCCTGCTCTTGAATGATAACTACTTCCTGTCCGAATCCAAGTTTGTTAACCTCCCAGATCATCCTCTCTCTTTGTTTTAATTCTAGGAAACCCTCGTGCTCGACCACAGAGCCAACCCGTCCTCTGCCAAGTTACTTAGTCATAGCCCTCCTCAGTGATTCTTCTTTGTCTAGTATTTCCACTTAAGCAGTTGAGTCACCTACAGTTCGTTGCCCTCATTCATCTCTTTACCTTTAAAAACTATGTACTTGTTCTTTTGAGATATGATTCGTATTCCAGACTTTGTGCAGTTCACTTACCTTTATTCTGAATCTGTACTTGTATAATAAACTTTTACAACAACTTATAATATTTTCTGTCTGGAGTCTCTCTTTTGTGTTAACTACAACGTCGGCCCAGAACCCACGTAACATGGCGCCCAACGTGGTTGTTGCCATCTGATTTTTGTCAAAAATAAACTATGGCCGAAACATCTATATCATCGACTATTTCTAACTCTGGCTGAACCGTGCATTTTTACTTACGTTCCTATGGATTTACTTGCCAGATACGAGAAACATATTGTTGTATGACTTTTTTGCAAACTCGCAAACGTCATCGTTCCTTACTGTATCACCGACATACTGAAGTTACCTTCATCGGCTGCTTTCGAACTGTCGATGTTTTTCTCCGATTTTCCGAACAACCCTTGTTACAATGATGGAAGTCAACTGTCCAATCGTTAATCTCTCAGGATAAACTGTAAATTTCTCCCATCTCCGTCCCGTCTATACAACGTTTATCATTTTGCTGGAACAATTTCCACCTGGATGACCCCCCACTCTGGACCAGGATGTTCCCGAGACGTTTGCCTGAAATCAACTATGACGAATGACGCCTATCCGATGTACCATACCTAGTGCGAAGAGTGTCAGATTACCCTGCAATACACCATCCCATCGTATGGCCCCCGTTTCATGGTTCCGAGGTCCCCTACAACACCATCCGACCTACTACTGTATATGCAGAGTCCGATGAAAGACGTCTAGATGTCCGTCTACTTTCGGTATTTACCAGACCAGATGCCCAAGGAAGAAGAAACAATTTTCTGTAATTACTAGTATCATTTCGGACACTTTTTGTTTTTCTCTTTACTTTTGGATTGTTGTTATTTTCATTTTGGAAATTAAGGTAGGCCTTAATTGTTTTCTTTTAATTGTAACGAGTGCTTCGCTTGATTCAATTTACAAACTTTTCACATATACTGTCCCTAACCCCATATTTTTGTAACATTTAAGAATTTAAACATCTATTCCTCATTGTAAATTTAAGTTAAAATGAGCACTCCAGAAAATGCAACCCCTGCCCCGTCCTTACGACAAACCGACTTCTTGCCAGCAAGATTTTCGGGTAATGAACTTAACGACGATGAGTGCCTGGCCCATTTTCTTGCCTTCGAGGATTATCTTGAAGCGCATAAAGTAAATACTGAAGACCCCGACAATTTTAGTAATGTAATTAATACTTTTAAGAGGACCCTTGGTGGAACTGCTCGCCTTTGGCTTGAAGGCAAAAATTTCACTAATGTTTCAGAACTGAAGCAAAGTTTTTTGGCTCGCTTTAGTAAACACCAGTCCTATATATCCCATGTTCAATCCTTTAATAATATTAGATATGTAAAGAATGAAAGTGCTGACCAGCATTTGTCAAAAATTGAACGTGCTGCTTCAAAATTAGGTTACGGCGATAGTCAAATAAGAGATAAGCTTTTAACTAGTCTCCCCCAAGAATGTCGTGCTTCAATTTTAATGTCTCTTCCCCATGACGCCCCTACAAAGGACATTGTCACAAAGGCACAATGTTATTTTGACCTTCACTCTACAACAAATTCAACTCCGGAAGTGACTTTCAACATAGCCGACAACTCAACAGACTCTGACGGTGAAATCAAAAGTCTCATTTCTGGCATGGAGTCATTGAAGACTTCAGTAGAGGAAATACAAGCGTCTTTACAAACATCCTCACACCCAGAAAATACTGACCCTCAGTCACGTCCATCACGCTCCCCTTCACGACGATCATCCCCTCGCCCCAGCCCAAACAGACATAGGTCCCCGTTTAGTTCTCCTTCCTTTCACCGAGATGACCGTAGTTCGTCACGCTCGCGTACCCGTAATTATTCCCCTCGCAGACACAACTCTCGCAGTACTAATAGATCTTCATCACGGTCACGTGATAGTAAACGTACCGTTATCTGCTTTTATTGTAATAAACCTGGCCATAGTCAGCGAAATTGTTTATTACGTCGTGCCCATATTGAGCAAAGTATGAATTTTGGAAATGGTTACCAACAATTCCCTCAACAAAATTTCCGCCCTTTCAGTTCCTTTAACACTTATCCACCTCCACCGAACCATTCAAATACTGTCACGTATCTCCAGAATTTTTAAATGGGAGTTCCGTTAACTGCGCTTGTTATTTGGACACTCCCGGTTCCTCTCAGACTACCAGTAAAAATGTAGATCATGTAAATATTCAATTAGACTCGAGAAATTATGCAAAAGGAAGCCTTCCCGATGGAAAATCTGTGCTTCTTTTATTTGATAGTGGTGCTACACGCACTCTAATTTCACAGCAGTTTGTATCATCTTCTAAAGTATCTTTCATCAATTACACCCGAGTCCGTTCCCACTACTCATTTTAGATTAGGTAATGGTGCATTTTTAGCAGCGAAAAAGAAAATCACCTTTAAAGTTTCAATTCAAAACCAGACATTCGACATTTCTGCGTTCGTTGCCAGCAACCTTACTGGTATTGACTTAATTATTGGAAATGATACACTTCGTGACTTAAAAGGAAAATTAGATTTTGAATCGAACATCATCCGTTTACAAAAATCAAAGTTTTATCTTCGCCCTGTACGTAGGACAATCCTTCGTCCAGGAGAAAGCAAATGTGTTTTACTTAAAGGTCGAATTCCAACCCCATTTAAGAATTCGGAAATCCCCTTACATGCCATTGGAATGTGTAATTATGTTTGTCCTTCAGTCTCCCTTGTAAAGTTTCGCAACGGTCGAACCAGACTACTATTCACAAATCCTTCTAATCATTTGCTGACCTTTACACCCAGAATTTCTGTGGCATATTTTGACACAGACGAAATTGTCACTGTTTTACAAGAATTTTCATTTGATCACCTTGCCTTTTCTGAACCAATGTCTCACGAGAGACCAAAAGTTCGAAGAAATAATTTATTACGCTACCCTCATTTGGATAGCAATGATCCTAACGTTGACCTTACTGAGCGCGAAGTTATTCGCAAATGCATTCACCTGCATGACAGTGTTTTAAGCTCAGAGGAAAAACATACCTTTTACAATGATCTTGATAACCATAGGCAAGCATTTTCTCTCTACGGAGAAATTTCAAGTTGCCCAAATTTTGAAGTAGACATACAACTCACTAATACAGAACCATTTTTCATTCGCCCCTACGTCACGTCTGACTCAGATAAACAAACAGTTGATAAAGAATTAGGAAAATTAGTAAAATTAGGAATTTTAGGAATAGGTCATAAATCGTATACTTCCCCAGTATTTCTAGTTGGTAAGAAAGATAGCAAAGAAAAGAGAGTCGTTACAGACTTTCGACACCTAAATAATCGTATTAAGCGTCTTAATCACCCCTTTCCGTTGTTAAATGAAACCCTTAGAACCATAGGATACTCTAACGCCAAAGTTCTTAGTGTCTTAGATTTGAAGTCTGCCTTCTTTTGTCTTCCTCTTAGTAAGCATGCGCAACAATATACAGGCATTGCATCATATCACGGTGGACAACATTACTATTATAAACGTCTGCCTCAAGGACTTAACATATCCCCTGCAGTATTTCAAGCAAAAATGGATGAAATTCTAGCAGATGTACCGAATGCCTCCACATTTTGCATTAGTCATCATGACGATATTATCGTATTTAGTGAAAATAAAGAAAGTCATCGTAAACATTTATTATCAATTTTTCAAGCACTTATCGCACATGGATTGAAGATTTCCCCAAAGAAATGTAAACTTTTTCAAAATAAAGTCACCTACATGGGTCACCTCATTACAATTGATTCTAACGGACAAGCTTGTATTCAACCCTTTCACAATCGTTGCACAGCAATAAGGCAAACACCTGTCCCTAAAAACCCCAAGGCCGTAAAACGCTTCATAGGTGCAGTAAACTATGTCTCCAACTTTTTCCCCAAAGTACAAGAAATCTTACGTCCACTTCATCGTTTAGGAAGAAAACGTAAAGACTTTAAATGGACCGCTGAACATCAAAAAGCCTTCGAAACCATTAAAGAACTAATGACTAAACCCCCTATTTTACACATGCCTAAGAAAGAAGGTAGGTTTACTTTGTATAGTGACACTTCGAGGAATGCAACTGGTTCGTACCTCACACAAACATGTGAAGGACACGAACGTATTATAGGTTATTATTCTAAGGTACTTCCCGAAGCATGCAAGCGTTACAGTGTAACTGAATTAGAAATGTTTGGTCTTCTTATCAACATTACAGCGTTTAAGTATTTACTGAGTCATTGTGAGTTTGACGCAGTTGTAGACCATTCAGCTTTAGTTCAACTCATGAAATCTAAACAAGAACCACCAACAGCCCGATTACGTGAACTTCTTTCTCGGTTATCTGATTATGCTGTTTGTGTTCGGTATCAGAAAGGATCTGATATTCCCCTTGCAGATTTTCTTTCGCGTGCCCCAAAAGACGACGACTCAGAAATTGATCAAGTTGTCCCAGTAAAGTTTAATTTGTCTGAATCAAATGATAGTAGTGAAGGAAGTATACACCCAGTCATGACTAGATCAAAAGCTCGATCACTTGGTATTAAAGTCCCTGATTTATTTTCACCGCAAAGTAATACCCATGGAAGTATACGCAAAACCTCTAGGTCCAATCCTCCTTGTACAGTTCGCACAACTTCCCAAACTGTAAGTAAACCATCACGACGCACCCCAACAGAAATCCGCGCGAAATCACCTGATCCCGTTACCGATCCTTTGCCGTCTGCCCCAAGATCTGTTGTCCGTTCTCTCCCAAATCCTGTTGTACGTCCCTTTACTGAACCTTCGATTGCTTTGCCCGAACCAAGACTTGTAGATAAACCAGTGGTGACAGAGACTACTTGTGAACCTCCCCCAGACTTGTACGTCCCACCGACACCACTTGTTCCCCAAATCGACAACCTTGTAACTAGACATATTCCTAAACAACAGGAATTAGATAAAATTATGAAGAAAATTCAGAAGAAAATTATTCACGACTACGATCTACCTTTAGACGCAAATAAGCTACGAATTCTTCAAGAGACTGATCCTTATTTTAAACCCATCTATGACTATCTAGCACATGGCATATTGCCCTCTAAAGCTAAATCTGCACGTTCTATCCGTTTGCAATCAGAACAATATATACTTTGTAATGGTCTTTTATTTCGTTTGTGCATTAATGAAAATGCAAATAAGTTAGACAGATCTACTTTACAACTCGTTGTTCCAGAAACAATAGTTGACAGCATTATTTCCAAATATCATGACAACCTGTTAAGTAATCACCAAGGTGTAATGCGTACTTATTTAACCATTCGTAAGACATTCTACTTTCGCAACATGTTCCAAAGGATTTCAAACTATGTTCAAGCTTGTTTACGTTGTCAACAATTTCGTAGTAAAACAGATAAGCTAAGACAATATTTTCCAAGAATACCAGACTCATATCGACCATTCGATAGATTGAGTATGGATTTTAAGACAATGCCTACTTCAGTTTCCGGATTCAAGCATCTCATGGTACCTTGTGATGAAATCACAAGATTTGTAATTTGTGTTCCCCTTAAAACAATTGACGCACAGACTATCTGTGAAGCACTTATTCAAAAAGTTGTAGCCTTATTTGGCCCACCATCTTTACTTATCACCGATGCTGCAACTTCTCTCACGGGTAAATTACTCGAACTTCTTTGTAAAACATTAGGTATCGAACATAAAACTGTAAGTGTATGTAACCATGGTAGCCTTCAAGTTGAACGACACATTCGAACACTCTCCAATTTTCTCAAAGTTAATTTAAATCAATTCGGTAATGATTGGGTACGTTTTGTTCCAACAGTATGTTATGCTTACAATTCTTTTAGTTCTTCTCATTTAGGTGATCATAGCCCATTTGAATTAGTTTTTGGACGAAAGCCAGCAGATTTAACAAAGGTAACATTCGACCCTATTTCAGGTTTAGCCCACTCTTATCAAGAGTATGTCACTTTACTTCGACAACGCTTTGACCACCTCTCTCGCTCAATGTTAGAATTACAAAAGAGCAAACAAACCAGTCAAAATGTTAAAGTGAGCAATCAGCTTAACAAAAGTCCAATGTATACTTTAGGACAGTTAGTTTATTTGTATAAGCCCACATCCTCGGCCGTGCAGTCGAATTCAAAGAAAATCAACGCCGAATGGTGCGGTCCCTTAGTAATACATCAAGTACTAGATCGTACTCATTATTTGTTATCAACCCTCAATGGTGAAGTTTTACATGATGTTTTTCATTTTAATCGATTAAAGCCATGCTACCTTCATGCTTCAAATGAGAAGCAAAACATTACAACTATTAATAAACTTAAGAAAGTGTTGCAAAAACAGAAAGGAAAAGATGCAACTGAAACAGTTGAAATATTGAAGGATGCTTTGAAAAGCAGTCATAATAAAAATGATTCTCTTAATGTAATATTGCCTGAAACAGCGCAATTCTGTGATGAAAACAAAAATGTTCTAGAGAAAGTTACTCCAAAAGATGTGTTATGTGTAACTAAGGTACCACCTATTGATCTCGCCCCTTATATTGAATGTCAAGAAGTTAATAAAAATTTAGCAGCTCCAGTCCCTCTTTCTCAAAATGATATCGAACGACATTCAAATTATCGTCAAAATCCCAAATTGCAAGGATTTAGTATAATTCGTGCAAGATATTCAGCAGGACATTTACAAATACTCCTCTCTCTTTCAAATTGTATTTCTGGTCATAATACCAAAAACAGCCCACACATATTTTGGTGGAATGTTGATCGCTACTCTGGGAATAATGACATCATTGATACTTTGCTTGAACTCAAAGTTCAAATTCGGGGTAGTCCCGAAAGGATATTAAATCAACTTTTCTCACCCAGATCACCCTCAAAGAAAGTAGAAAGATAGAATTTCGTTTTCAAGAAGGTTACATTAAAATTTATTGTTTTGCATTTATGTCACCTTGAACTGGTATAGATTTATATTTTGCGTAGATCAATCGAGAGTCTACATGTCAAATATTTAAGTGAACAAAGTATTCACAGTTATGTATCATGTACACGTGGAATTTATTTCATTTATTGTGTATATTTGAATAGATAAATGCGTTTTATTTGTTTCGAAATGTTTTATGCGAAATACGTGTATTGTGTTACTTTTACTTATATGAAACAAAGCCTCACTAGTTGCTTTGAGTTATAAATGGATTATATGAGTATGAATAATGATATTTTGAAAGTGATGTTAATGTCACATTTCATGTCAAGAGATTTGTTAGTTGGATGTGAAGTAAAAATGATACTTACAGATATATACACAATATTCTGTACTTGCTCTCTGGTAGCCTTCGCAATAATCCAAAGCGCACTGACGTTTTCTTGTATTGTTGAATTCATTTAATATTTTACGTTTAATACTTTTTACAAACACATTCATTTATGTCTGTTATTTCTCACGAACATTTGTGAGTAAGATTTATTTTAACGTTTATGTAAATATTTTTCACATGATGTTATTTCTTCTTTTACATTTGAAACATTTGTTCTTATATTAATTTTGTAAATATTTACTTTCATTTTTTCATTTTCTTTTCATTCCTTAAAAATTTCATTTTAGTTCAATTTTTAAGCAAAATTCCAAAAGGGATGTTATGTAGTATGAAGTTATCCTTCACAGTATCGCTTTAAGTTTCACATCGAATCCCCCTGCTCTTGAATGATAACTACTTCCTGTCCTGAATCCAAGTTTGTTAACCTCCCAGATCATCCTCTCTCTTTGTTTTAATTCTAGGAAACCCTCGTGCTCGACCACAGAGCCAACCCGTCCTCTGCCAAGTTACTTAGTCATAGCCCTCCTCAGTGATTCTTCTTTGTCTAGTATTTCCACTTAAGCAGTTGAGTCACCTACAGTTCGTTGCCCTCATTCATCTCTTTACCTTTAAAAACTATGTACTTGTTCTTTTGAGATATGATTCGTATTCCAGACTTTGTGCAGTTCACTTACCTTTATTCTGAATCTGTACTTGTATAATAAACTTTTACAACAACTTATAATATTTTCTGTCTGGAGTCTCTCTTTTGTGTTAACTACAACGTCGGCCCAGAACCCACGTAACAGTAATAATAATCACTTTAGTACGTGACTCTAATACGAATGTAGATACAGTGCTATGATAATGAGCCCATTTATTATGAGAGGATTCATCTTAGGGTAGATTATTCTGGACACTTTAATTGTGCACTAATTGACCTTCATACAATCACAAGATGGTTGACCGCAGGATTACTAGGTGTTAAATACTGTCCTTTTAACTCGGGGGTGGGGGACCTCCGGCCAGCGGGCCGTATGCGGCCCGCAAGACCATTTCATCCGGCCCTCGAGGCAATTCATAAATGACAATTCAAAATCACTTAAACTAATTGATAATAATCTCTTAGCCTACCGTACGCACAGTTTATCCTGCTTATGCAGTACCACTTCTCGTGTATTCACGTAAATCTGCTGTGGAACACTACCAGTATATTAAATCCCTGTATGCTCGATGTAACATGCCAACCGTTTCGTTACACGGAAATCGGGTGCCGAATCCCTGTACTTCAGTAGGTAATGGAAGCTTTGCGTGACACTTTAGGCTACATAACATTGTACAGAATCACACTATCATTTGTGTAGGTAGATTCGAAATGGGTTGTGGGACTTAAGAACTGTCTCTTCGAAGAGTGAATTTAAAGTCAGAAAGTGGACAATTTTGCAATGTAAATGAGAAAAAAATAAAGTCAGTTCAAAAATACGCAATTTTTTCGGCGTGCTTCGCGCGCACCTTTTACTTGTGCTCATTCATTATTACTTCACGCGTAGTTAAAAAGACAAACGATCATATTGTGATACTTCTGGCTTGTTTATCCTTGCACATTCTGTGTCATTTAATAATGGTGAATGAGCATTCTATTGTCCACAAATTAGAACAAATCCCTGATCTTTTCGGGGCTGCGTCCCAGTTCTTGCCTAGACTTTTCCCCTAGACCCCACTAGGGCCTGTTTGGGGCCCCTTGGCTTGTCCCCTTGGTGGGAAAGCTTATTGCTGCCCGCGAGTAGATTATGACCTTCAAAACGGCCCGCCAGAGAAAAAAGGTTCCCCACCCGTTTTAGGTTGTCTAACTCACAGGCACTCGGTACTAGTATAGGCTGGTCAAGAGTGTAGGCTATGCGGTTACTGTGTACCCTTGGCCAGCCTATACTAGTACCGAGCTCTAGTAAGTGTCTGCCAGTAGTGTTCGCTATCTAATACCACCAGCCTGCTAGTACCGAGAGCCTGTGGTCAAAATATCTTAAAGTTTCAATCAAGTTAAGCCAATGGCTAAGAAAAAAAGACAATCAGAGACAGCAGTCATTAACAAATTTAGTAGTCACGTTTCTCCTGCGCAGTGGTGTCGCCAGATTTTTCGAAATGGGGGGGGGGGGGACTCGGTGGCAAAATGTTCCACCGAAGGGGCACATCGATATGAAGAACTGAGCCTCGCTAAAGAAGTCGTGCTGGCACAAAGTGATATCATGAAAGCGTCTTGGCGCAGGGACCTTTCAAAGGGCCCCTGGTGGGGTCCAAAGACAATCCCCAGTGCGGTTTCAAAAGGGAATGTCCCCAGGGGCTCTGGGTTATCAAATTATTTGTAAATGGCATTGCATGGACACTAAGCAGACCACAGAAATAAAAATCACAATTTTACCCAACTCGGACTGACAATATACTGATTCGGGTGTAAGGGTGTCAGCTTGTCCGTCGGATTTAGTTATGGTTTGCATTGGGCTACATAAAACCACCCATGCTCCTCAGCAGGAATAAATGTCGATACAACTACCTTCCAGTTATGTCACTTAGGCCTACTTTTGTGCGCGCTTCGCTCGTGCACAAAGCCGAGGTAGTCTCAATGGGCATTAGCCACCACTTTTTCTCGGTTTACTACAGATTAAAATGCAGGAAAATGTTCATTCTACAATTTTAAGACACCCCAAAGCCAAAGCCTACTACATTACATACAAGACTTCTTTTTTCAAATTTCCCAGGCGAGGCCTTGTATCCGCCGCCGTGCATGCACTTTCGATGCGCTAATACAGTGATTCTCAAACGCGGCCCCTGGACACTGTCGGTGCGGCCCCTGAATTGATTTTACGTTTTGGAAAAGAATCATATTCGACAAGTAAAAAACCTGGCAAATTTGAATAAGGAGCAATAACCCACGCTGACATACATGTAAAATCGTTTATTTTGAAGTCACTACTTGCCTCATTTTAAATTTGTTCTCCAGAAGTGGTGCTAGATTGCTTAGGGCCGGTGCACACTGCACCGACCCGACTGCGATCAGATGCAACAGGACTCGACTTCTCGTCGAGTTGCATGCAGTTGTGACCAGTTGCGTCGGGTTGCATTCGGATCTAGCCGCACGTAAACTATACACGAACCCGACTGCCACCTGCAAACTCATGATTGTTCGATCTCGCGTCTCGCAAAAAATGGCAGGTATCACAAACAAATCGTTGCGTATACGTCGGCGTTTATTGTTGCTTTAGTGCTTTACCCGTGCTTTAAATGAAGACTTTGACAGTAAAATTAAGCCGAAAAGAGTGGTAGGGCAGTATAAAGAGGCGTCATGAAGATATGGTACTGACTGTCAAAGCTCCAGTAATTTCATCTCTTGTTCTTCTGTCCACATGAGAGCTGCCAGTTTGCTTTCTGCTCTGTCACTTGATTCACAATGTTTTTTCATTGACTATACACTAAAATCGGGTCGCTCTCGGGTCGGTAACAGCCGCACACTGCCACGACCCGGCTCATCTACGAAGCAACCCCCCCCCCAACACACACACACACACACAGATACAGCTGAAGGACCTCTTACGTATGAATTTCGCCTTGAGAGTGTCCTCTCTCTCATCCTGAGATCATCCCTTGCAGCCCTCGGCCTCAGCCCATTGTAACGCATTTTAGCCCTCACCCTCAGAAAGATTGAGAATCACTTTGCTAATTGTAAGGGTTGATTCCAACATTAAGTCCTACTGGGCAGATGAGAGGATTTATGAAACCCAATGCAAACCATAACATAATCCTTCACTGGCTTAACTTGAATGGACCTTCAAGAGAGTTTGATGCACAGGCGCTCCGTACTGAGTATAGCCTGGGCAAGGGTGCGCACAGTAAGTGCAAGCACTTCGACAGCATGTAATAGTACCACCTATCTACATGGACAGTATTTGACACCCTAGTATTTCCTGCGGTTCACCACCTTGTTGTATGTAGGCCTTTAGAACACAATGGAAGTGTCCAAGTTAATCCCTTAAAACCCTTCATAATAAGTGGGCTGATTACCACAGTGCTGTATCTGCGTTCGTACGTAGTAAGTACCACGACCTACGAACGTGGATAATTATTTATTACCGTCACGTTATAGTAATAATTATTACGTACGTACGTAATAAATTATTACGTACGTACGTGATACTTATCACGTACGTACGTAATAATATCAGTACGTACGTGACTAATACTACGTACGTACGTAATATTATTATACGTACGTAACGTAAATATACTACGTACGTACGTATAAATTAGTTCGTACGTACCCGTACGTCTAATAATATCACGTACGTACGTAAATAATACTCCCCCCGCCGTACGTAACGTAATAACTCCCCACCTCCCCATATTACGTACGTAGTTCAACGATTTAAATATTATACCCCCCCCACCGGATCACCCCCCAGCCCCCCCCTCACGTAATAAAAAATTTTTATCGACCATGTTCCCATTCTAGAGCTTCGTCAAAGAAGATTGCCCTCGGAGGATAAAGTGGAGACTAAATCCTTTAACTGGGGATTATTGAACAATAAAGGGCATTGAATTCCTTTGTCTAATATCTACGGGCAACCTCCCCCTCATCATTCAATACCTACAGTCGATTTCAACAAAAAAAGGCCCAAATCGGTAAAATTTGGAACAATGATTAATGCTTTAATGTGTCTAAACTAGGTTGCCCGACAGGTCGACTATGAAACACTGTATCTGACATGCAAAAACGGACTGGTTTATTGCTTAGAAACCTAAATGATGCTGACTATAAACCAATGCTCACATGATTCTAGATGCAAATGAGCAAAAGAAGTAGTAAGAGACTAAACTTGTTGCTGTCAGGAGGAGTTGACTAATTTCCGGGCATTCCCTCGCATAACTTAACCAGAGCACATCATTGTCGAAGCAGAGTTATAGAAACACTACGGCAACAACTT
The DNA here is from genome assembly GCA_029531755.1 of Holothuria leucospilota. NCBI lineage: Eukaryota > Metazoa > Echinodermata > Holothuroidea > Aspidochirotida > Holothuriidae > Holothuria > Holothuria leucospilota. Next base: position 75,395,917 of record CM055962.1, on the reverse strand, counting down.
ATGTTGTAAATAGCGTCCAAACGCGTCCAAACCCTCAAATTAATTTACATCTTAAGCGACTGGCAGTGTTAAGGCAAGGGGCAAATTTCACGATCTGCTCTTCGAGATGTAGCAGACGACGTACCTCACTTGCACTTAGTTCCTAACAGCTCTTAAGCCTACTGAATCATCAAGAACAATACACAAAAGAGATTATTGTCGGCAACTAGTAAGGTTCAAAGAAAAAGTTTTCGATGGATCTCCAGCTAATAACACCTCCCTGCTTATGGATGGTAAAAAGGTATCTCTGTCTGTATCCTGCTCTGTCTAAAAGCAGAATAATACAGAAATGTTTGTCTCTGTGCTATAACTGCTTGGTGATTGCATTTTTTTAAGATGTGAAACAAAAAGAAGCAGATTTGAAGCTTGGGTAAATCTGAGGGTAGCAGTTTGTATTTTACTAGTGCAATTTTCAGTTCCAGTTTCATTTTATTGTCTATTTCTGTTTAACCTTAGGGATGTTAAATGCAACATGTACGAATGAATACACATTTACAACGTTCTCGAGGTGCAAATTGTCGCAGAACTAGCACAAATGCTGTACACCAAGCATTTTTCAATGTCCCTAAACACTGGTAGTTATACTTAGTTTACGAATTTTCAGTCACACCTTTATATTCATTTCCCATGTTCTGAATCTTTTCTTGTCTTTACCCATTAATTGAAAAATGCTTCAGAATTATAAAATACAGAGCAAACTTACCAATGTGAAAGCCATCCTATCCACTGTAAATCTTAAAGCCGACAATCTCGCCCCAAATATACACTCTAAAAAACGTGTTTAGGAATTAAACACAATTTTTGCCCCCACTTTGGAAACATGTTTAATTCCTAAACATACATGTTTTATTCCTGAACATTATGTGTTTAATTCGTAAACATTATGTGTTTAATTCCTAAACGTGTTTAGAGTGTAAACGTGTTTCCAAAGTGGGGGCAGAAAAGTGTTTAGAAAAGTGTTTAATTCCTAAACACTGTTTTTACAGTGTATTTAAGAAAATGATCGTATCTCCTATTACGTATGGCTATGTTTTGCCAGTGATGACTTATGTAGTCAATTGTGTTCCCAATTGCTCGCACACAATACTGTATGAATTCAAAGTTGAGAAATTTAAGCTCAGTGCAGTGGCGCCGGCACTTGCGGCACAGGGGCACGTGCCCCCCCCCCCAATCGATTTCTGATAAAAAATTCTGAAAATTTTAAAATGATCCCCAAAGGCGTTTAAGCTACAGATTTCTGTAGGGGGTAGGGTGAGGTGTGTTTTCAACCAAATGATCGTTCTATTGTAATCATTTTCTGTCACAAATGGTGCTCAAATCATCAAAATTTTTGCAAATCCTCAACAAACTTAAAATTTTTGCGCGCTCCGCGCTCTTCGCACCAAGTTACCTCAATATTTTTATTATCAGTATCTTCCGGTAGCAACTCCCCGGAGAAGCAAAGCAGCAAAAGTTGAAGCTGTTTACGAATTCTTAGATAAAATACTGGCTTTGTGATTGGCATATAGGTTGTTGGGTAATTGAAAGTGTCTCGGTACAAAGCATGTATGTAGATTTTGTCATGGAAATCTTATTTCTTGAAAATATTCGGCGCGCTTCGCGGGCATACGTCACGGTTTGCACTCCATCTCATGATCATTATAAAAGGCATTTTCCAATGGCTTTTCATTAGGATCCTATGTGAAAGACAAAAATATTCCAGTTCATGCCCTTCAAACCCCGTAGAAAATACTCTTTTCCTAACTCGAGATATCTAACGTTAAAGACTTCTTATTTTTGTCCAAAAATACCTCCACTTCTCATCAAGGTCATTGAATGTTATGTAAAGTGGGCACATTGCCTCAGATTTCTTTTGTTTTTCTTTATAATTGAATGTCCTGTTGTCCTTGAAATTTGATACTGCTGGAATGTTTGAATATCATTCCATAAAGATTTAGCATAAATCTACAACATATATAGGATACAGTAGACAAAGTTGATAAATATTCCCTACAGCGGTGTCAATATCATAAAGAAATTCAAGGCTTTGTCAAATTAATGTGCCGCGATGACATCACAGTTTCCATGATGCACTTCGTCTTGAGAAAAATTGCATTTCTTTGAAAATGTATATTTTCCAAATGCTTCAAGCTATTGAGATGCGGTTTTCAACTCCTAGATGAGAAATATTTTCTGCATTTTTTAAAGGTATTGATTTTTGTCACTGACAAATTCCTTTAAGGTAATAATGCATGCAACTATTCTCATCACAATATTTTTCCGAAAAAACAGAAGTACATCTCTAACCTCTCTAGGGGCCTTGTATCGATATGGGATCTTTCAATCGAATTTGTAACATGATGTGGAAGGTTGTAAGTACGTGTTTGCCGTTATACATTTTTCAAAAAATTTTACCGAGCGCTTCGCGCCCAGCTATTATCGATATAGATGGTGATTGTTAATGCACTTACGACGAAAAAGCATTCTGAAACGTGCTAGCCTTGTTTGTCTTTTACCCCTTTTGTTATACCTATCAGGGAGGTCTAATATCACCTCCCTGCATCTACATTCTCCCTACCTTCCATCCCCTATTGCTGGAAGCTGTTCGTCTGGATTTTCGTTCAAACTTAGTAAAAATATGATAGTTATAAAGTCATCATACTCTATACTATCATTTGAATGTCAGGTAATAAGCATCATGTCAACGCCCCATTCTATAAACTTAATCCAGAGCTTCCAAGAGGTCCTATACCGGTGTCTGCCAGCCTTAGATACTCTTTTATAATGCACAATGACGCAAAGAAAATTTTGGTCATAGTCCAAGAATATTTCTGTGGACTCCATGCAAGTATTTTTGCCTAAAAACTTTCCCCGAATAGAAGACAGTAAAGTAGCCAAAAGGGGGGGGGTGCTTCAAGAGGTTTGTTGACAGCATACTCGGCTCTTAGACAACATACTCTCCTCTTTTACCCAACCTAAAATTAGAATCTACTAAATTGTTGACATTTTCTAGCCATCTATGATCAGTTTTAAAAATACCTCAAAGATACCACCATTTTGCATCTAAGCAACCTTAAATTAACAAAAATTTCTCAAAGGTAGGGGCACACCTCCTCCTCTTAGACCCCTCCCCCAGGACGGCCATTTACGTATGACAGAGGAGATCCACCACTGCTGTATGCAATCGCAGGAACGCATTAAAAGTACATTTTACGACGTCATCTGTGGTGCCCCTCCCCCGTCACCAAATCCCAGCGGCGACACAGAGTTAGTGAAATGGGAAATGTATTAGGCAAGTGATATTTGTTTAAAGGGGCTAGAATAGCTGAGTAAGGGAAAATTTTACTGTCTGGGGCCAAGACTGTAGGACCTTTAAAGCGTCCCATGGAAAACGAACTAGCATATGGGAGCTATATGTGCAGTCCTTCAGTGTATTGCAACAAAACAAAAAGATATTAAGAACTAATTGCTTAAGTGTTACTTTACACAGGACATGCTTTAAGTTGTGTCGTAATAAACTTTCTTGTCGTGATCCATTTCATGTCTCTACAACCATTAAACGGTATTACAGCGGTTGCACATTATAAATATTGCAATTTGAAATATAATCCCTTTTAAAAAATAACATTTTCAATAGAGAGTATCTTACCTTAGATTACTAGAAAAAATAGTTTCAATATTTTACCTCGTAAAATAAAAGCAATACCAAATAAATTATAGGAAAGCTCTTTATGTGTGACTTAGTCAACTTCTGAAGCAATCTAGGCTTTCACAAAGGAACTGCTTACGGAAGTACGTTACGTTGCCTGTTACAAGAAGTGGTCTTTTGTAAGATATGCTAAGCAATAGAAAATCAGTTTCTCCTTCACTTAAATAAATGTGAAACTTTCTAACAAACTACCCACAGTGTTTCCGCTTCCTTATAGCATTAAAATAAAACAACTGGTAATTAGATGAGAAGGCATGTGTACAACTCACAAGCAGTGTCACCAGATACATTTCACAGATTTAACGTGCAACTCACAAGAGCTTGGTAACATCAACAAGTGTCGTTTTTACAGACTTTCTTGACACAAGATGCTGATTGCCAACACCACTTCCCAGAGACAAAACTGAAATTGCTTAAGACCATCCATATTTCTATGCTAACACATCCTCATACTAATTGTAAAAGTATAGTTGTTGAAGTTGGAAAAATCTGTCGTGTTTCTTGCCCACTGTGTAACATGTATGTCAGTATCACAAAATTCAATAAAAATATACATTTGTAAAACCTGAAATTATATTAAGCGCAACTATTTTAACTTAAAGTATGAGTTAGACGCTGCATGGTTCTGATAACTCGCCCATTAGTATTTCAACCTTTACGCCCATGTCTAAAGCTAGTAGTAATGTACAGGCGGAGAGTGAGTAACGTGAAACAAAACAAAGGTTCTCGAAAGAATCGAAAGTTGCGGTTGAGTGATCAGGAAGAAAGAAAGAATAAAAAGCAATAAGCAGACGGTTTGAGACTTACATGTACAGTTAAGATTTCATTTATGAGCGAACGTTGGGGAAAAGGCCCTGGACTTTCCTGCAAGTCCCCCCCCCCCCTCATAAGAAACACAACAATATCATTGAAAAGCTGCAAAAAGGCAAAGTTATAATTTTTAATGAAAAGAGTATTGCACCTTTTCCAGGACAGCTACAGCTCTCATTATACGTACGTGTGTGTGTGTCACGGTGTGTTTGTGTGTGTTCTTTTTAACGAGGGTTTGGAACTGTGTACTTGCTTCTAGCAATTTTCTTGGTATGCTAAGTTATAGGTTGCAGATATGACTTAATTACTGCAATAGCCTATTATTGTACCCTTGCCCAGGTTTTCAATGACTAAGATAGTTCTTATCTAGAATATTCAATTCAGACTCCTCTTCTTGTTTAAAGGATTCGTTTCATTTCCCTACATGTCCTGTATACAGCTGAACTATGGTCACTTCTTTTAGATGTCAGGATTTACGCCCAAAGTACGTCAGACTCTGTAACATCTTTACCCATTCTTGTTTCTTAACCCTACAGTTAATGCGCTTGTGAGCATGCACATGCACATCTTTACGTTGGCCGTACCCTCTTAAGGTAGGAATACAGGAAGTACTACCTCTAGAAACAGTATTAACACGTTTCGAATTTAAATTGCTTCCAGAACTCTAAAAAATTACAAAACGACTCAGACAAGTCAACAACAACCAACTTGACATCAACTGATCTCACTAGCAGGTTCGTTTATGTCACAAAAAAGTGGCAATTACGAATTTACATGCTAAAAATTGCGCAACACCCATTTAAGAGACTTCTTCTGCTAGAGATATCACAATGAAAATTCATTTCCTAAATTTTGTCGGTGTAGTGAGTAGCGAAGTTACTCATTATGTTAAAATAAAGAAAATGAAAATTTTTTGAGTCCTTTGTCTAATATGTACTTCCGCCCTGTAAATGGCATTTAAAGTAAAGCACCAAGAAGGGAACCCGACCCATTGTAAAAGCTCTTGTAGCTGGAATTTCAGCGGTCATGGTTAAGCATTGTTAACAAGATAATGTTCCCGCTTATGGGCTTTCCCATGAACGAGTTTTTACACCCGTTCGTAACTTCTACAAAGTCCAGGGGCAACGTAAAGGACCACAAAATTTGGTAAGCAAATCAATAGATAAATAATAAGGTGCTCTCTACGATACCGAAAGGAGTATTTCAAACGCCAAACAATGATCCAGTGATTTTCAACATAACAGCATTTTAGAAGGTACCCCTGATAGTCATGGTTGTCTCCATAATTAAAAGGACTCGAGATTAAAATGTCCTACTTTTCATCACACCTACGGTGGGTAAGATTGAAACACTTTACCTTCAAATAATCTAGTAGAACATCAGTTTTTGTCTAGAATTGAATTACTTTGGGTTCTCTTGGGAAGATTTTCATTTCTTCAATATACATGCCAACATATTTTGGTAACAATCGTCAAGAACCTATTAATCCCTTACAAATACTAATAATACTCACCATACCTGTGTCTGCATCAAAGATTCACGTTCACAAGTTGCAAAGGTTTAACCTTTTTATGTCGTCGATTCCTTCTTCAATATATTCTGGCTGTTAGAAGGAAATGTGTCTTTCAACGTGTCTTTCTCATAAAATTTTGATCTAAAACGTGCAGTGTCATCGAATGTTTTTGATGCCTCATATACAGTTTAGAGGAAACTCTCTTGAATGTTGTAGGAACTAAAAGATATAATAAGAGAACTGTATTCAAGGGTGCCGAGTATTTGACATTCCCTTCAATACTTCAACCCAAATAAGGCATGAAACGCCCAATTCTAATTCATGAATGGCTTGATACATTTTTACATTTACTTGGAAAAGGACTTCAAGTGAAAATTAGTAGCTCTCTGAGGGTAAGTACTTTAATACTGTAAACCTTCCAGCAATAAAAGGCTGTTATTTTTCAATTGATATGGGGGTTTCTTCTATTTCAGCTTTCTAAATAGTAAGCTTTACGGATTACTTTAAATATCAAAGTATCTCCCCAATATCTGCAAGGTTTGCAAGACATTAAATTAAACCGAACCTGGCTAAGTCCATTTCTTCTTTCTAGTAATGCTGTGATGCTAATATCAAGGATCCTCAGAAAATAAGCCACTTGTTGTTTTGGATTCTTTGAAAACTCCCCTCTGATTGAAAAAAAAACATGTTTTGTATTTGATATTTTTTTTTATTCCAAGAGGGTATGGTGGGCCAATGGACCTCCCACACAAATTTCAATAGATCTCAGAATCTCCAACATTTACTACGGTCCCACTGCATTATGTATCCTAAAAGCTTTAATCGTTCAAGCCTACCAGATCCATTAACATGAGCTTAGCTTATTATTGCTTCTGATCTAGTATCAACTAGTAATTCACAATATTGGAAACCAAATCTAAAAAGACAGAAACATTTGCCTATTATCATATCCCACTTAAAAAGAGCCAATCCTGACTACCGATCCCCTCTGTAAAATCACCACATAGAAGCAAAGGGCTCATAAAATTTCGGCATGCACTATATGTCCCCCAAATAAACTACATTATTGAAAAAGTGAACAAAACCTGGATCCCTATCGGGGGTTTCCCTCGAGATCGAAGGTCAGGGAGACCGAAAGACCGTGAGACCGAAATTGCGTTAGCGCTCTTGCGCGAAGCCGAACATGACTTTACGTAGGACCGAAGAGGAATAAGAGTCCGATAGACCAAAGGTCAACGAGACCCGAGTAAAATTTGGGTCAACCAGACCGAAAGTGAATTTGGATCCACAAGATACAGTTTCGTAAAAACGAAAGTTTACTATAGAGTTAATCCAACTCCACTGCAAGAAAAGTGGACTCCATTGTGTACGGTACAAGAAAAGTCCTCAAGTCAAAATCTTTAGCCAACATGCAGGTGGAAATCTAAGCTGCGATATTGCGCAATATTTCACAGATTGTCACGTGACCAAAAATTTGAATTCGCACTCCTTCACAACGATTCAGACCTACAAATATGGTAGAAATTTTCACCCATCAAATGAATACCAACTGACTCTTTATCGATATTTCGTAGTAAATTAAGTGTCCAAAATTATATAATCGATGTTCAATCCGGCTTTTATGGGTGAAACGAAAACAAAATTACCGAAAACTTTCCAGGTACGGAGTTACGATACGTTTTGACATTGATAAAAATCCTTCGAATAAAGCCGTTTATTCATGAAATAAAACAGTTTTACCTTCTACAAGATCGTTTAATGGTCTTCTTTCCAATGGTGGTAAATATACGACTTAAAACTCACGAATACGACCGGTCACAGCTTCGTTCTGAACGTGGGAGTGCGCATGCGTCGAGGTGGATGGTCGTGTTTTTAAGTTTTTCTGCGTTGTATTTTTATCCTCTTCTTTTGACGTTTTTATTGACCTGGTTTCCGTTAGGTGGTATACGATTTTTATTCTTTTAACTGGCGATTTTTGATGTGTCTGCTTTTATCGTAGCTCTGGGGCTGTGTTTTAAGTGATTTTTATGGATTGTATTCTTCTCACTTGTTATGCTTTTACTCTCGTTAGGCTGTTTGTATTGTTGTATTGTACTACTGCTCTCACTGTTGCTTAGGCTAGCTGTCGTTTATAGTACTATTATAGGTTTGGCTATACTCTGTGGGTCCCCATCGTCTTTGTGCTCAGCATGTTGCGGTCTCCAGTTCTTGGAGGGTTCTTCTTAGGCCTAGTATCTCTGGCTTGTATAAATGCCAGGTACCACATTTTACCTAATAAGGCCTTAGGCCTAATTAGGCCAATTCTGAAGGTTCAAACTCATAGGTCAGTTAGTATCCTTTTATACTTCTCAAGTCATAATGGTTATGCTACCGGACACAGGTATGGCATTAAGAATAGTAACATTGAATGTATTGACGGGACCATTAGGCCTAGGCCTACGTTATACATCAAACGTGAGTGTATTCCTCCCCGGTGCATTTTAACCTATCTACTTATCTTGTTAGTGGTTTGTGGTGATATCGAATTAAACCCTGGCCCAGGTTTTTACTGTGGCATGTGTGCAAAGTTAGTTAAGAAGAATGACAATGCAGTTCAATGTGATGGGTGTGACCATTGGGTTCACATCCGCTGTGCTGATATTGATAGGGAAGGTTATAAACTTCTCCAGCTTTCCAAACCTGAGGACAAATGGTATTGTACCAAGTGTTCCTCACCCTGTGGTATCTGCTTAAAGGGGGTTCGGGGTGATGACCCTGCTATTGAATGTGATAGTTGTAAGAAATGGATTCATAACAGGTGTTCGTTGGTCGAAGACTCCCATTACGACCACATTCAAGCAACAAATTGTATTTGGATGTGTCCCAGTTGTGATAATGGAAATCTGTCCAACACGTGGGACCTCACTGCTCCCCAGACAGAAAACAGTTTTCATGCTTTGAATCCTGATTCTGGGAATGCTCATTCCATTCCGAGCATTGATGGCAAAAGTTCCGCCAGGCGCCCCAGTGGCAGAACTGCCCTTAAGAAGGAGGTTTCCATTGTTTCAATTAACATTAATGGTCTAAGAGGGAAAAAATTAGATCTTCAAACCATTCTTAGTGAATCAAATCTTGATGTAGTGGCACTTCAAGAGACCAAAATTGACAGCACTGTCACAGATACTGAATTAATTCCCCCATGTTTAGAGTATGAGATTTTTAGGAATGATCGTACCCTCCGGGGTGGTGGTACTATGCTTTTAATTAAGAACCATCTATCTCCATTTCAAGTAAACTTTACTGCTGATGGTTCTGAGTCTATTTGGGCAAAGGTTTCCATTAATGGAACCTGGCATTATATAGCCTCCTGGTACAGGGATCCTGATGCCCATGTGGAACATATATCCCTGCTCCGGGACCAGTTATCTAAAATTATGACTTCACATAGAAACTCTAAATTACCCTGTTTTCATGTGTTGGGTGACTTCAATTTTAGCCAAATTGATTGGGCTCACAGATTAGACAAAGATAGTGGTAATAGTGTGTCTAATCATTCAGGTAAATTACTCCTGGACATAATTAATGATTTTGCTGCTGATCAACTCGTGAAATCTCCCACAAGAGGGAACAACACACTTGACTTGGTAATTACAAACACCCCTAGTCAGTATACTGATGTCAGTACCATGGATTCCCCAAGTGATCATGCGGCCATTGTCTGTAAGCTGAAGTGTCTGTTTCCAAATCTCAAGCAACCACGTAGGCGTATTACACAGTACTCAAAGGGAGATTATTCAACTATGAGGAGGGGATACTCGTGGGTTTTGTATCAAGTATTTCAATGGGGGGCAGGATATGCGCAACAGTGGAAGAGAATTGGCAACTTATCAAATCCTTCCTAGAAAAAACTGTGAAGGTCTAATATCCCCACTAAAATGACAAAATCTAGGAAATCTCTTCCTTGGATTACTGACACGATACGTAGATTAGTTAGACGTAGGAATAGGTTACATGCCATTTTTAAGAAGACTGGAAGGCCTGATGTTCGTAAGAGGTGGGTCGAGCTTCGCTCTAAAATCAAGAGGGAAGTGTACATATCCCATAAAAAATTACATTAACGGTATGATTGGCGATATTAAGGTTGATGCTAAGCCATTTTGGAGGTATATCAATGGCCAAAAGAAGGATAAGCATACTATTTCCCCCACTTAAGAGTAATAGTAAAGTAGCTGTTAGTGACATGGATAAAGCCCAGGCTCTGAATAGTCATTTTTCTAGTGTTTTCTCCAAAACTGTTTTTACCACCATTCCTTTTTTAGGTCTGTTTTGTGGTAAGATGCCTGATATTACAATATCCACCATGGGGTGGAAAAGTTGTTACACGGTCTTAAACCATAAGGCCATGGGGCCTGATAATATCCACCCATGGGTTTCTGAAGGAGATTGCCACTGACTTTGCTCCTGTATTTAAGCCATCTTTTTTCAGCAATCCCTTACTAATGGACGTATTCCAGAGGACTGGAAAACAGCTTATGTCTGTCCAATTACAAAAAAGGTGATAATACCTTACCGAGTAACTACAGACCAGTTTTCTCTAACTTGTGTTTGTTGTAAGTTGTTAGAGCACATTATTGCCTCGAACCTCATGAATCATTTTGAGCATAATAACTTATTAGCTACTAATCAGCATTGCCTTATAAAACTTCATAGTTGCGAAACCCAACTGGTGTCTATTATCGAGGATTGGGCTTCTTCTCTAGATAATTCATAAACAAATCGATGCATTCATTTTAGACTTTGAAAAAGCCTTCGATACCGTCCCTCATGAATTACTTAAGACCAAGTTACACACACTTGGTGTGTCTAAGCAGATTCTCCGGTGGATTGATGACTTTCTTGGCGACCGTAGACAGGTAGTCGTAGTAAATGGGACTCGTTCTTCGTCGGAGGATGTTATGTCCGGTGTCCCCCAAGGGTCTGTCTTAGGGCCGATTCTCTTTCTGGCACATATCAATGATATTGGCGGTGTCGTTACTTCTGAGGTCCGGTTGTTTGCTGATGATTGTGTCTGTTATCGTATTATTGAGACTGAGGATGATTGTTGTAAACTTCAGGATGATATGCAGCATTTAGGTCAGTGGGCTACTACATGGGGTATGCGTTTTCAACCTACTAAATGTAGTATTATCACCTTTGCTCGTAAAAAACACCCTATCCCCTTTAAGTACCTTCTCAATAGAGTGGAGCTCCCAAATGTTGATTGTATTAAGTATTTAGGGATAACCATCACCAAAGACTTAAACTGGGATAAGCACATCCAAAGTATTTGTAACAAGGGAAATAGAGTTTTAAGCATTCTGTATAGGAATTTGTCATTTTGCCCTAGAGAAGTTAAGATTGCAGCCTATAAAGGCCTTTTACGGCCAGTTTTAGAGTATGCCAGCACTGTCTGGGACCCGCACCAGGTTTGCCTGCGTAATAAACTAGAGGGTATACAGAGAAGAGCTGCAAGATTCATAGCTTCTGACTTCTCTAGTGAGCCTGGTTTTATGACTAACCTCTTAAACGACTTAAATTTAGCACCATTAGTTGACCGACGTAAGCAAAGTAGGCTCATCCTGTTTTCTAAAGGTGTCTTTGGCCAGGCCCATATTCCTATTGACCGTCTGCATCACCCTATACGGAAAACCCGTCAGATGCATGACCTTCATTTTTGTAATCTGTATGCTAGGTCCAATTGTTACAAATTTAGCTTCCTACCTCAGACTGTTAAAGATTGGAATAGTCTCCCTGAGAGTGTTATTAATGCTGCCTCTACTAATAAGGATCCTGTTAGTATTATTACTAGGTTTCTTAGTAAGGTTTGACCCCTCGGCGCGTGCGTGGTGAGAGAATGCCTTCGGATGTTTCACCATATCCAAGAAGAAGAAGAAGAAGAAGAAGTGACACAGAACGCTTTCACGACCGTACTCAGTGGCCATTTTGTCGAGACGAGACTTGCCCAATATGGAACGCCGGAAATGATCCATGGAACGCCAAAAGTTTGAGCACCTCGGCGAGTTCGTATGGCCTATATTGGCAAGTTCAGTCAAGTGTTTGATAAGTGATCAGATTGTCAATGTAGTTTCGAAGCGGGTACGTGGCAGCTTGAAAGAAAAAATGGTTGCCGCAAATCTGTTGACATCGTGGTGAATACAGAAACAGGTGAAGGGGAAGGGGTCGGGAGAGGTTATAGGGTGTTTAGGGGGTTCTAACCCAACCCACATTTTTCCTAGCACCCCCGACCTCACCCCTCCCCCCCCCCAAATGAGCGAAATCTTGTATAGGCTAGTAGTGATGAAGGCAAACATATGCCCAAAACATACTCAACTGGTTTCACCCCACCCCCCCCCCCCCCAAATATGTGCCTAAAGTAGTGCATAGGTTGACTTAGGTTGTGCATAAGTTGGTGACTTAGTGGGCCCATATTTCACCACCTACTACCACAAAAATCTTTGATTTTTACTGTGTGATATTCACTACAAAAATCTACAATTATCTCATCCTTTGATTGGACTGCCATGGACTGTGGTAATACTAGTAGACATGTAGCCTGCCTACACCAGGGCACGTGGCCCCTCTCAATCAAGGCAAGGGCCTGTTTCTTGGGCATAGGGTTAACGGACATATTTATTTTCTGGGAAGGAGGTCATGGATCGTCGTCCTAGGGAAGGGGTGTAAGATGAGGGTGTCCCCCTCCCCTTTTGAATTTTTTCGTTTTTCAAGGGTGACTCTAGAAATGCAATATCGTGCATTTTTAAAATAATCACCCTGCAAAGCAAAATTGGGGATCATTTAAGATATACATGAAATACGGACCTTGTGGGCAATTTTATAAATACGTCTTGTCCGCCTGTAAAACCAGACGTCTGCAATCTACTTGGAAAGGAGTGAAAATCAGGAAATGTTATTGAAGAGAATGTTTCCCTTCAGGTAGGTGCAGTTCTAAAAGGGGAAAGGGAGACTTCAGCCCCCCCCCCACCTTCCCCACCCAAAATTGAGCGAAATTTCAGCTGCATGGGCTAGTAGCGTTGGGGACATATGTATGCTTAATAACCCTTTTCCAGTTTTAGCACACCAAAAACTGTCCCTAAAACCGTGCCGTACCTTCACGGAAGTTTGGATACAAACAAATCACCCCTCCCAAGTTCATAGCCAAGAGACAGGATGGTGGCGAGATATTGAGAAAATCCCTCTCCCCTTGAAAATTCAAGTGTCATGGCTTTCATACATCTCCCCTTGGAAACTATACCACCTCACCCCACTCACTGGAACTATTGTGCATGTCTCTGCAGTCGTTAGGGAACACGCAGCATGGGCGTAGCTAGGATGAAATTTTTAGGGGGGCCTAGGTATCAAAAGGGGGTCACGACATTGATCGCCGTCCTTAATTCTTACAATTAAATTTTCTTAGGACACACAATTTCAGGGGGGTGGGGTGGGGCTGGCAAACACCTAGTTGGCTCGGCCACCTCCCCTCCTCGACCACCCCGTAGCTAAGCCCCTGACACGCAGTCTCAACTTGCATACTGCACCTGACCACACCACAATACATCATTGTCAATAGATTTTCAAGTGCTAAGTGAGGTCCGTGGGGAGGGGGTAGAGATATCTTGACCATGACCCGGAAGTGACTTCCAATGCATACCATATAATCCATTCGACTGTGGCATCCTAAGCTTAGAAAAGTTGGGAGGCTACTTGTGGTGGAATCTGAAACTTTGTTCCAAAACATTTTCTGAGGGAAGATATTTCTAGGGAATACATACAGCCACTGCCAATTTTGACCAAGTGACAGACACTCCCATTTGTCTGCTGATTACACTCTACTACATGCAGTGTGACTGCACCTGTACATGGGCACTATCAAAATAAATATTGCTGCATGGAACCCACAGGTGGGTTCATGACGCAAAATTTTTGCCTTTTCCTCAATCAGTCATAGCTACTACCGCAGATTTTTAGGGAAAAACTGCTGTTCCCAATTAAAGTACCCGACCACTGGTTCATTACTTCCATTAGTTGCTCCAATGAACATCAGCTTTGTTAAAGCTTTGCTGAACATTAGTATCCCAACACTGAGGGGTTTACATTACAACTGTCAACACATCCTGCCCTGAAAATAGTACTGATAAAACAGGATAAAATTACTCATGGTCATTGAAGGTTAGATCACTTTTCAGTTTAATCTGAGATAAACTACCATCAAATGTCAGCCTTCATGGCTATTGACCAATGCTTGATTGAGCACCTTATTGGTATTGATAACAGCTCTTGACAAGTTCTGGCATAGGAAGATTTTGCCTAATGTTTAACCTTGGAAGGGTATCCACAGGTTGGTGTTAGGAAATCTGATTCCAGGCAGTTTAGCTGTTGGGGCGTAGCTTGAATGAAGTTTCTGGGGGGTGGTAACAAATGGGGGGCATGGCATTTTTTCTTAATTCTTACATATTTTACTAAGCCATAATTTCTGGGGCCCACCCTCAGATATTTGTCAAGAACCCCCAGAAATTATGGCCTTAGTAAAATATGTAAGAATTAAGAAACAATTGCCATGCCCCCAATTTGTGACCACCCCCCAGAAACTTCATTCAAGCTACGCCCCAACAGCTAAACTGCCTGGAATCAGATTTCCTAACACCAACCTGTGGATACCCTTCCAAGGTTAAACATTAGGCAAAATCTTCCTATGCCAGAACTTGTCAAGAGCTGTTATCAATACCAATAAGGTGCTCAATCAAGCATTGGTCAATAGCCATGAAGGCTGACATTTGATGGTAGTTTATCTCAGATTAAACTGAAAAGTGATCTAACCTTCAATGACCATGAGTAATTTTATCCTGTTTTATCAGTACTATTTTCAGGGCAGGATGTGTTGACAGTTGTAATGTAAACCCCTCAGTGTTGGGATACTAATGTTCAGCAAAGCTTTAACAAAGCTGCTGTTCATTGGAGCAACTAATTGAAGTAATGAACCAGTGGTCGGGTACTTTAATTGGGAACAGCAGTTTTTCCCTAAAAACTGCGGTAGCTATGACTGATTTGAGGAAAGGCAAATTTTGCGTCATGAACCCACCTGTGGGTTCCATGCAGCAATATTTATTTTGATAGTGCCCATGTACAGGTGCAGTCACACTGCATGTAGTAGAGTGTAATCAGCAGACAAATGGAAGTGTCTGTCACTTGGTCAAAATTGGCAGTGGCTGTATGTATTCCCTAGAAATATCTTCCCTCAGAAAATGTTTTGGAACAAAGTTTCAGATTCCACCACAAGTGGCCTCCCAACTTTTCCAAGCTTAGGATGCCACAGTCGAATGATTTATGGTATGCATTGGAAGTCACTTCCGGTCATGGTCAAGACATCTCTACCCCCTCCCCCACGGCCCACTTAGCACCTTTGAAAATCTATTGACATGTATTGCATGTGGGGGGTCAGGTGCAGTATGCAAGTTGAGACTGCGTGTCAGGGGCTTAGCTACGGGGTGGTCGAGGGGGGGAGGTGACTGAGCCAACTAGATGTTTGCCAGCCCCACCCCGAAATTGTGTGTCCTAAGAAAATTTGTAAGAATTAAGGACGGCGATCAATGTCGTGACCCCCCTTTTGATACCTAGGCCCCCCTAAAAATTTCATCCTAGCTACGCCCCTGCTGCGTGTTCCCTAACGACTGCAGAGACATGCACAATAGTTCCAGTGAGTGGGGTGAGGTGGTATAGTTTCCAAGGGGAGATGTATGAAAGCCACGGCACTTGAATTTTCAAGGGGAGAGGGATTTTCTCAATATCTCGCCAC
Organism: Holothuria leucospilota; assembly: GCA_029531755.1. Taxonomy (NCBI): domain Eukaryota; kingdom Metazoa; phylum Echinodermata; class Holothuroidea; order Aspidochirotida; family Holothuriidae; genus Holothuria; species Holothuria leucospilota. The sequence continues at coordinate 75,380,059 of CM055962.1, read as the reverse complement.
CATCCTGTCTCTTGGCTATGAACTTGGGAGGGGTGATTTGTTTGTACCCAAACTTCCCTGAAGGTACGGCACGGTTTTAGGGACATTTTTGGTGTGCTAAAACTGGAAAACGGTTATAAAGCATACATATGTCCCCAACGCTAGTAGCCTATGCAGCTGAAATTTTGCTCAATTTTGGGTGGGGAAGGTGGGGGGGTGCTGAAGTCTCCCTTTCCCCTTTTTAGAACTGCACCTACCTGAAGGGAAACATTCTCTTCAATAACATTTCCTGATTTTCACTCCTTTCCAAGTAGGCTGCAGACGTCTGGTTTTACAGGCGGACAAGACGTATTTATAAAATTGCCCACAAGGTCCGTATTTCATGTATATCTCAAATGATCCCCAATTTTGCTTTGCAGGGTGATTATTTTAAAAATGCACGGTTTTGCATTTCTAGAGTCACCCTTGAAAAACGGGAGGGGGACACCCTCATCTTACACCCCTTCCCTAGGACGACGATCCATGACCTCCTTCCCAGAAAATAAATATGTCCGTTAACCCTATGCCCAAGAAACAGGCCCTTGCCTTGATTGAGAGGGGCCACGTGCCCTGGTGTAGGCAGGCTACATGTCTACTAGTATTACCACAGTCCATGGCAGTCCAATCAAAGGATGAGATAATTGTAGATTTTTGTAGTGAATATCACACAGTAGAAATCAAAGATTTTTGTGGTAGTAGGTGGTGAAATATGGGCCCACTAAGTCACCAACTTGCCTGGTACCACCTATGCACTACTTTAGGCACATATTTGGGGTGGGGGGGGGGGTGAAACCAGTTGAGTATGTTTTGAGCATATGTTTGCCTTCATCACTACTAGCCTATACAAGATTTCTGTCTCAAAAAAAAAATTTTTTTTGTGGGGGTGGGGGGAGGTAAGGTCGGGGGTGCTAGGAAAAATGTGGGTTGGGCTAGAACCCCCTAAACATCCTAGCACCTCTCCCGACCCCTTCCCTTTCACCTGTTTCTGTATTCACCACGATGTCAACGGATTTGCGGCAACCATTTTTTCTTACAAGCTGTCACCCGCTTCGAAACTACATTGACAATCTGATCACTTATCAAACACTTGAATGAACTTGCCAATATAGGCCATACGAACTCGCCGAGGTGTTCAAACTTTTGGCGTTCCATGGATCATTTCCGGCGTTCCATATTGGGCAAGTCTCGTCCTCGACAAAATGGCCACTGGAGTACGGTCGTGAAAGCGTTCTGTGTCACCTTCTTCTTCTTCTTCTTCTTCTTGGATATGGTGAAACATCCGAAGGCATTCTCTCACCACGCACGCGCCGAGGGGTCAAAAACCTTACTAAGAAACAACCTAGTAATATACTAACAGGATTCCTTATTAGTAAGAAACGGCAGCATTAATAACACTCTCAGGGGAGACTATTCCAATCATTTAACAGTCTGAGGTAGGGTAAGCTAAATTTGTAACAATTGGACCTAGCATACAGATTACAAAAATGAAGGTCCATGCATGCTTGACGGGTTTTCCGTATAGGGTGATGCAGACGGTCAATAGGAATAATGGGCCTGGCCAAAGACACCTTTAGAAAACGGATGAGCCTACTTTGCTTACGTCGGTCACTAATGGTGCTAAATTTTAAGTCGTTTCATAGAGGTTAGTCATAAAACCAGGCTCACTAGAGAAGTCAGAAGCCTATGAATCTTGCAGCTCTTCTCTGTATTACCCTCTAGTTTTAATTACGCAGGCAAACCTGGTGCGGGTCCCAGACATTGCTGGCATACTCTAAAACTGGCCGGTAAAAAGGCCTTTTTGGCCGCAATCTTAACTTCTCTAGGGCAAAATGACAAATTCCTATACAGAATGCTTAAACTCTATTTCCCTTGTTACAAATACTTTGGATGTGCTTATCCCAGTTTAAGTCTTTTGGTGATGGTTCTCCCTAAATACTTAATACAATCAACATTTGGGAGCTCCCACTCTATTGAGAAGGTCTAAGGGGATAGGGTGTTTTTTACGAGCAAAGGTGATAATACTACATTTAGTAGTTGAAAACGCAATACCCCATGTAGTAAGCCCACTGACCTAAATGGCTGCATATCATCCTGAAGTTTACAACAAGTCATCCTCAGTCTCAATAATACGATAACAGACGACAATCATCAGCAAACAACCGGACCTCAGAAGTACGACACCGCCAATATCATTGATATGTGGGCCAGAAGAGAAATCCGGGCCCTACTGACAGACCCCTTGGTGGAACACCGGACATAACATCACCTCCCGACTGAAGAACGAGTGTCCCCCCATTTACTACGACTACCTGTCTACGGTCGCCAATAAAGTCATCAATCCACCGGAGCATTCTGCTTAGAACACACCAAGTGTGTGTAACTGGTCATTAATAGTATTCATGAGGGACGGTAATCGAAGGCTTTGTTTTCAAATGTCTAAAATGAATGCATGATTTGTTTTATGATTATCTAGAGAAGAAGCCCAATCCTCGATAAGAGACACCAGTTTTGGGTTTTCGCAACTATGAATTTTTTCTAAAGGCATTGCTTCGATTAAGTATCTAATAAGTTTAGGTGTAAAAAATATCTCAAAATGATTTCAATGAGGTTTCGAGGCAATAATGTGCTTCTAACAATTCTTACAACAAACACAAGTTTAGAGATACTGGTCTGTTAGTTACTCGGTAAGGTATTTTATCACCTTTTTTTGTGTGTTACATGGGACAGACATAAGCTTTTTTCCAGTCCTCTGGAATACGTTCCATTAGTAAGTATTGCTGAAAAGATGTGCTTAATACAGGAGCAAAAGGTCATTGGCAATCTCCTTCAACCCCATGGGTGGGAGTATTATCAGGTCCCCATGGCCTTATTGGGTTTTAAGGACCGTGTAACAACTTTTCCACCCCATGGGTGGATTATGGTTAATATCAGGCAACTCGTTACCAAAACAGTATACCTTTTTAAAAAAAAAAATGGGAATGGTTGTTAAAAACCGTTTGGAGAAAAGCACTAGAAAACTGACTATTCGGGCTGGCTTTATCCATGTCACTAACGCTACTTTTACTAGTTACTCTTAAGTGGGGAAATAGTATGTTATCCTTCTTTTGGCCTTGATAATACCTCCTAAATGGCGTAGCATCAACCTTAATATCGCCATCATACCGTTAATGATTATTGTTTATGTGATCTGTACACTTCCCTCTTGATTTTAGCGTAAGCTCACCCACCTCTTACGAAAATCAGCTTTCTCAGTCTTCTTAAAAATGCATGTAACCTAATTCCTACGTCCTAACCTAATCTACGTATCGTGTCAGTAATCCAAGAAGAGATTTCCTAGATTTTGTCATTTTAGTGGGATATTAGTCCTTCACAGTTTTTTTCTAGAAGGATTTGATAAGTTGGCCAATCTCTTCCACTGTGCGCAATACCTGCCCCCCATTGAAATACTTGGATACAAAACCCCCCGGGTACCCTCACTCATAGTAGCACAGATCTCTCTTTGAGATTATGTTGGTAATACGCTAGGGGTTGCTGTGAAGAATTTGGAAACCGACACCTTCCAGCCTTACGAGAGCAATGGCTCGCATGATCATCATACGTTTGGGGGCAATCCATGGTACTTGTTACTCTCATAGACCCGCTACTAACCGTGTGTGTTTTGGTTCGCTATCTTTGGGGTGTTTGTTCCACGAGTTTGTCAGCAGCAGAAATCATTAATTAATGTCAGGAGTAATTTACCTGAATGACTTATACAAACTATACCACTATAGCTTTTAGGTCTAGTATCTTGTTGGGACCCATGTGGAGGCCATGTGCGTGTTTGTGGCTTAAATAGTTGGTGACATGTCACACGAGCCAGTACATGTCTTATAGGTAAAAGTAATCTATTTGTAAATTTACTAGTTTTCTACTGTGGTAAGTCATTAATTTTGTAGATAACTGGTTCCCGGAGCAGGGGATTTTAGTTCACATGGCATCGAGACCCTGTACCAGGAGGCTATATAATGACAGTTCCCAATTAATGGAAACCTTTTTGCCCAATAGACTCAGAACCATCAGCAGTAAGTTTACTTGAAATGTGAGATAGATGGTTTCTTAATTAAAAGCATAGTAACCCACCACCCCGAAGGGTACGATCTTCCTAAAAATCTATACTCTAAAGACATGGGGGAATTAATTCAGTATCTGTGACAGTTGCTGTCAATTTTTGGTCTCTTGAGGGCCACTAAACATCAAGATTTGAGTTCACTAAGAATGGTTTTGAGATCTAATTTTTTTCCCTCTTAGACCATTAATGTTAATTGAAACACTGGAAACCTCCTTCTTAATGGCAGTTCTGCCACTGGGGCGCTGGCGGAACTTTTGCCATCAATTGCTCGGAATGGAATGAGCATTTCCCGGAATCAGGATTCAAAGCATGAAAACTGTTGTCTGTCTGGGAAAGTGAGGTCCCGAACGTGTTGCACATGATTTCCTTATTCACAACTGAGGACATTCCAAATACAATACAATTTGTTGCTTGAATGTGTCGTAATGGGAGTCTCGACCAACGAACCCTGTTATGAATCCATTTCTTAACAACTATCACATTCAATAGCCAGGGTCCAGCACCCCGAACCCCCTTTAGCAAATACCACGGGTGAGGAACACTTTGGTACAAGTACCATTTTGTCCTCGAGGTTTGGAAGCTGGAGAGTTTATAACCTTCCCTATCAATAATCAGCACAGCGGAATGTGACCCCAATGGTCACACCCTCACATTGAACTGCATTGTCATTCTTCTTACCTAAGCGTTTGCACACATGCCACAGTAAAACCTGGGCCATGGTTTATTCGATATCACCACAACCACTACAAGGATAAGTAGATAGGTTTAAAATGCACCGGGATGAATACACTCACGTTTGATGTCATACGTAGGCCTAAGGGCCCCCGAATGGTCCCGTCATACATTCAATTTTACTATTCTGTAATGGCCATAACCTGTGTCCGGTAGCATAACCATTATGATTGAGAGTATAAAAGGATACTAACTGCCTATGAGGTTATATAATATATATATTATATATATATATATATATATATATATATATATATATATATATATATATATATATATATAAGTGCGAGAAATAATCTCATTTGTCCTAGACGTAATCGGTTCTGCGTTATTATATATGAGTAAGAAATACGGTAAAAACGAGAAGGACGTCGCTTTACGTGTAAACTGTTTATTCAAGCTTTCGGCCCTCTGGCCTTCATCGTATACACATATATAAATTCAAAGTATTGCGTAACACTTGTGAAGTATGTAGGTAAAAAAAGAAGTAGCAAATAGTGCTAAATGTTTGTGAAAAGTCCAGGTTGGTTTTTCGCAGCGATGAGCTGAACGAAAAAACTTCGTCCCCTCCTCGAGTAACAGAAGCCCAGCCACCTGCTGGGAGTGAAATGCCTAGTGTAGCAAGAGGGCAACCAGTTGAGAATTTAGGATGAAGGGCTACTCATGATCTGTTTCCTATCCTTTTATATCCGTTCACCCTGAGATTTTAAGAGGAAAACTTTTCCTTCAAGTATTGGGGACTCTAGGAATTCAAATATACCATGATATAGCCATATACGTCTGTAGATGATGTGAAGATGTGGTGCTTTCAATTTGTAAAATATGAAGCAGTGCAAGAAACAATAAACCCTCTCAAGATTGGTGGTACATTTCAATTGACGTGGTGAACTCCTAGAATCCACCATCCACTGTGAATTGGCACCACAGGTACTCATATATCTGCGAAAAAACTGCAGAAATTTTGTACAATACAGGAGATTATCTTTCAGGAAAACTTGCTGGACTGGAAAATAATAGGCAACAATCAACAACTTCATTGTTCCATGATCTTCTTTAAAAACACCCATAGTCAACCATCTGTTGGTTTGGATGTAGAATAATTGTTGATGCTGACAGTGTGGAGGTTAGTTATATGAACATTACAGTATGCTATGTATGTAAGTTATTAATTGTATCGGCAGTTCTTTTATGACTGAAGGGTGTGTGGAGTTGAGCCTGGACATCTGTAGGGATACTGAATCCAGACACTACTTGCCCATTTTTCATGGCATGACGAGGGTGAAATGTAATATTAATCCAAGGTGAGCTGTCACTTCTGCTTGAAGCTCTGCTTGTTGAAGTTTGTGTTTTAGGTAGGGCCAGCATTAGTATGGAAGACGTGGCCTCAGAAGAAACTAGAGTGGAATAATATGTTGACGGAGGGGGGGGGGGGTGGCCGGAGCAGCATGTTCAGGTCATTCTGGTATTATACCCTCTACACTTAATGTACATATGGAAATGGAAGGTTACAACCAAGGTTCAACTCGATTGTCTAAAGGTTTCTCAAGCTTCATCATTTCACTGAGAATTATGTAAAAAGGGGCTGCTGAAATGCTAGTCGATAAATGACATAGAACAGTGTTGTTAAGTGATTATTCAAGTTGGTTAAATTTGCGTTTTGCTACCATCATTTGTGTGTAGTACACAAGGGCGTAGGCTGCATTTGGCATGGGGAGGTGCACATTTCAGGTAGGTGGAACCAGGAAGAATATCTAAGCGGAGGGCCAGCATTGCTTGGCGCGGAGCATACAAGAAAATTTTCGGTTTTTAAATCCCCCAGATGGCCGGAAACAACATTTCAGGAGACTTAAGCCACATGTACCCAGCCTTAAAAAAAGTGATCCCCTGTCTGCCGTTTCTCAATTTACTTGAAATAGTACACGAATTGTTAATGCATGTCTTTTTTATTCAAATTAAAATGTCGCAATATTCATATTCTAGATTGATAGGTATTCCCAAGGCTTTCAGACTTTGACCTCCGCTGACCTCAAATGACCTTGACACAGATTAAGAGCTCAGTTATACTCTCATGTGCATCTTACATGTCAAATAGTAACTCAATGACCTATTTTCCTCTTCAGATATCATTCCTACCAGGGGCGTCGTGCAAAAATAATTTTTTATGGGAGGGGGGGCTATGAGCGGTGACTGTCCGAAAGACTATGTAAGCGGAGCGCCACCATCAGTTGGCGCGGAGCGTACAGAAAATTTTGAAAAATAGCGACCCCTCAGACAGCTGGAAATGGCATTTTCCAGGTTTGTTAGTAGAATCAAAGCAGCCGTTATTTTGAATTTTCGTTTTGCAATAAAATTTTCACTTGATCAATAAAAAAATTAGCAAATTGCAAAACGATCAGAAAATTGCCAGATAAAATGTAAAACTACCATTGCATGAAATGCAAGCTAATAATTGGGAAATGAGCTTCTATGCGAGGACGTATCATAAATCGACACTAAGAACGTAGTTCACCTTTCTTCCTCGAAAAACTGTCGAAAATTGTAAGCTGCGTTTTACGTTTCTCCGCCATAATTGTTTCTAACCACTGTTCCTCAGTGTGTACGCAGGTGTAAGGTGAGGGCAGACTGTGAATCACCCGACTGACATTGACAAAAGTTAACTGGTTAGAAACAAAATGATGCCTCCTTCTGGAACAAGGGCGTAGCCAGGTATTTGTCAAGGAGGACGAAGTCCATAGACAGACTGTCAGCGCTCCGCGCCACCATGGGTTGGCGCGGAGCAAGAAAATTTTGGCCCGAAATGCCTCCCAGATCGCTGGAAATGACACTTCCCAGGCCCATTTACCAGATATAAATGGGGAAATACCAGCATTATTGTAAGAATTAAACTTCATAAAATTACCAAAATATGCCCGGGGTGGGGGGGGGGGGAGTGGGTGACTGCCCTCTTCCCCTCATTGGCTTCGCGCTTGCACAATGACCAATATGAAGGTAAATACCTTTATAAATATATGATTTACCGTTTTTCTCAGAAACTACTGTTATTTGTTTAGTGGTTAACCTTCAAAAGAAAAACAAGTTTTAATTGAGGGCCGCAAGGTCTGATTTTTTCGCTGTCCTGGGGGAGGGCCTAAGGGGAAGGAGTGTCCCAATCCCCTTTGGAAAAGATTTGCTTTTGGAAAGCAGGCTGAGATGCAAAATGGTGCCACTATTTTTAAAACATCTTGAAGCATATTAAAACAGGCATGACTGCTTGACGGCCAATCGGGAGGAGGGAAACGGTGCGCCTTTTGCTCGGCCAGACTCGGTCAGACTGCTTCCGACTTTCCCTTACTAGCTGATTGTCCACCGACTACGTACACTAGTTCGGTATTAATGCTCATAACATATAAGTAGCTATTCACATAATTATATTGGAACTGATTCTGCTTTTTTAGTCGGAAATGTCTAATTATCACCAACTATCTCACCTTTTTGTCCATGTACGACCTCCCCTTCATCCAAAGATAATTTGCATGAAATGAAAGAACAGCCTTCCCCAGCAAACTGACCTAACCATGCAACGGGGTAACACAACTCCATTGAGTTATATTTTCCGAAAACAGTTAATTTCTCATATTAACTGGACATGTGAAGGATTTTAAATGCCTTTTTACACAAAATTTTAGGACACCTTTGACAAAATTTGGGCCCCAATGGGCACGACGCCACTGACTCCTACAAGGTTTCGGAGACTTCTTGTTCTCCAGATATTCCTTCTACAAGGTTTTTCAAGACTTTGACCTCTGCTGGTCACCTAAAATAACCTTGAGATTCAAACAGAAAACAATAGGGTTTTTCCTCAAGTTTACATGGACAACACATGATCCGTCAATTTTATTATTTACAAAATACTTAAATGTCTTAACCCTCAGTCTGAGAGATAATCATTGGACTAAAAATAAGTTTGGGATTGAGTAAAACCCGAGCTTCTACACGCACACTAAGGCAATTTGGATAAATGAGAGACTGTCTTTGGGTTCTCAGCACATATAGAGATACCGTGGCACTAGACCTTCATATATATCAAGGCGCATCCTGTAATTCAATTACCAAACTTACCGATGTAGGTTGGTGTGTGGACAAAAGTCATGTTCGTCCTTGTTTTCACAGCTGTTGAAAACAGAAGGAGTGCATTTTTCTGTTTCCCAGGCCAGAGCGGAACTCCTCTGCCTCAACGGGTGGGTGCACGTGCACCCAATGCACCCCCCCAGCCTACGCCCTTGGTACATCTCATATTCAACCTGATTATAAGAGATACTGATATATTGAAATTTCAATGAGTTAACTTTATATTTATTTACGTCAGTCGCAATTTGTTTTTATCCTGAGTGTAAGTACTGTAATTAATTATGCCCACCAACCAAAACACTGGAATTCATCTGAATCTTCACCATTTTGGCAGATTTCTCCAGAAAAGTTGCAAAAAATTGTATTCTTTGTTCCCTGAAATAACTGTTTGTAACCAAAGCTTTCACTTTGTCTTTATTCTGTGCTTACACTTTAAGTTTAGGGAAAGTTATCCTTAGCGGTGTATTGTCATTGAGACATTGTCATTTGAGGTGTTTTGTGTTGATTTCTCTGGAAAAGGTAAAGATATTCATCTTTCACTGTTACAATTGGGAGTTTGCATTTTGTGTTCATTCCCCAGTGCTTTAACCTGATATTGCTAGGAAATTTCATAAGGTTTCCAACCAAAAAGTGTATTTTTCATGATAATTTTGATGATTGTGAAATTGATTTTGTTTGACAGGTAAATGAAATTTCTTCTGTTTTTTTTATAATTGGAAGTTTGGATCTTGTTTTTATTCTGCCTTTTTTACTACAGCTGCGAGGAAAACTTTTCTTTAGCAACCAAAAAAGTGTATTTTCATGATAATTTCAAAAACTGAGCATAAATTATTTTCGTGTTGTAAGGAAATTGACATTTCTTCTGTCTTTTCATAATTGGAAGTTTAGATTTTGTTTGTTCTGCTTTTTGACTATTGTTGCTCCCCTTTGGAAATTTTTGGAATTTGAAAGGTGCCTAGATTGCAAATGGTGCAATATTTGAGTAGATTTCTGCCTTAATGAGGAACCTCAAATTTACACCCGGGTAGGATTTGCTTATCAGATTTTTATTTTGCGACATTTGTCGCCGTTTATGCGACATTGTCATGCAAATAGGGACTGGCTAAAACACTGGGCCCGCCTTAAGGCAACTGGTGGGGGGTCCAGGGGGCGAAGCCCCCGGAAGCTCTGAGGTTTTAGCATAATCTCTGGGTAAAAATTAAGTCTCATGCAGGATAGATATTTTTTGGTTCATAATACTTTATCCAATGCAAAGATTCCGGATACTTTTAATGTTAGTCTATTCGTCCCGTCATGCCACTATACTTGAGGAGCTGGACCTGTCGTTCAGAATTGGAACACTATGCGTTCAGCATTTGAACACTAGACGCGTCAAATGTTCAAATAGGCGTCCAGCGTTCAAAAAGGGAGAAAAGTGTTCAGAATCTTAACACAATCGTTCAAAATATGCTTTGAACGCCAGGACCGGTTCTGTATCTGTTTCATTTTGGTGTTCAAAAGTTAAAAGCCTGAAACTGCAGTGAAGGGAAGACACGCGCGGCACCCATTATTTTTTCCCCAGGATGTTTGTGGGTAAACCGGATCCTCGGGAGTTTGCAAATTGTATTTGAAGTCAAGGTTAGGGTTTAGAAAACGGGCTAAGGATGCCTACTCCATGGGTAATACGGTGCTGCTCCACATGGTGATGATGAAAGTGAGGAATGTGCAGAAAGTGGTTTTTCAAGAATGTCATATGACCCGAAATAGTGCGCCTATATGGAAGCCTTTAATTCCCTTCAGGAGTGGCGCCAGGATTTGCCCGACAGGGGGCCAACAACCCAAAGCCTCAACAAGAACGATAGAGTGCCGAAACGATGTTTGAAGTAAAAAATTTGGCGAGAGAAGCGCGCCGAAAATTTTAGGCTCGATTTCGAGGAAATTTGAAAAAATTGGGCTTTTACCATAAAAAAATTGAAAAAAAAAAATGGGTTTTTAGAGAAGAAAATTGGAACATTTGGTGGTTTTATTGAAGAATTTGCCCTAATTTAGACCAAAATTAAGTAAATCGTCGGGGCGATTGGCCGTTGTCGGGGACTACATATTTTATCGTATACATAACAGCTCCCCGACGAAATCGGAAAATTTTCCCGACGGGGGGCAGCCTTCCCCGACGGGGGACTCAGTCACTCGTCCAGTTACACCGACGGCCGTTGATACACGGCCGTCACATGCATAATCAATTTGTCGACGGGCCTTCAACTTGAATGGGCCAATTAGATGAAGAGCTGAAAATCGAAATAGCCGATAACAGACTGGCCACGCGCTCCCGTTCTCTCTTTATTTTTTTTCCCTTTCATTCTCCGTCTTCCTTTTTACTCCCTTCCTTTCCTTTTCCTTTTCTCTTTCTTTCCTCCTCTCCTCTTTTCCTCTTCTTTTCCTTTTCCTCTCCCCTTTTTGCCGACAGACCGAAAATTTGCCTACGACGACCAAATATTGGGAGAGTGTGACACCCCCACATCCCCCGCTCGCTACGGCCCTGCAGAGAAGGCTTTATGAAAAGCCAGCTATTTAAACACAGTGCCTCAAAGTGGCATGCATTTCTTAGCGGCCAGTACACGAAGGCAGTTATGCTCAGTTGAATAATGCTGTGGAAAACACTTACGTCATCCCAGTCTCCAGAAGGTCTCAAAGATATCCACATATGCGTCAAGAAGTCATTCTCGTTTGCAGATGTAATCGATGCTAGCGAAGCAGTTGGATACATTGCACGGCATTGTTGATTTGCAGATCGGTAATTGCGTTTGGGACTACCGACAAACCTGAAACAATATGTTTTATGGAAAAAGTTTAGAAGCAGCAAAGACGTCTTCGGTAAAATTGCATACCTAGACTGGGACAATATTTTTTAACAGGTTTATACAGTTTAAGTAGAATTACCGAAAGTGTAAGGGGACGTATTCTTATCCCCCCCCTCCCCCCGCCGTCCAGATGATCAAGCATCCGTCAACCAGCATTGTCATGTGCTTGTTTGAACAATGAGCCTCAGAAATTGACATAAACATGCTTTTCCCAACTATCTTCAACATACTCCGGCTTGATCACAAGTTATAACTAGAGCAGCAGTGCTGCGGTAGCTCAACCCTTCTGATTTTATGACATGTCCAGTTTTAAATTAATTTTAAACACAGTCATGGTCCATACGTACGTGGCACATACAAAAACTCATGTTGAGCTGGCCAACACGTAGGCACTGTTGACCTAGCAATTATTTGTCGCAGCTGTACTGTGTCAGGGATAAATCTTAGCTGGTTTGTCCCCCTATATAACACTGCCCATAAGGGGACAGGGATAGGAATCAGAAACTAGGTTTATAGTACATGAATGTCACCAGTTTGGGCGAGCTGTGGCAAAACCAGAGGAAGAAGCTGCCAAATGTCCTGTCCCCCACTCCCCCACACATAAAATTTGTGAGCAGAAACATTAAGTATTGGGTGAAAATTGCACTACGCATTTAAAGTCTAAATGCCGCTAAGTAGTTCGAATTTGTGTGCTTTTAAATTTGAAATTATTCCAAATTCCATATAATATAGATTCCGTAAAGAGCAAATATTAATGAAAGAAAAAGAACTAATTATAATGAAATATATAGGCTTTTGTTGACAAATGTGAATGTTACATCTACGCATACAAAACATAAGTGCCTGAATACATTAATTTAATTTAAACTAAACTAATCTAGCACAAGTAATGTTAACACAAAATCATCAGTTAATTTTTCTTATTGCTTCCAATCGCCACTTCTGCAGAGACTGACATTTTGGAAGAGTAAATTTCTATTTATTTATAAAGAATATTTGGCAATTCAAAAGGTCTGGAGGCCTGCAAGTGCCATTTCCTGCAATATGAAAGGCACTTTGAACCACTGTGAACTGGCATGTGACCTTGAGTGAGGAAAGATCAAATCTCAATTCTCTCACATTCTTAGACTACCACTCATGCTAGACCAAGGGAACATCTGGTGAAGTACAATGACCCCTCTGTATGCAGTGTCCACACAACCAGCAAGGAGGGCTGCGTAATAGATACTTAACTTGCTGTCTGGGAACTCTTCCATCATGGCGCATTAGTTTTGTACACACTGCAGTGAATATTGCCGGTTACAACAGGAAATACAAATAATGCCTAAGAATAACGTTCACAAGAAAGTAAACGCAAACTTGTCTTACAAAGGGTATTTGACTTGAAGCTGTTCATTTAAGGTGGTGAGCATGCCCCTCCAGATAAAGCTCATTTAACCTCATTAACACGTAGTAGTATAACCACATTATTGAATTGAAGGAGTGAGACTCAAACAAATTGAGGTTTCTAAAACACCAGAAAAAAAGATAAAAAGGGCGAAAAATTACTACTTCCCTTTGTCCAATCATACAGTAAGGAACACCCTGTATTGCCATCCTAATGCAGCACCTTTACTGCAAATAGCAGAAAATCCAATTGCAGAAGATGAAGGCTTTTGAACAGAGAGACAGACATTTTCTCCCCCTGCAGTACACATAAGCTCCACCCACACTCCTTGGGTTGAGCTCACAAGAGGGCAATCCATGGAGTTGCATCTCATCTCCCTTATATTCTCTACATACCTTGGGGTTAAAGGAATTTTCCAACATACTGATAAGCAAACCATGACAAAAGACCATTCTTAGGCATTGAAACTTCGATCTCGAAATTACGGAACTAGAATGTACTATTTAAAAATATCTCTAACCACTCTGTACATATCATGCGGTTTTATGATCTTTTCTAACATACTGCTATGCAAACAATGGATAAAAATCAATTGACTTTGACCTATGACGTCATAAAGTTTGCACACGTTTTCATGTTCAGGTACCCAAACATGAAAACGTGTGCAAACTTTATGACGTCATCAAACTACAGGTTAGGAGAGTTCATGACAAGCTTTTTTGTTAACGTACACACGCACGCACATACACACAGGTGGACAAGTTTTGACCTTTCCCTTAGTCGTGGACTTCCGGTCACCCTGGGGTACACCACCTTGGATTAGACCCTGAGACTAGTAACTTGGGAACATTAACCATGGCAACAGTTGATGTTTCAGCTGGCTTTGCCGCATATAGCTCAACTGTCAAAGAGAATACAATATCTCATCCTCCACGGAGCAATGACAAAAATGTATAACGATGTATGTAAAGAAATGTTGGATCGTCTGGGTGGAGCTTGGACACCATTGAAGATGCTGGTAATTGCTACAGCGTACATCTGACAAGGATTTAAGTGGGTCCTTCGTCTCTTTCTCTCTGTCTCTTTCTCTTTCTCTTTTAATGAGAATTTTGAGGTCTATATTGCTGTCATACACAAAGTAAAATTCTTTCTTCTAACTTTATGTATGTTAGACGGATATCCTCTGTTTGTACTTCTTCGCTGGGAAAAGAAAAACTTACTTAAATTTTCAGGCCTTCCCTCACACCATGTATGAGGTACATAAACTTTCCCCCGCCATGATGTAAACTTATGGAGGGACGCAATTGAACGCAACATTTTGATTTTCTCTTGAGGGGTTTCGTGAAATTTTGATTATTATGTACAAGTATTAGGCCAGTTAATCGCATACAGCAAAAGAGGAGTATATGCTTAGGCGGTACCAGGTGTCTGGTGATTGGGGGTGGAGGCGCCTCAGAAGATAATGTGGTAATCCTATCCAAGTTATACCCAGAAGTACATATGCGAGCGAAGCACGCGAAAAACTCTTCCCTCCTTATGGTATTTTCCCTCTAAGCCTGTTGTACAGAGTCGTAAAAAACAGGAGAGGATTTAGTTCATATTTTTTTATTGTGAGCGGGGCGGTAGGACATTTCCTCAGAAGGACCATCATGATAATATCTATACAGGAATCGCTACTACGAGTTGGGCCAGAGCGGCACGGTAACATTTAAATATTTCCTCAAAATGCTAGTAGCTTGTCGAAATAAGCACTTTCCGGGCTGTGTACATTGCATCAAAACATTTTTTATTTCAAAATTTTATCTTTTTTGAAAATAATTCACACTTTCAAAAAAGAAAAAAAAAACGATCTAGGATGTAGCTGTAAATTAATCGTCACATTTAAGTCATTATTATTTGTTTAACATGCTAATGAGGGACCTTTCTGGGGACAAAATGGGCTGAGGTTGGGCTATGTGGGGGATTTAGACAGTGGCGTATCTAGGTTAATTAACACTGGGGAGGATCCTCCTCTCTTTGTCACCTCATTGCAAAGTGCCTTCCTAGGGCGGGGGGGGGGCGCAAATGTTAGGGTTCCCTCTTCTGTTGCTTCTTTTGGATGGTACTGTGGGATCGGCATAGGGTCTCTGATAAGGCTGATAAGGTAAAAATCCATGAAGCTGCTGGATTATTCAAAAGATAGTGACACGTGCATAATGCATTTTAGCTGATCCCCAAATAACACTACAATGGAGCATACCAAGCTTTTCACAAAAACTTAGTAATTTTACTAATTTTGAACTAGAATCTATACGAAAACTTACAACAGGAAATGAGCAAAATAGTGAGGAATCTAGTGTACTTTTGAGAGATAGGCCTGCTTAGTTTGTTTATTGCACTTTCTTAATGTTTCGGATATGCTGAATCCAAAAATGCAGTATAAGATCTTTTCCAGCATTATCATGGCAGCCATTTTGAGTTTAAAAATGGCCATCATTTTTCACAAAAAATAATAACAACTTCCTCATTCTAGAAGCTATATTCACCATTGTAATGGCTAATCCAAAGTTTTCAATACCAAATAATCCATTGGTAATATCTCCTCCAAGCATATGGCGGCCATGATGAATTTCAAGATGACGGTCACCATTTTTCACTGAAATTGCCTTAAATAGCTTGCCATAGCAGGTATGGCCATTACTCAGTGCAGAACTCTCTGTATTCTATAATAAGTAATTCCTGGGTGAAGGATTTCATGAGCAATTTGTGACGGGGAAACTGAATTTCAAGATGGTGTTTATTTAAAGGCAGATTTTCATCACCCCAGACAGTTCCAATTCTCCCAACCTACTTACCTCTAGCCCCTCCCACATCTAACTAAAACTCATCTTTATCCAGATACAATCCTAGTTTATTGCTTCAGGGCATACACTAGTGAGCATACAAGTCCTTAATGTGTAATCAGAACACTCTCAGTGCATGCTGTGTAATTTGAGCTACTCTGCATTTTTTGAATTTGATGTCAATCAAAGAGCTGTACCTATTGAGACTTTTGATATACATAGGGTGAAATTGTAGTTTGGGGTGACGAGTGACTGCCTTTAATAATGATAGTTAGGGTAACTCTGTC
This sequence comes from Holothuria leucospilota, assembly GCA_029531755.1. Taxonomy (NCBI): domain Eukaryota; kingdom Metazoa; phylum Echinodermata; class Holothuroidea; order Aspidochirotida; family Holothuriidae; genus Holothuria; species Holothuria leucospilota. Next base: position 75,363,761 of record CM055962.1, on the reverse strand, counting down.
TCTATCGGCGTGCTATCTTGAGGTACCTCCACTTACCCCTGCCCATCAGCGAGCATATCACGCTGTTTACCTTTCCCATTGAAGGTGGTTGGGATTTCAATAGCCCAGTTACATATTTTGGAGCACTTCTTGGCTATCAGCATATTAAACACATGCGGCTGAGAATTCAACCAATTGTAGCATGGTGGTATATTTGTGTATAATGTTCAGAGTCATCAAGCTTCGCCCCTTCGTGCACTTGTGGATAATCTTCACGGTCTTTGCCCTCATTGGTATGGTATATAAGCTTTAGGGAGGTGTCACTAATGACCGCGTTGAGGGGTAAGCGAGGAAAGAACATAGAGCAACCCTGCTCTACTGTATGGGAAACAAAGAGAAAACAGACCCTCAGACAGGGTTACCGTAACTAAAGCAGCAGCTTCCGCAACAGTACAAGAGCGGTCTAAATTAGTGGAGAATTTGTGTGGGGACCTTTGAGGTTTTTAGCAATAACAGCCGCTGTACTCACACGCCGAGCAATATACTGACGGTGATGCAGGAGAATGCACGAGGATAGCAATATACTTCCCGTGCTAAACCTGTTCTTTAACTCGCTGTTATTAGTAATAACAACCAGGGTATAACTGGCAGTGATGAGCGTTAAAATAAACGATCGATAAATAAGCAAGTGACAGGTAAGCGGAGTCTCTACTTCCCAAGTTTAGCAATGTGATGCTACTTACGAGTAAGCGCTGCTGTTTTCCTCCGACAAGAGTAAGCTGAACTGTTTTGAGGCAAGAATTTATATCCTCTGTCTGTCGACAACGAGGATCTAATGAAGGACGATAGCACACCTGCACAACAAAGCATCGATCCCTTCACGGAATGCTGTACTTAGGAGTAGAGACAATAGTGAATACTGGAGTTGTAATACATGTAGTCACGTACGCAATCCCAGCTAACCCTGGCTATGCGGAGAGAGCATCAGTAGTGTACGTCGACTCTCTCCGGAACCTAATCACGCAGTGAAGCCGGTTAACCAATTATGCAATCTCATATAATTACCCCGAAGTGAGTGTAATGGGAATTAGAATTTGTGTGGAGACCTTTGAGATGATCCCATCCTATCCTTTAGAGGTCGTTTGGTCCATTTCATTAACACAGGCGGATGAACACCTTCACAGCACCCCGTGAGGGAAAGGGAAGAAGGGCAGCCAAATGAAGCCATTAGAATGAAAAGCACATATGATATAGGCTCACAGTATGCTCAAATATTTCGTACAAATAATGTGTAATGTAAAAGAGATATACAGGGTAAATGGACAAGGAAAAGAGGGCAAGCGTCTCCCACTCCTTAGGGGGAGGGTTAAAGGGGTGTACCAAGGAAGTAAGTATAGCCGATCATAAATGTCCGTACTAGCCTAGAGTGTGGAAATTCACCTATGACAGTGTTTGACCTCATATCACTGAACAAGCCTGCCAACATCAAATTGTAGTAGCTAAGTATGTAAACCTATGTGCTAATCCCTCCTTCCCTGTGGAAGGGGAGTTTGGTGGCGTCTTCGGACCTGAAGGATTCATTTCTTCATCGTGACATACGCATAGCCACATCATCACAGAGCGTTGCCTATGAATACTGAGGGGACACATACCAGGTTATAGCTCTGTCTCTCGGATCCCCCATGACCCTTCGGACTCAGCCCGCCTCCTCGGCCTGAACGCATTCTGTCCTCGGGTGGGATGTCGTCTGACAGGAGGTTCAGGATGCAAACTTTTAGTGAAAAACGTTGGATATGGCAAACATGACCGTAACAATCAAGAACACGTACAACGAGTAGAGCATTTCGTAAGACTGGCTGCAAGAGACTTGCAATTCCCCTATAGAGCACAATGATGTGAGGGGGAACACCACTGGGCTTGGGCAATCGGGATGGGGGTGGGGTGGGAAGGACCTGGCTTGACTCAAACGTTGTTCTTGCAAGAAACTTCTCAAAGTAGACAGGAGTGGTGGCCGAGTGATTGTCCTTAATCATGTTAAAGGTCGTGTGACATGCCACCAAAAGCTGTTTCACTTGAGCTGTTTCACTTGTCACTTAGAATTAAGTCCTCCAATCAAAGATCCGTTGGAATTATTTCAATATCTTTTACCGTTCTCAAAATATACGTCTTCAAAGTTTGATGGTTTCTGACGAAACTAATTGCCTATGCAAAAATAATGATGTGGAGTGTTGCACGTCAGTGCTATGATTTCTTTTGTTAACTCTATATAAATTATCTCTTAATTACTGATCATATAGATTACAGTTTGGTGAGTGAAATCAATATTTTTCAAGGAAAAAAATTTAAATTTTATAATAAACCCATCAGGGACTAACAATGCTACCAGTGTCCTTGAAATTAGGGTTGAAAAAACAATGGCTAACATGTGCCATATATGGTATGTCCCTCTTTCGATGTCACATATTTGCATATTTAGCTCATGTTTATTCATGATACAAGTGTGAAATAGAAATTTCCCTGTAAAATGGTCAATATGTGATGGATTTTAATGGAAATTGCGACTATTTTCTGCATTTTTAATGCTCTATTCATCAAATATCCAACTATGTTATTTTCATGTCACACAACCTTTAACCTGTACGCATTTCTTGAGAGGCCCAGTTGTGTGCATACAGCCCTCCAAGTTGGCTCAGTCTGGAATCACATGGGTGGGGTGGAAAGTCTCCACACTGAATCTGCCATGGTGACAATGTCCTTAGAGACTTCATGTGCTGTGAGGGAATCCTGAGCAGCCTCCACGCAGTAGGCAGATAACTGAAGTGCATGTTTTGCACCCATGGGGTGAGTTCTCTGTCCTCATACTCAGGCTAGAACATGGTCTCCATGGGAATACAACATGGTCATAATACCCACCAGCAGGTCATGGGGCTATCGGAGCCATGCAAGCCATATGGAAGTCAACAACAATACTCAGAAACAATGCTAAGATCCTGGATGGTTGACAAGGAAACGTGGGATATGGTCAATGGCATTCATAAGCATCCATGACATCTCACAGGTAGATAGAACATGTGATGCCCTGATCCGTGGGTAGAAGGACCTGTTGCAAAAGAGCGGAAGTTCCACCAATCCTGGCCACCTGAACGCCAGTTTTCACACTGAGAACCTGTCCTTCCTAGACATCACTGCCACACATGTACTGTAACTCAGATTTTGTGCTGGCTGCATTAAAGGTTGTCCAAGAAGCCCGCAAACCCTTCCCTTGTACATGGACCCAGGAGATTTAGCCGGCCTTCACGACTGCTTCGAGATCCAGTTTCTTGCTGTGCAGTTTCTCTATTAAGGTCTTGATTCCTACCATCCATATGGCAAGCCGTTTTACTTTTTATTCGATATTTGATGATATCAACAATTAATTGGTGATATCAGCAATTAATTGTTGATATCAGTAAATAATTGCTGATATTACCAAATCATTTAATGTTGTCAGCAAATAATTGGTGATATCAACAATTATTTGCTGATATCTGCAAGTAATTGTTGATATCAGCAATTCATTTGCTGATATCAGCAATTAATTGCTGATATCAGCAAATATTTGCTGATATCACCAATTAATTCCTGATATTTGCTGATATCTGCAAGTAATTGTTGATATCAGCAATTCATTTGCTGATATCACCAATTCATTTGCTGATATCAGCAATTAATTGCTGATATCAGCAAATATTTGCTGATATCACCAATTAATTCCTGATATCAGCAAATATTTGCTGATATCACCAATTATTTCCTGATATCAGCAATTAATTGGTGATATCAGCAAATGAATTGGTGATATCAGCAAATGATTTAATGATATCATCAAATGAATTGGTGATATCAACAATTCCAACATATCACTAATTAATTGGTGATATGAGGGCTAGAATTTTGATATCATCAAATGATTTGCTGATATCATCAATTCATTTGCTGATATCACCAATTTATTTGCTGATATCAACAATTGAATTAGCGATATGTTGGAATTCCTGATATCAACAATTCATTTGCTGATATCAACAATTCAAGCGTAACGAAGAATTTCAGCAACGATTGAAAAAGAACGCCATCACTTCAACAGTCCCATTCAAATCCCGCTAAATCACCAAACCCAATGTACAATAGCCATGTGCCTTCATACAGGGAGTTGCTATTTGTCAAATAGCAACTCCCTGCTTTACATTACGCCTTGTAGATGCACACAATGCAGCAGATAAAACCCTTTCATTGCGTACAGTAGGAAGGCTGTTTATTAGGTGCTAATAACACCTCCCTGATCAAACTTCACAGCGAACCGCCCATAATCTGATCAGGGAGGTGCTATTAGCACCTAATTTATTAGATCGTTTTACGCCTATTAGGTCCAATAACACCTCCCTGATCTGATTGAGAGGACCGGCTCTTCAATAACTTGCAGACGAGATATACTGGGGATAATTTAAACCGTGGTGATGCGTTTATTCTCTTGAATATGCTGAAAAAAATTGTGTCATGTGCATGGGAGGATATTACCCTGGAGCAAAGAATAGTTCGGCAACTTTTGATTAAATTTCATGGGATACCCACAGGTTTGAGATCATAATGTCTTTTGGTGACCTTCTTAACAACAACCCAAAAATGCTATTGTTTAATCAGGCAGTAGCAAATCCCTGGTTAAACGAGTTTAATTCGCCCCGAAAAATCATTTTCGGTGCTCATCAGTAGTGCAGTAGCAGCATGTTAAAAGTTTAGTCAATGTTTGTCAGATTCACTTGGAATTTCCGAGATTGCCGGTGCAGGCCAATACAGTTGTTAGCAGCTGGCTGTGAAGCATGGGCGTCAATCCTGGGGGGGGGCGGGGGGAGAAGTCCCCCACATTTCGATGCCAAATACCCCCCCCCCCACACTCACACACACATTTGCGAAAAAGAGTAGTGTCGTGGCTCTATTTGGCTGGCTTTTTGAGTGGCATGTAGGTTTGTTGGGCAATTGTTAAGTGTCTCGATGCAGATTCTGAATGTAGATTTCGTCAGGGAAATCTTATTTAATGATAAAATTTCGGCGCGCTTCGCGCGCATGCGTCACGGTTTACACTCCTTCTCATGACCATTGAAAAGGTAATTATAAATGGAACTATTCTGATCACAACACTTTCCGAAAACAGACATACATCTCCAACCATCTGTAGGGGCCTCGTATCAATATGGGATCATTCAATCAGTGGCGTACGCAGAGGGGAGGGCCATTCGGCCATGCCCACCCTTACTGATTCCGATTTTTTTAAGTTCCTACAAATACGTAAGTTTTTTTTAACACAAATTTACTCCAAAAAGGTAACATATTTGGCACCAGGTTGCATGTAAAGACATCGAATTTTTCAAAACTTTTCAAAGGGGAGGGGGACACCCATTGGTCATGCCCCCTTCACTGATTCCGATTTTTTTAAGTTCCTACAAATACGTAAATTTTTCAACACAAATTTACTTTAAAAGGTAACATGTTTGGCACCAGGATGCATGTAAGGACACCGAATTTTTCAAAACTTTTCAAAGGGGATCTGAACACCCCATTGGGCCATGCCCCCCCCCTCACTGATGCCTATTTTTTAGTTCCTAAAATACGTAAATTTTTAAATAGAACTTTTATTTCAAAATGTAGCATATGTGGCACCAGATTGCATGCAAGGACGTCTAAATTTTCGAATATTTTCAAGAGAGGTAGACATCCCTCCCCTCAGACCCCGACGATCACATAACATAGGCCTACTGCATGCCCCCCCCCCACCCTTGAGAGAAATCGTGGGTGCGCCACCAATTGAGAAGGTAAGTATCATTTGTAAGTGCAAGTGACTTTCAAAATTTAATTCGCTCTGTCTGTCTGTACCAGCACCATGCACACGTGTAATTACGGTCAGGGGCACCCAACTCATTCTTGTTTCCGGCACCCTGAACCAAAGTAACGCTACTGTTACTAAAATCATGAAGTCGGGAGCGTTCGCGTTTGCTGTAAACTTGGAAGTGCGTATATTTTGTATTCCGACGATTGTAAAAGAAGTTTGCATTCAGTCTGACTCCTGTGGGTGCAATGCCTAAAAACATTATCGAATGGTCTTTAAAATTCTTTTCTCCAGCGCGCTTCACACGCATCTTTCATGTGCACCAGTTGTCGAATTATTAATTTTAATTGTAATTTTAGTTTCCCAACCCTCAAACTGCTGCGTCATAAAGAAATCGAATGGCAGTAAGTCGGTCGTGGCTATTATGAAATTAAATCGCAGGCTGCAATTAAGTTTAAGGTTTATTTAGTGTGTGTTCAGTATTATTTGTGCATATATATATATATATATATATATATATATATATATATAATCGTAAAAGGTGTTAACCAGTCAATGGCAAAGTGCTCAATAATATATATATATATATATATATATATATATATTATATATATATATATATATATATATAGGATTATATTTCTCTAATTCGGCACTTAGGGGGAAAGTTGTTGTTGAAAAGTCGACCTTAAGGGGAAAAAAATTTTCGGGTGAAATATAAGTTTCGCCCTTAACGTTCCACACACTTTTTCTATAGGAATACGTAAACTTACAAGGTCGCCCTCTTAGATTTACAAACTACATGCCATTACTTCAAAGTTGTCAAATTTACGGACACCTAGCTGTTAACACGAACGGATGGCTGGCCATTGAAATAACGTTAATTTATATGTTTAGACGTTAGGGCGAATTTATTTCTTATGTATTTTATTATCTTTTTTTCCCCCTATGTACAAGCAGATATAAGAATTTCCCCTTAAGGTGGGAATTAGCGTTATATATATATATATATATATATATATATATATATATATATATATATATATATATATAATTGCTATGTAAAATGAAGGCAAACTGCAAACAACCAAATTTTCGACGCGTAATCATCTTCTCTAGTTGTGCTTTCATTACTTTACATCGAACAAATTATAGCTATTGAGAAATTCCACGGAAACTCTATCGCCCTCCTCACATACAACCCCGATGCATATTAAAGAACTAGACCGGGGTTAGACCGAATTAAGCTCTTTTGAAAAGACAGAGACAAACTCAGATTTCCTGGTCTGTTTAGTGCGTATTCAATGTCATTTACAGAGTTAATATTTTGCCTTTCTTGTCCACCGGTTGTATTTAAAACTTTCATTTACCTTCAAAGAGGGTTATGAGCAGTAGCGTATTCAAGGTTGACACTGGGCCACGTTCCTTCACTGATGCCGAATGTTTTTGGTTCCTTGCGTTAGCAAAAGGAACCTATGTAGTCAGCTTGGCGTGTGTGTGTATGTGTGTGTGTGTGGGTGTGTGTGTGTGTGACACTTGCTTCGGTACGCTGTAACTCAACAAGGGAAAGTTGGACTAAACTGAAACTTGGTATATGGATCTGTCATAGTGAGAAGGTGTGCTCTATTGTTTTTGGTGGAGGTCAAAGGTCATGTGGGGTCACCAGGGGTCAAAGACCGAAAACCTTGTTTGCACGATATCTCAAAGTAGGAAGCTTGGATAAGTTTTATACTTGGTATGTGGATGCATTATGGTGAGAAAATGAATGCTGTAGCTTTTGGTGGAGGTCAAAGGTCATCTGGGGTCACCAGCAGTCAAACACTGAAAACTTGTTGTTTAAACAATATCTCAAGGTAGGAAGCTTGGATAGATTTCATACTTAGTTGTAGATGGGTTATGGTGGGAATATGAATGCTATCATTTTTGGTGGAGGTCAAAGGTCATCTGGGGTCACTAACAGTCAAACACTGAAAACCTTGTTAACACGATATCTCAAGGTAGGAAGCTTGGATAGGTTTCATACTTAGTATATAGATCTATCATAGAAGGAAGGTGTGCCCTGGTGTTTTTGGTAGAGGTCAAAGGTCATCTGGGGTCACCGGGGGTTAAACACTGAAAACCTTGATAACACAATATCTCAAGGTAGGAAGCTTGGATAGATTTTATACTTGGTATGTGGATGCATTATGGTGAGAAGGTGGATGCTATCGCTTTTGGTGGAGGTGAACGGTCATCTGGGGTCACCGACAGTTAACCACTGAAAACTTGTTGTTAGCACAATATTTCATGACAGGAAGTTTGGACAGATTTCATACCTAATATGTGGATGGGTTATAGTGAGAAGATGAATGCTATTGTTTGGTGGAGGTCAAAGGTCATTTGGGGTCACCAGGAGTCATACACTGAAAACCTTGTTTACACAATATCTCAAGGTAGGAAGCTTGGATAGATTTCATACGTGGTATGTGGATGCATTGTGGTGAGAAGATTGATCCTGTTGGTTTTGGTGGAGGTGAAAGGTCATCTGGGGTCATTGGGAGCCATTTGAAGGTTATCAGAGGTCATTTTGAGGTTAAGTTGTGGATTTTCATTCACTGCCATCAACGTTAAAGGTCATGTAGCAGTCACCAGAGTGACAGGCAAACTTCACATTAGCTAACATTTTTTTTTGTATGCTCATGGCTCAGTGTCATATTGCATTCAGCAAGGAACCATAGTGCCCATTGGGCTCTTCTTAATATTGCAGAAGATTCTCTGCCCACAAAGCAGGGACTGTTGTGAAAGTTCACTAGACAGACGACATTTGTCCTTAGATTAGGACATGTGAGCCTGCAGGAATTGGAAATTGGAATTGATTAATTAAATGCTACTATGGGTTGTTAGTTTTATAAAGAGAACTAAGTTACTGACCATTTGTATCAGATACCACTGAGCGTGCATGAATTGTGATTGCTTAATTTAATAAAACAAATTGTAACTGTATACTGTCTATGTTGATATCCCTTGAAGTGCCTGTATTTCTTCAGAGCAATTTATTTTGCTTGAATGTGTTAACACAAGATGTGCAGTGTCTACAGAGCAGAGTTTGTGCATCTACAGAAATACTGGTTCATTCAGTAGTTGGCTCAGTTTCATTACATTGAGCAAGGAACCACAGTGCCCATTGGGCTCTTGTTTAGTTCTTATAATACGTACATTTTTTAACCCACAGTTTACTTCAAAAGGTAGCATATGTATCACCAGATGGCATAAAATGGCACCTAATTTTTCAAAATAAAAAAAATCAAAGGGGGAGGGACACCCCTCCACTTACTGTCCCCTCCCCTTAGACCCCTCCCCAGGCCTGCGATCACACGACACACTGCATGTCCCTACACGTCCCCAGTGAGAGAAATTCTGGCAACCCAACTGCTAATTAAGTAACCTTTCTTGACACAGGCATTTGGGACGTTTTTGTCGGGAATGTAATTCCCTTTTTGTCGGGAAAAATGTCCAGTACGCCTCCTCATCGATCCTGAGGGACGCCCCTGAATCAGAACCGTCTCATATCAAAGATGGAGAAGCAAGTAACATTTAAATTGGTTTGGCCGACTCTCCAAAAAATAATTCGTTATCGTTATTTACTTTGCCTTAAACCGGTGAAATTTTGTCTAAAACGACCTGTGCTTCTTCAGCTACCGCATTTAGGAAACAATCACTCAGCCAACGTGAATCATTGCCAGTATACCGTGGTGTACTGCATTTGATATAGCTAGGTTCTGTATACAGTCTACACAAGCTTAACGTACATGAGGCGTGTTTTCCCTCTCGGCACGGTTGAATTACTGATATCAGCAAATGAATTGCTGATATCAACAATTGCATGAATTAGTGATATGTGGTGGCCATTTGTTGATATCATTAAATCAATTGCTGATATCAACAATTGGTTTGTTGATATCATCAAATATCGAATAAAAAGTAAAACGGCTTGCCATACGTCCAGGCTGACAATCAAGCTTGTAGAGTGATACTTATCAGACCGGGCTAGAAGCGCCCGAAGCGGTTCTTTAGAAATATATCTTTCTACCAGACTGTGGTCGACAGATAGGTTAAAAGGTTGGTTAGATAGGTCGAAAGTTTGGTTAGCCTTCTACTGGGAGCCAACCAGGAGTCCGAAGATGCCTTTGCATGCATACGGGTAGAAAGCTATTCTTGACTGGGGGCTGAACGTTGTTTCCGATGGCCGTCCTGAGGAATGGGTCTAAGGGTAACGGGTGTCCCTTCCCCTTTGGAATTTTTTTTTGAATATTTGAGAATCCCTAGGTACAATTTGGTGCAATATTTGAGCAAATTTTGAGGAAATTACTGCAAATATTCAACATTCTCTACAGCGGGAACAAATAATGGGTTCTCGTCCTTGAATTGAAGGGATGGAAGCATAATTCCTGCCCACCATATTTTGACAGGGGGAGGCTAAAGCCCCTCATCCCCCGCTTCCTACCTCCTTGTTTGCAGTAATGGAGAGCCTTTTCTTCTAATCAGGTCTAGTCCCGCGGTGAACGAAGTGCAACTTTTCCAGATTGATAGACGTTTGTAGTTCATGGTCTATATTATTTGGGTAAATACTGTGGAAATAATTCAAATTTGTTCGATTAGTACTGACGGTGATGCCATTGTTCAGTATGCTTTTGAATACCACGATGTTAATGCTCTTGTTTGAACTATGAATGGTCCAATAGCATAGCACTACCAATAAACATTTGAAGTTACTAAACTCACGGAAAGCCCTAAACACACGTCTTTTGAAGGGGGGAAACAGTGTTTTTGTGGATATGCTCTCTGCCGTCTATCTGTGGAAGAGTGAATGTTACCACAAGCTAGCACACCATGTGGACCATGGTTAACCTACACTGTAATCATTAAATGAGCGCGAACTTGATACTTGATACGCAGTGGTTTCCCGTCACGCAATTGGTTCATCAGACATCTCTTCATTCATGAATTAGTTAACGTAGATTGCAGTAGAAATAAGTTATGGACTTAAAAGAAGGGTCTAAAGTTCCGAATCAAGTTTTGATATGTTAAGAAGGGTAACTTATTTTAAAAACATTCCTGTTTGAAATTTGCTTTGAGTAATTCTGATATGTGAGGTTCTCAAGATTTTAGCAGTTAAAGTTTTCACATCTTTCCAACAGCAAATGCGATACTTGAAGCAAAGCGACACATTACTGATAGTCATAGCCTCACAGTGTTAATGAACAGTCGGTCTTTTGTTACAGACCAATTTTCTGCTCCACTAGTCCCATGTTATCGGAATTGTGATTGCATGAAAGGGCATGGGAATTTTAAACAAACTTTATCATGCCCCATGGGGAGGGTTTTTTTTTTTGTGTTTTGTTTTTTTCTTTGGTTTTTTTTTTGTTTTTTTTTTTTAAAAAAACGGTTTTTTACGATACCTTCTGTAACTTCAAGTGTCAACCACAACATGACTGAAAAAAATAAAGGATAACTAAAAGCAATTTCTCATCAATTTGGCTGGGTAGAGGACAGTGATATAACCTCTCCTCTATCGATGGGTGCCATGTTTACACGACGTCTGTTTAGAGGTGACATTTACGTGCTGCTGAGGAAACCCTGCACATCATCCATCAGCAGTGGTATTGGGACTCATGGGGCTGAGTGTTTCTGTCCACTTTCAGAGGAATCCCGAGCCTCTATTGGTGATGGCAGCACCGTCAGACTGTCTTCACTTTATGCAGGTTTTGGATGCTAATTCGAATCCATGCCTGCCGCTGCAATAGGGAGGGAAATAATGGTTGAGGAATTCAGACATTTCTCTGCACATCGTGCAAAATCAAGGCTCAAGAGATGAGGTCACTTTACCCAGCAAGCTCGCTGAACAGCTAATCACTGGGCAGACCTGGACATCAGTTCGCTCTCTCCCTGACTCGTTGCAGAGTCATGGACAACACGTTTAAGAGCGTGGATGTTCCTTTCCTGTGTCCACATGGTATGCTGTGATCACGATCAGCCTGGTACTGGCAACATTGTGGGGGGGGGGGGGGGTGGGGGGGGGGGGGGGTGGGGGGGGGGGGGGGTGGGGGGGGGGGGGGGTGGGGGGGGGGGGGGGTGGGGGGGGGGGGGGGTGGGGGGGGGGGGGGGTGGGGGGGGGGGGGGGTGGGGGGGGGGGGGGGTGGGGGGGGGGGGGGGTGGGGGGGGGGGGGGGTGGGGGGGGGGGGGGGTGGGGGGGGGGGGGGGTGGGGGGGGGGGGGGGTGGGGGGGGGGGGGGGTGGGGGGGGGGGGGGGTGGTGGGGGGGGTGGGTGGGGGGGTGCGTGGGTGAGTGGTGGGGGGGCGGGGGTGTGGGGGGGGGGGGGGGTGGGGGGGCTGAGGGGGGTGGGGGGGGGGGGGGGTGGGGGGGGGGGTGGCGGGTGGGGGGGGGGGGGGGGGCGGGGGGGGGGGGTGGGGGCGGAGGAGGCCGGGGGGGGGGGGGGGGTGTGGGGGGGGGTGCGGGTGAGGGGGGGGGGGGCTGGGGGGGGGGGGGGGAGTATGGAAGCATTGTAAAATTAAAAAAAAGCTGTTGGTGCTATTTATCGGGCAAATAAAACTTGATAGCTGGAAGTATTGCATCCAGTTGACTGAAAACCCATTTGAAGAATCTGCTTGAGTCCAGTTGAAAATAAAACCCAGCTGGAAAACCCAGTGATCAAAACTCAGTTGACTAAAAACCCAGTTGAGGAAGTTCCAAGACACACATTGAACATAGCTGATAAACCCAGTTCAATTCAGTTGAACACTAGGTTCCACTGGAATTCACAAGGGGAGCTTGCGAGCTCTTGCGATTCCTTGCTACCTTCTGCGACCTCGAGGATTCCACATATTTGGAGAGCAATTGCTTGCAGCTGGTTACAAGAGCTCGAAGAGGTCGTAGCTCGCAAGCCATGATAGCAAGAGCTTGCAATGTTTTAAACATGTTTAAAAATCTTGCGACCTCTGCAAGGAGGTCTTTAGTGGTCGTAAGTCGGTCTCATAGTATGAGAGGGTGATCGCTAGAACTCACAGGGAGTCGCAAAGTGTCGCAACTCAAAGCTCCCAAAAATGAAGTAACTTGCGAATAACAAGGATAAAGAGTGCAAAGAATTGTAAAAGGGCCGTGGCCACTGTGGGTTACCATCGTAGCTGCTGTTGTGGCTTGACATTTCATTGTCATCTTAAAACAACTCAGTTAGAAAAAAAAAACACGTACAGTAAAGTTCCTGTAAGTCCTTTAAAATGTATGTAGTTGGGCCTTATAATCCAGTCATCATATATGAGGGATGACTTTTACCTGCTACAAGGTTCCAAAGGCCTTCTACCTGACAGCAATTAATTACGTGAGTCAATGGAGGTAGGCCTATGATTGGTTTTACGTGAGCAACCTGAATGTTAAGACATGTTTAGACTTGGTGCCAAAATCTTTAACGTCATAATACGGTAAACAAAACTCTAATGACGGCCAACTTTTCTGCTGTTTTGTGATTGATAACTTTAACCTGTCGAATCATTCTACATTCAGGTGAGCATCCAAGGGGAGGAGGGGTCATTTCGGCGCATGGACCGAGTAAGGAAAACATTGCTACACTCTCCCACAGGTTGCTACACTCGTCGTTTGTCAAAGCTTAAGTCACGCCCCCACCCCACCGCCCGGGTAAATATGTCCTGCATACGTGGAAGTACAAGGTTGTGGGTAAAGAACCCGACACCATGTACCACCCTTATTACTGGAACTTTAGGATTTGACAGCGTCCATGATAAGATAGGGGCTTTCAATTTGACACTTCACTCTAAAAGGAATGTATTTCCATAGTGGAAGGATATAAGGCAAACGTTCCCTTAAATACCTTCACTTTTCAATATTTTTGGGTAATGAATACTCACACTCATTTAAACCAGCGGCCAAATCGCAGCTTGAGCACATCCCTCCAACATAATGGCATACGCTGAGCCCTCCTAAAATGTCAGGGACTAAATTTGCCAGTCAATATTTTGACGCGTTGGAATTTCTTGAATTAATACAGTTTTAGCTACCACTGTTGTTCGATTCTGGAGAAGGCAGAGAAAGCGCCAAGAAAGTTTTGGTCAAGTCTAGGGAAGAAGTGGGCTTTCTTTGACAAATACAACACACCATAAAACAAGGACGATAGCCACCTATTGTTGACAGACTCTTAGGGGTACCCTAAGCGTCTTAATCCATAGTTGCAATAACAAAGAAGTCTGTGTTACAGGTATCTGGCAGTTTTGCCAGTCGATTAAAGGTGAAAGAAAAGCGTGATTGCTTTATCACAGTGATTTGAGATGAGAAGTTCAAGTATACTAGAAGAAACCATGAAAAACTGGCCTGCGTGTATTGCATATATATAGTTCTTTGTAAGAAGAGGTGCAGGATCACACCATGCTGCTGAAAATATGAGCATCATTTGTGATGTTAACTCAAGCCCCTAACCAAGTGGGGGAGGGGCGAAGCTTTCCCTGGAAAAAATCACCCCCTAGAAGATCATTTCCTTAATGCATTTTGTTGTGTCTCGGCCCTCCCCCCCCCCCTGAAATATACACCCAGAGCTTTTACGTCCCCCTTCAGTTCCCTGTCTGGATACGGGACTGTGTAAACGCCAATTTGAAAGGGAAGAAGCCAACGGAACGTATAGTCAGGAACGTTTTGATTTGTTGCATTTTTTCTTGCTATATTTGGTAAAATTTTGATAAGATGTAGAGTAGACATCAGACAATCAGAAAAGTATGTGCTCCATTTTTTTCATGTGCGAGTGGGGTAGCCAGCCAATTGAAAATGGCCGCCATTTTGACCATTTTGGCTGACTTGGCTCAAGAAAGGCTCTGCTGCGCCAAGATTTGGGGTCTAAAACTTTTTTAGGAGTAAAAGTGGTAAAATATACACAGTCTCTCAAAATAGACTGAAAGTTTTCCCCAAAATATTGATCCGTTGTGTTGTACTGACCTGTCGAATATGGCCCTTTTGCCCAAAAAATCGGCAAGTTTGGCAAGTTTGGAGCCGGGGGACACATTTGAGTAGCAGATTCTTTTAAAGTGTGTATAACAACGACCTAAACTTTTGTTAATAAGTAGTCCTATAACCAGGCAGTACGTGGGGAAAATTCAGACTCCCAGATTCAAACATACATGAAATGAGTGGGTCTATACCAATGGAAAATTTGTCTGCTTTTAAAATTTTCAAAATTGGTGTGTGTCTTAACAATCCACTTTTCTTTTAGTAGCAGAGAGATCTGTTGACTCAGTTATTTAATTGAAGGAAATATTGGGCATAAAAAATGATCCCAGAGGTCAAAATTTAAAGACGAAATACAAAGAAATTGCGAATTTTCAGTACCACTCTTTTTATGTATGTTTGAATCTGGGAGTCTGAATTTTCCCCACCTACTGCCTGGTTAAAGGACTACCCATTAACAAAAGTTTAGGTCGTTGGTACACACACTTAAGAGAAACTGGTACTGAAATTTGCCCCCCGGGGCCAAACTTGCTAAAATTGCCGATTTTTGGCGAAAAGGGCCATATTCGACAGGTCACTGCAACAAAATGGATCAATATTTTGGGGAAAACTTTCAGTATATTTTGAGAGACTGTGTATATTTTACCACTTTTACTCCTAAAAAAGTTTTAGACCCCAAATCTTGGCGCAGCAGAGCTTTTCTTGAGCCAAGTCAGCCAAAATGGTCAAAATGGCGGCCATTTTGAATTGACTGGCTACCCCCCTCGCACATGAAAAAAAAATGGAGCACATACTTTTCTGGTTGTCTGATGTCTACTCTACATCTTATCAAAGTTTTACCAAATATAGCAAGAAAAGATGCAAACTCCCAAAAGCTACGAAACGGCCTGGACTAGTATTTCAGGGTTCCTCCGTTATCCATCTATTTTACTTTTATATTAGATCCTTCCGCTGTGCAAAGTTTCATTTTAGTGAAGCATCAGAGGCCACGTACCTCCACCAGCCTATGATGGGAACGTTCGGGGAAAGCACATTCAATGGTTTACAGTATGACCTTATTTTCAAATATTTTTATTGAGAATAGCCTGCATCTTTGTCGCTGCATGGAAACAATTTCATTTTCGTACAAAAATTACCACAGTTTAATAAATGCGTATATCTGGGCGTTGTAAGTTTTACTTTATTATAAAACAAGTTGAGTTCTGTCTTCGTTTCAGATAGATTGCGGATCAAATTCTTTAACATAACCAGATTTAAGGTTCGCATTTCAGGTTTTATGAAAATCTCCAAATTTATTATACGTAGGTGTGAATGCTAAGGAATGTTCAAAACGTTCTGAGAATCCCTATTATGGAGAGCCTTTTCTGTAGCAGGAATAGTTACCAGGTCGCGTGAACTGCAACAGCAGTGGTGGTGCCTGGGTTTACCCGACACGGGAGCTACTTTTTGACTGGGTAAATGGGGGTGTGCTTAGCTTTTCCACAGCAATCGTAGCAGCAGTCAATGCGAATATTTCACATCACCTCACAACATATGACCAATCGAGACCTATTATTTTAATGATGTCATAACACGACGCATATTTTATACAATACACAAACATAATGTGCCGATTTAAGTGATTTTAATTTAAAGTGTTTTGTCGTAAAATTCGACTAGCTGAGTTGCATAGCGGGATGAATTATCTAAGGGATGCATAGAAGAATCTTCGCTTATTGAGACAAATATGGATCAAATAGACAATGTGTCATTGTTAGGGCCGAGGGACATCTAATGAGGATGATATGCAATGTGTCTGCTTTCAAATAATACACTGGACTGAGGATGGAATTTCGATCTTTATACAAAAAACTACATGTTAGCAAAGTATTTTTTGGTAGGCCACTTAGTCAGGGGTTACTCATAATCTACTCGAATTCAAATTATAAAAAGATACAAAGAAGCTCATTACACACGGAAAATGTGTCGATTTGTAGTGAAGATACTTCACCTTTCCTTGTTTCTTTAGAACAAGAAAAGAAATAAGTTAACCTTCGTGGCGACTGGCCGTTTTCTGGGACTTACCTTTTCAACATGTCATCAAACAGCAAAATGGAAAGCTTGATTCCTGAAGTGCCTTCTTTACCAGTCTATAAAGACGATTCGGATTTAGAATCCTCTCCGAAGGCAAGGCAAGAGAGCTGTAAAGGCGAACATCTCAAGAACGACACACGGATCAGATTGGAGGATCACTCTTACAAAAGAGTTAAACATCACTTGGCTCCGCTGACTAAAATCCAGTCTACAGTCATCAGCTTGACCAACGAGATCAAGAATTGGACAGCGATCTGGCCGAAGGAAGAATCCCGACTCATCTCCGAGTTTCAAGATCCCTCCCCAAGCTACGTGGTTACCTCTCCTGCTCTGAGGAGTTAAGGGACAGTTGGATTTCCCTTCTCCAAAGGGCAGGAAAGACACTTGGGCAGGCTTGGCGCCAGGAGCTGTCTAGACAGGCAAAGCGGCAACGAGATAGATTTAAGGAGGAGGAACGAGCCAGAATAGAGTTAGACACTCTACCCGACAGCGCCGATTCCAAAAGGCTACTATGGACGCTGTTGGAGAAGTCAGCCAAGAAAACGGAGAGCCAGTTCAAGTACCGCCATCAAAAGGCTGAAAGAAGGAGACACCGCCCCTATTAGGACACCCGACTATTAAAAGTCAAACATAAAACGGCTCTTTTAAGGGACACCAAGTCACTCAAGAAAGATGGCTTCTCTCCTCTCTGAACATGCTGTGTTTTTGTCGTTCTTTACTCTATGCGGGAACATTTCTCCCCTGTCTGTTATAAAGACTTTATCTCCACCCCGCCTATATAAAGACCTAGTTTACCCGACACCTAAAAGTCGTTTGTTTACTCTCATGTTCCTTCCAAAGGAAAGAAGACTACACGTAGTCACCCTACGCCCAGAACCTTACGTAAAGGCGGAAGACCCCCCCCCCCCCCCGAGTACGTCCAGATAAACCTCTAGAGGTACATATGTCCGAAAGGAACATATTTTTAGTTAATTAATGTAACAATAAATATTTGTCTGGGAAACCCTATAGAAAAAGTTTAGTGACATTCCGTGGCGTATGCATACATACAGCCGCAGGCGGAGTGTGAGGTTTCTTGCTTAACTAAAAAGCTCAAACCTTTCCCCTGACACCCCTTAAGTGATTCACGAGAGGCATTAAATAGCGCCACCCCTAGTATGGCTAGCGCTGAATTATCCCCTGTGAAACATTAAAGGTTTTGACAAATTTAAATTGCTTACGATCCCGCCATATGTTAAAATTATAAATATGGCTCTTTTGTTACAAATGATCAAAACAACGATCTTTAAAACACCCCCTTTACCCGTCCGTGCCCACTAAAGGGTCTACTATAGGAACACTGCCTAAACATTTCATAAATGTTATTTAAGGGCTTACGAAAAGTTTGGGGACTGTAGTAAATGAGCAGGTTACTTTTAATTTTGTTATAGCGCCACCACTGGTCAAACTTATTTTCCGATCACCATCACCTTTCCCAAACCATTTCCTAAATCCGATGCGTGAGTGAAGTAAGTAATTTGCAGGGTTTTGAGGAATTAGCAGTATGTAGTTAGGAGTGTAAGGATGTTATGGAAGCTATTATCTTCATATTTAAGGTTAATTTGATCAAGGTGACCCATAAATAGTAACGTCGCTACTGTGTAGTTTGTTTACTTATGTAGCCCTGATACATACATGTGCAGGTACAATTTGGGCCTAGCGTTATAAGCAGGCTAGGCTACTTTACAGTACAGTACGTCTGCACAGATTAATGAAGTGGGCATAAGGATTGCTCGTTTCTGTACCGTATTTGCTATATGATTTGAGATTTGTAATTCCTGATCGTTTGTACATTTTTGATCTGACTGTTCTATTTAATTATTTCAGAAATAAACCATCATCAATCAGGTAAACAAACCAACCTATATCCCATAGCCTTTCTTTCATGGTCCTTCGAGCCGGGAAGTATTGTACTAACTACCACGGACCAAGCCATACCAGAACAGCCATACCAATGCCAACTCCGAACCACTACAGTACCATACAGAATTACCAGATTAACCTTCAGACTTACAAGTACCGCAGCAACGAACCCTCTTCCGTATCACGGTAGGCCCTACATTTTCCTACTATTTCCTAACTAGTAACCAGAGAATAATCCAGTATGTCGGCAAAGGAAAAGGAATTTAGACTACAGAGGCGTAATGCAAAGGCCAAATTAACTCGTTTAGTGAAGGGAATGGAACTATTAATTGCACAAGGGCGTTCGATACAGGAAGTTAATGAGTCTTATAGCAAGGTTAGTGAGGCCTATGAGACAGTACAAACTAAACACGATCTGTTAGTTTCCGAAATTGAAGATGAGGAGGAATTCCTGAGACAAGAACAGTGGATGGAAGAGTGTCAGGAGAATTTCATTAAGATAACCCTCACTCAGAAAGATTACTGTAACCAGAGAGAAAGTAACATAGAGACTCATGCCCCTGACAGTGGAATTGCTGAGAACAACTCCCCAGGACCGGCTGTGGGTACGCCTACGGTCAATATCCCAGGTCAGGTGCTAGATAGTTCGGCGCAACCAGGCCTACCTTTACCAGTACCAGGCTCAAATGCCCCACAACTAGTATCCTCTCTGTATGGGATTCCTAAACCTTCCGTACCAATGTTTTCAGGTGGCAGGGAAAAGGATTTTGCCATGCTAAAATGGCACTAGATAGTTTAATTGGAGTGCACCCTTCCCTCACCGAGCAGTATAAATACCAAGTGCTACTGGGACGCCTGGGGGGTAATGCTAGAAAACTAGCTGAATCCTTCATGCATGAAACAACTCCTTACAGTAGTGCCATCCAGGCCCTTATGGAAAAATATGGGCAACCTAGACAACTTGTCCAGAGTGAGTTGGGAAGAATTATGCAGACACCTGTAATCAAATTCAGTGATTATGATGGGTTTGAGAATTTTGCCCTCACAATAAATTCTCTGGTAGGCATGCTTAAATCACTGGAAGGTGAAAATGGATTTGAACTTAAGTGCGGTTCACATGTTGACAGATTGATAAGTAAATTGCCACCATCATACCGGGACAGGTTTGTAGAGTTCTGCATTACCAACAAAATACTAGAGCCCAATTCAGACAAAACATACAACCAAATCCATTTAGCTGAGTGGCTACAAGTAAAGGCTAGAGCCCTACGAATATCACACCAAGCTTCAGATCTCTATGGAGAAAGTACACAGCCTCGTATGGCACGGTCAAAGAACCAACCATCTGCTTCCTCATACCTGGTAAGAGAAAAAACCAAGGCCTACTGCCCCTACTGTAATGAGACAAACCATTTCCTAGGAGGTAAGTTGTCAAGAGTTTAGAAAGTTCTCAACTGATGAGATTATACAGTGGATTCAGTCTGACAAGAGATGCTGGAGATGTGGGAGAAAACATAATCCAGAAAAGTGTACCTTAAAGAGGCCATGTAATAATTGCAGTGACTTACATCTCACTATTTTACACGATGCTATACAGAAGGGCGTAGATAAACCCACACCGTCAGTAAACATGTACATTGACAAAGATCGAAGGCCCCACAATGTGATGCTGAAGATTGTTCCTGTAAGGTTGCATGGCCCGAATGGATGCTTAGATACCTACGCTGTACTCGATGATGGGTCTATGAGAACAATCATTCTTGACGAAGCAGTTAACAAATTGGATCTGACTGGGGAGAGAGATGAAATACACCTAACCACAGTGAGACAAGAACCAACCCAGTGCATAGGGCGTACCCTTACCTTCGAAATTTCTGCCGCAGAGCAACCAAATAAACGGTATCAAATCCAAGGTGCATTCACCTCACCTCTCCTTCGTTTGTCCGATTACTCCTATCCAATTCAGTCTCTGCAAAGCCGTTGGGCTCACCTTAGAGGGCTAAAACTCCCTGACGTGTATAATGCTAGACCACTCATACTTATTGGATCAGACAATGCCAATCTGATACTGCCACAAGAACCAGTTATCCTCGGCCCTTCCGGCTCACCGGCTGCAGTTCGAACCAAACTGGGATGGACATTGCAGGGCCCATCCAGCCTTGTGAAAGCCAGAAATGAGTCATGTAACTTCATAACAACAGCCCAGAATAACCAACTCATGAGGGATGTCCAACGTTTGAGGCAAGTGGACACATTACCCTACACTAGACAGGCAGTGAGGTCAAAACAGGATCAGAAAGCTTTAGAAGTTCTTGAGGAGAGAACTACCCGGGTTGATGTTGATGGTGTTTTACGCTATGCTACACCGCTGTTACGACTGGAAGATGGCACCCAATTTAATGTTGATCAAAGGTCCATTCATCCCAACTTGAAAAGAACTGAAAAGCATCTGCAGAGTAAGCCAGAAGTAGCAGAAATCCATAACAAACAGATTAATCAGCTGGTTGAAGCAGGGTTTGTGAAGAAGATTTCTGAGGAAGAAGCAAAAGAATCAAAGGAATCCTGGTACATTCCACATCACGTTGTCGAACACAATGGAAAAAACCGTCTGGTCTTCAATTGTTCCTATGAGTATGAAGGCAAATCACTGAACAGACATTCGCTACCAGGACCAACCATTGGGTCACCCTTATTGGGAGTATCCCTTAGATTCCGCCAACATCCAATTGCAGTATCCGGCGACATCAAAGCGATGTTCCATCAGGTTTTGCTACTCCCTGAGGATAAACCATTACTGAGGTTTCTTTGGCGGAACATGGAGGAAAACTCAAAACCCACCATTTATGAATGGCAAGTCTTGCCCTTTGGAACAACATGCAGTCCCTGTTGTGCCTCTTTTGCCTTGAAAAGGCATGTTACAGACAACAAGAAAAGAAATGAGGAGGTACTAAAAACCCTTGAAGAGGGCTTCTATGTAGACAATTGCCTGTACAGTGTACATACGGTGGTAGAAGGAAAGAAACTTATCCTGAAACTCCGCAGCGTACTAGCAGAAGGCGGATTCAACATAAGACAGTGGGCGAGCAACGATTCCAAAGTGATAGAGGATTTACCCTCAGAAGCCAAATCAGAGAACTGCGAGTTCTCAATTATGTCCGATCATGATGAAAAGCCAGAACCAATGCTTGGCCTTCGATGGCGATGTAGGCAAGACCAGTTGCACTACAACTACAAACCAATACCATATGACCAACTCAACCTGAGGAATGTTTACAAGGTCCTCGCAAGTCAGTATGACCCCCTAGGGTATCTCAGCCCATTTACAGCCAGAGCTAAAATTCTCGTTCAAGATTTATGGAAGAATGGACAGGATTGGGATACTGAGCTTAATGAGGGGGAACTAAAAGGAAGATGGTGTGAATGGGAGCAAGAACTTCCAGACCTGCCATTGGTTACCTTGCCTAGATGCTATACCCCCTGTGATGTGGACACCACAAAGGTCCACCGCCAGTTACACATATTTTGCGATGCAAGTGAACGTGTGTATGGCTCAGTTGCTTACCTACGAAACCAAACTGAAGATGGGAATATTCATGTAAGCTTTGTCATGGCCAGATCAAGAGTTGCCCCAAAACGTCAACTGTCTATGCCACGCCTGGAGTTATGTGCTGCCTTAAGTGGTGCTGAACTGGCTGCACTTCTACTTAAAGAGTTGTCATTTCCTATTGAGTCTACCCACTTTTGGAGCGATTCCACCACAGTTCTGCGATGGCTGGACTCAGAATCATGCCGGTACAAAGTCTTTGTGGGGACACGGATCAGTGAAATTCAAACCATAACTAATGGCAGGAAGTGGAGATATGTTAATACCCACCTTAATCCAGCAGACGACCTTACACGTGGCAAAACACTGAAGGAACTAGCTGCTGAAACGAGATGGAGAACTGGCCCAAGTTTTCTTCTCCAGCCTTCAGATCAATGGCCTGATGAACCAAAACGTAGCCCAAAGGGTGATATGGAAGACGTCAGAGTAGAGTTGAAGAAGACAACATTCTGTGGTGCAGTTGAGACACCCACTTTACCAGATCCAAAATCATTTGACCAGTTAGAAGACCTCATCAAGGCAACAAAAGAATCCCAAGATGGGGCGGCCAGTGTCAGTCAGACTTCTCATATGACAGCTGATGACGTTGAGAAGACCGAAGGTATGTTGTACCGTCAAATCCAAAGGGATTGTTTCCCAGAAGAATTTAAACTTGCCAAAGCTGGGAAGAGCCTACCAAGTAATAGCAGATTACTTCAATTCGACGTTGTGTATGATGACAGGTGTGACCTGCTCAGACTTGGGGGAAGGTTGAGGAAAGCTGATCCCTTGGAACAACAAACCAAGCATCCTATAATTTTGGATCCAAACCATTACATTACACGTTTGGTTATCAAATCGTATGATCACCAGCTTCATCATCCTGGCCCAGAGAGAGTTCTAGCAGAAATAAGGAGAAGGTTCTGGATCATCCGAGGGAGAGAAGCTATTCGTCGACATCAACGTGAATGTGTTGAATGTAGAAAGTGGAGAGCTAAACCTGTTGTGCCAAAAATGAGTGATCTTCCCGTTAGCAGACTTCAACTGTTCAAACCTGCCTTTTACTCCACTGGTGTAGATTGTTTTGGCCCTATGACAGTCAGCATTGGGCGTAGGAGTGAGAAGAGATGGGGAGTTATTTTTAAATGTTTGACCACCCGTGCAATCCATTTGGACCTACTAGAGAGCCTAGATACTGATGCCTTCTTGATGGCGTTTAGACGTTTCATAGCCCGAAGAGGGAAACCATTCGAGATACTATCAGACTGTGGCACTAATTTTAAAGGTGCAGAAAAGAAACTAAGAGAATCATTTAATTCTCTTTCCAAAGACCTTGAACAACGCCTAGCACGACAACAGGTACGATTCAGATTCAATCCTCCTCAAGCACCTCACTTTGGTGGTACATGGGAGAATGAAATCAAAAGTGTAAAGAATGCCTTGAAGGTAGCACTAGGTGCTCAAAGAGTAACAGAAGCGGTGCTGCGTACAGTACTAATTGAAGTTGAAGGTATCCTAAACTCAAAGCCGTTGGGCTACGTGTCTTCAGATGAGAGGGACATTGACCCTGTTACACCCAATGTGTTACTGATGGGACGACATGATCCAGCCTTACCTCAGGTGATCTATTCCGATCGAGATTTACTTACCCGTAAAAGATGGCGGCACAGTCAAGTACTGGCAGACCACTTCTGGAAGCATTTCATCAAATACTATTTGCCAACACTACAACCAAGACAGAAGTGGACAAAGGAGGAACCAAACCTCTCTGTTGGGAACCCTGTAATGATTGTTGACCCTCAATCACCAAGAGCAGAATGGAAGGTTGGGAGAGTCACAGAAGTTTTTGCCAGTGATGATGGCCGTGTGAGGACGGTTAAAGTTGAAGTTGATGGACATTACTATACTCGTCCAGTTGTTAAAGTTGTTCAGTTGCCAGAGTTAAAGGACAATTAGCACATTTAGTGCCTAAATTTGGGGGCGGCTGTAGTAAATGAGCAGGTTACTTTTAATTTTGTTATAGCGCCACCACTGGTCAAACTTATTTTCCGATCACCATCACCTTTCCCAAACCATTTCCTAAATCCGATGCGTGAGTGAAGTAAGTAATTTGCAGGGTTTTGAGGAATTAGCAGTATGTAGTTAGGAGTGTAAGGATGTTATGGAAGCTATTATCTTCATATTTAAGGTTAATTTGATCAAGGTGACCCATAAATAGTAACGTCGCTACTGTGTAGTTTGTTTACTTATGTAGCCCTGATACATACATGTGCAGGTACAATTTGGGCCTAGCGTTATAAGCAGGCTAGGCTACTTTACAGTACAGTACGTCTGCACAGATTAATGAAGTGGGCATAAGGATTGCTCGTTTCTGTACCGTATTTGCTATATGATTTGAGATTTGTAATTCCTGATCGTTTGTACATTTTTGATCTGACTGTTCTATTTAATTATTTCAGAAATAAACCATCATCAATCAGGTAAACAAACCAACCTATATCCCATAGCCTTTCTTTCAGGGACATAACCATATACTCTATACAGAGGTAAAATTTTGTAATACTTAATTTTTTGCTCAATAAAGCTTTGAATTTTAACCCCCAACCGCGTATGACGGTTTGCTACTGATGAAGTTGCTGCCATATTATAGCAATATGAGCATGGCAACAGAAACCGGTCTAGCTTGGTCATAAGAACCAGACTTTTTACATTCAAAACGCCTATTTATCTTTCGCATGAAATCACGCAGGATGATTTTGGGCCTTTCCTAAAAAATGTGCAAGGTTCACCGACTATGGTGACGTCAGATGGTGGCACCGCCTACCCCTATTTTACTTAATACACCAGGTCTTTCCTGATCGTCAACTGGAACCCATCAAGAACCTTAGACTTAGACCTGGGCCTACGACGCCTTCGAAGGTATTAAGCCGTTTCAACTTTTTCATAATATTTTAAATAGAGGATTGCGTTCTTGGTTGAAGTAACAAATTTGCTCCCTATGGGTCAGCCATTCACTCACATAGCCTAAGATGAATTTGTGTGTTATGATACGAGTTCGTCCATTCAAGTGCGTCGCAATTCCAATTTTTGCTCCCACGTCGGCTACCTGACACATTGTAGAGGCAAGCTCATAGCCAGGCGGCAGGGTCGGCTGCGCCCCTAGAAAAATTCCCACCTAGAAAATTTACGTCAACCTTTACCTTAATAAATTTTAGTAAGTCCTCCCCCCTTGGGAGTTGTTTCGCCTCCCTTCAGAATCTTGCTGGCTACGGGTGGAACTGTATTGAGGAATTTGTGCTTTGGTTGCCATATCGTTTAATGTTCTTATGTTGTTGGGTGTGAGACCAGAATTTATCACCACAAAAGCCAGTCACGAGTGACTATGAGGTCGGCTTTAGTCTAGTAAAATCATCGATTCGTCCCAACAAAGTTATTTCTTTTAAATGTTATTTCCTTTCCAACGCACATTTTTTATTTGGTTTGATTTGATTTATTTATATCTCCAGCTGATGTATATTCCAAGAACAATTTTCATATGATGATAAACAAGCCAAAACTCTACATTAAAATAGCAGAGAACATAATACAACGACATTTAAAATATTAGCTTAGCATAACTATTAAGCTAAAGAAGATAAAGGATCAGAAAAACTAACTTTTCAAGTCTGGCTCTTGCTCTAAAGTAAGGAAACAACACAGAAAACAAGCATAGAAAAATACAAAACAGCAAGCGGGTAAAAAAGAGGGTTACTTGGTAAGTATAAAGGTCGAAAGTTGAGAGAATATGGAACTCTTTAAAAAGAGCTGTTGTGTGAGCCCGATACGACACGTTACACATATTTCTAACTGATCGCTTTTGGAGCTTGTGCAAGTTGCTTAGTGAAGTAATACGAGTATTTCCCCTAGTAATAAGGTTTAAGTTAAATGAGGAAGAATAAGGATGAGGGAATTGTAAATGATGAGGAGTGCATTTCTTAGTAATAAGTTGTTTAGTCGATTAAGCGCTCCGCTCGCTCTTGCTACTTTGTTACTTACAAAGGAAATATGATTTATGTGAGTAACAACTTAGTTTTTGCTATGTTTAAAGTCAACCTATTAGCTGTTAACCAATTGAAAATATGAGAAAATTCATGAGTAAGAACTAGAAGTACATCATCAATGGAAGAATCTTGCAGAGAAACAGTATTATCTGCAAATAATATAAAGTCTAACACAGATGAGGACATATTAATGTCATATATATATATATATATATATATATATATATATATATATATATATATATATATATATATAAAAGAAACAGTAAAGGTCCTAAGATTGAACCTTGTGGAACACCCATATTAGAGTAAAGTGTAGAAGAGTTAATACCATTAAAGAAAACAAAATGTGAACGATTCTTAAGGTAACTATTAAACCACGATAGAGCAATCCCCCTTATACCATACAAGGAAGTTCCATGAGTAAAATGATGTGGTCAATCGTATCAAAAGCTTTTGATCGGTCGAGAAATAAGGCAGCAGTTGTGTTATTAGTATCGGTAGCCATGTACGAAGCATGGTATTTTGGAAACCGTATTGATTTTTACAAAGTTTATCATGTTTGGAAATAAAGTTATACAGTCTATTTTATATTAGCCGTTCTACAATCTTAGAGATAGGTGGTAATATAGAAATAGGCCTACAATTTGATACGGTTTGGGCATCACCTGATCTAAAAAGAGGGATAATCGTAGCAATTTTATAAACATAATTAGTCATAAAACTGGTAGGGACATTTCATGCATTTCAGAAAGGCCTAAGAATTTTGTGTATGTCCGAAATTCGATGAAACTGCAAATGGGAGTGGATTACATGGTACCAGGGTCGTCGGTACTTGTGCAAGAGGGGGTATGCAACCATTGTTTTCCTTCAGTTTGAAGATTTTTTGAGTTATAAATGTCTGTGATATCACCTTTGAAAATAACACAACCTGGGAGTTGAATATTCCAGCTGGACCAAACTTAGACACGTGAAATGACGTAGCTAGAACTAATAAACAGGTGACTCATTACTACCGATTTCTGTAAGTCATGGTTCCTACCAGTGAGATGGAACCTGGGCCAAATGCTGACAATGGGAGCGTGTATCACTCCAGGGGCACTTTCGCAACATGATTGCAATGAAGTTTTTCGGTCAGCATCTGCTTTGAAATCATTGTCAGCCAAAGTTAGAATTCATTAGAATTTCAAATTACAAATGAAAGACGAGGAATTTTCTAACGTATATGGAATTTCAACGTATTACTGTGCTTATTTGGTATCATGTTTCTATCCACCGGTTATACATTTATAAGCGATAAAACCAAATATTAAGGAGATACAGGCCCTCAATCTTAAGAATGGCGGTCATTTGAGATATACGTAAATTACTCAAAACTCCCGATGCGTAAAGGCATTATATCATGAAGATGTACCCGTGGTACCGACTCGATTGAAACAAAAAATGTCTTTGTTATATTTTTCAACACAAAACTTATTTTTGGCAGCCTACAATGGTAAAGAGTAATGTATTCGGCCTCGTGGCCACGTTGTGCTACGGGGAAGCATACCTTCCAACTTTCACCATTTACATCTGGCCAGACTCTCAAATCTCACGGTCTGTAATATTTCTTTGCATACGCAAGCATCTTCGTTGTCGAGAAGATATGATTTCATATTCGTAGATCATTTCGAGCTGTTTGACAAGTGCGTATGCTAAGGCCTTTTTATTTTTGATACAGTATCACCGTTATCGAGGTTCATGTTAATTCGTTTTCATTCTCAATCACATCATGTCTAACTAATGTACTCCTAACAATACTGGGATAACAATAGGTTTCTTACCCATTTAATAGTAAAAGCTATGGCTCTGCTTGAAGTGTACATTAGAGCAAATTCAGTTTAACTACTCAGGTTTGAGATGCCAACCTTGAGTTTGTTTGAACAACTTTCCAAGTTAGCAAATTTATTAGTTGGAAGGTATCATTATAGTGGCCAGTAAGAGGAGCGTAACTGCTTGGTCAACTCCACGAGGAACTAAATAGATGCTCTCAACAAAGACATAGCTCTCAACACAATAACCCGTGCCAATATTGGTGGAGGAGGTTCAATCATTCATATCCCGAGTAACTTTACTACAAAACAAATTTCCACAATTGAAATATTTGGGGGCTGCAGCCTCATGGTCAGAAAGTCGTGGAAAATTTCGCAAGGGCACTCAAAAGCTCGCAAAATGTTGATATCAGAGCTGTCAGCCGGCAAGCTCGGTATAGAAGATGAAGTAAGAAATCAACAGAGCATAACGTATGATGATTATACTGCTGTTAACTATACACTGCCTGAAACCTTGTGGAGAAATTCCAGTATTGAGCAAATCAATATTGTAATATCTGTAAATGATACCCGCCGCTATTTATTTGTGAGTTTTGCAAAACACCAGAAACAGTAGCCTATTCAAAGCCATATTACTGTAACACTAGTTGCAAATGCAACAATAATTGTAGCATTACAACGACCCTGGTTGTCTTCTCTATGTAATCATTTTATGTATGTTTCACTTACTCAAGACGGACGGAGAACGATTTCCTACAACTTGAGATATCCTTGTCTGTAGTAACAGGTTCTTTGCCTTGTAGATTGCAAAAACTCAAACATAGTTACGAATACTCACCTCCTGCCGCATACTTATTTTCTCCCAGTATTATTAGAATGTAGTAAAGAACTTTCAACCACTGCATTTTATATTGTGTTCCTCATTTCCAATGACAAATAAAGGATAGTTCTCTTTTTGATTCCATCTACCGAGAGGATTAAAATCCTCTGAGGACAATCCAATTTTGTTGTCTTGACCCTTTGGTCAAATATCTATCAACCTCAAACTGGAACCAAAGACAAGATATGCTATATTGTCTGATCCATGATAGCTGACGCACAAAACAAGCATCACTTTTCTTCACGTCAAGCTTTCTCCAGACTGGTTTTTAAGTCCCCTTCTTCAAATAGTTGTGTGCTTACAGCAATCTGTTGAATGATTTGAACTGTCTGTTAAAATTTGACTTTTCGCAAAAGCTACCCTAAAATTTACAAATCACATAAAACGAAGGTCAAATAGTGAAATTTGAATCCGTTTCCTATACAAAGTGAGCTTTTATTGTGAGATGGTTTCCTTCGGATGAGGATGATGATGGTTTTAGTTTTATCCTGTTGTGATACAAGTAATGCATATGACCCTTAACCTTTTTGGAGGCACAAGAAACAAAGAATACATAAGTAGTTTGCCATCCAAAATATACCATTAAGAGTACAATTTCGCTAAAATCTTTGTCCAGCTTTTCCACGTGTTTGCTTCTCACTTTCTAGGACATATCTTTCTCAGAGACTTTTGCCTTATAATATTAAATTTTTCCCCGGCAATTTCTACTTTAAATCAAACACAATTAAGAGCCACTAAATTATTACTTGATTTGCTTTAGTATTTAGATAAAAAGAAGTTTGTTCACAGATTCGAGAGTTCTTTTTTTAAGTTCTAAGCAGTTCGTGCGATTATCAACATTTGTTGGGACTATTTACTCTGTGAATCGTCCAGTTTTACTGTTCTTCTTTGAATTCTCTAGATCTTTTAACATATTAATAAGATAACGTGGGAATTGTGTTGTTTTATTTCAAAAAGGGTATTCGGTTTTCACATGTGCAGTCTTTATCATAATATGTTTCTAATATTTATTTTATTAGTTTGTGATATTATCACAGTTTTGTATGGGTTGTCTGCACTTTGGATGGTTTATATCTTGTGTTTTTGTGTTTGTATTTCAGTTTATCAAATCACGTTCTTATTGAGTTGAATAGTATTATTAAAAAGAAAATAATGATCAACATATGAGAGCATATAAGGTGAATGACATACATTTATAATAATACAACAAAGTTCGTTTTAGCTCTCGTATTTCACCATAAAAAACATATCGCACAAAGGGTGGAAAGTGTACATCCCATTATACATCAGTTCAAATTTTGGAGAGGTTGTTAAGTTCAGTTACTATTGAATTGCCCTGGCACGTTATGCTTCTTTTACTTTAAGAAGTTAACCTCTGTGGGAAAATTACACATATTTTTTTTAACGAAGAATATGAGGTTCTCTTCATGGAGAAGGAAAAGTTAAATCTGGAATTTTCGTTATTTCCTAAATTACTAAGTGTATTCTAACATCCTCGCCTACACATGAACATCATGAACAGGTTTCGCTGTAACTTTGTTAGTACGGGGCAATGACGAAACAGGTGCTTTTCGTTAACTTTTGTCCTCTAAGCTGCAAAAGAAGCATAGTTATACTTTATAAGGAAAACTGAATTTATTTGTCCCTATATTACAAGAGAAACAATAAAATTGTAAATACTGACCCTGCTTGTACGGCAACAATTCTAACGATACATTTCTAGTAAGGGGTGTTATATGAAAAGGAAGTATGCCAGCCTCGTCCATTGACAACAATGGTACGGCGAAATCGCAAAGCGCCTTCCCAACGGTGTGTGGTTAAGGAGCCCTACTTAGCATCCCAGGCGGGGTCCAGAGGCAAGGTTTCCTTGCATAAGCATATGGAGCAGAGGGAAATCATTCAGTCAGGGAATTTAAGGTAAAGGTAAAGAGGGAAGAGGGGAAGTCAGAGAGAGAGAGAGAGAGAGAGAGAGAGAGAGAGAGAGAGAGAGAGAGAGAGAGAGAGAGAGAGAGAGAGAGATTGAAGATATAGACAGGGTAATTGAAGAGACAGAAGAAGCACCCAAAAACTTAAAATTATCCACCAGAATCACATAACTTTACCTTACAGCACCGAGCATGTAAAGTTCCTCGTCCCACAAATCATCAGTCAGCATCCATCTCCCACCCGTGACCCAAGTACAATTAATTCATTTTCGCACTTCGGGCGAGTTTCGGTAATGGCAGCCTGCATGGCCAGAGTAGGTACGATACAGGATGAAACAAAGAACAACTGCTGTGAAAAAAAATTGCCAAGATGGTGGAGAGTGCGGTTTAATGTGTAACGGCGTGTTTACGATGTCAAATATCTTCAACACGGACATTCTGGACAACACGGACATTCACAGAAATTCTCGGCGAATTTCTTCCTCCTTGCACTCCTTTGTCGTCCCTGACTATGAAAGGGAACCCTAAATTGCTCTAAACGGTGAGTCTGCACCACCGTGATTCCACGTCCATGCTTGGAGTAAACAATTTTATGGAACAACAACAATTAGAAATGATAACGGAGGTAGTAAAATAAAATTCTTTGAAAATACCCTACAGAGTGTAGGTAGACGCACGATTTTAGTGGCAAGTTTTTGTTTCAGAAATTTAGAAAGCCATTTACTGCAAATGATGGAAACCTTTTATACTTGATATTGGTTTACCATATTGAGAGGAAGAATTCTGTTGTTGTGGGAGGGGGTCGGAGGTCACCAGAGGCAAAAAAACTGGAAACCTTGTAAACATTATACCTCAAGAGAGGAACCCTAATGTTTGACAGAGGTTAAAGGTATCTGAGGTCAATGGAGATCGAGTGGTGGAAACCTTTTAAATTGCTTACAGACATGATATGATACAGCCCATAATTAACGAAAAGGTGCCTCTATATTGTGAAAAAACTTGTATTGCTTTTGTGCAGATCAAAGGTCATTTTGGGTCACCAGAGGGAAAATGGGGTAAAATTTATTAATATGGTACAGAATGAAGCGTATATACTATACCATCAACATCAGTTACATAGGCGGGGTTACGGGGGGCAAACGCTGGCACTTGTCCCCCACTTTTTTCCAGAGCTTAAAACCTAAACATAATAAAATAAAATGAGTGAAAGTAAGCGAGACCAGAGAAATTTTAAGAGAATTTTCAATAGCCTCTTGTGATTAAATACTGCAATACTTAATGAAAGAAAATATTAATATCAAAAACCATAAAATTGCTAGGAAAATTTTTCTTGGTGCGCTTCGCGCACACCTCAAGACAAAACTGACTAATACAGTTTAAAAGTTTGTCTGGCATCGTAAAATTTCTTTCCTCCTGCACTAAGGTGACTTGAAGCACTCAAAGTAGTAATGTACGTCATAATTTGCACCATGGTCCTTGCAAACAAAGTCCCAAACCCTACCCATGTATAGGAAACCGTAATTCTCGAAAAAAAAATCGGTGTGCTACATACATACCTACTTTTTTATAGCGCAAATTCCATATGATCAATGCGCTGACCAAAACAAGAAAAATCGATGCCAACAAAATATCAGTCAATTAAATAGGTAAGTCTTAAGTTGTTTTTTGAACAGTGTAACAGATTTCGAATGCCGTATGTAAAAGGGCAGAGAATTCCGTAACACAGGGCCAGCAATAGAAAAGGCACCATCACCTACTCGCTTTTTGGAAGGAGGTATCAGGAGTAGGGTCCCATCCATTGCAGACCTGGTAACAGGACCATATAAAGGTGAGGTTTTCCTGTGAAGCATACTAGAATGATAAGACGGAGCAAAGTTATTCAAACATTTGTAAACATAAAAACAAAATTTAAATTGGATTCTTTCACGTATAGGTAGCCAGTGAAGGGCACGCAGAAGAGGTTTCGGACTATCTAATCTAGCTGCCGAGAAAATAAATTTAGCACAACGATTTTGCAAGGATTGAATGCGATTAAGGTCATTTGATGACGCACCATACAAAAGGGCATTGCCGTAGTCAAAGCGTGAAAGGAGAAAAGCACGGACAACAGAATGACGAGTCTCTTTATCAAGATAGCGGCCAATGCCGCTTCGCATGAGCCTCATATAAATCGATTTCTCATTAGTACTGCAGTACTGCTGTGCGTAAGAAAACTTTGGTGGAATTGCCTCGTTTAACTTCCTGTAGGACAGCTTGTCTAAATTACCATTTCCAAATCGGTCGCTACACCTCTCGATGTTCACTTTCCTCACCAACTACCACCATCCACAGAAAATTGACCGACGGTTACTATCTTAAAAATGCAATAATCATATGAAAACTATTTCATTAGCATTTCACTTAGGAGAAGCATGATTTTCTGAAAAAATGGTCCAGAACGGCCTCAAAAGCCTCCAGCGCCTTCTGATAGCCCACCCGGCTTTGCCTCCCACTTTCTCGAATCAT
The DNA here is from genome assembly GCA_029531755.1 of Holothuria leucospilota. NCBI lineage: Eukaryota > Metazoa > Echinodermata > Holothuroidea > Aspidochirotida > Holothuriidae > Holothuria > Holothuria leucospilota. Next base: position 75,330,222 of record CM055962.1, on the reverse strand, counting down.
TTGCCCTACATTATCTTTTAATGCAACCATTGCATTTATGTAGTAAGTGATATCTGTGTTTCGCTCAGTGCGTGAGGTTTACCACATTGGTTATACCAGGCAAGAGAACTCTTTCTTACAGCAAGCTGCAAAAACCATGCATACATAAGCCGTATCCTTATCACCACATTTTTGTGATTGCAATATCATAATGCATTTAGAATGCTGAATAAAAAGAATTAAATCTTACATCGTGCTTTTTATGTTTTTTCTTTCTGAAATTTTTACGTAAACTGCATTTCTTTAAAAGTATTTGTTAAGGTATTTTTTTTAAAATGAAGTACTGTCCTTGTTCAATAAGTAAACTCCTCCGTAACTTTAAATCATGATTAATGAGCTGACTCTGCGAAGCAGGTGAGGGTAATCTTTTAGCAAAGGATTAATGTGTGCTTCCAGTATGCGTGAAGTTTTCCCAGGTCGAATGGGGGTAATGACATTTTTTACCCTGACCCTAGTCTTGATCCTAACCTTAGCACTATTTTTCATTGTTCATGATTTCTATGGAAATTTCCGAAAATCAACCCCCCCCCCATTCCAGTACTTATCAGACTACACGACACAAGGATGCAGCTAGATGGCGCCAGGACTTGCCCAATGAGTGGGAGCTTGTTCTCCGACGGGGCCAACTTGAAGCCCCGGCAAAGCGACGGGTTGCCCTTTAGGATGGTGAGGGCAAAGTTTTATTGTGCTGAGGAAGTTTGGTGAATTAACTGAAGAAAGTTTTGGTTTTAACTGAAGAAAGTTTTGGCTTTTTGTTAAAAAAAATCTAGTTTTTATTAAAGAAAATTAAAAACTTGGTTTCTTTTGAAGAAAATTTGAAAATTTTCTGTGGAAACCTTGAGCGGAAAGTAAAGTGAACCGTCGGGGCGACTGGTAGTCGTCGGGAGTAAATTGCTTTGTCTTACTCAACAGGATTCCCCGACGAAGGACAATGGCTGGACAGGCAGGACACTTTCGATAGCACAATTCTTAAATATTTTTATTTGAAATCGGAGCACGTGCGCCCTCTTTCCTCACCCCCGTGTCCATAGTCCATTCACCCCTGCTTGTGACCTAAATGTAACTGACAAGATCACTGTTCCTAGAAATAATGATGTTTTTTGGAAAGAATATCCCTGCGAGTTATCACCCACTGCGGCGGAACTTAAAAAAATACTGCCAAGAGGAGTTCCGACCCTGAACTAAGCGACAAAAACTTCAAGAACAGTCTTAACTGGACATTCGGTAAAGCATGCAATGGTAGTCTTGGATGACTTCAACAAAGTTCACAATTGTATGTCTTGTGTTTAGAGATTGTCAGAGAAATACCGATCAATAGGAAACAAAGGAAAGAGGCAATATATCAAAATAGGCATTGCAGGATTGGTCAAATTGCTTCCCAGCCATCTCCTTAATTTTTTTCTTTTCTTTTCTTTTCTTTTTCTTTCTTTCAGGAATAGATCAGTCAATCTGACTTCTCATTGTTCATGCATGTTGTCTGCATAAACAGTCCTATATATGGCGTTAAGGCAAAACTCATATCCTGTCCTTCAGCTCACCTTCGACTGTTATTATTGCATATTTAGGACTGTAGCTAAGTTCATTACGTCGATACGTAATAATTTAGGGAGTCGGGGATAAACCTTCATCGTATGTTTACGTTCGAATTTGACTGTAAAACTGCTGCCAAAAATAGCCAAGTACCTTTAGCAACCTTATGTTGTCTCTTTAGGGCGAGTTGTTATCCGAATGGAGCTAGCTCGCCAAAACTTCCTTTGAAGTGAGGTTTGCGCATTCAAGGTCATCTAGTAACTGTTCGATTATCTTGCTAAGCTGGATTAAAAAGTTAGCACAAAAAGGTTGTCGTCTGCTACATCTGGAGAGAACCATGACGATTTTTTTCCATTGCCATAGCATTGCCAGTCGCCTGGAAAAATAAGTATATTTTCACTCTGGTGTCGCTTGGTGTCGCAAATGAGACCAAATCAGCTTGATTTTCGTTTCGTTTCGTTTATTTGTTTTTCTAAATCATTGAAAAGTACGGGTACACAGTATTATAATTACCTATATAATAATGAAGTAGCCCTAGATGGAAGTAAAAGTAAAAACCCTGAGGGGCTTGTCGCGAGTTTACTCCCCATTACTACAAAAACAAAGGTAAATGACGTAGCCGAGTCAGAAACAAAGAAAGCATAAAGAACAAAGAATTAACGACAAGAAGGGCAGTAAAAATAATTAAATAAAAGAAAAAGTAAAGGCTAAGATAATAGGACCAGACCTTTCCCTTACAGACCCCGCCTCCTTTCAACCCGTGCCCCCCCCCCCCACAAAGTCCACGGCTTTTCACAAACAAATGGGTCGTGACAAAACACTCATGTAATGAATGCAGTATGATAAGTCAATCAAGAAGTTACATCGTTACAATAAATCTGACATATAAAAAGGTGATGGAGACTGCTTAAGCATTAGTACAATGCTATGTAGTACTGGGTGAAACCTTTCCGAAAAGAACTTATACTTGGCCTGTTAATTAATATATATATATATATTAGGTAATGAATTCCACAGTCGTATATCTCTGTAGCGTAATGTCAACTGTGAAGATGATTTACGGGTACCAATAGTATGTAGGAGATGAGATTGGCGAGTAAAATAATTGTGGACTAAGGAATTTTTGGTGAAGAGTTCTGAAAATGATTTTGGTAAAAGGCTGTGCATGAAACGATAGGTGAATGAAGCAATGCTAAGGTTGATCATATCGAACAGTTTCAAGAGAGTAAGAGACTGATACAACTCGCTGGTGTGATCACGGGGCCCGGATAAAGAGATGTAGCGAATAACTTTTTCGCAAAAGAACCAGCTTGTGAAAGTAGAAGGTTTTTGTACGTGACCAAACTGTGGAACAATGCATTAGATGAGGATACACCAGAGTAAGGTAAATTGTACGGAGAATACCTTTTGGCAACAAATGTCTTAATCTACCAATTTCACCGATTCCTTTGGTAATTTTTGAAGAAATATGATTGATGTGCTCCTGCCAGATAAGCTTGCAGTCAATAATGACGCCAAGAAATTTAACACTTTTGGCAGGTTTAAGCTTTTGCCCATTTATTGATATATTGAAAACATAATGATGAGTATTATTAAATACGATAAAATTTGTCTTACTGATGTTAAGGGATAGCTTATTTGCTATGAACCAATCAGAGAAGAGGCTTAGTTTGTTACCAACATTGTTTTCAAGTTGATATGGGTCATTCCCAGTGGAGAAAATATTTGTATCATCAGCAAAGAGTACAACTTCTGCTTTCTTAGAAACCAATTTGTAATATAACTCATGTAAATAATAAAAAGTATGGGCCCAAGAATTGAGCCCTCTGTACACCACATCTTACAGTTTGTAATTTTATGTAAAATTGTGAACATGTATTTATATCCGGCTATTTTAGGCCGGAAACTTAAGGAACCTTTTCAGAATGCAGGTAAAGAATTAGGCAGTGTTGTAGTACCCGTACCCGTACCCGTACCCGTACTCGTACCCGTACTCGAGTACAAGTTTCTGTACCCGTACCCGTACCCGTACTCATGACTTTGTACCCGTACCCGTACCCGTACTCATGACTAATTTTTCTTCGGACTCGTACCCGTACCCGTACTCATGACTTGGTACCCGTACCCGTACTCATGACTTGGTACCCGCACCCGTACTCGTACTCATGACTTGGTACCCGTACTCGTACTCATGACTTAGTATCTGTACCCGTACTCATGGTCCTATACGTACTTTGGAACATTATTACTTGACAAAGGCATATAACTTTGACAAGTTGAAGTTCAGGGTTACACTACACCTATCTTCTTCCAAGAGCAATTGACAGTGTTTAACACTGGAGCTTGTTCTTGTAATACCAATGTTTGTCATATACCCACCTTCAAAAGTCCTTTGTGCAGGCTTCTTTACAAAGCACTGTGTAGTAAAGAACTAAACCTCCATTCATGTTATTAAACTAGTTTACCCTGATTTATGAGTGACCATCAACCTCCAGGATGGCAAGGTGTGAAGTTACTTACAACAAACAACAGTGAAGGGTATTGTTAGGCATCAGTAAGTAATCAATAGTAATTTGCCAAAGTACTGGGAAATTCTTTTGTACTTGAAAGGAGCATGAAGTCCATGTTATTCAGCTTTCATTAAGCTACTCAAGTATTGGTCACCATTCTCTAGGATAGCTAAGTGTGAATAACTGTAGTTCAATGACAACAAACATCAAGGAAAGGTGAGGTATATGTTTAGGTATCAGAAACTAATCAATACTAATTTGCCTAAGTACTGAGTAAGTTTAGTGTACTTGGAAGTTAGTATAGTGTAGCAGATATTACAGTATGACAATTTCAGTTGACTAAAAGCACAAGAGTTTGTAAGATGTCAGTACCAGACATTGTAGCATTTGCGTACAAAAACTTTGTACCAAGTGAAGAAAATGGTGGTAAATCGAAAGCTGAATGCAAGTTTTGTTCAAAGGTTTCCATCCATGACAGTGAGAAGTCCACGTCCAATAAGAACAAGCATTTCAAGAGGTACCACAAGGACAGGTAAGTGAATCAAATATATTTTTAATGTGTAAATATGATACTGGACATAAGCTTTTGAGATCTTAACAATTGTAAAAAGCTTATATCAGTGACAGGAAGATTTGGACCAATACAAGAAATGTTATTTACAGGCTTTAACTTTACTGTACCAGTTTAAGTTAAAACATCACCTATTAAATATGCCAGGGAATTCTTTGTAAGGAAATATTCCCTTTGTTATTCACATTAACACTGGTAATTATAGCGCACTATCAAATGCTAACTATATAGCTGTGACCATGTGACAAGTAAGAAAACCATGGCACATGAAACAAACATAGTAAAAAGCTAAACTTTTTACTGTTCTGGCCAGATTCGATACTATGTGGTAAAGTCTCACTCTGGCTGGACCCCAAAATTGTGGATCTGATGCATCCCTACATACTGTACTCTATAATCATGCAGTCTGCAATATAAAATTGAATTGAGATAAAATTATGGAACCACAGTCACTGAGTAGGTCTAGCTAGTATTAAATTTATGTTACATAAAACAACTAGCGGAACAAATAGCCAGCTAGGGTACCTGTAGCCTAGTTCTCATATAGATCTCACTATGTTCCCTGAACTAGAGTGGGAAGTCACAATTAAAGCTGCTACCCAAATTTTTATACAAAGTCAGCAGAGAGCCTACTAATACTAGGAAAGGTACTATACTAACCTTTACAGACAAAGCCTGCCGTGCAGTACAGCATACTGTACACTAGTGGCAAGGTAAACTTTGAATCACTCCTATACCTTCGGACCACGGTCCTTGTCCTGCATACACAAAATTTCCGGTGGTTAGCCGGTCTGCCAGCAGACCGGCATTCCTCACAGCTTCAAATATTCACCTATTATTACCATACTTTCCATGAACGTTCTTTGTCATTGCATCTATGCTTCCTGACCAGTTTTGTTGGAATAGAGGTGGAGCAAGAAGGTGAAATTTGGAGGTAAAAACTGACCTTAACACTAAGTCAGTTACAAGATTTTAGAGGGCCCATGCAGTCACATGACTGACTTCCCTGTAAAAAGTTGTAACCAGGGTAGTATGCAAAAGGATACAGTACAGTATGTCGTATAGATGCACATTTTTTGACTTTGGAGACAATATTTGTATATTAGAAATGGACCTTCACCTCAAACCGGTATATATTGACTTCAAAATCTAAAACCCAGAAAATGTAACAAAATTTAAGGAAATCCTGCAATTAATATCAGGAAATTGGTTATGAAAATGTGGAAGCGCTACCATGAGCCATTCTGACAATATGGCTGCCGTTCTTTGAAGAACAACGAAGCGAGTTCTGTGAGTTTTGGCCTTAGAACACACCTGTGAGCTGTGTGAATGCATATTTTTATACAATATAATGATAATAAACTGAATTGCATTGTTTTAAAATCAGAGAAATGACAATTAGTGTAGGAACGATCAATTTCTGATAAATTTTCCTCCCAAACCTTAACTGCGGGGTTTTTTGTGTGGGCAGGACAAGGACTCTAGTGCGGAGTAAAACAAAGTGTACGTAGCATAGAGTCCTGTTCAAGGACTAGTGATGCCCATACAAGACAGTAGATACAGTACTTTATTTTAGAACATGTATGGACAAACCTGGACAGTATTTGGCATACAGGCTATGTGTACAGCTATTACACCGTACCACAGGCCTGTTCCTACAGAAGCATCTAGGCCCTAATTCTGTTTGTATTTTACATATTAACCCATTTACTTCCATGAAACAATTCTCACGGTGGAAGTTGAGTGAGACTGAAGGCTGCAGACCCATGGTCTACCGTCTCATAGACGCTCTGTCTTGCGCACCTTAGGCTTCATGAACTTTCAGGTTTGTGGACATTCGGTCTTGTGGATCATTGTTCTAGCAGACTGTAACCATATGGACGTAAGTACAGGTAGGGCCTACAGTTCTAAAGGTCTTAAAAGTGCCAGCATTGTTTATCCATTGCAAACTGTCATAATCAAGTATGTTTATTTCTTATTCCCAGATTTGAGGAATATGCTGAGTTCAGGGCAAGAGCAACCACACAGGGTAACACTCTCGACAGTTTGGTTCTTACTTCAAAAGCAAAAGCTACACCAAGTGAGCTCCAGAAGTATGGTTCCAATCACCCTAGACAAATTGCAATAAGTGCTTCCATTGTGAATGACCTCATAATAGGATGCAGCCTTCCTTTGAGCAGCACTGAGAATCAGCACTTTAGGCAATTCCTTACAACAATAAACCCAAACTACACCCCTATTGCAAGGTCAACAATTACCAGCACCAAGATACCTGAAAGTGTAACCAGAGTTAAGAATATAGTAGCAGAAAGGCTTAAGGAATGTGATATTACCACAACCACCGATATATGGAGTGACAGGAAAATGCGAGGGTATCTGGGTATAACTGCTCACGTCCTGGAAGAAAATGAACCAAAGAAGACATTAGAATGTGCCTCCTTCCTACTCCACTGCAATAGAGTAACAGGAAAACATACAGGTGAGAGAATAAGCAACGCGTATTTGGCTGCAGTTAAAGAGTTTGATATAGAAAATAAGATAGGCTTTGTTGTAACTGACAATGCTGCAAATATGCGCAAAGCTTTCACAGTGCAGTTTCCAACAGAAGATGAGTGTAACCTCAGGAACAATGAAGAAGATGATGAAGTTGCCTCATCAGAAGGCGAAAACCCAGACATTTAAAATGAGGACCTATGGGAAGACCTGCCAAATGACGTTCTCCATGAAGTCATTGCAACGTTGAAGGACAACTGCGTACATGCAGCCAGGCTCTCTTGCTTTGCCCGCACTCTGCAGCTAGTTGTAGGTGATGGACTAAAGGATGCAAAATGTGTAAAGCCAGCAATGTCCAAAGTGATTCGCTTGTCATCTTTACTGCACACCAGCTGTCGATTCAAGGATGAGTTTGAAGACGCTTTTGGAAAGAATGTCACAATCCCAGCAGCCACTACCACACGTTGGAACTCTACCCTTCGCCAAGTGTCATCAGTCAGACGGCAACAAATTACACACTTGTTAGAAACTTTAGAGCACGACAATATTACACTGAGGCCAAGAGAAATATCAACCCTCAATGAACTTGTTCAAGTATTAGGCCCATTTCTGCAGGTAACAGATGAGACCCAAGGTAAAAACACTGTTATAATTAGTTGTGTTGTTCCAGGGGTCCTCAGATTACATAATTATTTGACTGAGATGAAATCAACAGCCAGATATTGCCAGCCATTAATCACATCACTGTTGAAGTGAAGTGAAGATGAAGATGAAGATGACAGAGATGAATGATGCTGTAGCAAATGACAGATTTGGGGATCCAGTATACCTAATGGCAGCTGTGCTAGATCCAGATTGGGGATTCACTTGGATTGATGAAGATGTGATAGCTAGCCCAGATGATAAAGAACAGCTTAAGTGTTAGACCCCAAATCTTTGTTTACATTTGTGGGAAATGTGGTATATTGTGCTCATGTATGGCAAATAATGTTAGTACTTAGAGAAACCTAACAGTTAGCCCGTGTCTTATGTTTTACTTACATCAGCTAACTAACTACATCAAATACAAATCAAAGCATAAAGTCATTTTATCTTTAGTCAATTCACAAATTGGAATGAGATACCAATTGTGATTGTGTGTAGGTCAAGCTCATAACATATATCATATAACCTGTTACCTAACAATATGAGGCCTAGTTTTCAGTAATGCAGCAAACTTTCGGATCACAGGATCACGTAAAGGTGTAAAGGATCAACAACCTCACCCCAGACAGTTTAAATTGCCCCTGCTAAGTTTATTTCTAGCCCCTCCTCCAATTTACACCTGTTTAATACACCTCCCAGACAAGCTACAGTAGCCTGTACTGAATTTAGATCATTTAAAATTTCAAGACCATATCTACAGTAGCACTGATGTGTGAGCTTACAGTTGGTAACACAACTGCCTGCAAAAGTCACCATTGACCAACCAGAGTGAAACTATTGTTTGAATCTATGTTAGCAAAGTGCATTCACCAATTGTTACCAGAGGTATACCTGACCTTTCTTTAAAGGGAAAATGCAGTCACCCCAATCAGAGTTAGTATGCCCCATCACTCTAGTTCATGAATGGCCTGTTTTGATCATGTGACAGTTTGCTGATTTTTCAAAGCAAATTTTGGGGCTACTGCCTATTGCCTTTAAAGTTAGTTATTTGTCAAATGAAGTAAGTTTATTGATGACAAGGTTTGTTCGTGGTGAAAGGTGAGAAGAGGGCTAATTACTGCATGTTTAGGAAGAGTGAAACAGTTTTGCATAAAAGTTGATGCATACGGTTCCCTATTTTCACCAGCTTGTTTTCCAATTCCTTTCATATTTTACAGCTTTATAATATACAGTACATGTTCCATTTCCCTGACACCTAACCTCCTAAAATCATAGTGCTGTCAATCAATCATAGTTTTGACAGTGGGGCTTTTTGACTCTCCTGAAAGCATATCCAAACCTCAATATATTTTGGCATTCTGGTTTTTGTGAAGGATAAGATTGGCACCTTCAAAGTTGATGTGTAAGTTCAGTGTGTAAAAATCTCAGTTGGGGTTGCTTTTAACAGAGGTCAAAGGTCATTTGAGGTCACCAGCTGTTAAAATATAACATCATTTGAAACCACATTATCTCAATAAGGGATACATAAAGAAAATTTGTCATACATTTACTTCTATTGATAACTCAAGCCTATCATGATGTTCTTATTGACTGCAAGGAAGATTTAAACTTATGCTCTCATACCTACTCCATCTCTCAACTAAGCTGGCAAGGAATCACTAGGCCTCTTGGCATTCTTTTTTAAAAATTACTAGTTGCCAGTGTGCGTGGTAAAGCATAATATTTGATAAAACTTTCCTGATGTATGATTAGTATAGCCGGTCATATGGGGAGACTGGTTCAAGTGCATTGTATAACCATCAGTTTTAAAGGAATGTCCTTGAATTATTTTCACTTCCTATCCCTGTGAGTGTCATATCATTTCTACAATGCTTGATCACTTTTGTTATGATACTACAGAAGGTTTGATAGGAGATAATAAATTTACTACAAGAATGAATACAAATAGTTTCTTCAACTTTTTCCAGAGACTACTCTCAATGCTTTTATCAACCTTAAATAACAGTTGTCAGCTGGTTGTTTAGGTAGGTGTCTGTAGGCCATACCTGTAATCTGTTTCCTCAAGTTTGAACATTTTTGTCTGCCATTGCATTCCAGTTTCTGTTTGGACTAGTTTTTTTTTTCATACAGCACGTGCTTGTGCTCAAGACATAAACTGTTACCATAATTCAAAAATACTTTTAACCAGTGTTCATATTCATACTCAAGATATGGTACTCATATCAGAGCTAATACTGGCTGTGAAATTCATGACTATAGGTACCCCTAACGATTTTGTACTTGTGAGCTGGTGCCTCTTCTTGGTCTTGTACCTGGACTCATACTCAAGTCCTGTACCCACGCACTCATTTCCTTTCTTCAAGTTTGGACTCATAGACATACTCGAGTACACCATTGTACTTGTACCAATACTCATGACCTGGTACCTCTAGGCCTACCTGTACTCAAGTTGTGGTACCCCTATCCATACTCTTGACTTGGTACTCATACCCGTATTCATTACCTGGTACCCGTACCCGTACCCGTACCCGTACTCATGACATTGTACCCGTACCCGTACCCGTACTCATGACCTGGTACCCGTACCCGTACCCGTACTCACGATTAATTTTGCTTTGGACTCGTACCCATACCCGTACTCATGACCTGGTACCCGTACCCGTACCCGTACTCATGACCTGGTACCCGTACCCATACCCGTACTCATGACTCGGTACCCGTACCCGTACCCGTACTCATGGTCCCGTACTCACACTACAACACTGGAATTAGGCTTCTGTCTCTTTTGCTCATTTGCATATAGTCTCTTTAGATGGATTAAGGGCATTTGTATTGATCTAGTTCTATTAAACAGCCGTTTTTAGTTAAAAACCCTGTCATTACTATGATGGCGGTATACAAACGTATACATCAAAGCATTATTCAATTTAACCTCTTTGTTAAAGTATTACTAGAGGTGAATGATGTGGTAAGGAGAAAGGAATTAAGGAGGTGAAAGCATTAAGTAAAGGGATAAGTCCTTATAAGCCTTCCCACCAGCTAATAGTTGGTAATCTTTTTAAACTTAAATATGTCTTAAAGTATTAGCATAAACTAAACTTTTCGTGCTATCTCCATTCGGATAACAACTCCCTGGTCTCTTGATCAAGTTGCTTGTGTGCTTCAGGTACGATAATTGAACCGGTCAAACAATCCGCCATGGGCGTACAGCGTATGACGCAGGAGATAACAGGTGGCAGCCCCCCCCCCCCCCCGCCACCGCAAAAGTTTTCTATTTAAAAGGAAAAGGTCAGAAGGGCAGAATTCATTGCTAGATTGTTTGTAAATTAGGAAAAATTTCAGGGAGAAAACCTCCTACAATCCGACCTTCCTTCGTACAATTGCTAACTAGGCAGGCCCGTAGCCAGGAATTCTGATATAGTGAGGCACCGGCACCGCATAGGGAGCACCGAAGATAATGTCTGTAGTCAGTATTCCCACCATATGATAAATGTTTGCGAAAATCACAGAGGATGACATTTCAAGCCTACCAATCAGCGCTCAGTATTTTGGGGTATTTTCTTTCACGGCCAAAGAGGCATACATAAATTAAAGTCTAGCGCATTTAGTCAGGCAGCAAAGCGACAAATTTTCATGAAATGCGGACACGCCGGACAAAGCACAAAATTCATTTTGGTAGCTCCTTAGGTCATACAAAATACATTTTGGAAGGGTTGCCAAAATCTGGGTGCAAATTTCGGGAAATAGAGGGCGTTTTTCAAAATGGCCGCTGAAATCATGAAATTTTAGGACTTTGGCTAAAGGAGGTAACTTTAGTGATGTTGCTGGTTAAAATGAGATGTATTTATTCGTAGGAGTAACAACCAAAGAATATTCACGCATGTGCAGTTCATTCAAAAGTGAGGGGGCTCTTCAAAATGACCATCAAAACACTTTAAGATGGTAGCTATCCTTCATATCGTCTGATATATCCACTGTGACTCCCTATGCAGGTAATTTGAAGTGTTACCTACAACAAGGGCGGCAGAAGTGGGGTCTAGGGGGTTCAGTTCCTCAATAGAACTCAGCCATTAGTGAAAATCATTCCTAAAACTTCTTTTTGAGGTGAAATATTTGAAGAGTAAGGTGTGTTTTACTACAAAATTTGATGATAGAAGTAACTCATTCTTATGTATGACCCCAAATTTTCGTGCAATTTAGCGCAGATAGTAAGTCTGCTTTTGTTGCTGAAACCTTACCCCTCTTAAAATGGAAAATTCACTCCGCCCCTCCTGTACATATATATATATATATATATATGTAGGGGACTCCTGACAACACTTCATATCTATAGCTTGTGCAAGGAACTCCATCTTAAGAACATCTTTTAAACAACATAGCTTATTTGACCTCTTTACCTGTGCATTATTCCGTGGATACTCGCTTCTCACAGGTGCAGCTACACAACTCAGTACATTTCCAGTGAGCTCGTTTGCATGCACACCTACCACCACATCCACGGTTGCTCTTACATCCACACTTTACAAGTTCACTGCATGCCTTGGATGTTATAGGTTGAGTAATCCACACTGTAACCCACCGCTGATTGTCTCCGCACCGAGTCCATCCCCAACCTTCTGGAGTAGGACTTTCCTGTATAGTCAAGTTGCTGGTGGTCCATATACCTGCTTGGAATGCGGCACGTTTTGAATGTTGTAAAAGAGCGTCCAGTGTGGGAGGGATATTCTCCATGGGTCTGTTCTGTTGGCAGAACAACTCTCTTCTCGCCTCATTAATAGACTCAAGATTACTGGTCTTGTCATAGAGAACAACTACGAAGCGTTCCAGGAGTTTGAAATGCTGGGTGTCTGTCTCCAGCCTGGCATATGGATTCATTGCCATGTAGGTAAAAGCTTGGGTCACAGCAGGGTAACATTTCCAGGCATCCCATGCCACGTTCTTACCCTTACGATAGAAGGCCGACGTAGTATCACATCCAGTGAAACTGTGGAAAACAGGAAGTGCTACAGATGTGTTTTCGCCGAGTGCCATACAGATTTCATTGACATGGAAGAAGGAGAAATGTTTGCCTGTACCGAACGCAACCCAAATATTGGCATCTGGGTTCAAGGTCAGCAGGTGATGAAACTTGCCGATGAGAATTACAATAACATCGGTATCCACAGTGCGTACCTGGCAGACAATAGATCCATTTTCCAGAGCATCTTGTAGGTGAACCATTATTGGGGTATCTGCCTCCTCGTGGTCGCATTCCATCATGCGGTGGTTGCATCCTGCACCGATCACACTTCTACCGGAGGTAATGAAAATTTCCTTATCATCTGGGCAGGTTGTCATTGCAATTTTGTCAGTGAGAAATGCAAATAGTTCCTGTTTATTTTTGGAGTCACGCAGAAAATCTTTCCAATTGCCTGGGATCGCATTCTTGCCCTCTACTTTCCGTCGTGCGCCTTTGCCTCGCTTCTCCCGTGTAGACTCTTTAATGCTCGTGTTGATGTAAGTATCCCATACGACATCCACCCTCTTGGAGTTATCTAACTGCGCCTTGATATAAGGCACAAATACTTTGTCCGCATACTCATCGAATGTGGAAACGTTATTGGTAGAGAGTAAGTGCACGACAGCGGCACCGTCGAGAACTTTCACATCAAAAGAACTCGGTGGGTCATTCTGATCTGTCTGTTCCAACTTGGTGAGTAAGTCAGATTTCTTGACAAAGCGCAGTTTCCCGTTGTCTGATAGAGAGGGAGGGAAAGGGTGATTCTCGTGTTGAAAAAACTGGTTCATATCACCTTCTCTGTGTTGCATCACAATGTACAACCTAGAAAATAGTGCAACATCATTCTTCAGCATGGCGATCTTTCCCGTCTTTTTAGACTGCGTCTTTGGTGACGGACATCTGAAGAGGGCAAGAGAGTTCTTCTTAATTGGATCATGGATAGAACGCGTACGAGTTTTGACAACTGTTTTGTAGTAGTCGTTGTATTGATCTTCGCCGAGGGTCTTGATCGTGCGCACTGTGTTTACTACAGACTCGTTCATTATATTACGTGTATCCAAGGCGAGGAGTTCAGGAATGTTATCCAAGAATGGGTTTCCCATATCAGAAATAGTTTGCACCAGACTTAGTACTTGCTCAGTGAAGGTTTCTTGTGCTTGAAGTCCTTCTTCATGATGTAAGTTCTGCTCTTCAGTTGGACAGATATACTCTCTCTCAAACTCTTCAAGAAGTCGTGCTTGCTCGGGCCCTGATACCATCCACTTCCGGAAAGCAGATGGGTTCTCAGTTAAGCCAATTGCTCCACCTGAACCCTTAACAAATTCGTTGTTTTGTTCATGGGCTTGATCTATGGGCATTGCTGAGAATCGATTATTGGTCTTATTGACAACCCAGTTCCCATGCTCTTCAAATTCTTTGCGAATAGACGGAGGTAGGCTCTCCATATCACGAATATGAATTGGCATCCATCTGGCATAGTTCTGGTGGTCTAAAATGCAAAAAACCACGGGGTAACAGCTTTGAGGGCTTCTACGTAGAGACGAAAGTTGTGTTCCCTATGAGCTCTGATAAAAATTATGCCCATAATCTCCGTATTTAGAATGGTATCCCAATACTGAAATGTTGGACTCTTCTCAATCATGTCCTGTTTCCAAGCTAATTTGTCCTCCTCACTGTGAGGCGATTCATTCTGCATGAATGCAACTTGTTGGAGCTTAGCTAGAGCAAGGGCACTGACCTGGTGAGCGTGTCTAGTCCTAGTGAGATGGGAGACTTTGAGGAACGAATTAGCCGTACCTGAAGAGGCAATACCAGCATTTGTAAGTGCGGTGGTCCATCCAGACTCCCCTAAATAGTCACCCAATGTATTCCATATCGCCATCTCAATATGAAGGCCCCCGAACATCAACGTGTAACTATTTTCACCATGGGTATTAGGCCACTGCCACTGAACAAACTTTCCTAGAGCAAAGAGTGGTGCATCCATTGCAATAACAGGAATCTGGCCAGGGTTGAGAAATTGTGTAGCTTGAAGTATCACATCCATTCCGTGCTTGATCATAGCGGCTGTAGCTGCCTTCTCGTAGAAAAGAGGTAGGAGCTGAGTAAGCGCCCTCTTCTTATCAGGAGAGTTATCTTGCAGAGAGGCATGGAATGCTGGCCATGCCACAATGTCCCCTTTATCCAATTTTGACTTTTCCAATATACACAGACCATGTTTCAACCACATTTTCTCTTTGTTTTGTGCTTTCTACATGTGTCCGTCTGTTGTGGTAGTACTTCCGGGGGCTTAGGAACAACAACATTGCTCTTTTTGAAAGCAACAGCTGGCACCAATCTGTAGTTTTCAGGTAAAGTGTGATCTGTGTTTGTTTCAGATTTAGGCATACTTATCGAATTCTGGTTAGATCCAGTGTTAGTTTTGGTGGGAAACTGGAACATACTGATACCCGTACCGTGGAAAGAGTCTTTAGCTGTAGTACTTGAAGGGTTGTGGTCCAGGTTATCCAGAGCACTAACTGTGAATAGCCCATGTCTCAGCTGGGCAGGGCACACAACACCCTTTTCTTTGAAGTCCTCACAAACGACAGCAGCCAATTGGTTTTCAACTCGAAGTATACGATCATAACTCACGCTAATGCCTAACTTGTAGAGCTCTTGAATCAACTTCTTTGACCTGGTTTGTGTGTGAATTTTCATTCCTATATACAGAGGAAGTGGTGGTTCATTCCCTCTAGAAGGACGAAAATTTCCAGCAGTTGATGGTTTTCTTTTGCAGTGGAACATCATAGTTTGGGAAATAGTAAGACATGCCTGCGAGTCCACCTTTCCTTGGTTCTTTAGGTTAGCTCCAACCAATAACATGGACACAAGGGACCTAAGATTAGCAGGTGTGGAATCTTGTTGGCACCCAGAATAGAAGGAGCCATCAAAGTGAAAGCCACTCGAACTGAAGATGTCTTTCCGTACAATTTTGGCAGCTTTTGCTAGAATGATCGCATCATCATTGTAGTCTTCTTCTATTGCATTTTTTAGCAATTGTTGCATTCCCGGCTGGAAAACAAGAATAGAATTCCTTCCATCGGTTTGTTCTGTAGCTTGTGGAAAATTTTGAAAAATCTGCTCTTTGAAACGCATCCGGTTAATCTCCTTCTCGATACCAAGTTCCTGCAGGCGATTTTCAAACAGCTGACGAAGTTCAGAGAACTTAAAAAAGAAATTTCCATCTTCTACAGCATTTTCAATGTAGGTTACGAGTTCAATGAATGCCCTTGCTTGTAACTTTTTTCTTCTTCTATGTTGCCCTGGGAAGAACCTCCGCTTTTTCTCAAAAAGGATCGGTGGCTATTGCGCAGGCTAGTTAAACAGGCCAAGTGATATTTAGCATCAATGGCCACTAAATCTGTGTTCCCAATTCGAGCTAATAATGTTGTGTCTTTCAGGTCGGCAGCTATAGTCCTTATATTAACATCTGCCCCCAAAGTTCTGAACTCATGAAGATGACCATCCTCTTTTTCACAAAAAATACAACAGTTCTTTTCCATTGGTAGACGCAAACGTTATTCAACTGTTGCACCACTGACTTCCTTATGTGGCTTACTCATGACCCTTTTTAGTTTAGATGTGGCAAATTTTAAATGACAAGATGTGTGCCAATGGGCCCAATTCTGTATTAATTCGTTCAACGTAAGTTCCTGTCCAAAGTGCAACAACACTGGTAACCTGTTCTGTTTTCTAAATCCCTCAACATTGCTAAGGAAAAGTCTATACGATTCATAATTGTCACTATTTCCCTTCGCATTCAACGGGCACTTCAATTTTTCAGTTGTTTCTGTTTGACACACTATGCACAATGCCCAATCCATGTTCTCTAAAAATAGGGAAAAAAAGAAAAAAAAAACAGAACCAATTAGATGCTACATGTTGGCCCTGCGGAATAAATCAGTGTTCGAAAATACGGGACCGGGACCCTACTGGCTCAGAACGTTCTGTGTGAGAACATATATTTGAAGGTGGAGGGAAGATTCCCCCTTGCCCCCTTCCCTCCCAGGATCTGTACCTATAAATAGGCTCCTAGATGTTAGTTAGTTAGTTATATAACATTTAAAAACACACCAACATGAATGTGTTATATAGTGTCAACTAGATAAAAAGGTGAAGTTTAAATACGGTTCAAGTTTGGTTTCAAATACAGCTTAAGTACGGTGCAAGTCCTTCCCTTTAGTCGCCTCTTATGACAGGCGGGAAATGCCGTGTGCATATTCTACGACCCCCAGCCCACAGGGGTAATAGGCTCCTAGAAATCACAGTTAATTTGTAACGCCCACCCCCTCTCCCCAGTTTGGCAACTCAAATTCCACCCCACTGCTGGTGACGTAAGCAAGGTGTTCGAAGATGAGCACTGGTCAAAGTCCACCTTCTCTTTCCGAATAGTGCTCAGATTGCAACAAGGCAGGTATGAAACGTTCCAGCTCATGAAAGAGAAAAGGTAGATTTTTCAAACAAAGCAAAATGCTTAAAGAAAATTTATTACAACTCCATACAGCAACATTTCCTTTTTTGAGGATTATATCCTCAGTTTATTGCACATAAAGAAGACAGTCCTTGAACACTCTTGAAAACTGAGAATGCGTAGGCCTAACTGAGAAAGGAAAAATACTAACATGGGCGGAGTTTGATCCCGGGACGCCCGCGTGCAAGACGGATCTCTCACCACTGCGCCACGAGCATTTAAGTGTTAACTTTGGAAAATATATTAATCTTAAAGGTCCATGCAGCCCGACTCACCAATTTAATAGCATGTGCAAGGAGACACGGGGAACAGAGATCTTAGAGGTTATTACTTTCGACTAGATGGTTCTCCAATTAGTTTGCTTTTGAATCGGGGCATATTACATCAGTTGGACTAAGACTGTATTGCAAAGCTGATTGGTCTTAAGTTTGTCCTCATCCTATACTTCAACGATGTCATATCTATTGAAATTTCGACTTCTCCAGTCATAGAAATCTCATTCACGTGTTGGATTAATTAGTACCTGGTTATTCGTTGGAGTTTGCAGCCTTTGAGGGGCTATGGCTAGGCAAAGTGTAGGCTAATTCTAGGCCAGTGTTAGGTTAGTGTTAGGCTAGGCTAACACATCCAAATAAGATGATCCGTCTTGATCACACTGGAACACGTTATTACACTTAGTATAATACAAAAAACATAATTACTCACCTTCTTTGTGTGGTGAACAAGATGCCTTTCTCCAGACCGAAGCTAGGTCAATTTTCTTGAAATTGCCAAGTAACTTTCATGTAAAATGTGTAGAGACCAGGCCATGTGGTTTGGTCAAGGTAATATAAATAGAGGGTGCTTTAGCACCTAAATAATTGCAATTTCCTGGCAGGAGGAAACAGTTTGGCAATATGAGAGCATATACTTTATCTCTTTTTGATTGCAGTGAATATATTCACACTCAAAAGGGAAGAATGGGTATGTGCGTTATCCTCACCAGCCCTCCCCTCCCCCACCCCTCCCTACCCCTTCCGACCCCTCCCCACCCCTCCCCCGCTTCCCCAGGGGCACCCCGATCCAGACACTCCCACCTAAGATTAATGCTGATGATTGTGGCATGCATGGTGTGTCCCACAAGGACCTTGTCAGTACTCTGAATGATTTTTGTTCCTAAAATACACACATATTTGGGTTAATGCCGGCCATATTGAAAAACGCCCTCTATTTGCTACGGATGTTTCGAAAAATTATCACAACCCTTCCAGTTTGAACAGGTATGCCCTAAGGAAGTCACATGCCAATTTTGGTGCTTTTGTTCGGCGTGTCCGCATGTAATGAAAATTTGTCGCTATGCTGCCTGACTAGAAGGATAGCTACCATCTTAAAGTGTTTTGATGGTCATTTTGAAGAGCGCCCTCACTTTTGAATGAACTGCACATGCGTGAATATTCTTTGGTTGTTCACTCCTACCAATAAATACATCTCATTTTAACCAGTAACATCACTAAAGTTACCTCCTTTAGCCAAAGTCCTAAAATTTCATGATTTCAGCGGCCATTTTGAAAAACGCCCTCTATTTCCCGAAATATACACCCAAATTTTGGCAACCCTTCCAAAATGTATTTTGTATGACCTAAGGAGCTACCAAAATGAATTTGGTGCTTTTGTCCGGAGTGTCCACATTAAGTCGCTTTGCTGCCTGACTAATTATCCGAACATGGAAATAATGGATAAAACGGATTTAGTACCGGATATACCTGCCTCGCATTAAGACACCACAGACTCTAAAGAAGAGAGAATAACTTGTGGTCAGGACACCTCCTCCAAACAAAGGACAGGATTCTTCTGAAAGAAAAAAAAACTAATGAAAGAAGGTCCAACAACACGCTGATACCCTCAGCAATATCCAAGCAGCCACCATTGCCCTGACAGAAGAGATAAGATATCTAGACAAACATCTTGAGAAGAGAACCGTACCCAAAAACCTGAGGGATTAAAGAAACCCACCCAGGCTTTCGAAGTCTGTCAACTGCTCCCAGGAATTCTCTGAGTCTTGGAACTCGGAGATTCTTCCATCCGGAAGGGGCTTTGCAGAGTCTTGCGTCAAGACTTATTCCCCCGGGCTAAAAGACAACGACAACGCTTCCTTGAAAAGGAAGGCAGGGCAAAGTTGGACTGAGAATCAACTTCGGAATGAGAAGAGGCTAAGAAGTTGTTGGACAAACCTCTTAGGTCATCGGCCAAAAAGGAGGAAGACAGGTTGCGGCACCGAAAAGCCCCAAGAAAACACCCGTACAGGCGTTAAAGGACTTAGATCTAGATGAAACCAAAGGCTCTTTTAGGGCACCAATCTCTTCCAAAAGAGTGGCGTCTTTCCTCTGCAAACATGCTAAAAATGTGTCCTAAGTTTCTTCTAAGTAAGATCCTAGGCCTAACTCTGAAACCCTCAAACCTACACTAACCAAAAAGCGTAAATTTAACGGATCGATCAAAGCTGCTAAAAACAAATAAAGATCTCACAATCGACAAAGTAAATATTCGGCTATACATAGCCAGTTAGAAACCCAAAGCCTATTAAACGAGGCGAAAGCACTTACAAAGTACGTCAAAAACCTTACTGACAGACCTCTGTCTAACATTGAAACAGTTGCCTTGGGAAAACGTCTTAAGTTTAGAACTCCTGAAAAGCCAAAGCGTAGCGACTTATTAAAGTCAATTAAAGACCTTAAACGTAAAATGAGATTATGCTTAGTATTTCAAAACAAAAAAAGAAGAGCTTTTCTCAAATTTTCGTTTACCCTCGGCATAGATGCAACAACCTACATACAGTAATTGTGTTCAAGACTATCTTGAAGCTACGTTAACTGAAATAGCAAGTCTACCCATCCGCAATGCTAAAAGCAATATAACCAAAGCCAAATTACATGCGCTAAAAGCAATTCGGAACGATCGTTCCCGAATAATTAAGCCATTTGACAAAGGAAGAGGTATTGTAATTTTAAATCGTTCAGACTATAAATCCGAAATAGAAAGGCAATTGTAAAGTCACCTTTATGAACAACTCCCGGGTGAAATAACCCCTGAAACTGTAAAAATGGTCCAAAAACACTTCAAAATATGTTTCACACAGATCAACTTGACGAACAAACGTTCGAATATCTTAGCCCACGGAACCACAAAACCCGTACCCGGTCCTATATGTGCTATCTAAAATTCATAAAGCACCACCGGTTAATTCAAAATTCACTGGTAGAAATATCATCAGCAGGAAGGAACCCCCTACGAAAAAATATCCGAATTTGTGGACTATTTTCTGCTTCCTATTGTCTTGCAACAAAGCACTTAAATAAACGACACCACCCGTATTTTGGAAATATTGGAAGCTATATACCCTCTTCCTAGAGAAATATACTTGCGACACTCGACGTGGTATCCATGTATACAAATACTCAACAAGAGGAGGCACTAAATACATCCCAAGAAGCCTTTGAAAAGGCACCTAAAAACTTGTACGGGATTAACTTGACCAATATCCCCTACTTCACTTCGCCCTGTCATGAAACTCGTTCTTGAAAGGAATTGTTTTGAGTTGAATGGCCAAGTTTTCCTACAAAAAATTGGATGCGCTATAGGCAGCCAATCTTTACCTGAAATCTGCAATATTGTCATGCATAGACTTGAAAATAAAACCGTACCGTCAGATTTCAATGTACTTAAAGCATTCTACTGCTTTGTAAGGGAACGACACTTTAACTTTAGAGTTTGGTGGCTATTAATAATAAAATTTTTAATGATGAAATTCGTTCTTCTCTGAAATACACTATGGACGTCTCTGACAACGAGTTTACGTACCTAGATCTAAAAATCTTCAAAGGTACTAAATTTCAATCGAGGGGCATTCTTGACACGAAAGTCTATGCTAAGCCTACTGAAACTTTTCAATACCTCGATCGTAATTTTGCACACCCACTTGCCACTTTTAAAGGCTCCTTAAAGGATCACTGAAAACATTTACTTCTCTCTAGAAAATCGTTCTCGTTACTGCAAATTCTCGCGTATCTTAGTACTTCATATATGAAGTACTAAGGTACACGAGAATTTGCAGTAACGAGAACGATTTTCTAGAGAGAAGAAATTCGTTTACAGAAAAACTTCTTATAAGAAACTATTCGCCCAAAGAGACAGCCTCAGCCACTCAGTTTCAGTTTCAGTTTCAGTTTATTCTCTGTATCGCCTTAAAAGGCACAAGAGACTAACAAGTAAACATTCATAAACAAATACTTAATATATGGCATAAAGCACCAAAGTACAAAAGAGCGAATTGAAAGAAAAACAAAATAATAATATAAACAACACAGACTGGCATTACTTATCACAAAAACAAACTGACACCAACCCCTAATGATTACTCAGCTTGAACTAATGGCCAAAATATCAATTTGAAAATGTATCCATAATAATCTTACAAAACTTAACCAAATTTGAAAGATTTTTACTATTTTTACTTTGAAAAAGCTCTTTCATTTGAATAGAAGATGGTCTTGTCCTAAAATAAGGTTTAAGTAATAAATTTCTGTCTTTAATAAAATGACGACACTGAAAAACATAATGGAATTCATCCCCCAGGCTCCCTCCCCCACATAATTCACACGTCCTATCATGATAAACTGCCCCTTCGAATTTACCAGTAATCACAGGTAGCTTACGGCATTGATTATAAACAAAGAATATATCTTTGCGGCTAAAAATACATCAACAGCGCCACCACTCTTTTCAAAGCAATTCACAATCCACCCATCAAAACTAGGCACTTATCGCAAGCTGGAATATCATGCTGGTGACCAGCAACTGCCCCGTCTGTTTCCCGACCGTCCTATTATAGCGGCACCAAATCTCAAAGATTTACTTGTAAAATCAAGGTTTTCCCCAGACCAGGAGTCGAACGAAACAGAAGAAAGTATGACGATATTTTGCTTGAGGCGCTCATAGATGCATTATAAAACTTTCGACAAACCTTGCCTTGGTATACGAAGGCTACTACTGATGACTTTCTGCTTACAGCGCGAAGAACGGAAACCGGTCTAGTTGGTTTCGATAACACTCTTAATTTTCAATTTCAGAAAGACTCACATTCCTCCAAAAGAGTGGAATTCCTTAAAGCTTTTGCTTATATCATGTGTAACATGATTGGGTAGGTATTTTTCCCTAACAAATATAACAGTTCACCGACTTGGTAACGTCAGATTGTGAACCGCCTACCCCCCTTCCACACCAACCCACCCACACAGAAATATATATATATATATATATAACCCCAAACTGTCTATTAGGGAGACATATGACATATATATAACCCTAAATTGTATATATATATATATATATATATATATATATATATATATATATATATATATATGAATCACAAGACGAACTGGTGTAGTGGTCACAGACTCTGCCCGGAAAGCGGAGGATGGCGGGTTCAAACCCTCGGTCCTTCTCAATTTTTCTCTCTGGTATTTTCTCTGAACATTTCCTGCTTTGATAAGGGCTATGCTCTATCTAGGATTGGTATAAAAATTCAAGATCGAATGTACTACTGTTTACCTTTCGACCTACACATTCTAACTTTGATCTATCAACCTTGACCTACTGATTATTCATCCCGCTTGGGACTACCATGGTAACAAGGAGAAAAAACGAGGTATTTGTAGCCTGTTTGTCACTTCTGTGAATCACTAGCCGAACTGGTGTAGTGGTCATAGACTCTGCCCGGAAAGCAGAGGATGGCGGGTTCAAACCCTCGGTACGGCTCAATTTTTCTCTTTGGTATTTTCTCTGAACCTTTCCTGCTTTGATAAGGGCTATGCTCTATCTAGGATTGGCATAAAAATTCAAGATCGACCTACACATTCTAACTTCGATCTACCAACCTCGACCTACTATATATATATATATATATAATATATATATATAGAGATATATATATATATATATATATATATATAAATATTCTTTGTATGTATTTGCAAATCTTTTAGAATTTTATAGGTAGACTTTTGAACCCATTTTATCTGCTTCATTCGAGCTGATGAAGGCTGAATAAAACAGCTGAAAGTTTCTCGATGCAGGGTGTCTTTTTATCTTTGTGTGTTCAGTTGCTGTTCTAGTTTAATCATTTTAAAGTTTTACCTTACTTTTAACTAGAATGCTGTGAATCCTCTGGATCCTGGACATACACCGGAACATCGTTGTTATCCAAGCTTCTCATTTACCTATCTACATCTGTATCTTGGAGAACTGTTGAATCAATTTTCGATCCGATGTTTCGCTACACCATGAAGCAGGCGTTCACCATTAGAAACCTGTGGGCCAAGAGTGTCCGACTTCGGCACCATAACGCACTATTAACTACCTATTTGGAGAAGAACCTGATCCCAAAAGGGCTGCGACCTAAATTCAATTTAGCCCTAGGCACCCAGGACCTTGAACTAAGGAATAATTGCAATCAGCACTTAAACTTGGCATCGGTGAGCATTTTAAAAGAATTAATTGTATTCACCAGGAATGAAGCTATTATAATCGAATCTATTTTGGACATAGAACGGCAGTCTCTATTTCGCAACTACAATAGAGGACTAGCGAGTGCAGTTTGGAACAGTGCTAAGCAACGAGCTCAAAATTTAAAACTTAGCCTTGACACCAAATCTTCGATTAAATTAGCCAGAGACGGAAACCCACGGAACAACCCAATAGCTAAGCCGCTAAATAAGGTTCCCAAAAATAGAAGGTTTGATGCATCTTTAAGAAAATCCAGTGCCAGAAGGGCTAGAAAGAAACGTAACCCAGTGCCTGAATCATCATCACTACCGAACCACCAGCAGCACCATGCCCCGGTCAACCTAAGTAGGACGGAATGTAGTACAGCAGCCATGAATTTACTATCCAGGGGCCCTTCGTTTTGCCCTACTCCACGTGATATAAACTGGTTAAAAGTTAGAGAAGATATAGATTTCTTCAGCAGAAGACTCCGACTCGCGGTATTCTTTGACAGTCCTGAAACCAACTCTGTAAAGGATGATCGTTTTTCAACTTACACCGTCAATTAGGGATCCGGTCTAAGTGGCAGCCTCCTAGATCGAGAGACCCAGCAGTTGAACACTTTAGTTCTGCAATCTCAAGGGATATTCTCAACCCTAAAAACGCCCGTCGTACTAAGGACAATTTAACTAAGGACGAACGTAAAGCTCTTTCGGATTTGAGAGATTCCGATTCTTTATGTGTTTCCATACAGGATAAAGGTGGCAAATTTGTCTTATTGGATAATTCTGAATATGACAGTAAAGTTTTATCACAGCTCACCAATCCGCTGCACTATTCTCAGATTGAGGAGGACCCTACCCAGGATATCCTAAAGGTGGTTGCTAACTGGGCCTCTAAGTGGGTAAGCCAAGGTCAAATCGATGATAAGATAGCTGAATGGGTTGTTAATAGGACAGCCAAACCAGGGAAAGCGTTTGGCACTGTAAAAACCCACAAGGAAGGGAACCCCATCAGACTTATTACCTCGGGTTGTAACACAGCCATTGAAAATCTCTCTGCTTTTACAGAGATTTTTCTTAAGCCCATTGCCCAAAAGAGCCCCTCGTATATCAAGGATACGACTGATTTTCTTAATAAACTCCAAAATTTTACTAATACCCCTTTAGCTACTTCCACCCTACTGGTTTCTTGGGACGTTACTGCTATGTTTCCCAACATAGACAATACATTAGGGTTAAAAGCCGTGGAGGAAGCATTAACTAGTAGAAAGTCCGATTTACCTTGTAACGATTGTATTGTTGAAGCAGTCGATATTTGTTTAAAGCACAACAACTCTAGTTTCAAAGGTAATAACTTCCTGCAAATCCATGGAACTGCTATGGGACCCAAAAATGCATGCAGTTGTGCTGACATTCCTATGAGTTACATAGACAAAATAGCTACAACCGAAGGTCCTTTAAACCACAAAATTGGTAGCGTTTTAGGGACGATATTTTTGAGCTTTGGCCTCATGGACTCGATGCACTCTATGAATTTACCAAGTTTATTAACTCTATCTATCCAACTATCAATTTTGTACTGAGGTTTTCTGAGTCAAAGCTTGAATTTCTGGATGTTATGGTAATTTTGAATAATGGAATCATTTCAACTGATGTGTTCTCTAAGCCAACTGATGGTCATTTATATTTGTTACCTTCTAGTTCTCATCCTAAGCATCAAGTAAAAAGCATCCCTTACAGTATAGCCTTAAGGCTGAAACGTATTTGTTCTACCCCTGAGCTTTTGGCCAAGAGAGTTATTGAGTTTAAGCATTATTTAATAGCCAGAGGATATGACCCCCAACTTGTAGAAGAGCAATTTGAAAAAGCAAACAAATTACCTAGATCTGCCCTGCTCAATCCTGCTAAAAAGAGCAATTCCAGTCGTAAATACCCACTAGTCCTGGATTTCAATCCAGCGTTACCCAATGCCAATTCTATCATTCGTAAACACATGCACATCCTTCATAGCTCGCCTCGTATGACCAATCTTTTCCCAGAGAATTCATTCTTCACTGCTTACAGAAAATGTAAGTCCCTTAAGGATTTACTTAGTAAGTCGAAATCTCCTTATCGTACCCGTACAGGGGACACTGTAGGTTGTTTCAAATGTGAGCGAAGAAGGTGTGACCTCTGTACTAATTTTTTATTGCAGAGTTCCAACTTTTCTAGCTGTGCCACTAAGAAAACTTATCCTATTAAAAGTTATGTTTCCTGTACTAGTGCTTGTATTATTTACGTAGCAACTTGTTTTAAGTGTAATTTGCAGTATGTTGGGTCTACTTCCACAGAATTTAAAGTAAGATTTAGAAATCACAAATCCGACCTCTTGAATAATCGCGGGAGATGCGAATTAGCAGTCCATTATAATTCTTCTCCTCATCAACTGTCAGACATTAAGTTCATCATTATAGAGCAGACTTACAGCAAGTCGAATAATGACACAGCCCTTACAAAAAGAGAAGGTTTTTGGCTTGCCCAATTGAATACCCTATTCCCCTTAGGCCTAAACAAACGGAAGGAATTTAACTCTTCCAAAAGAATCAGCTACCTACGGTAAATTTCAGGGTAACTTTCTTTTACTCATTCTGGTGGTTTCCTATGCGTAATGTTCTTCTCCTATGCACCTCCCAGCCCCCCTTCAGCTACCGTTGGTTTTAACCATATTTTTGAGGATTATCTTAACTTTAGTGCAGCATGTTTACAGCTGGTTTTAAGAATCTGTTTTTTTTTCTTTTTCTTTTGCTATTTATCCACCCAGTGATTTTAAGCTTTATTTCTTACTGTCCTGAGTTTGTGCTGGCTGCTTTTATTCTTTGTATGTATTTGCAAATCTTTTAGAATTTTATAGGTAGACTTTTGAACCCATTTTATCTGCTTCATTAGAGCTGATGAAGGCTGAATAAAACAGCCGAAAGCTTCTCGATGCAGGGTGTCTTTTTATCTTTGTGTGTTCAGTTGCTGTTCTAGTTTTATCATTTTAAAGTAATATATATATAATATATATATATATATAATTATATATTATATATATTATATATATATTATATATATATTTCTCTAATTCGGCACTTAGGGGGGAAGTTGTTGTTGAAAAGTCGACCTTAAGGGGAAATAAATTTTCGGGTGAAATATAAGTTTCACCTTAACGTTTCCACACACTTTTTCTATAAGGAATACGTAAATTTACAAGGGCGCCTTCTTAGATTTACAAACTAGATGCCATTACTTCAAAGTTTGTCAAATTTACGGCACCTAGCTGTTAACACGAACGGATGGCTGGCCATTGAAATAACGTTAATTATATTTTTAGACGTAGGGCGAATTTATTTTTTATGTATTTTATTATGTTTTTTTCGCGCCCTTTGTACAAGCAGATATAACAATTTCCCCTTAAGGTGGGAATTAGCGTTTATATATATATATATATATATATATATATATATTATATATATATATATATATATATAATATATATATATATATATATACTTATACTTCAGGCCACCTACTAGTATACAATAAAACCAAGAACATTTTCATGTTTTAAATTCTGTTTCTCTCCTCCTTTTTCCCTTTTTTCTTTTTGGCCTCCCTTAGGTTTTAATCCTTTGCTGTATCCCAGGGGCCCTCTTAGTTTTTATCCGTTTCTTCTGCGTT
Source organism: Holothuria leucospilota (assembly GCA_029531755.1). Classification (NCBI taxonomy): domain Eukaryota; kingdom Metazoa; phylum Echinodermata; class Holothuroidea; order Aspidochirotida; family Holothuriidae; genus Holothuria; species Holothuria leucospilota. The sequence continues at coordinate 75,302,699 of CM055962.1, read as the reverse complement.
TTGGTATTCTAGGATTTTTTATCTTGGTCTTAAATTCTTAGGTGCTCTTTTAGGTTTTTTTTTTGTTTGCTTTGTCTGGTTTTGTATCTGTTAGGATTAGCTTTTAACTTATCGTGTACTAGATCTTTCGTTCTTCTCTGTGTTTATTTTCTCCGTTTTCAAATGCTTGTGCAGTGTTCTTGGTTTTATTGGTTACTAGTAAGTGGCCTGAAGAAGGACGCTTTGCCGTCCGAAAATTTGTGAATGAACGTTTTAGTACTGTACTGGACTTCTTCTCTGGTTTCTTTTTTGTGTCCTGTTGTGATTCCTGTTACGTTTACTTTTATGTATGGGACGTGTTCCTAAGACGTAATAATGGAGAACTTAACCCAATGCTATTTAAGCTTAGTTGACCGCGTTCTACCACATAGGCCTCAATGGCTCAGTGGTCAGAGCATCCGCCTTGTATGGGGGAGGTCGCTGGTTTGAATCCTGCTTGAGGCTAAGTTTTCCATTCACAAATAAATATCCTCTTTCAGTATAAGGCAAGTGCCTATGTTAGAGGAAAAATGGCCTAAGGTCTCTATGCGACTATTTAATATAGCGTGGATTGACTCATATATTATATTTTGCCTTCTGTGACCTCAGATAACCTTCGACCTTGCCAAAAACAGGATTCATCTTCTGACTATAACGCATTGACAAGCCAAGTATGAAAAGTATCCATGCTTTCTACCTTGAGATATCTTGTTTACAAGGTTTTTGGTCTTTACCTCTGTTGACCTGATATGATCTTTGACTCCACTAAAAACAATACGGTTCTTTCTTTCTATATGATATATCCATATACCAAGTATGAAAAGTATTCATCATTCATATCTTGAGATATCGTGTTAACAAACAATTCCCAAGGTTTCTAAAGTTTTACCTTCCGTAACCTCAGATAACCTTTGCCCCTACCAAAAACAATAGTTTTCATCTTCTAACTGTAACGCATCCATGTGTCAAATACCCTTTTCAGGAAACAAGAATACATTAATAATTCGCCACCTAAAATGTACTATCAACAGTAAAATTGTGCTAAAACATTTGTCCAAGTTTTCCTAAAGTTTGCGTTTCACTTCCCGGAGCATATCTTTCTGAAAGTACTGTCTCCTTATAATATTTTAGTTTTTCTCGGACAATTTCTACTTTGAAGCAAGCACAAAAGCTATTAAATTATTACTTGAAGAGGTGAAGCATTTAGAAGAAAAGCATGTTGTCAACAGCTTTTGAGAGATTTTGTGTTTTAAATCTGAGCAGGTCGTGCAATTCTCAAAATTTGCTGTGGCTGTTTAACTCCGTGAATCGTCTTGTTTTATTGCTCTTTTTTACTTTCTCTAGATTTGCTTAATTAATATTATAACGTGCAGAGCTTGTTTTATTTTTAAAAGCGATACTGTTTTCACCAGCGCAGTCTTTATCATATTTACTTTCTATTCAATTTTTATTAGTTTGTGATGTGATCACTGTTTTGTATGAGTTGTTTGCACTTTGGATGGTCTATATCTTTTTTTGTGTGTGTGTGCATCTATTTATTTGAGTTTATCGAATCCCGTTCAAACTAAGACGAATACTTTCGTTTAAGAAGAAATAATGATCAGTAGCATATAAGAGCACATAACGTGATTGACATATATTCATATACAACAAGAAATTCATTCCAGTCCTCGAGATTCACCATGAAAAACAAATCTTACAATGGAGGAAAGTGTATAAATCATTTCAAAACTTTTAGAGGTAGCTAATAAGCCTTTTAAAAATCTCAACTGCACATGCGCAGATCCTGAAAAGCAAAGTCATAGCAATAATCATGACATTAAGACACAAAGTAGTCCAGACCTCCCACTCATTTCACAAGCCGGTTTTTGACAACAAATCGACCAATAAATGGTGGATTTGGGTTGCAAAAAAGTTTGATGCTGGGTAAATGACCTAAAAATGACCCTGCGTTTTTTTTTAATCGAACAAACCCCCACATGATAAAGGGTATTTCCAATTATATGAAACAGTTGTAATATGGGCACAAAGTCTGCATTAAACATCGGCCTAGGAAAGATGTATTTTACAAGGATTGTAAGTTGCAATGATATGCTAGGCGCATTATGGGTTCGACAAACCACTGTCATATGAGGGTCTGCTCAGTACTGAGTGGGGTCAAAAGCTGACTCTTTGAGGTATTAGCAAAGCTCTCATTTCATCCTATGTTTCAGTATTATTAATTAGCACTGCGGGAAGCAAAAAGTTATTTAGCTTCAACTCTATTCATAAAACGTCAGGTTCGAAGTAAATCGAAAACGGATCAAATGGGCACTTAAACGAAATTGGACCAAATGTTTGACTAGTTTCGGTTCAAAGCCAAACATGTTTGGTTCAAAATGAACCAAACCCATTCAACTATTCGACAAGATTTCGGTTCAGTGCCTATTTGAACAGATTCGGTACTGATTAAACCGACGTCTTTGGAGGGTATAGGCATTGGGTTCATAAAAACGATCGTACTTTTATCTGTTTTGAGCGCAGGATGTTGAATGGAAAGGAATGATGGTTAGAGAGGCCCCAGGGATTTTAGAACTCCTTTGCGTAAAATAATTTCAAACATTACCTTTACTAAAAGATGTCACTTATTAAATATCGGTTGTGCGCAGACCGCATCGAAGAAATAACGCTCTCGTAAGAGAATATTGTGTCCAACTTCTGTTATAAAGATTCCTTAGTATACAATAAAAAAATTCACACCTGGAATCTTTCGAGCGAGTCTGTGTACCAGAAAACAAACCTTTTGTTCTACTGGCAACACCACTAGCATAGAATTTGTGTACTTTAATTGGCTGCAATTGGGCTACAATTAAATAACTTTGGGGACAGTAAGCTTTGCTAGCTGATACGAATGGCTCTTCGGGGCTTTTAAACGGACAGCCCGGTGGATGATAGCGTAATTGGTTACGTTCAAACGTTTCATATACATGCAGTACACCGTAGGCATAAGAGACTAGGGAGGGGGTGTTTCCTGTACATTTGCTATTTTCGGGCGGCAAAATATACATTACGTGTGCGTTCCCGTTAGAGCTCTTTGTACACAGACATTGTATGCAGACATATGCAGTCTGGTCACGTGACACCCGAGTAAAGCTGTTTTAGTCGGGGATGATTGTCAACAATGCTAACGGGGTTGTACACGTAATGATGATTTGGGGGTAAAATATATGCTATTAACGGATGCATTATGTACTATTATGCAAACATGCATTAACATTTCGGGCAAAATGCTGCAGGCTCTTCCTCCTAATTTGAAATGGTCTTGTGCGCATATGGGTTATCTACTGCGTAATGTGATGCCTCTTGTGCAGTGTACACAACCAGGATATTTACATCACACTTGCCCTCCATAATCAGTGTCTTAAACAGTCAGTGACAAAGAGAAAGCATGACGGAGCTCACAGTTTTGCGTCTTTTTCTTCTTTTTTAAATTAAGTTGATACTGATATCTACATTGAAAACTTCACCAGCGGATTGAAACATTGGTTATTTTATGAACGCTTGTTATGAATATATTTCATAAGTAGTCTGTGACAGAAATCAGGTTGCAAAAAGAAAATGGTAACTTTACCCCACCTACAGCGATTGAGGAAATGTTAAGTCCTCATTCCGTCAAATGAAAGATATAAATCAACGGCAGGCAGCTTCCTTTTGTTGCAAGAAAGAACAGTTCCCTGATCCTAAGGAAATTTATCGAGAGTTCTTTTTCCCTCTGCTTCCCGTCACTTCATATCTCTCTCTCTATCTCTCTATCTCTCTCCCAATCTTTCATTCCTCTCTTCCCCTCTCTCTACACCCCTCATCATTTAAAAAATATGATAAATAATTTTATTTCATTGATTTATGAAGATTTTCTCCCGTAAACAAGGACAGCATACCTACGCAACGAGGTCACCATCAACATCGTTCCTGTACCCCTCGTTTGTTCTCAGGTTCTTTCAAACTCCCCCCCCCCCTCCTTCACTCTTTCCTTCCCTATTTCCTCTCTGTCTTTCGTTTTTAAGCCCAATATGTCTGCTTATTTTTCCGTTTGGAACCATGAGCGGAGCTCCCTCAACTGACCCCCAACCGGCAGATCCTTGTCTAGGTTATTTTGAACTTTTATTTTTAAATTAATTTTTCGAAGCTACCTCTGCTACGTTTTTCTCATATTTACGAAAACCGGTGTAAAGGGAGATAGTGTCCACATTGTCCGGGACAATTGATCCTGAAAATTTTTTAGCCGCAAATCTCCCAGACTTTTTTATAGGCAGAATGTATCCGGAAAGACATTTTAATCCCTGATCATCCTGTCCGGACACTTTTTTCGTGCGGGGACATTGTGCCACACATCCGGACAGTATATCCTTTTAAACCAACTTAAGTAGTTGATTCCGAGTTGCGACTGTTGTGGTACAGCTGGTGGCTAGCTTTATTGTGACAAAGGTGGATGATATTGTGGTAATAATTTGTTGGTCTGACAAGGTGGTAGCTCTGAAATAATAGGTTGTTTCCGGCGTGCTACGAACACTGCTATTCAGTGGCGCCGCCAGGATTTGGCGATTGGGGGGACAGAACAGATGACGTCGTAATGCCACCTAGCTCAGTTCCCCCAAGTCTGCGTAAATTGTACCTTTTTTGTGTGTCCCTGCGATTGCATACAGCAGTGTGGAATCCTTTTTGTCACTACATAAAGGTGCCTTCCTGGGGGAGGGGTCTAGTTTTGTTAATTTAAGGTTTCCTAGATGCAAAATGGTTCTATCTTTGGGGTATTTTTGAAACTGATCATATTTGGCCAGACAATATCCTTATTTAGTGAATTCTAATTTTTGGTTAGGTGCAAGAGGAGAGTATGTGTCTTAAAGAAGGATATGTTGTCAACAAACCTCCAGAAGCCCCCTTTTGTCTATTTTAATGCCTTCTATTTGGGGACAGTTTTTACGTAAAATACGTGCGTTGAGTCCACAGGAACATTCTTGGACTATTACAAAATAGGGTATAGTGCCCCTGGAGCTCTGGATTAATTATAGAAAATGGGGGGACTGATGTGATGATTATTACCTGACATCCAAATGATACTAGGGAGTATGATGCAGAGAACTTCTCAGCTATCGTATTTTACTAAGTTTGAACGAAAATCCAGACGAACAGCTTCCAGCAATGGGAAAGGGAAGGGAGAGCATAAATGCAGGGAGGTGATATTAGACCTCCCTGATAGGAAACGCAAAAGGGGTTTAGGACTAACGAGAGCGTTTCAGAATGTATTTTCGTCTAAAGTGTATTAACAATCACCATCTATACCGGTAATGGCTGCGCGCGAAGCGCTCGGTAAAAATTTTTGAAAAATGTATAACGGCGAATACCTACTTTCAACCTTCCATATCATGCTACAAATGAGATTGAAAGATACCATAGACCCCCTACAGAGGTTAAAGATGTACTTCTGCTTTTTGGAGTGTTGTGATCAGAATAGTGGCAAGCATTATAACCTTAATAATCGTCATGAGATGGAGAGAAAACCGTGACGAATGGGCGCCGAAACATTTCATTAAATAAGATAGCCATGACAAATCCTGCTTTCACACTTTCAATTCCCCCAGAAACCTATTTGCCAATCACAAACCAGACTTTTACCTGAGAACTCGTAAACAGTTTGCAACTTTTGTTGCTGTGCTCCTGCGGGAGTTGCTACCGGAAATTGTTGATAATAAGGGAAATATTGAGGTAAGGTTTGAAGCTCGCGGAGCGCGCGAAAATTTTGATAGTTTGCGAAGAATTTGCAATAATTCTGATAGTTTGAGAACCATTTGTGATAGAAAATGGTTACAATAGATCCATCGCTTGCTCGAAAATACACCTCAGCCTTCCCCCCTAAAGAAATCTATAACTTAAACGCCTTTGTTGGATCATTTTAAAATTTTCAAAAAAAATTCTGAAATCGATTTGGGGGAAAGCGCCCCCATACCCCCATGCCAGAGCCACTGCTGCTATCACTAACTAGACTAGGCTTGAAGGTGTGGAAATTATTCCTAATGTAACTCCCAATGTGATTCGGTATTTGTTCAGCCACGTTGTGTTAACTTTGCAAGTAGAAAATTTCTAAGAAAAAACACAGTAATATCGTGTGCACATAAGGGAACTCATGTTGGAAATTAGGGGCCCCAGGCCAATTTAGTGTTATTGGTTAGGGTTGTATAGGTGAGCTCTGGGTATAGTTACTTTAGGGCACTGATTCTAAATTCGTATAACCGTAGCTCCGCATTTGATTGGCAAGGACATGCTAGGCCCCTTAAGAATACAACATCGAAAGATACAGTTGTCTAAAATTCATAAGGTATTAGCCTTCCATAAGTCTTTTCCATAACGGGGGTGGCTGAGACACCCCCGTCGAGGAATAATTTTTAAAAAATCATAACTTTGTCATGCAACATCCACCAGCCTTCATGTAACCACCAAAATGAAGCCAACAAATAGATCTATTGAATGCCAACATTTTTTGGGGGGGTTGTAGTAGGAATTTTTTCACAAAACATCGATAAATAGTTGTTTACATTCAAAAATTCTCCAAAAAAATTCAAAAAATGCTAAAAAATGAGCACAATTTTCAAAAAATCATTTCAGGTACTTAGGATAAGGTCACACTACTCAGTATACTTTTTTTGAATTCCCTAGATCCTAAAGAAACACCACGAGAGGTGATTCGATGCCAGGTATAGGGATTTTAGAGATATTTCAAGTATTATTTCAAAAATGCGTCATTTTTGGTCAAAAATTGGTCATTTCTACCCCCAAAACCTTCAACTCGCCGAAATTCATAACTCAACAACGGAACGTCCAATCTTTTTCATTCAAACACCAAAATGTTCGTTACAAGATTCCTTACATAAAAATACCAAGATATATGCATAAATGACAAAGGTAGGGTGAGCTAGAGAGGTTCAAAAGCCCAAACATATTCAGTTTTCAAAAATGCGTAAAATTTGACCCAAAACATGCATTTCTGACCCAAAAATCCCCTCCTAATATCAAAATTTATAACCCACACCACCCCTCCGACTTTTCTACTCACTAAAATGTCCATTTAGAGCTACCTTACAAAGCCCACGCAGCTCTGTTTAGATCCAAGGTTGTTTACATTCCACTGTGCACTGAGCCATAGCGTTCTGTGTAGAGGTCACATAAAGGTCAGTGTGTGTTAGTTCAGTGTGGGCTGTATGGCAAGAGAAAAATGGGCATATCTTCCTCATTTTTGGTCCAATTTCCTCAAATTTGGTATCAAATGAAAGAGAAAAGGAAGCTAAACAATCTCCTGCACCATAAATTACAAAATAATAGTGATATGTATGGGTTTTCTATGAAAAAACCGTATGACGTCATCTAATTTGCATATTTGCATACATAATGAGATTAGTTTACAAAAATAAAATATGCATTCAAATCCCCCATCTTTGCTCTTTCCAATGATATGTAGGTTCTCACAGAGAATATTCTTCTAAGTTCACCAAAAAAATCCTGAAATATATTCGTTTTTAAGTACCTTATGGAAAAGAGATAAGTCAGTGCCGGAGCCGGGAGGACGGTATCTACGACGGGGGGGGGGGGGGGATGAACCCATCATCTTCAGAATTGTTGGCAACTTTAAGGTAAATTTGGAAGCTTCAAGAAACATAAAAAATATTCAAACTGAAGATAAATGGAAGCTGTGCTCCCGGCCCGCCTCAGCCTGCTCCGTCTCCCCTGTAAATGTATTTGCTGCTACCAGAAATGAAACGTGTAAACGCAGTGTGTATAATATGCACGTACCACACACATTGTTATGATACATACGTGTGTACATGGGCCTCCCGTCTGAGTAGGCCTTCTGTGCAAATGTTGCATGCTTGACGATTTAGCGTGTCGATCAAACAACTATACACTTTAAATTTGATGGAGAACATAAGTAGGGGCGTACCCATGATTCCTCTCCTAGGGCAAGATTTAGAAAGGTACAAAGAGTGACTTAGATAAACAGTCAAGGGCCAGCGTAGCGTAAACTGTTGACTCATAATATATCCACGGTGGCAACAAATGGCACTTCCCAAAGAGGGATGTGCCCCTGCCTTTTGAAGGTGGATTAAAAGTAAAATATTTTTAACTTTGCTAAAGTTTTGAGCTGATCATGTCTTTGAAGATTATCAACAGGCTAATTGAATGTTTTCACTCTTTTCTCGGTAAGGGTTGGGGGTAGGACTAGGGTATGGAAAAGGGCCGTGTAAAGGAAGGAGTTTTCGGTGACACCAGGCCAAATGTTCATATGACAAGCAGAGGGATTCCCCTTATCATATGAAATCTCATGCACTTTCATCACGGGTTTCATTAGACTGAAAACTATCTTGAAATCGATGCAATTAGAAGAATGAGAATGGTTGAGCAAACAAAAAAAAAGTGAAATTGGTTTCTGCATCGTAGATAGAGCAAGTGTTTATTTAACATTACCCGCAAAGCGCACGGGAATTTCTCTGAGGTTTACTACTTCTTCACACATAAATATGAGGAATATGGCATCCTTTCTCTCAGAAAAAAATACGCATCTACGTTTCGACGATTTCTGTCTTTTGCCCCAGCGGGAAAGTATGCCCCATTACCCCGTGGGGCCATAAATGATGGTGTCCAGATGGTAACACCTCAGAAGTTCTGTGAGTTATTGAATTGGAACTCTTGCATAGGAAGCTCCTCAGGTAGCCCCTGTTGTACTTAGAGTGCACCAAGAACTCCCAAGAAATCTATGCCAAGATGATCCCAAAAAACTAACGGTCACAAGAGTTGGCAATGAGTAGGGAAAGTATGGTAACGAATTTGGGAGATATACCCTACACTGCTACCTCATTTTATGGACTTCTTAAGGTTGACTGGTACTGGGTATATTATGACACAGGGTTTTCCTCAAAAGAACGCATTTGTCAATAATGGTGTTGAAAAAAAAGCAGATTCTATGGAAATTTACCCCTTTTTTAATCTAAATTTTGTCAAATTTAAGCCCCAAGAACGTTACAAATGATAGAAGAAAGTAAGCAATAAATCACAATTACAACCACTTCCCCTGTTCGACAGCTATATGACCTTACTCCCTGCCGTCAAGAGAGTTGGCACTACAGAATTCTGTGTTTAGCAACGACTTGGTAAATAAAATGGAATATTTGTAAACGATCTGCTAGGTCAATAAAACTCTAGTGAGGGAGTGGGAGCAGTTAGGGAACACCTTGTTTATGATCGGGCTCTGCTTTATGACTAGATAGATTGTAGGCTGACGGGTATTTTGTTGGACTGTACGACTGTGTTTTCTGTGCGATCATCTCATGTGGCCCCTAAATTCGAACTATTTTAAAGGGTAAATATGGACAGAGGGAATTGATATCTCCCTGGGCTTTGGGATGCAAAGCATGGTTTCTTTGAATCTGTATAAAAACAGTTACCATTGGTTAGCAAAGCGCAGCGAACTATAAACTTATATTTGTAAAGAACGATAACTAGAAATATGTGTACAGTCAGTCGTGTACAACACGCTACGTATAATGTTTGATCGCCTCTTGATGCCCTCTCGTTGCCCGGTCTTCCTTAAATTAAAGGAGTTTGGAAGTTTTCTTTTATTCGTCAGAAAAAGAAAATTCGCCGGAATGCCATATATTATTATCATGATAATAGACATTCGGCATAAATCATGCACAATTACTGGCAAAGTCCTCTGAAGTTTCACTAGGAACCACATTTCATGAACGACGAAAATTGCAAACAGACTCTGTACTAAGACTTTATAGCCAGAATGTGGGGTTTCCATGCACCTCAAGAACATATTTCTATCTTGTATTTTTTTAATCCTCAAATTGTCTAGTAAAATGATTTTGATCTTTCCAAATCAATTTTGTGTCCCATGGGGTATATTTCGTGTCATATTGGCCACCATCTTGGATTTCTGACTAATCTAGATAAACCGGCATAATTTTTGCAATAAGCGTCGCACACAGGAAATGACCACAATTAACCGTCTCATTTTGGCAAGAGAAAGTTATTTAGATGACCATGTAGATGACTTCTTTAATTCCTGAAGACAAAAAGTGGCTCTACCGTAAATATATCTTTAAATAATGTGTGAATCCCCATTCAGCTCCTTACCAAAATCTCGTTTTACGTCTTACCAACGGTTGGTGAGATATAAGAATCTCCTGGATTTCGTCATTATTCCACAAAACTACATTTTTCTAATTTTTAGGTGTCCAATGTCGTAATGCCTGTGTTTTGTTCCTATACTCTCTAAGACATACTTGATTTTGTCAGATGTAGGGTAAGGACAAAGTTAAATCTTATATTTTTACAACATGAGCCTGCAAGTATCAGCCTACCAATCAACAGATCAAGTATTGGATAACACGTGGTCTTTAAAAATGATATGATGATATATACAATAATCACGGTGAATAAGGAAGACAAAAACAGGTCAAAAAGTCACTAACTATGAAATTTGATCCAAGTTTAGGCTTTGTCTTTTCATGTTTAAGTAAGATTTTGACCAGTACTGACAAAGTAAACTTGTCTCATTCTTTACCCGAAACAGCTCTCTATTGGATGTCTTTCATCCACGTTTGGCCACTTATGCTCCGAGAATCTACTTATGAAAAAAAAAAACATCAAATTAAAAGTGATCTAATGACAATATTCTTGAAAACAAAAATCGATTTTTACAGCCTTGTACGGATACTTTATGCACAGATGTTGACGAATAAACACAATTTTTTTCTTATTTAAATATTTGATAGAACTTTCTCGCTTAATTACATTGGAATGGAACAGTGGCGTAGCTTCAGGGGGGCAGGGGGGCAATTGTTACCCTAAACATGTGGAAGGTAATGTTTTTGCGGTACACTAAAAGGAAATTATCATGTTTAGAGCTGAAAAATATCTTCCGTGCATCCTTAACCTATACTGGGGACTGGGGTAATTGTCGCCTTTTTTTTCTTTCTTTAGATATCCAGGTATTGAAATGTAGTGGGCTATACTGATTTTATGTCAGCAAATAGGTATGCCATTGGTCTACAATAAACAATAGAAAATATTTAAATAACTACTGTAATTTCCATACTAATTAACATTATTAAACAAATTCACGGGGACAGAAATTTGGGGCAATTGTGGCCCCTCCTCAAAAAGTATACTTTAGAATGCACATTTTCCAATGGTTAAGCTTCTGACTACTAGATAATAATTTGAAAACCTATTGTCACGTCATTGTGGTTGTATTTACCATGATTTGGGGTCAAGTAAGGGACCATTGCCAGTTGAGAAGGTGGCATGTTGCACAAATAGTGCATTTGTTTAATCGACTTGTAGTAATTAGACGTTAGATAGTAAAGCAATGAGAAATCATTCAGTATGTGTTTAGAATCAGCTGAAAATCCATTAATAGTACTCTCTTTTAGCTTGCTTTACATACCGTAATATATGCTTGTTGCAAGTCGCACCTTTTGAATGTATTTTCTATTGGGAGCCACAATAGCCCAGAAGGTCCTAATTAATCAATTCATTCCTGGTAAAATTGTGAATGAGTTAGAGTGAAATTTAGTATTGTATTAGGATGCACAATACTCACTTATTACAATAATCATATATAAAAAATAAACATAAGTATCTGGTAGATACCAGACTTACCTTTCCAGAAGTGGACATACAAGTTTGTGTTGGTCAAATTTTGGGTGCCCGTTAAAATCCCCCTGCCCCCTTTTCTGTGCACAGAGCTTTAACTGTAGTTAATGTTGTTTATATGTTTCAGTGATGTACCTCTCATATTACATTACTTTTAGCAACTTCTTACTTAGCATATTCGAGCAGCAGGGAGAGATTTGTTTGGGGGCCGCAATAGCCCCAGGGGCCACAATTAGCCCCGTCTCCCCTACATATATGGTTAGAGTCACTTCTCTTCACTCAAATTCGGAATACTTGGCGAATCTATTATTTCTAAAAGCTTGAGTGTCTGCGCCACTGGATGGGCGGGGGAGGGGATCCCTCCCCCGTAGTGTTCAAATCTATAAATTCCTTGTATTAAAAGCGGGTTAAAGTGCAATGGATAAAGCTCCTTAATCTTTGTAATTCTAAAATGAGTTCAAAAAACTCTTTTCTAGGAATTTTACATGGCCCATCCAAGGTTGAGGTTGTGGCATCTCCTTTTAGAACAGCCTGAGTGATCTTATTATTCCGAACCCAAAGCAGTTCTTATCATCATCCATCCTCGCCACACGTAAGCCCATAATTTCACCACAAACTGACCACCCATTTAGTCCGAGTCACACTTCTACAAGAAAACGGCGTGATTTTGATTTTGGCTCTACTTTGTCCTCACCAAATGTCAGTAGAAGGATGCTGGAAATCTACAAAGCTTCTAATCGGTTCAGTCATTTCTTATCGCCACCCCATTTTTCCCACCTCTACAAATGCTTCAGTGCCACTAAATGGCATTAAGTGAAAGTGCTTCGGCCTAGATTTACATCGACGGTTTGTCATTCCTGTATTGTTCCTTGCTTGAAGAAAGACTGACAGTACACCAGGATTAAGCTGATATCTTCAGTTCATTAGTTGTGATATTCTGACATCTTGCTCTCATGAGTAGTAAAATGTTAGGCAAGTGCAGAATGCAAAATGCACACACATGATAATGACTACATTTCATAAATGCAACAGAATGCAGGTTGCATGTACACAAGTGAATGTATGCGAATATTATGACTGTCATTACATCTCCCTTCCTTTGAAACTGAGAACTAACATCATATGAAAAGTTAATGAAACTTGAACCTTAAAGAGGGATTTGCATTACCCCAAGTATGACTTTTAATTGGTGGTAAGCTCCGCCCATAATTGTTTTTACTGCTTCTCCTTGTGCAGACACAAACAGTTCACTGCTCAAGGCCACATCCTGGTGAGCATAAAAGACCCCATGTGTAATCAAAACATTCTATGTGCATGCTGTGTAATATGATCTGCTCTGCATCTTTTGAATTTTGTAACTCTGATGTCAATCAAAGATTAGTCACCAACCGGGACTTTTGCTAACCCCTAACTAAACGTCATACTTGGGGCGATGCAAATCTGTCTTTAATATAAGGTAATGATGGTAAATCAAACTTTGAATCAAAAGCCCTCAGTACAACTTCAGCATGTTTCAATTAGACAGCTGGGAGGGCGGGATTGTCTTTTAGGTCTGATGGTAGGGTCTGGAGGTGTTACATTGGGACTCAACAAGCTGATGGATTGACTTGCTTTAAGTGGTGCTTGTTTGTCACTAAATGGATGGTCTGGCTCAAGGGAAAGCTCGTTTGTTTTGAGACGGTCGCACTTATTGCTACGCATAACTCCACTTTGATCAGTCTGTATCAAATATGATCTTGGAGCTGTCTCTACAATGACTTGTCCCTTGTTGACCCAAGATTTATCTGAATTATCACTAAACCTAACTGTTTCCCTAGGCTGAAGTGGGGAAAGGTCTTTTGCATGATTGTCATAATTATTCCTCTGGCGTGCCCTAAGTTGTTCATGACACTGGCTGTTGAGGGTGGGGTTCAACCCATGTTTCGGGTTTGGAACGTTTGGCGGGGGTTCCTGTTCATATGAAACTCTTATGGTGACTTGTTACCTTCCAGGGGTGTGCTACTAAAAATTAATATGGCCTTGTATGGGTCTTGACCACTTTCTTTTGCCTTCCGCAATGTATATTTGACAATCTGTACTGATTTCTCAACCAGGCCGTTTGACTAGGGAAAATGGGGACTACGTGTCATATGGGAAAATTCCCACTCCTTTGAAAATTTTCGGAATTCCTGACTTGAGAATTGGGGCCCGTTGTTAGTGATGACCTCTTCTGGAACTCCATGCCTAGCAAATATAGCTTTCATTTTGTCAATCACCATTTTACTCGAAGTTGATGAGAGAAAGCATACCTCAGGATAATTAGAATAATAGTCTGTGACTACCAAGTACTCTTTGCCCTGGAGTGTGAATAAATCTGCTCCAACCTTTGCCCAAGGTTCCGCAAGGACTGGGTGTGGGTTACGGGTTTCTCTCTGTTGCTCACACCTATACGCCTGACAAGTGGAACATGTTTCTACTATGTTTGTTATATCCTTATTGATACATGGCCAGTACACGACCTCTCGGGCTCGACGTTTCCACTTTTCCACACCTAAATGTCCTGTGTATGAATCCTTTGCAACATATCCTGTCGTAACACCTTAGGAATCAGTATCCTGTTCTTCTTAAATATAATACCATCAATTACAGATAACTCTGATCTTATATTCCAGTAATCTGAAATACTAGAAGGCACCTGGGCCTTTTCATTTAGCCAGTCACTCATAATTACCTCTGATAGTACCCTTATAGTACTTGATCATTTGCAGCTTCTTGACGGAACTGCTCTAGTCGCTCATCAGACACAGGCAATGAAGAGGTTAACATATCTACATATCCTGAGACGTCGTCTTCAATCATACTTTTATCAGCTGTGATATCTACTGCCCTAGACAATGTGTCAGGTGCTATCAGCTGCTTACCTGGCACATACGATACCTTGAGATCATTCTTTGGAAGTTTCAACATGAGTCGCTGAATACGCAGCTAGCAACCGTTTAATGGATTTACAAACAATGGTATCAATGGTTTATGATCTGTGTTAACCAGGCCCGTAGCCAGGAATTCTTACAAAGGGGGGCACCGGCACCTCATAGGGGGGCACCGAAGAAGATAATTATGTTTGTAGACAGTAGAGCCACCATATGATTACAGTTTGCGGGAACTACAGGGGATGATATCTCAAGCTTACCACAGACAGCTTAAAGGTATCGGTTTTACGTGTGCACATACGCGCGAAGCGCGCGAAAATTTCACTCTTGTGATGGACATTTTTGCCTCCTTTTGCAATACAAAGACGTGGAAAGTCTCCACAAGTGAAGGGAACAAGACTATGATCACGATGATGCTTCTTCAGCTTCGCAAGCGCAGGTGAAGAGTTGAGTACGTTGCTAACGGCGAGGAGACCAGGAGCTGCCATTAGGCAGTCTTGGTGTGGTCCAGTATGATTTTGTTAGGACCCAGAGGGAAATTCCCCAAATGTCTGAGGAAATAGCAAAATGGGAATACTAACATGGAACTTGAGCAGGACTTTGAATGACAGTGAGAGCACACCAATCTGTTCACAGTTCACAATTCAGATGGTCATTATCGTATTTCTACTTTGAACGAAATTGTGCATGAACAGAAAACAATAAATTTTGGAATAAATTTGGGTACGATTAAATTTAGCTTCAAACCGTATGGTCATTGTGTTACGAATGTTACTCAAGTTATACTAGATTACTACATGAAAACCCCTTGATACCCAGCATCTAAGTTTGAGCCTTCACCAAGCTTTGGCTAGAATAGTTTACTGGAAATTTTATGCTAATAAGGTTCATAGGCGATATAACTTCGCTTGTGAGAATTGCTCGCGAAGCGCGCCGAAATTTTGTAGGAAAATTGTTACCACGGTAAAACCTGCATACAGACTCAGCAAAAGCTGGTGAAAAGATAAGCCCGACGAGGCGACCAAGCTCCCCTAAGGGGTCCATCAACCCGAAGCCCCGCTAGAAGCAATGGGTTACAGAAAGGATGCCGAACGCGAAATTTTTGGCGCGCGACGAAAAATTTGGGATTCTGTTGACGAAAAATTAAAAATATTTGGTTCTTATTAAGGAAAATTAGAAACTTTGGGTTTCTGTGGAAGAATCTGCCCTGCTCGTATTAGACAGTTCCAGTTCTCTCGACTAAATTACTCCTTCCAAAACTGTATTGAGCCCCTTCTTGTGCAGACACCCTTGTGCAAACACAAACCTAGTTTATTGCTTAAGGTCATATCCTGATGGGCATAAAAGGCCATAATATGTAATCACAACATTCTTTGCACATGCTGTGTAATGTGAGCTACTCTGCATCTTTTGACTCTGATGTCAATCAAAGAGCATTCACCACTGACCAATTGAGAATTTTGCTTTCTCTCAACCAAAATGTATGTGGGGTGATGTGTGTCTGTCTTTAAGAGCAAAACCAAGACGCCGGGCGACTGGTCGGGAGCGACCTTCAACCACCCCTGGACATTGAGACACTTTAAGTTTCTTACAAAATATGTTTATCATGATGTTGAGTCTGAATTAAGAATCTTCCTGATCATAAGAGAAAGAGGACAGAACTTCTCATGGATTCAATTTTGTGTTTTTCCGGGAATCACGCCTACACGAATGAACAGTAGCCTAATTGTGGAGCCTTTACCTTTATATAAAGCCAACATATCTGAAACCGGTGTTAAAGCCATATGTAACTGAAGAGGAAAGCGCGCGTAGCGCGCGAAAAGTTTTGTAATTGCATAACAAAAGTGTTACAGAAAGCAAAATACGTTCATTATTTAACTTTTGGGATCATTTTTAGTCAAAAATTGCCTGGTGTAATACCAGAGCCATCGTTTACACGGGTTTAAAATTTTATTTTCGATCGATTTTCCATATGGTGGGGCACAGTGGTCCACACGGGGGGGACCCCCCCCGTGCCCCGGCCTGGCTACTGGCCTGGTGTTAACCAATACAGTACGCTCAAATATGTATTGATGAAACCTTTCAAAGGCAAATGTTGTTGCCAAAATTCCTTTTCTATTTGTGCATAGTTTCTTTCTGCACTAGTCATTGACCTGGATGCATAAGGTACTGGTTTCCAATCCTGACCATGGAGTTGGAGAAGTACACTGCCTATGCCTGACTGAAATGCATCTGCTGCAATCTTTACTTGCTTGTGACAATCGTAAAAGGCCAGCACTGGCTCTGTAGCCAGAATATTTTCAGGGTAACTCATTCCTGTTCCTGTTGGGGCTCCCATGACCACTCATTTTTTGCCTGTAATAGGCAACGAAGCCGTGCTGTTTAGCTAGACATTTCAGGCACGAATCTTCCCAGATGATTTACAAATCCTAGAAAACGCTGAAAGTCTTTTTTGGCATTTTGGTTTTTGCATATTTTGTAGTGCTGATACTTTTGTAGGATCTGTTTTACCCCGTCATCTGTGAGCAAATCACCAATAAAGCTCAACTTATTTACACCAAGAACACACTTTGCCTTGTTGAGCTTAAGATTAACTTTGCGTGCTGCAGACAAGACTTGCCAATAAACGTCTGTCATGTTCTTCCTTATTTGTACCTCACACAATTTTGTCATCCATACCTGTATCTACCCCAGGTAATCCCTCAAATACCTGATGTATAGATCTATGATGCCCTTCTGTGGCTGATGCTATGTCAAAGGCAAATGTAAGAATCAAAAACTGCCAAAGGGAGTAATGAAAGTACAAAGCTTAGCACTAGCCTCATCGAGCTTTCCTTGCCAGAAGCCACTGGATGCATCTAGTTAAGAGAATTCTTTAGCATTTGCAAATTGTGCCGTGACCTCTTCTCTAGATGGGAGCTTGTTATATTCCCGTTTAGTTACTGGATTTAGGCTGCGAGTGTCTAAGCATATCCATCACTTCATGTTTTTTTCTTTTTGACTATGTCCTGGGGATGCACCCACTCAGTAGGTTCTTCTACCCTTGTAATAACACCTAAGTTTTCTATTCTCTGGCGTTCACGCTTCATTCTCAAGTCGAAATGAGATCTTGCGACAAGGGTGTGCTTTGGGGGATGCTTGGGGATCTATTACAATTGTATGGGCTCCCCGGGTAGACAACCCAATCCTTCAAAGACATCCGCATAGTCTTACATAATCTTTTACTTGTAGTAACTTGATTGAAGTGCTATGAATGTTTTACTTTCATTCTTTTGACTAACCCCAACTTGTCGCATGTTTTGACACCAATAAGTGGTTGGACGTTCTTAGAGTTAATGACAAAGTGAGTGATAGCTTTATAATTAATCCAGTTAGTGATACAACGGTATTTACACCTGTACTGGGGTGCCGCCATAAGCTCTTAACTTAACCTCAGCACTGTGAAGCTTTGACTTGGGTTGTAACTTGTCAAATTCACTGGCAGGTAGAATGTTAAGTTGTACTCCAGTGTCGAGCTTGAAAGTTATTTCCCTGTTGTTGGCGATAATTGCTTGTACCCAGTCTTCTGAATTGCTACCCTGTTTAACTGTGTCAATAAAGAATTCTTCTCTTGGATTTGTATCATCATAACCTTTATTTTCAACCACATTGACTCGCTGCTTCGCAACTGACAGCACCCGGCGTAATGGTCAATTTACCTCATCTGTTGCAGGTCTCTCCATGGGCTGCACAGGTCCACACGGATTTCGTGTTGCGCAATTGCCGCATGGCTTTTTTCCCTTGCTGTGCACCTTTCTCTTGACATGTTGCTATTTCTGGCGATTACCGGTGTAAGGATCAGTCTTTTTCCATCTCTAGGCCTAGCCCCTGTTTGTCTTATAAAAGCATCATGTATCATGCAGGAGGCAGGCTACAGACCTCGGTCGGGAGTTATTGTGAGGAATCAATTACTGGGTAAAATATTCCAAGATTCCTGAGTGCAGATCTCTTACGATTCCAAAAATGTTTCTTTGTGGTACCTTTGAATCTATATCGCACCCCTTACCTTCTATTTACCTATGTAACCCTCACCCATCCGCAATTAGTACCTGGTAGATTTGTGATAGCACAGTACCAACGCCACCATTAGAACGAGGGCGCCCTGCCTCTTTCTACTTCATCTGCCAAAGTCTTAATGTTTAGCACGCAGTTAGTTCCTGAGTTTTCTCCTTTTCTGGAGAGTGTTTTTTCTTGGATTTCTTCACGTTTTCCAGTGTGGTAGTGCTTTTTTAATCGCGAGGATTCCAGTAAGGCGTTTTCATACCGCTCGGATGAATATTTCCACCCTTTTGGGAGCTTGAAGTTTTTTCTTTAGGTTCCCGCCCTTTGGAGCTCGTTTTCGTTCTTCTCTCCATAGGGTTAGTGTGGGTACCGGTTCCGCGAACCCTCTGACTTAGGCTCCAGCCTAGTCTGAGACCTCGGTCTCGCCCTGGTTCGCGTGAGGCTTGGGGGCCTCCTGCCTCCCCCTCCGTTACTCCCCCTTGTGTGGTTTTTAGTAGGGGTGTTTTGTAAGGGTTTTTCGAAGGATTTTTGTGGCCGCAGGGCCTCCTTCGCTCGTTTAGGGCGTGACTGTGTTGTAGCCTCCGCTCTTCTAGTAGCTTTTGAATTAAGCTTGCCCTGTTCGGATTCCCGAGATTCTTGTCTCCACAGGGATTCCGCGTTGGAATTCTGTGCTTCGATACGTATTTTGCTATCTCTTGAATTCCAATTCCCAATTCCTATTCTTAAGTTATTTATTCAACTGTAATTTTTCGATCTGTTATTCTCGAATCTCCGTGCTAGCCGTTTGTAATTCTGGCTTAACTGTTCGTTTTGTAATTCCTTCTAGCTAGTTTCTTTTTTTTTTCGGCTGTAATTTCGTTTTCGGCTAGCTGTCTAACTATTCGTCTGTATTTACCAAATTCATTTCTTCTGCCTTTGTAATTCGAGGTCTAGGCCGCTCGGGAGCAGTGGATTCGACCGCGCCCTCCGGTCGGGACCTCCTTCTCTTGCGGGTTCTCGGGTTTTCAACTTGTAGCTATTGTTCTTAATCTCCGTCGTTATTTCTCGATTTTTGTATCCGTCGTTTTGTTCATTATTGTCATTATTGCTCATTCAGGACTCTGCAATTGCGGCTTTGTCGCCGTCCTCGGCCTGCCGGGCCGGTCCGCCCGTCGGGTCTCCCGGGGACCCTCGGCTCTTGTAGCATCGGCTCCCGGGACATACCTTATCTCTTTGTTTTCATTCACAGAACATGCAGTCGGCCGACCAGCCCAGGTGTGTGACCTGTAAGAGATACCTTTCTCTGGAGTGGGATAGCCATCCCCAATGTCCGGCTTCCGGTCCTGCTCGAAAGACTCCCGTTGTGAGATTTGCTCGTGCTGGACGAAGGAGTGGACTTGGCTCGAGAAACGGAAGGCAGAGAGAGGCAAGTCCTCGGCTAAGAAGAGTTCCTCCAAGTATGGCCGACCCAAATCCTCCAAGAGACGGCCAGAGGATATTCCCGCTACTTCCTAACCTACGGGTGGACAGGGAATCAATACCCCTTCCTCTGACCTTAGCCGCTCGTTCGGTGGGCATGAAGGGAAGACTCCGCCAGAGCCGGGTCCTACGAAGCCGCGGCCGAGGAGTGTTTACTCGCAACGGCCAATATCCGTCCTTTCCCGGTCCGTCGAGACGCCTTCTGGACCCGGGACAGAGACTACGACTCAAAGCACGGCTACCGCTCCGGCGACCTCTCCGGCTACCGCTCCAGCTACCACCCCGGCTTCCGCCCCGGCTCCGGCCGCGGCCACTGATACCCCGTCTACCGCTGCTTCTGTCACTCGGCAGAACTCGGGGGATGTCTTGCTCGGAGAAGCCTTTGCCTCGGAAACAACAGGCCAGCAGGACTTCGAAGGCTTTCAATCCTCGGACGACGGCTCGGAACCTTCTGTTCATCACCGGGGCCGTTCTAGATCGAAAGGCAAGAAGGGCAAACGTCGCAGACGCCGGCGTAGATCATCCTCAGATTCCTCTGGTTCCCCCTCTTCTCCACGCCGTCACGAACGCCGTCGTCCGGGAAAAGATCAATTTTCTATGACCCAGGTCTTGTCACTGCTGTCCTCTTTAGTCCATCAACAGCAGCAGCAACTGCAGCAGCCAAATCAGCAGCCTCACTCAGCCACAGCTTCAACCGCAGCCGCTGCAGCC
Organism: Holothuria leucospilota; assembly: GCA_029531755.1. Lineage (NCBI taxonomy): Eukaryota > Metazoa > Echinodermata > Holothuroidea > Aspidochirotida > Holothuriidae > Holothuria > Holothuria leucospilota. The sequence goes on along the minus strand of CM055962.1, from coordinate 75,281,871 downwards.
TGAGCAACCTTCCCAAACCCGGTTAATGATTCCGCAGGAGATACCAGGCGATTCTGGGCCGTTACCAGCTGAGGTTCTCTCTCCGGCGGACTATGGTTCCGGCTCCGACCACCAGGACGGAAGGGCAGCTTCCCCGTCGAGTGTTCCAGGTTCCTTGCTACTCGGGTCTGGCCGAGAGGGGAATGCGAGTTCTGATGAGGAACCAATATACTGTACGGACATCCCCAAAGAGTCCATTGACAAGGCCGAAGAGATTTTGGCTTTGACCCGCCGGAAGAAGCCCAACAACCGGTGTCGAAATCTAAGCTCTTCGTGAATCGCCCGGCTCACGCCGCTCGGGCCTCCTTACCCTTGGATGCGGAGTGCAGTGACAGGTTTAAGGCTTTGGGGTCAGCCCGAAAGTAGACCCCACGTCAGAAGGGCCAGACCTCCTCTTTCCTCGTAGATGAGTCGGAATGGAGAGACCTATTTAAGACTCCTCATGTTCCCCAGTCGGCTAAGGATCACCTTCGTTCTGCGAGAGCCGTGGATTCGCGGGGCAAGTTCAAGTCCTCCACTCTAAAGAACTCAGGGGCCGCCCTTTGGCAGCTTGATTGGGACTCCAGAATTGGTCTAAAGTATACCTCAGCCCTCCTCCTCATAGCAGAGGTCCTTACAAAATCCTTCCTCCATGCATCATCACAAGAAGTCTCTAGGAAGGACGCAGGATCACTAGTGGCGCTGTAAGGCCCGTTGTCAAGAAAAGTCTTTGATCAGTTCTCGAAGGTGTCAACGAGAACCCTTATAGAACGCAGTTCCCTGATTTTGGATGCCATGAACTTTCCGGCTACGGACATCAAACGGCGTTTCATGGACTTTCCACGCTGGGGAGGAGGACATCTGGGGGGGGGGGGGGAGTTTGACGAGCAACTCCTCGCGGAGGTCAAACGGAGAAAGGACCTGAAGAAAGCCGAGTTTGCCTCGACGCTCTCTGCTAATGCCGGACGTTCTAGCCAGCAACGTAGAGCCCCGAGCTCGAGATGGAAACGGCCGCCAACGAGCAAGCCTTTCGGTTCAAGAGGCCAGCCGGCCCGTCGCCGACAAGCCCAGCCTTCTCCTCCTCGCCAAGCCCAGAGAGGTTCCTTCAGAAGCTCTTTGTCGTCGAGGGGGGCGCCAGGGCCAGAGGCCCTAGGGTTGCCCACCCCACCTTGCAGTCCCTACCGGTGGGGGAGACTAAGGCTGTTCGTTTCAGCCTGGGAAAACATTCGCCCGGACTCCTGGGTCTTGAGTACGGTGTCTCAGGGATACAGAATAGAATTCACCGCAAGACCCTGTCGTCAGGGAAAATGAGAATCACACCCGTGCCACGGTCACCAGATCAACTGAAAGCTCTAGAAGAAGAAGAGTTCGTGGCCTGCTCGAGAAAGGAGTGGTTTCCCGTGCCTCAACTCCTCTCCCAAGATCTCTACTGGTCGTCTTTGGTAGATCTAAAGGATGCCTATCTACACATCCCCATCCACCCGTTGGATCAGAAGTTCCTGGTATTCGGATACAAGGAAATCGACTACACCTTCAGGGCTCTGCCGTTTGGCCTGTCCACGGCCCCGAGGGTGTTCACAAGGGTAACCAGGTGCATTTTGGCCACCTTCGTCGAATGGGCATCCTCCTGTTCGCCTACCTCGACGATTGGCTCGTCCCTGGCCGCTCTCAAGAAGAATCACAAGAAGTAACAGAAACGCTACTCTCCGTACTCCGAAGCCTAGGGTGGATTATCAACCTAGACAATTCCTCTCTAACTCCATCCCAGGAAGTCACTTACCTAGGAGCCCTTCTGGACCTTCGCGCTGGTCGGGACTTCCTCTCAGACAAACGGTTTCAGGACCTCAGGCAGACGTGTCAGGCCGTAATGTCTAAACATTCTCTCAAGGCCAGAGACTGGTTAAAGATGCTAGGGCTGATGGCCAGTCTAGTGGACGTACTTCCCGTTTGCAGGCTCCAGATGAGGCCGATACAGACTCACGTCCTCAAACATTTCAAACCCCACAGACAGCATCTCTGTACCAAAGTTCCGTGCACCTCCGAAGTGAAGCAAGCCATAGCATGGTGGACAGGGGCTCCCAATGTTCTCCAAGGGAGACCCTTCGTGGATCGGAGACTTCAGACATCGGTCTACACCAACACCTCTCTTTCACGGGCTGGGGTGCAGTGTGGGAACACAGATCGACGGCGAGCCCGTGGTCGCAGTCAGAAGCAATGGTTCACATCAACGTGCTGGAGCTCTGGGCGGTAGACAAGGCCATTCAGATGTGGGCCCAGGGCCTTCAGGGGAAATCCATCACAATCATTTCAGACAATCCGACAACGGTGGCGTATATCAACCGCAAGGGCGGCACCAGATCCGAAAATCTATACAAGACGACCCGGGACCTTCTACTCAGGTGCCAGCGGCTGGACATCTCTATCAGGGCCTCCCATCTAGCGGGGACAGACAATGTCATGGCGGACGCCCTGTCCAGAGGGACCTTCAACGACAACGAGTGGTACCTTTCGACTAGCTGGGCCAGCCACATCTTCGTTATCGTCGGTCGCCCCATGTGGATCTCTTCGGATCGATGCTCAACGCGAAGCTGCAGACCTTCTGTACGAGGTTCCACCACCCCGAGGCTTGGGCGACGGACGCCCTGTCCTTCCCGTGGAACAGGATGTACCTCTATGCATTTCCCCCGTGGTGCCTGATCCACATGGTACTCCTGAAACTACACAGGTCCAGGGACACCGAGCTTTTACTGGTCGCTCCGACGTGGCCGAACCGCCCGCGGTTCCCCCTACTACTAAGCCTGCTGATAGACTACCCCTCAAGCTCCTGGACCACGACAGGATTCTGAAACAGAAACGAGGGACAATCTGGCATCAGGACGTCAAGAGCCTCCACTTAGCTGTGTGGAAGTTATCTCCAAACGTCTCCAAGAGGCGGGCTCTCCTCCGGCAGTTGTCGACTTGGCCTCGAACTCCAGAAGACGATCTACGACCACTACTTACAATTCGAGATTGGACAAGTTCCGGGAGTGGGCCGCGGCCAATTTCTGTAATCCCGTGGAATCCTCTCTAGACCAGGTCTGCTCCTTTCTGGTCTCCTTGTTAGAAGAAGGAAAACAGCTGTTCACAATCAAGAATTATAGATCGGCTATCGCCGCTGTGCACAACGGCTTCCCGGACGGCTCTTCTGTAGGGACCAATTCGATTATCGCCCAACTCCTTAAGGGAATGTTCCTGCGCAGGCCTCCGAAAGTAGATTATCACCGGCCTGGTCCATCAACCACGTACTTCAGAAACTCACAAGGCCTCCATTCGAACCTCTGAGTAGAGCACCCCTGGACGCCTTGTCGCTCAAAACCCTGTTCCTTGTGGCAGCGGCGTCTGCTCGCCGACGGAGTGAGCTCCAGGCCCTTTCGGTAAAGCAAGGGCTTATCAGATTCGACTCGTCTGGCGTACGCCTCCTACCGAATGCTCAGTTCATCGCCAAGAACCAAACTCCGTCATTCACTCCGGGACACATCTTTTTACCGTCAATCTCCTCCGTCTCCTCCATCCCTGAGGACCGCCTCCTGTGTCCAGTCCGGGCCTTAAAGTGGTATATTGATAAGACGAAACACCTCCGGTCCGTAGACAACCTGATCATCCTGCCAAGGGCACCATACTCCCCGGCCTCTAAAGATACGATCTCGAAATGCTTGGTAAGGCTAATCTCTCCCCATTCTAGATCAGTGAGAGCTCACGACGTCAGGTCACAGGCCTCCTCTATGGCATGGTTCAGAGGAGTCCCGATCCAAGACATCATTTCAGCTGCGGCGTGGAAGACCCCGTCCACCTTCGTGTCCGTGTACTTGCAGGATGTGGTCTCCAACGACCGCTCCTTCGCATCTGCCGTCCTGGGTGTACGCAGGCATCAACAACGACCTGAGACAGTCCGCACCATCTCTCCGGACCGTTCCTAAGGTAACTATGCTACTCTGTATCTATGTTACATAGGTAAATAGAAGGTAAGGAGGGGCGATGTAGATTCTCCAAAACTCGATGGTTTGGGAATCTACGAGCCCCGATACTTACCTTCTATTTACCTCCCTCCTCCCGAGCGGCTGCGGGTCTGGTTCTCTCCTCTGCTCTAGGTCCAGCGCTCGGTGGACTCGTGTCCCCGGCCGATCTCTCTCGAGCTCGGTTTTAGCTCCAGGGACGAAAGGTTCGGCGAGGTCTCCGGACGGTTCTTCTCTTGGCTTCTCATTGGCTGGCCCTGAGGATCTCAACTGGCCGGTTCCAGACTTTGGCAGCGAAGCAGGAGGAGGCAGGGCGCCCTCGCTCCGAGGGTGCCGTTGGTACTGCGCTATCACAAATCTACCAGGTACTAATTGCTGGTAGGTGAGGGTTACATAGGAAAACAGAAGGTAAGTATCGGGGTTCGTAGATTCCCAAACCTGGGAATTTTGGAGATTATTATGATTACCTTATGTCAGGAAGTTACATTTAACATGCCGTAGAGTGTTCATGGCACTTACCGCTTTGCACCGAGCAGTAGACCCGAGTAATATATGGGGATTCTAGGAATATAATTTTGCAAACTTCTGTAATTGCTTAAAGACAGACTGTCATCACCCCAAAGTATATTTTTAGTGTATGTATATCAAAATTCTCAGTTGGTGACTGCTCTTTGATTGACATCAAAGTTTGAAAATTTGAAAGATGCAGAGTAGCTCACATTCCACACAAGGCAGAGAGAGTACTTTTATTACATTTTATAGCCTTGTATGCTCACCAGGACATGGCCTTAAGCAATAAAACAGGTTTATTCTTGCACAAGGAAGAGCCTCATGGAGTTATGGGAGGAGCTAGAAGATGCATAGTTGGGAGAATTGGAACTGTCTGGGATCATGAAAATTCCCCTTTGAGGCACTAATTTTACCCTCGGGCTGGCCAAGTGTAACTTGAGTTTATATGTTACGTAACACACTCTGAGGGCAACTGTGAGAAACCCCCGAGGCCATTTACACAAGTTTTTTGGTCGAACTCAGCAGCGATCAGATTGCCTCTTCTTGCTAGGTCTGGAAACTTCTGTTTAAATTACCAACCAGGGATTGATCCCTTCTGGGGTATTTGTCTTAGAAGTGACTACCTCAATAACAATGACAGGGAAATGAACAGGGTATGCTTTGTTTAAAATTCTCAGGGAAGCGGTTGGGGTGGCACAGACCCTATAGAGTCACATTTTTCGGCCATTTTGACAGACACGTGATCATTATCTGGCGTGCTTATTACGGAACTATGAAATTTTAAGAAGCCACACTGTGTCTGAATGTGCAATTCCTTGAAGGTTATTCCTTTTTGTTAGTATCTTGTCTTTTCAGATGGCAGAAAATCATATCTAACAGTGTTTCATTTCAACATTTACCTACCGTGGGTTTCGAACCTAGGCTAGATATCACCATGCCTTGTCGTTTTCGTGAGACGTGATCTTTACTTGCTGTCTCTTTTATTCAAAATTTCAGCAGTCTAACTGCATAATTAGGAAAACATTTGTAAGAAATAAATCTATATTGTTCATATCTTATTGCCAAATACCAGACAATAGTATCTTAGTTAATTTTTCACATTTTCTTAGGAAGTGTTAAGGAGGGAGCTTCGTACATTCTGAACAGACAGCAATGCGGTGTTCGGGCAAGACAAAGTCACCACCTTTTATCAAACAGTTAAAGTTTTGATCTAGAAAATACACATACAGTCAGTGTTGTAATCGAGTCACTTGATGTCGAGTCTCAAGTCACCTCGAGTCGAGTCTTTAGCAATTTTTGAGTCGAGTCATGTCGAGTCTTCCCTAAGCTCGAGTAGAGTCACTTCGAGTCTTAGTTAATGTTCAAGTCACCTCGAGTCACCAAAAGTGAAAAATGTATTTTGGTCAAGTCTCTCCAAGTCACATGATCTCTTAAATCGAGTCACTCCGAGTGACAGGATCTCTTAAGTCGAGTCACCTCGAGTATCTGGTTTTGTAGGTTGGGTCAGTTGGAGGACTTACTTTGCCAAGTGTTCCTGTCATCGATTGACTTAAATGTGACAGTGTTTGCACCCTTTTGTTGGGGATGGGGGGTAAAAACTTGCAATATTATTTGTGTAATTTAGGCGGTTTCTGTGGAGGTACTCAGTGTTAAAAGCGCTCTGCAACTACTGTTCAGTGCACATCAAACACTGCACTGAATGAGAACATTTTTCTCTTCACCCAGCTTCAGCATCAACCACTAGTGGTGCAGTCAATTGAATGAAGATTGGAAAATCTAACATAACCTGCGCTCAAAACAGTTACAAAGAGGCAAAAAAAAAAGAAAAACAAGTTATCAGTCAAAGTTCCATGGTACAGCATGTTGCAGTCAACTTTACACTATCACAAATACAAGCCAACAAGGCATGTAATGATTAAAAAACAAACCATGTTCTCCGAATTAGACCATTAGCATTGTAAATAGGCTACTGTAAAATGAATAAGATTTTGCATTGACCAAGCTGTACTATTTTCAGCAGCCTGAAGTTGGTGATAATTTTCATGAATGGACAATCAGATGAAAAAAAAATAGGACTACAGCTGTACTGTGCACATATCTCTTTTCCTTGAGTGTTATAGGACGGGAAGTTGATAAAGATTACAATATACTAACACCCCACTGTAAAGTTTCATTAAAAGAAAACCAAAATTTGCTACGGCTATGCTTTCTCTAAAAAGAAATAGCTCTAATTATCATGCACTCTTTCATTTTACTCTCCTTAGTAGGATGATGATCATGAGAACCACTTCCATTCTTGGACATTAATTTAACCTTTGCTCCTATATTCTTTCCCTGTATACTACTAACCTCAATATTAAGACCGTACGTACGAGTCGGCGCGCGCCACTTACGTACGTACGTACGTACGTACATGACTAAGTGTCACTTGTACCAGGAGCGCTGCATTTAGTACACACTTCACATGAATCTTTTGTCACGCGCAGTCAGGGTAAACCTGCCGTACTACAGGTGAAAATTTCAAAATGTAAAACATGTTTCCTCTTGGCATGTGACCATGGCATTACATGGAAACGAATAAGCATGTACTACAGACTGTGCTATACAGATATGGAACGTCAATGGAAGCCGTCTCTTCGGGCGGTGGTGAGAAAAGAAGTTTATGGTTCTGTTCTGTTCACTGTTGGGGCGTGACTCGAGTCACATAAGAGATGACTCGAGTCAATTCGAGTCACTGTGGCCAAAGACTCGAGTCAAGTCGAGTCTTTAAGTTTTGCGACTCGAGTCCTGTCGAGTCTTTGGAAAAGACTGGTGACTCGAGTCAAGTCAAGTCTTTGGCAAGTGATGATTCGAGTCAAGTCGAGTCCCGTCACTTTGTGACTCGAGTCAGACTCGAGTCTTTGAAATCGTGACTCGAGTCAGATTCGAGTCACGTCTTTGACTCGAGTATTTACAACACTGCATACAGTACGTATTTTTCATGATATAATAAACTTAATCTAATGTTGTACTGTAAAAGGGGATGTTTCATAACATTGCAAAGATTCAAATGTATAATCTTGAAACACTGTGTACATCAATTGTCACCTTTGGAGAGAATGACGCTTTCACTTTTTAATGGTGTTTTTCGGTAACTATAACATAAGTCTACTTCATATTTGACACCCGCCTTTCAAAACAAATATCCTTCAACTTTAGTGACCTAACATTGGGTAAAGACATGCATTTCAGCATTTAAACTGTTTCCGGTCACAGTAGGACAAACTGACTGATTTAGTACTGTTCAAAATTCCATTACAAATAGACAACCTGCATATGGGTTAAAGGTCATAGTTGACTTCTTAACCTGCCTTGGCTTCCAGCTGACGTGACCATCGTTATGTGCATAATTATCACCTAAACAGGCATCTTTTAACCAATACTTTGAGCGGTAAGTCGTTGCTTTGAGGTTGCTGGTTGTAAAAACATAGTCATTTCACTTTCTCCTAACCCCGTAATATCTGACTAAATCAAGTACTGTCTGAGTAATATAATAAAGCACTAAGTACCATTTTTGGTTTCATTTTTACATCCTTAGAAAATAAACAATGGACACGAGGCAATCGGACAAATATGTGTTTGTCGAATAGTGGGGTATCCAGGCGGTTTTTTTTTTCTATCCCACCGACGTAAAATGACATTTTTACGTTTTCCTTCTTTTCACTCATTGTTTTCCTTAGTCATTGTATTAGTCATCAAAATGAATTCCCCATGCCAAAATGAGCCGCTTTCTATAGTGTGGTCATTTTTCTTCCAGTGCGTACGCCGTTTATTTCAAAAGTTATGCCGGTTTATTTATATTCGTTGGAAATCCAAGATGGCGGACAATATCTAAATGTACGTCCTTCGAAGGCAAGTCTGACTTAAAAATACCGAGGTTTATGCCGTGATTTCTATTTTTATTCAAAATATGTCTTCCCCAAAGTAGAGGAGGACAAGAAGGAAGCCCCCCTTCTTTACATCCTTGCAATGAAACCTGAGCCTCCTTAATCATGCCAACGTGGAAGAACAATGGACTTATTACACTGAAGGTGCGAGTTCATCGCGCTAAATTTTGGAAACGTTGCCGAAGATTTGTGGAGGAAAAATTAAAATACACTGGAAAGCTCAATTTTTTGAAATAACTTAAGAAAATTGAGGTAAATGGCTGCATAAATCTTTTTAGGTGTCTCCGATTATACATTTCATAAAGAGGACAAACTCACTGAGTTGACTAAACTTTAAAAAAGCTCATACCGCAAGTGACCTTAATATCCTCAAGTTATCCCAATTTTTGAGTGATACAGTAGAGGCGACAGCAACCATCCATTCCTCCGAAAAAGTATTTAAGTAAAAAGCTATATGACTTATTTTTGTGTTTATCATGATCGAACTGCGATTTGGGGCTCGTGCTTCTCCAGCATGCTGTCGCTACTAATACATGTTAATATGGGGGTTATCATATACTGATTATACAACATCATCATGTTAAAGGGGAACAATAGTGGCCATTTGACCCTTAACATATGTGTAGTATACATATAAATTATACAGATAATCTTTACCTGGTGGACCTTACATGAAACGTTTATTAAGACTAATATATTTCAAATTTCCCTTGCTTGCTGGCATGTGCGCAGACATATTCGAAAGAAGACGACTAGATATCAGCTGATTGCTGACGTAAAACGCGCACCTCACGATTTCCAGAACAAAATGTTGCCAGTTCAAATAGATTTAAAGAGGCCTTCTTAATTTTTCTGAGTAGTGGTTCAAAATTTCAAATTAATGTATTTTAAATTATAAAAAATATAGAATGTATAACAAACATTTCTGTTAAAAATACTAAATAGTTCTTGCCCATTTATTTTTCGTAGTATTGCAAGAGGATGCTATCAAGGAATACTCTCTTTCAGTGGTTCCATTTTCCGAGCCCATGGTATCACGCTGAAGGGTTGTGTTCATGCGGTGTTTGGATAGTTCTTCATAAAGATTTCTATACGTAAATGATGATTATCTGTTCTTACTCTTATGTTACCATGAGAACATTAAGAGATTCAACTCTTCGGAGGTAGTCATGAAAACTTAAGGAAATTCGGATCCGCTGAGAGAAATTTTGGTCTTTTTTTATGGAAACACTATTCTCCTTAAAATTAAAACCTATACCTGTTCGCTAGGGCCTGGCATTCGTTCGAGACGAAAGTCTTGTGATATTTTCAGATTTAGTGCATATAATGAGGATTTTGCGTAGACAATGTGAAGTATGATATCGATTATTGCATATTTGGTGGAGTAATGGCCGCATTTTTTCAGCAACACCTTGAAATGTCAGTCGACAGTTGTATTTGAGTCTACCAGAAGCAAGCCTAAACATTCTCTGCGATGTGTTCCCATCATAGTTGCCTCGAGCTATCGGTAGCAGGCACAGAATTTCTTTCTTGTTGAGTAAGTTTCAATCAGACGCATTTGGTCTGGTAAGAGACGTCTGTTTATTGTTTGAATATTTTACTTTGAATTTTACAACTTTTATTGTCAGATTGGCTGTTGAGAGTTTAGAAAAATCTAAAACGTTTTGACAAGTATGATCGAATCCCTTCGGACTATGGCGATGCAGTGCATGAGTGGTCTGTACCATGCATGTGTGTGGTATGCCATATAGAGTTAATACGGATTTCGAGCTGCACTTATAAGTGTAGGGTGAAGGATTTTCTCGAACTTTTTAACTGGTTAAAAATCGTACGTATCAAGTTAGAAGAAGGCTGTATGATGATTTTAGATAGTAATGTACAGATTTCTGGATTTTAATGGCAACTTTAACCGCTGCATTTTTTGAAAATTAAAGATAGTTTTGACGTTACCGTGAATACTGTGGGTGTGTGCTTACAAACTACACAAACAGTTGTTTTACAACCCGCGGCGAGGTGCAGGTGTGACATCACAGTTCCATTGCATTGTGGGTAATAACACAATATCATGACTGCCTACGCAGTGGCGGTAAGTGAGTTTCAGAATTTTTTTTTTTTTTTGAAAAATACGTGTTCAATTAGATATTGAGTTATATTAGTAGTTAATGGTATCACAATGCTTGGAAAAATGTGTTCTAAATGCTGTTACTGCCTAGAAAGCTGTAAAATTGTTTCCCTTTAACACATGCCATAGTCCTTTTAATGCATACGGTAACACGTGTACCTCTTTTTCTATTTGCTTGTTTCATTTCCTTTGTACTTTTCCTGTTTAACTTTGTTTTTATTTCTTTTTAGTTGTTTTCCCTTTTCTCTGTTTTTGCTTTCCCTTCTTTTTCTCTTCTTTCGTTTCTGTATTTCTCAAAGGGGGAGGGGGACTCCAGTGCCACTCCCGGATCAGACCCGTAACCATACGAGATACTGAAGGGAGAGAGACAGCTCAAGAGGAGGTAAAAAGTATTTATCAGGGTTCGAGATTGCAGAAATGTGTTAACGGAAAGGTAATTTGAAATTTTCAAGGCCCCTTGCTACAGGCTTGCCTTGGGTACAAGCATGATATAGGTATGGCACGTACAATTCCACCAGTGTGTACGTGAACTAGCCGGCGAAACGTTAAGCTACGCCCTTCAAACCTTGTATACCGGGGAATGAGTTTGTTGACATGCTTTTTGTGTCTTGCAGGTATGTTCACGCAGCGCGATCAACCATGCTTTAGCGGCTAATGGTTATACATCTTGAACTCCTTTCGCCGTGAGTAGGTCGTAAAAAGATGCAAAATGACGAACATAGCCAGACAGCAGAGGCAACAGAGTTAGAAGGGAACTTTGCTAGACTGGAAAAGATTACCATTGAATCATGACGTTAACATAACTAAAATGCATTGCTTTGTGTCAATGTTTATCGCGGGGCATATATACCTTATTAGACAGTTTGCTCATTTTAACTTCCTGCAGTGCATCGTGAGTTCAGTTATTGTTAAAAAGCCCTTTTTAGTCCATTAATCATTCATCAGCCCCCATTATTAGCCCCTCGAAAAATCAAATCGTTTCCTAGAATAAGGCTAGTTTATTACACATAATACTTGTTGGGTGTTTGGTGCTATTGCAAAGTTATTTAAAGGAAGTTCTGTACTTTATTTTAATGCCCATAATCTTAAAAAATGTCACAGAATTTTCGTAGCCTCACATCCTAATCACTCACCGGGATGTTGACCCTACACCCTAGCGAAGGTCCTAGGGCCTGTCTTTGACCAAAAGTCCTTGGGAGTGTTCCAAGCGCAGAAGAGTCTTCGAGGCCGTTGTGTCACTTCTACCTGACCCCCCTCCCCGCAACTTCCACCAACTTTGAGTTGGTTCAAATCATACACTGGAATGCTGACGTATTTAGAACTTTCTTTTAATTATGGTTCTCTTACTCCTGGATTATTTATTACCAAATTTTTGTCACTTTCTTATTTTGTGTAAATACCCATTCGGAAGTTGATATAGCAACAAACTGGGCTTCTTAATTATAGCAAGCTTTAGTTTGACTTAAAGTGATATTACCTGTTCAAGAAAAGGGAAATACGTACGGCCTAATGTTTTTCTTTATTTGTCAATACACTAACTATACTATTCATGGATGGAGTTGTTTATGTAGTGACTGAAAATGGTAGTGTGAATGGCAAAATGTAAAGAAACAGTGCGAAAACAGTCAAAACCTGCAGGCTATTTTGAAAAAAAAACCGTCTTCATTACAAATAGCTCAAACCACGCCTACCACAACACTATATGAATATTCAATATCACGCAGCTGTGTGTACCGAAGTACTGTACATGGCTTATATTCCCTCGGTTATTCATGCATTAGCTGGGAACAGAGTGATTTTGAAGGTTCTATACTGCACAGCACACTTGAAGTTTTGAAACAAAAGCACATGTTTTCTTTATAATACCCGTGTTAGTGAATTTCACCCTAACAGTATTCAAGAAGACACTTGCATACTAACGCTTGTAAAGATAACCAATACCTCATACACCTATATACCATGTGTTTAGTGTTCGTTCGCTGGCATATACGCGGGCACCTTTCGTTGTACTGCCTTTTGCATATTCATATATTAGAGCGCTCTCATTGGTTTGTTCACCCAGGAGTGGGATTGAATGGAATAAAGATTGTGTGGAATCATTTTCGATTTTCACAGTTTTTGTTGTTATTTTTATGATAATTGAAACAATATTTGGAACAACTACTTCTGTGAGGGATCTTTATTTGTCTTTTTTGTTCGGATGGACTGCTTAAACATTATTCCAACACTTTGGACAAGGCAGTGTTATGTATTTCCCTTTCTTAAACAGTTAGTATCACTTTAATAACAAAATAGAGACATGATACCCGGTCTGTGAATTTACAAGAAAGGGGGGACGGGAAAGTACAGAACAGTAAAACAGAGATTCAAAATTAAAAACCGCTTGAACACAGATTTGAACTTTTACACATTTATTACATTGACATAATTTCTATCTCCACATGCATGTAAAATTTATCACAAGTTTATTTTCTCTCTAAATGTAAAAGAGTGAAAATCCAGCACAAGAGTTACTACAGCGACCACTCTCTGTTTTGAGTGGAATTCCACTCTCCTCGGTGTGGAATTTTCACTCATTTAGAGTTAATTACCACTCCGAGCAGAGTGGAATTTCAGTCTATTTCCACTCGAAAAAAGAGTAGTCACTGCAGTCAATCGTCGAAGAGTGAATTTACTCTTTAACATTAAGAGAGTTGATTCACATCTTGGGGCAATTGGAGTCCTCGGTGGTTTAATACTCTGTGCGTACCAATATGTTTCACAGCTGGGTGAGTTCGAAGCCCGTTTGTGGTACGTGACTGGGATTTCTTCGAATGCTCTGATTTTTCTCCTACTGATGTTTAGACTTGTCATCTAAATCGGTTGCTATGCCGATGTGGGATGCACATCAGACTGAAGCACCTTCAAGAGTACCAGTGGTCACAGCTGATTTAAAGTTTGCTTTGGGGCCAGTAAGCGGCAGCGTATTTAGAGTTCGTTGGTTCACTCACATGCAACGTTTTTATTGTGTTTATCCTCTTGAATGATTTTTATATTTTCTCTGATTTTGTTAGTCATGCCAACTTTGATCGACAATCCATTATGTTTTAGTAAAACGGGGTAGATGCCGACAATTTACATTCATCGAACTATCTTAGAGATGTGAGAAATGTGGAGTAATCACTGGATTTACAAAAAACACATGACAATATCAACACTCAGTACATTACAATTATAGTTTAAAAACTCCTTGCACTTAGAAAACTTCATTCAACTTTTCGAGGTGTTACCAATACAGTTTATTATTCAAAATGATATAACACATTAAAACTATTTATTTACATTTCCTTGTTGCTTGAATAATACAGCGTGGCAAGCATGGATCCAGGAATTTTACAGGGCGTGGATCCACGATAACGAATCTCAATTGGACCGAAGAGAGACCATGGGTGGGAAACATACCAGATGCACTAGTTTGCAGGGAACCGTTCTCTTCAAGACAACTTTGCACTGCAGGGTCACTTTCTCCTTATAAGACCCCCTTCCCCGCAATTTCGCCGCTAATTCCTAAAGTTGATATAAAAATGAGCTGTAAATTAGAGTCAACGCCAAACAACTCAGCTACTCTTTTCAAAATGTAGCTCTTAGTCGTCTGCCTTCAATTTTTCTCTAGATTGCTATTGGTTTATAGCTAGCACTCTTTATCTGATCACTGAGAACAAGAAAATCCACCTTAAACTTGGGGAAAATTCTACTCCAAATGCATGTTTAACGAAAAGTCACTTTTCACCTGTTTTCGCTCCTTTTACTTCTTTAACCACCCCTTCGCTATAATCATACTTCCGGACGGGATGTGGGGGTGATGCACTGGCCCCTTAAATTCGAGACTGCTAAGCGAGGTAAAGACGTCATCTAGCTAGTATTTCATAATATCACAGGATTCATATTCCTTTTGGAAGTAAGTAAATTTGCTAATTTATTTACCTTAAAACCAGGATACAAAATAATTTGCAATCTATGAAGAATCAAGAAGTTTACACCCAGTAACTAGGGAAGAAACTGGGGGCATGGTGTCCCCCAAATTTTTTGATAACCCTAAACTTTGGGCAGAATCTGTAGAACTTCGGGTAAAATGTTTCTAAAGCGTTCCGAGATTCGGGTAATAAAATCTTGTGCCTCACCCCACAAAAAACTCCCAAACGGTCGCATACGTTTATGCTAGACATAGTATGCACATGCCTTTTGTGATGAATCAACCAGCAAACGTTTTAGAAGTGGAGAAGCTTTATGCCTTGTTGTGGGGTGGGGGGTGAGGAGACCCAAGGGAATGTGATGCACTCATCCACAGGGTCTGGAGGTCTTCAGAAATCTTCTGAAAATTCCAAATTCGAGACAAAAGGGGCTACGCAATTTTAGGCCATGACCGTATGCTCCCTCGCTCTTCCCTCCACCAACACAGGTGAATGGAGATGTGAGAGGCATCCCAGGAAAATTCTGAAATGAAACACAAATTTGGTAGCTGGCTATTTACATAGCCCACAAGAGACTAAGGGAATCATACTTGTCTTGTTCACTTTTCTCTATCTGCATTTTATGTGTGGTAACTAGAGGGCTCAACTACAGGAAACTGCACTCTGTTTTAACTGATTTAGTACTGCTCAAAATTCCATTACAAATAGACAACCTGTGTTTGGGTCAAAGGTCATAGTTGACTTTTTGACCTGCCTTGGCTTCCAGCTCAATATTCAGTTTTTCGAAATGTTACCCATACAATTTATTTTTTCAAAAATGATATAACACATTTAAAAATATTTATGGTCATTTTCTTGTTGTTTGAATAATGCAGTATGGCAATCATGGATCAAGGAATTTTCAAGGGAGGGGGCCGACGATGAAGGATCTCAATTGGACCGAAGGGAGACAATGAGTGCGAAGCATTTCAATCTCACTAGTTTTCTGGGAACGGTACTCTTTTAGACAACTTTTTGACTGAAGTTTCACTTTCACTTTATATCCCGCCAGTAGCGTAGCTAGGGGAGGGCAAGGGGGGCAAGTTGCCCAGGGGCGCCACCTCTAGGGGGCGTCAAATCGAGATCACTTAAAAAAATGTTTGAGCTACCATTTGCCATGAGCATGATATTGATGTAGCAAATTCATCTTTTAATAAAATATTATTTACGATATTGCTAGTGTTTCCCCTTTTTGTATGCGGTAAATAGCCCTTGGAAGTGCCATTTACAGCGATCTGGGAAGCATTTTGGGCCAAAATTTTCTTGCGCTCCGCGCCAAGCCATGGTGGCGCGGAGCGCTGAGAGCCTGTATATATGGGCTCCCCCCCCCCCCCCCCTTGACAATTCCGGCTAGGCCTTGGTCAACACTGTGTGAGAAAAGAGCATTTTAACTCTTTTCTGGGAGTAAAATATTTCCCATAAAAAGAGTTGGGGCCCGGAGCGCTGGGAGTCTGTCTATAAGGGCTTCGCCCCCCCCCCCTCTTGACAAATTCCTTGCTAGGCCTTTGTCAACACTGTGTGAAGTAGCATTTAAACTCTTTTCTGGGAGTAAAATATTTCCCATGAAAAAGTTTGGCCCCCTAAAACATTTTGCGGCCTGAATTTTTGTCTGCGGACGTCCATGGTCATTTGTTCTATTTAAGATCTTGAAATGTGTAAGTATTCATAAGATTACCCCCGTGAAGATGGGGTAGGGGCGCCAATTTCGTTTCTTGCCCCGGGCGCCACATACCCTAGCTACGCCACTGTATCCCCTTCTCCCCTCCAATCCACCGCAATTGCGCCGCTTATTCCTTAAAATGATATCCAATGATCTGTAAATTAGCGTCAATGCCAAGAAACTGAGCTGCTCTCTTGCAACCCTCAGTCTGGCCTTCAATCTTTTCCCCGGATTGTCATTGGCTTAATTGGTACTCCCTATCTGATCACTTAGAAGAAAAAATCCACCTCAAACTTGCGGCAAATTATACACCAAATGAATCTTTAATGAGAAGTGATACTTTTCTCCCGTTTTGGCTTCTTTTGATTCTTTTACTTTCCCTTCGCCTTAATCATAGTTTTAAAAGGGGGTTGACGCACGGGCCCTCTAGACCCCATAATTCGAGTGTGGTGTAGATGCCGTTAACTAGAATTTTGTAAAATCACAGGATTCATATTCCTTTGGAAGTAAGTAAATTTGTAAACTTTATAACCTCAAAACCCAAATGTAACGTTATCTGCCATCTATGAAGAATCAGAAGTTTACACACAAAGATTTCGTATTTAAAGAGTTGTCACATTCGGTCTACCGGAGATTCCACGGGTTATATATGATTGTAAATGTAATGTATGTGAATGACTGTCGTGGGGCAATAGACAGTTACATTATTATTGATACAAAATGACAAAATTTATGCAAACCTGACGACATGTAAACTATAACATCAATAAATATCAAATAGTAAAAGTTACAACAAAGACAACATTGCTTAGTAAATTGAGGCCGGTATAAGTTAGATTGAGTTCACCAGTTTCAAAGAAAGGAAAAAAATATTTTACCAACTAGTATTATACCATACATCTTTATTATCCTGTTTACATAGAACAACTTTTTTACACATCACTCAATTACTCAAACATCACATGACACAATAAAACATTCAATTATACGATATAACTAAGTAGTAAGGTGAGCCTTTATAGGACAGACAACCTGACAACGTAATGGAGCAAAAATATCAAGAAACAATCTGAATTAAACCTTTTGTAAATTAAACACAAAATAACAAGAACTCAGACTTTAAATTGACTCAAAGCCTTTACGTAACTAAATATCTGAGGCAACACGTATGTAATATGAACATTACAAGAGTAGGCCAATTGACTCGTTGCTAAGAGTAAAATTTTGAAACGACGAGGATGTTCGTTTACTATCGTATGTGTCTCCAGTGCACTAATACTGTAGTCTGAAATCCTTTCAGACTGTTATGATACAATAAGTACAATGCGTAATCACCGGCAAGATATTATATATGTTGTTTACTGTTACTACCCCGGGACACGTACTCACCTGCCCTCTACATCTATCCACACGTATAAGAACAATGAAAAATACCTTCTCTTCGCTTGTAAGGTTTGTCCCCAGTCCTACCTTCCATTTTGGTGATCGTTTATTCTAGCACTTGTTATTCCTCTAATCTAAGGCTTACATACTTCATTACAGCACTGTCGCGAATTAGTTGGAACGTTGTGTGTAAGTTTAATTTTGCCCACCATATACTGACAGGTCTGGTGAGGTTTGCTATTAGGATTAGCTACAGAGGTTCTCACGTGTCGTCAGTGCGATTTCAATAGCTAAGCAGGCCCAGTGCAAGAAAGAAGGGGAGGGGAAGAGCGGCGCACTTAACAAAATTAAGCCCCCGTAACAGTACCAATTACTACTGTGTTACTACAAACTAGATATACCCCCAAAAATTATACCGCTCCTGGACGCTATTTTGCCTCCTTCGATCAGTGCCTTATCGGGTTATGGGCCTGTTGCCAACTTAAGTTGTCCGTCACATCTCAAGCTAGAGATGTGTTAAAAGTATGCCCTGACAGCAGTGGGATGGACACAATTAAAAAAAATGAACGCTTAGCCCTCAAAGTGATCAATACACAGAGATATGTGCAAAGCAGTGGCGTGAATGGAAAAGCCCCAGCCTGTAGAAATTGTGAAAAACCCAGTCTCTCTGGTATGTGATCACCTTCCTGCTAAAATTTTAACAGTTTAAGTGAAGTTTAACTTGCTAGTGATTCTAATTACAAGGCAGATAACTAAGCAGAATTTCTATTCTTGAACCCAGTCAGACCTCACTGGTGTTAATTTGTGGACTCTAGAAGTACTCCCCCGTTATACTGGGCCTTGCCATATTGCACTGGGTGCATTCTTCTTTCTTCTTTTTAGAATCCCATATGAGTAAATAAAAGGATTCATGGCAGAATTGATTGGAATGACAAATACAACCAACCAAGGGTTAACCTTGGTTGGTATGTTTATACCGGATTGAGACAACACACTCAGTGTGATAATTGGAAGCCAGCAAAGCATGTCAGTACCAACAATAACTGATATTGTTGTTGCCAGCTTCACTTCATCATTGCCGTGACTCGGCCGATGACTGTCTCGTCTTGATCGTAACACTGAAATAAACATACAGATGTAGCATACAGCTACAACGAGGAGACAGGTGGAACCAAAATAAGTGTACACAATCGATGAATACAGCCAAGTGACCCTTTCTCCGGTTTCAGAGTACTCCAGGGTTATGTATGGTAATCCAGTGTATTTTTCAAATACCGATACCCCTGTAGGAATTCTAACTACAGGCAACCCCAGACACACGTCAGTGTAACCGTAAAGATTCGGAGCTGCCTTTTTCAGAAAGATAGGGAAAAGGGCGATAGCAAGACCAGCAAGCCAAATAACTGTGCAGACAATTTTACCCCACTTTTGATTGAAGCGAATATTGCCAAACGGATATACAATGCAGAGAAATCTATCAACAGTTATTATGGTGAGATGTAAGAGAGAAACGATACTTGATAGAACTCCAATCACACCGATGGCACCACATATGGGGCTTTTCCTCCACTTTTGGGAATAACGGAAGTAGTCTGCACCAAACCAGACATCAGCTATCGCTATAGCAATTAAATATACACCCATCAGTATATCAGCTACGGCCAGGTTTGCTAACATAATATTCTCTGTGGGTTTCGAGGTGTTAAGTAATTTCTTCCTGACACGTCCTAAGAGAACCATGAGATTCGTCACTATGGCTACAAGGGCAACGATCCATGCACTTACTCTTACCAACCAAGAGTAAAAGATACCGTGGCATGTTGTAAATGGCGATGGTGGAGAGATGCACTCAGTGACGCTTTCGTTGAGATAACAACAGATGAAAGGATCACCAGTAACCCTAATCAAGTGAAATAACAAAGTTTAAATTTAAGTCATAACAAACCTTGGGGTACCTGGGAGAATCCCTATAAGGGTGTGTATTTGACACATATGTATTGTGAGGGGATCGATCAAAACAGGGAGTTGCTATTTGGCAAATAGCGATCCCCTGATCAAAACACACTTGGGCGTGAGACGTATAGATCTAAAGAGAAATTTTAAGCAGAAATATCACGAGTTAGAGCAACTTTGAGATAACGTATTTTTCTCAATTTCGTATGCAGTTATTCTTTATGGGAAATTGTGCATTATTAAAAAAGCTCCATAATTTGCAATCTTACATTGAAAAATAACAACATGGCAAAAACAGCGCCGTTATTTATGGATTATATGATACCTTCTTGACCAATCACGTGTGGTAGAATTTGATGTTGTTAACTGTATGTCCATAAACCAGAGATGATATGTCATCATGAATAGGTTTCTATTTTCATAAAGAACGGTCTAGTATTTCCGAATGAGTATCAGACTCAAACATTTTGTTACGAAGAATTCGTAGAAAGGAACACTCATACGCAAACACACATTTTCTCTTGCAATGATTGCTCGCCCTCCAGTTTTCAAGATTATTGCATTTCGAATCTAAGGTAAAAGACAAGAAGCGAAAGTTTTTGATCAAGCTAAGTTTTGGCTTTTAAGCCTTATGTTCTTGGCAGTTTTAAGGGAACAATGTTCATGATTACAATGCACAGTAATAAGTCTCAATAAAGTTCATAAAAGTTCAAAGTTCAAAGTACTCTGTTACATTAAAGTTCATTCAAGTCCACTGTTAAAGTAATTAAAGCAAAAATGATTTAGTTCAAATGTCGTTGCAATAAAAACAAAACTTTTTAATTTTCCTGCATAAAATCCAGCTACAGATTGTCATGGTTTTATCTGTGCCTGATTTAACAGTTAAGCTGAGCTTTTTCTTAAGCTGATCTCTACCTTTGGATACTGTAGAGCTGAACCATCGTCCATAAAAGATAACTCATGTAATCTTCCGAATGGACTGACTGTTTTTACTTATACACATATTAACTTGTTCTTGTGTAAGTGTGTAATACGTTTCCCTTTTGTTAATTGTAAATTTAATTTTTTTAATTTGATGAACTACCATTTCAGAACGTTCTCCTTGAATTTGCTGCTATGGATGAAGACGATGGTTCACGTAGGTAAGCTACTTATTCTATTGAATACCTTGGCATTGTGATTAATTTCTTTGTTATCTCTACATTTTGCTTTTTCTGATGTTTTTTCAGAAGACAAAAATTGTTTTTGAAACAGTTTGATTTTTTCAAACGTACTCAGGGGCCTGTAAGCAGCCCTCTCAGTTGGTGGGATGGATATTTTGAAAAGTGAATCATCTTAATTGCTCGATCGGTTGACCATGTTCAATTGTAGCATACTGGAACATAGAGCCCATTTACAAGCTGGCCACTTCGGCGAATGTCTAAAGCGTGGGTGAATTTGCTTTACATCTCACTAAATTTCTCAATATCTCAGCCTATATTTAACGTAACACCACAGGGCATCCACAATATTAAAGATAAATTTATAAGCTTTCAGTGTATGTCAGTTTCATTTCAAATTCATACCAGAAATGTTCTGCGGATGTGCATTTAAAAATCCTAAAACAATTCCTGCTCAATGACAGTTTTCACCGAAAATTCTAAACTGCGGCTTTCCCATCCTAACACACACAGTGACATCTTTGCTTCTGATTTCAGGTTTCAGGTTAGTTTATTCTCTATATCGCCTCAGAAAGGCACAAGAGACTACCAAAGTATTGATACAGGACTAGATACAATTCTGACTGTCGTATTGACTTGTAGTAAATTGGATCTTTCAAAGCATTTTTTTTTATTTTCTCCAGTATAAGTTTCATTCTGATTGGTTGAGCGGAACTTTCGGCGGATTTTGGTTGAAAATAAACTACACCAGTTTAATTGGTGAAACGCCTTATTATTCTGTTTGTTTTCGCTCGACGTCATGTAGCTGTTGTTCAGTTTGGAACGGAAACCAACAGCACGTTCTAAATCGGAGTTGAATTTCAGCTTATCCGCACTTATATGAAGTACATGCCAGTACACATGTGTTTAAGGTTAAAAGGACGTAAAGTTAGTTAAAGTGTATTTTACGATTTCAACAAGTGAAAGAGAAAGTACAGTTTAAAACTTGTTCGTTGCTATATTCTGACTCCAAAACTGTCCATTCATGGTGGTACTATTGACCGTGCAGAGAGGCTAAGTGGTTGTTTTTCGTCAGTATAAGAATGACGTTAGCCGAATGAAAGACGTTAGGTTATGAAATAATAATTGTGTAAATATTTACTTTATATTAGCATTAGAAAGTAGAGGATACAGTCAAACAAGCCTTACTACCAAATGACAAATCTATTTTCATTCAAAGTTTACCTACTTAAAAAAAGGACGAGTCTACAGAGAGCCTCCACAGCTCTTCACGTAGAGCTACCTGTTTCAAGGTTAAGAAGTTAATTAATGAAGGACGAAGCTGCTGCGCAAAGGTAACCCAGTAAGTCTTTTGGAACATTTATGTTCCATTGTGAGACTAACTATTTAGGGGGGCGGGTAACTAATATTTCCTCTATTTAAGGTGACATCAGCATTGCTGGATAAGTAGCATACAAAGAAAATTTTAGCCAATTGCCTTGTTCTGGCCCGTAAGGAATGGCACTTCCTTTGCCAGTGAGTGAAATCATGTTTTACAAATTTCCTCGGCCCAAGAAGACCGAGTTCGGAACTTTTACTACATAAAAATCATTCACTGTGTTATCAAAATGCAACAACAGAAGTCATGGAAATCACCAACCATTCGCAATACTTCAAGGTCCAAAAGCGGTAAAAGACGATAATTACTCACATCGAAAGTTTTCTTTTTTATTTTAGTACAAAGTATCAATTTCTGAAACACAAGATCTCAAAATCAGCAATGCATGGATGCAAAATACAAGGCTCAGGCACATAGCCAGGATTTGGACTTGGCGGGATTTCAGGAGTAATGAGGAATCATTTGCCATAGGAATTAACGCTCTGAAACATTTACATTTTAAAAGACACTTTGGTAAT
Source organism: Holothuria leucospilota (assembly GCA_029531755.1). NCBI lineage: Eukaryota > Metazoa > Echinodermata > Holothuroidea > Aspidochirotida > Holothuriidae > Holothuria > Holothuria leucospilota. The sequence goes on along the minus strand of CM055962.1, from coordinate 75,259,262 downwards.
CCTTTACGGCTTCATTTTCCAATTCAAGGTTATCCATACATTAAAAGGGAGTTACATTAAAACTTGTGTGAAAACAAACAATGATGTCACTCTTTGGTCATGAAGGAGGGAGGGTGGTAAATCTTCAACCCCCTCCTGTCAGGCGAGTAGCTTCTGGGGGAGAGGGGTTGGAGATAAATCAGTTGCTACTCACCTGACAAGACCTAGGGGATATTTCTCAATCTCAGACTTGGAGAACATGTAAGCAAAATCGTTGTAGGTTATCTGCACACCAAACGACGCTCCGCTCGGATGTGTTGGCGAAATCAGCCCATCCCAACTTGTATACTTTTCAAGGTGGATGAATCTGCCAAGGGCCTAGTATCAGCTTTGGAACGGCACTAAGTTTAGAGTGTTATAGAAATATAGTCAAATGGCGGGTGGTCATCTGTTTTATGTGCATCCAGTGTTATTTGAAAATAAATAAACAAGAGGGCAATCCACGGATGTTGCTTATCTCATCGCCAGCACAGGCACTGGGCAGCTGAGCAGTATAACTAGAGGACGCACATCAATGAGGAATCACAGAGCAATATATATCCTGCTCTATGTGTGGAGTATAGATAGTTCTCAGTGACGTCACAGCTAGGGGTTAGCAACCGCCATGTCTGAGGGCAAGCCTGTGCACACATGCCGGGGTTGCCCTCAGACATGGCTGAAATAATACACGTGAAAAGCTCCTATGACGTCACGTGAGAACTATCTATACCGTGCGAAACTGAACCCGAATTGGAGGTCAAGTTATGTAGGTTGTTATGATATGTCATATCGAAAGTGGAAACAGTAGTTGTAAGGAACTCCGCCATATTTGATACACGTCCGATTAAGTAGTTACCGAATAAACAAGTGTCTTATAGCCGACGGTGTCTTTCATTTATTTCGAATCAAGGTGAAACACAAGATGGTGACCCAGGACGTGATAAACTATCATTCTTTGTAAACAAGAACCGTCTGAAACGCAAAATTAGCTGACATTTTGTAATAGCTAGTCTGCAGCATGCTGCAACCTGCAACGTAAGCCTGTGGCAACGCAAACAAGTTCTACAGCATACAGGTAGTGTACAACGCAGATAGCAACGAAGACAACGGTAACGTACAGAACATATTAAATGTTTTAGCCTGATCAGTATGCGAGTATCATACTTACCTTCATAATAACGGCGTATGCAATTCCAGCGCCGTCACCGATGGTGTGCACGGGTAACATTGAAACAAACTGGCAAATATTTAAGGAAGCTTGGCTAGACTATCGTATCGCGGTAGGCCTAGACAAGAAAGACCAAGCTATTCAGGTGGCTACCCTGAAAACAATCATGGGTATTGACTGTACAAAAAAGGCCCAAGTCTACACCGTTGACAGAAGCCGAGAGCAAAGATCACGACTCCATCATAACAAAGCTTGATGAACACTTTAAGCCGCCCAGGAATGTGTTGTATGAGAGGCACAATTTCTTTAGGTCAGAACAAAAGCAAGGTGAATCAGTTGATCAGTATTTTGTGCGCCTAAAGAATTTAGACGGGCAGTGTAAATTTGGGAACATGGAAGATGAAATGTTAAGAGATAAGTTAGCCATTGAGTGTTCTGATTCCGCTGCTAAAGCTCGTATTTTTCGACTCAAAGAAACGGATGCGACATTACGTAAAACATTAGAAAACCTTCGGATTTGCGAAACAACGACTCAGCAGCTAAAATCAATGAGCTCCCCACAAGGTAGCCCAGCCTTCCACACAGATACTGTTAGCACTAAATCATACAAAACGAAAAAAGCGCAGGAAAAACCGCGTAGTAAGCAAAAGCACAATTATCAGAGTAGGCCCAAACAAAATCATGAATGCCGTAACTGTGGGCTATTACATAAACCCAAAGAATGCCCGGCATTCGGAGACATATGTCGGAATTGTGGAAAGAGTAACCATTGGGCAAAAGTGTGCAGGTCGAAGCCCAGGGACAAACATGTTTCAAAACAAGCACATGAGATTCTGGCAGATGCCCAAGAAATTTCAGATGATCCTGAATATTACGGTTTTGACCTAGACGTAGTTGAAACTCCACACCGGCACAAAAATGGTGTCAAGTTTGCGGTTGCCAGGGTATGCACACATCAACACAAAGGACTCAGACTCAAGGCAAAAGTTGATACCGGGGCACGAGCAAACATATTAAACTTTAATACGTACAGAACACTATTTGGGCCAAACCACAACCCCAAACCATCGACAGTACGCCTAACAGGGTATGGTAACCGAGGGATTAGAAACATGGGCAGTGTTACAGCGCCCAGCATTGAGCACGGAAACGTTAAAGTGCGAGATGTTAAATTCTTTGTTACAGAGTCGGGTAACAATCTCTTTGGACTTGATTTATGTACCAAGCTTGGGATTGTTCATTTTTCATGCGACGAGGATCACGAATGTTGCGCCACGTATGATATTGAGGAAACAAACCTATCCAGCCCTAACACTAAAGCTCAAATTATCCAGAACAATGAGGATATTTTCACAGGGATCGGCAAAATCGCTCATGAATACCGCATAGAGCTTACAAGCGACGCAGAGCCAATAATCAAGCCAGTACGACGAATCGCAGATTCTCTCAAACACCCGCTGCGTCAAGAGCTAAACCGCTTACTTAAGTTAGATATAATTCGCAAAGTGCGCGAGCCAACTGAGTGGGTTAATGACTTTGTCACAATAACCAAGACAGATGGGACACTAAGATTGTGTCTTGACCCTCGCGAATTGAACAAGTACATCAAACGCCCTCATTGTTACGCTAAAACACTTAAGGATATCTTACCAGAGATAAGAAATGCTAAATTTTTCTCAACGTTCGATTTGCGTAGTGGATATTGGAACATTCCGTTGGACAAAGACTCCCAACCACTCACCACGTTTAATACAATCTATGGTCGTTTTTGTTTTACAAGACTACCGTTTGGTCTCATTTCATCTCAGGATATTTTCCAGTTACACTTAGATGGAATCTTTGGCAACATAAACAATGTTTTTATCATTAAGGATGATATTCTTATTGCTGCAGAAACTCAAGAACAGCATGACAAAGTATCCGAGATATGTTTCAAGCATGTAGACAGCACAATGTTAAGCTAAATCCTAACAAATGCCACTTCAATCAGGCGAAAGTCAAAATGTTTGGACATATTCTTAGCGCAGAGGGAGTAGCACCAAACCCGGCAAAAAAGTTTCAGCAGTCAAAAACCTAGTAGCGCCAACGAACAAGCAAGAGCTACAATCTCTCCTCGGACTAGTTCAGTACCTGTCAAAATTTGTAAAGCTAAGCCCGCTTACTGAGCCACTCAGAAAGCTTCTACAAAAAGACGCTGTTTTTGAATGGACGCCAAGCCACGAAGAAGCGTTAAACAAAATCAAAAGCGTTGTCACAAAAGCGCCAACACTAGCATACAGTATTTCGGCAGTAGCAAAGACATCGAAATACAGTATGATGCTTCAATGAAAGGGTAAGCAGCAGTTTTGTTACAGGATGGGAAACCTGTACATTTCGCGTCAAAAGCCCTCACAAAAGCTGAAGCAAACTACAGTAATATTGAAAGAGAAACGCTAGCTGCTGTATGGGCTGCAAAGCATTTTGATTACTATGTTTTTGGTCGTAACTTTACAATATGCTCTGACCACAAACCCCTTGAGGAAATTGCTAAGAAAGACATTAGCAAAATGCCAGCCGTCTTCAAAGACTTATGCTCCAATTGCAAGGGTACAAGTACACCATTAAATACGTACCAGGTCAGAATGTGCCAATCGCAGACTGTTTATCACGTTGCATAGCTACAGACTGCAAAACAACCCAAATCCCAAACATTGATGTCCACGTTCATGAAATCACTAATATGAAACCATTTGTCATAGATAGAATCCGAGCAGCCACTGCAAGCGATACCATACTGCAAACTCTCAAAACATACATTATTGAATTTTGGCCTTCAGAAAAGAATCAGTGTAACGAAATATCTCATGCCTATTGGCAACACAGACACGAACTAGCAATATACAATGGTCTGATTTTAAAGGGATCTAGAATAATAATTCCCACATCAATGAGACCTAAAATTCTAAGTATCCTACACCAGCAGCACCAAGGAATTGAGAAAACTAGATTAAGAGCTAGACAATCGGTGTTCTGGCCAGGTCTCAATGCGGAAATTGAACGTATGATCCAAGAGTGTGTTGCATGCCAAACACACCAGAAAAACCAATCTAAGCTTCCAGTGAAACCTATACATTCAACAAGAGCCATGGAAACCATTGGAGTTGATCTGTTCGAGTACAAAAACAAGCAGTATCTTTTAGCAGTTGATTACTTCACAGGATTTGTTTGGGCAGATTACCTACCAAACACACGAAGTGATACGGTTGTGGTCAAGCTGGATTCCATTTTCACTGATTTTGTACGCCCTACCAAATTAATCTCAGACAACGGTCCTCAGCTTACCAGTCAGGTCATGCAAGAGTTTTGTGAGAAACATGAGGTAATCCATGAAACCAGCGCTCCACATCACCAACAAGCCAATGGACGTGCAGAGAGGAACATTCAAACTATTAAGAACATGTTAAAAAAGACTGATAGTGAAGACACAAAAAGCTTCACTCAGAGAAATTTTATCATTGTTAAGGGACACACCCATCTCTACAGATATTCCATCCCCATATACTCTTATGTTCAAAAGGAAAATCAAAACTCATTTACCTGTTGTTCATTTTTCCACAGAAGGGGAAGAAAGTATTGTGAAAACCAAGGAACGCCATACTGCTTCCTATGCCACTCATCAGCAGGAACCACCCCCCATTCACCCTGAAACAAATGTTTGGTTTCAAAAAACCCCCAACTCCAGCTAGCAAAAAGCTAAAGTTGTAGACACTGAATCAGAGAGGAAGTATACCCTACAAACTTCCGATGGTGCACAATATCAGTGTGATCGTATTCATGTTAGACCCTCCCCAGAACCTCCTTCCAAAGATCCTGCCCCAAGGGAACTCCCCACACCCCAGCCAAACTCCTCATTCCCAACTGAAAGTACGGAAGGGAAAACCTCACTGCAGACCATGGGTAACCCATACATCCGCCCAGTTAGAGATCGTAAACCTCCTGAAAGGTACAAAGACTATATCTTGACTTGATGTTTTATCGTATTATCTTGTTTTACTTTATCTTTCAGAGAAGAGAATTCATGTTGTTTTCATCTTACTGTTTGAAAATCATTTTAGTCATACAAGAAAAAGACGAGAGACAGAGTGTATATAGTCTTCAAGTTTTTATTCGTCAAGAGAAGAGAACAAATGCAATACATGTAAAAAAATTGTTTATTGCTTTCGAAAACCTACAATCAATCAGAAGTACATTTTCCATGAAATTTTGTTTAGATCATTCTTAAGGAGAGGGATGTTATGATATGTCATATCGAAAGTGGAAACAGTAGTTGTAAGGAACTCCGCCATATTTGATACATGTCCGATTAAGTAGTTACCGAATAAACAAGTGTCTAATAGCCGACGGTGTCTTTCACTTATTCCGAATCAAGGCGAAACACAACATAGGTCACCTTCGGAAATAATATAACACTGAGCAATGTGGGCATGGTAACGCGCCCTAAACCTGTAGAGTGTCTTTTCTTTAACACCTCTTCGGCCTCTAATGCTTTAATTCGCACAATCACGCATTAGCTAGCTCGCATCCACATCATTGCACTGCGTCTAGTACATGGACTGCCTTAGCAACTTAATGAAAAGGCTACACATCACAGTATCTGACGCAAATGTACTAATGTGTGACAAAAACGATAAGTGCCCTTACTTATTATTACCTTTGGGTTTACAAGTAAATCCAACCCCACGAATACGAATCTAAAACTCCATTGGCCTACAGACTTCATGATAGCGCCAATTGTAAATAGGGTGTGTGCTAAATGGAAAGATACAAAGATGTTATAAACATAGATACCAAACTTAAAATGGCGCGTTGACTCCCCATGGAGTCACAATATCGGGCCGGAAGTGCTGATCATGCTCTGTTCAGTCGTTTTGAAAGCAAACAGACAGATGTCTTACAGAAGTATGAACACTTGTTATTTTGAAACATTGTAAATTTAAGGAGTATCACTCCTCAATAGATTTCACTTAAAAGAAGAACTTTATTTCTTCCTTGCGGCATTTTGCATTGCATTAAGTGCACTTGAGAATGTACGTACAATGGCACGTTTGAAGCTCAGTTCATGGGCTTATTTATTGGTCAGTTTTTATTGAATCTTCAGGTAACGCACTTTTAAATGAGCCTTTAATATCTTAAGCACTCACAACGGGAAATCAACTAGCGCGTTTGTTTCCGGAGCGCGCAAAGTGTCAAGTCAAGCATTCCGGATAAAACACAGAGAACGTTATCCTGTGCGTACACAACGCTCACACAAGTCACGCTATTTTAGGAATGAAATTTCCTGTGCGTACCTATTCTTATACGCACATCACCGAATAAAAAGGCGGGTATGTCAAATCCACACTTCCACTCCCATATTTGCGTCTCCATGAGGATTCAATCTCCGTAAAAGTGTAGGTATAGGACTTTGGCATCTATACTTATAATAGACCTTATGCATTGACATCACACTGACGTCATTTTGGATGAAAACAATGAAGCACACGTCTGAAACGTTCACTCACGGCGTAGATTTCGCTGCACGTGTAGTAGACTTACGCCCGTGTACGATTGGTTACAAATCCGCTGTCTGCATTTATTGGTGTAACTTGCAATGATACACGCTTTTCCTCCATTTTCCTCCAAATGAGGGAGCACTTTCTCCTTTGTGACATCATATGTATAAGGTCTATATCCTTGAAAAGATAACACACAAATGCGCCGATCGCGGATGGTGCACTGCAGTGGCGTAGCTAGATATTTTTTGTGGGGGAGGGGGGGGGGCGGCAAAAGCAAAAAATTTCCGACAGATTATTATTTTGAAGTAATGATTTGCTAACCAAAGATATTATAAGCATAGATTCCAAACTTAAAATGGCGCGCTGACTCTTCATGGAGGCCAAAATATCAGGGCGGAAGTGCTGATCACTGTTCAGTCGTTTTGAAAACAGTTAGACAGATTAAACCTTGCGCAAGTGTAACTACATGTTAATTCGAAACATTCTTAAATCTGAGAAATAATCACTCCTCAATATATTCCATTCACAGACAAGTTATGCTTCTGCCCCGTGCCATGTCAAGCAAATGCTCTGTCATGGACGCAAAATGGCTGTTTTGAAGTCCGCAATCTATAAATAGGTCAGTTACCATGGTCTCGTCAAAAACGCTGTTAAAAATGTGCGTCGACTTCTTACAAGCATTTGACGGGATCGCAGTTAGCGCGTTCTTTTTTAAGTGCGCGGTAGTGAGTTTCACGTAATTTAGATAAATGCACAGAGAAAGGTATACGTATGAAACGCGCTGTCAAAGCGTACATGGGTCAACCTTTTTATAACAATGGCGTTGTCCGTTACGCGTTCTTTTTTTCGTACGCAGATCGTCGAATAGAACGGCGCACTTGTCAATTCTACACTTCCGCCCCGATATTTGCCTCTCCATGAGGAGTCAATTTCCGTAAAAGTGTAGGTATAGAAGTGTGGAATCTATGCTTATAGTGTCTTTGGTACTATCTAAATGTAGCGCCACCATCATCTGCCGTGTAGCGCGCGGAAAAAATAGTTTAAAATATCTCCGAGATTGCCTTAAATGACACTCCCAGGACTTGTTAGTATCCATTTCGATGTGTAATTCTGCTTAAAAACATAAGAAACGTTGTAAGTAAACCCCTAAGAATATAATTTTAGCTACTATTCTCCGTTGTAAGAATTTTTAATTAAGGTGGTAAAAATTTCCGACAGAGACTAGAAATTTCCTACAGAGGCCTTCGGAGGCTTTGTGGGAGGGGCGACTGCCCCCTGGCGCACTGATCTATGTGTTGGATCAACATACATAAACAGATCAATGTGACCGTGTTTGAGGCGTCTGCACGGGTACTAGTTTCCCTTCATGCGCCCTTTTGTTGTTGTGCAAAAAGAACGCCTTCAGTGCGCTATACAGAAAATATGTGCACATAATACGATGTGCGTGCTTGCTCGTGTTAGCATGCACATCATTGGAATGAATAGTCAGTACCAAAAATATTACAGGCATAGATTCCAAATTTAGGATGGCGTGTTGACTCCCCATGGAGCCCAAAATATGGGGCGGAAGTGCTGATCCTTGTTCAGCAGTTTTAAAAAGCCCAGGCTACAGGGAAATGAATAACTTACAAAAGTATTAATACTATTTGGGAACATTGTAATGTATGGAGTATCATTCCTCAACACTAAATTCTACTTACAAGAAGTTTCATTCTTCCTGACAGCATTACAAATAAGTACACTTGAACATGAACGCACAATGACTGGTTTAAAGTTCATACACTTATTCGCCTCCATTCATTAGTCAGTTCCTATATCTTTAAGTAACGCACTTTTATATGCGCGTTTAATTTCTTAAGCCCTCACAACGGGAAATCAACTAGTGCGTTTGCTTCCCAAGAGCGCAGAAGTGTGTGTCAAGTATTTCGGATAATACACAGAGAAAAAATGTATTCCGCGCGTATAGAACGCGTTGTAAAAAGACAAGCACGCTAACCTCAATGAAATTTCTGTAACGTACGCGTTCTTATTTCCCTACGCAGATCGCCGAAAAGAACGGCGCGCATGTCAAATTCACACTTCGATATTTGCGTCTCCACGAGGAGTCACTGAGCGTAACAGTGTAGATATAGTAGTTTGGAATCTATGCTTATAATATCTTTGGTCAGTACTAGTAACAAGCACGTCTACACTGTGTACTCTTGATTTACGTTGCTACCATCAATGTTAAGTCTTTGTGTACCGAGACGCTAACAAAATGTGATTTATCATAAAATTGATCTTTGAACTTGGTTGCCATGGCAACCATATATTTTGGTAGCATTTGACACGTTCATCATGTGTGCAAAGTTTCATGTATGTGGAATGTTTCCTACTGGAATTAAAAATACTAAAAAATGTGATTTTTTACCAAAATTGGCCTTTGACTTCGTGTCACATGATCTTTGACCTTAATTGCCATGATAACCATATATTTTGGTTGTATTAGGCACTTCATCATGTGTGCAAAGTTTCATGTATGTGGAATGTTTCCTACTGGAATTAAAAATAATAAAAAATGTGATTTTTTACCAAAATTGGCCTTTGACTTCGTGTCACATGATCTTTGACCTTAATTGCCATGATAACCATATATTTTGGTTGTATTAGGCACTTCATCATATGTGCAAAGTTTCATGTATGTGGAATGTTTCCTTCTGGAGTTATAGTTAAAATACTAAAAAAAAATGTGATTTTTCACAAAAAAATGATCTTTGACCTTCTTTCACGTGACCTTTGACCTTCTTTCACGTGACCTTTGACCTTGGTAGCCATGGCAACCATATATTATGGTCGTATTAGGCAGGTTTATCATATGTGTGAAGTTTCATGTATGTGGAATGTTTCCTTGTGGAATTATATTAAATATACTAAAAAATGTGATTTTTTCCAAAAATTGACCATTAAATTCCTGTCACGTGACCTTTGACCTTGGTTGCCATGGTAATCATATATTTTGGTACTATTTGGCACATTTATCAAATGAACGAAATTTCATGTATGTGGAATGTTTCCTTCTGGAGTTATACTTAAAATACTAAAAAATTGTGATTTTTCACAAAAATTGACCTTTGACCTTATTTCACATGACCTTTGATCCCGGTCGCCATAGCAACCATATATTATGGTAGTATTAGGCAGGTTCATCATATGTGTGAAGATTCATGTATTTGGAATGTTTCCTTCTGGAATTATACTAAAAAAACTAAAAAGTGATTTCTCACAAAAATTGATCTTTGACCTTGGTTGCCATGGCAACCATATATTTTGGTAGCATTGGACACGTTCATCATATGTGTGAAGTTTTGTGTATGTGGAATGTTTCCTTCTGGAACTGTACTAAAAATACTAAAAAAGTGATTTTTCACAAAAATTTTTCTTTGACCTCCTGTCACATGACCTTTGACCATGGTTGCCATGGTAACCATATATTCTGGTAGTATTAGGCAGGTTCATCATATGTGCAAAGTTTCATGTATGTGGAATGTTTCCTTCTGGAATTATACTAAAAATACTAAAAAACCGTGAATTTTCCCAAAAATTGAATTTGACCTCTGACCTTTGACCTTAGACACAAATTTATACTCTAGGGTACCTACCCACCAAATTTCGAAAGAATCGGTCTGGCCCACAAGGAGGAGTTCGTGCAACACTTTTTCTCTTAAAATGTTAATATCACGTGACTTTTGACCTTGGTTGCCATGGCAACCATATATTGAAATAGTGCCAGACACTTTTATTATATGTGTGAAGTTTCATGTTAATGGGATGTTTTTTCTTGGAGTTATTATAAAAAGAGTGATTTTCACTTAATTTGACCTTTGACCTCTGACCTTTGACCTTTACTCCCAGGAGGCAATATAGAACCGGGGTTCTACCTAGGGCACCTTCCCACCAAATTTGAAGAAAATCGGCTTTACCGTTTTGGAGATATTAAGAAAACAAAATTGGAGACACACACACACACTCACCCACACACACACACACACGGACACGTTTTGACCCCTCCCTCCGTTATGGACTTTTGGTCACCTTGGGGTACCCCACCATGGGTTAGGACTTTAGACTAGTAACTTGTGAAAATTAACTGTTACCATGGCAACGGTTGTTATTTCCGCTGGCATTGCCGAATATAGCCCAACAGGTCAAGTGACTACAATATCTCATCCTCCTCACTAAGCGATGAGATAATGATTCAGCTTGATGACACCTACTTTTAAAATATCCAGACCTTCCAGGGGCTGCATCCCACGGTACCGGAACTGGGAACCTAGGACAGGCCCCTAAACCTCCGCCCATTGGTTGCAGTTACCCTCCCCGGGTTTTTAAGTCTTTCAAAATGAGACCTAAAGATAAAACTTATCAGAGACATGTACCCTTTTTCTTGTTTTTTTTTTTTTTTTTCCATTCTAGTATTTTTCTGCCAGTGGCCGTACTTGTTGCTGATGACAAATATGGCCGGCCGACCAATATAATTAAGACTTCTATATATCACATGAATAGAATAATTTCGACTTTTCAAGGTTTAAAGAAAGCCGCAGTGGACATTATTTATTTCATCTCCTATTACTATCATCATACTATACTGTACGAATTTGAAGCAGACTATGGATATTTGCGACTCGGTTCGTTCTAAGCCCCGAACACCCCCTACATACGGGCCTGAGTTCAACATAATCTTTATATGTGTTAAGACAAATTTCTCAAATCAGGTGCTTATACCGAATGCCAATTCGTGTGGAATTAACTGAAAAGATAATGTGACAAAAGAATTATAGGCATTGCATGAAGTCGCTATAAAACGGACCCAGTCTATTTCGAATTAGTTTAACATTACAAAGTATGCAACTGTCTGTATGGGTCCTTCGACTTGCAAGATACCATGGTTTTCATCCCTTCTTATCTTTTGTGCCCTCTGAAGTGTGTTACACATCATTAAACCAATTTGTATGTTAGCGAAGATCCTTAATCAGTTATAGGGCATGATGGTGGTAGAAAATGCAAATGATCTTTTGAATTAGTGGCTCACAATTGCTTATTGAAATGAAAGCTTTTCCTATCAAAAGGCATGCGAGTATCGAGGACTAGTATGAAATAAACAATCTGCCTTGTTTCTAAACTGCTGAAAAATTAGACAAGACTTTACATGCTTGCTAAGTGTGTCCAACATCGTATTCGGAATATAAAAGTTGCGTCTGATAGTAGCATTGGTATGATGGTAAATACTTTTTGATAGACTCTCTGGAACAGATAGTTGCAATTTAAAATGCTCGTCTTTGTTATGGCAAAATAATTTGAACAAAGTGCCATTGCATAAAATTTACAGCTACGTTTTCATTTGAACATTTTTACTGCTTTCTTGTCCTAAGCCAAAATGCCGGAAGATAGATAACGGTAAACTGGCTTAAAGTATGTTGATGCCTCCTGTTCACTTCCCCACTGTTTCATTATATATATATATATATATATATGTATATAGGTATATATAAGTTTACAATTGAATCTTCTACTAAGGAAATCCCATTCCTCGACGTACTTTTTATGATTAAGAATGGTAAGTTAGAAACATCTGTCTATTCGAAAACTACAGATCGTCATGCATACCTTCACTCAATAGTTTTCATCCTCGTCACACCAAGGAGTCAATTTTATATAGTCAATTGCTTAACCATCGCCGTATCTGCTCACGTGATCACCTTTTCATTCGTAAGGCCACCGAACTCCTTAGTTTTTTCCTTGACAGAGGTTACCCCTGCCCTTTATTGAATTATCACCTTAAAACGGGTTTTCTCCTTGAAAAGATATAGCCTTCTGGCGTATCGCGAGAAAGTAGGCCCCAACCGTCTGTCCCTTGTGGTCACTTACCACCCGTCTTTAGCGTCGCTCGTACGTGAGGTCAAAAGGTCATGGGCCATTGCATCTTCTGACCCGTCACTATCAAACATTTTCAATGAACCACCGGTAGTTGCTTACCGTCAACCAGGTAACCCCAGGTCCTTCTTGGTTTGTACTTCCCTCCCCCTATTTACATTCAAGTAGTGGGAATACTCCATGCAAACAACCAAGATGTCTTGTTCGTGGACACCTTGACCCTTCACTTACTTACCTCCACCAGGCCTCCAACATCACTCTGAGGCCTGGATGTGTTAATTGCGACTCTGACAATGTGGTCTATCTCTTGTATTGTGCTAAATGCCCCTCGGTTACGGGTGAAACGGGTACCAGATTTAGACTACGGTTTAATAACCACAAACAGAGCGTACGTACTAATAGTCCAGGCTTTTCTTCGCTTGACAGGACTGGTCTTCACACAAAACTGCTTTCGTTCAATGGCCGGTTTTCCGCCAAATTAAAGGAGTGGCTATGGGTACAAAACTAGGACCTTCTGTGGCCTGCCTCACCATGGGCTACTTTGAGGAATAGATGTGCTCTCGTTTCACGGGGATCAAACCCATACTTTTTAAAACGTAAATTGACGACATTGTTGGGGTTGCATTGGGACCTTGAAACGATCTGGAAATATTCATTAGCTTTGCTGAAAGCTTTTGTCCGTTTGTAAAATTCACTTACTGAAATTCCAATACCTCACTAGTGTTTTTAGACACGGAATAATCAATCTCCGACCGTAAAATCAAGTCTAACCTCCACTTCAAACCCACTGTCTCCATCAACTACCTCATGTACCCTTCCAACCATCCCAGGGCTTGTACCAATTTGATTCCTTTCTAACAACTTTTACAGGCCAGACGAATTTGTTCCGACGACCAGGATTTTGCTAGATAATTTCATTCTTTGAACAACGCCAGTATCCGCAAAGAGTGCCCTCTAATGCCCTGAGCCGCATACAAGGAATCGATAGATCCTCTGTCCTTGCCCCCAAAGCTGACCAAACGCCCACCAGACGCATTCCGTTGGTCCTATCCTTTTACCAGTCTGTGATTCCCATTGTACGTGCGATTTACGAAGAATTTAGAGACCCTCAGCCATGACCCATCCACACGTGACCATTTCCCGGAATACCCCCCCCCCCCATCACAGCATTCAGAATTGAAAAAAAAACATATCTAAGCACTTGTTCCGTGCCTCCCAACCTCAAGCCGTAGTGCCTAACCCCCAGGAAGTTTTCCTTGCAACCGTGGGAGATGCAATACTCGGCCGGTGGTTAGTCAAAACAAAATCATCTCAATTGTAGGTCCCAGCAACAACCGGTTTAACATTCACCAGCACGCTACCTGTACTTCTGCCAACGTTGTTTACGTTCTCATATGTAAACGCTGTAGTATTCTGTATGTGGGAAAACAAAACGTCGTCTTGCTGATCGAGTCACTGAGAACCTGAGCTCAATTAAACACAACCTCCCAGGGTTTCCTGTAGCAACACACTTCAATCCCCTGTCAGCATGCTCGATCCGTGACTTACTGGTTTCGGCGGCCATCTCGTGTCGAGGTTCCGATCATGATCGCCTGGCTGCCGCAGTCTGAACGCAGGCTCGTAGCTACGGGGGCACCCAGATGTTCGCTAGCCCCCCCCCCCCCCCAAATTGCTTGTGTCCTAATAAAATGTGTAAGAATTAAAGACGGCGATCAATGCCGTGACCCCCATTTCATACCTAGGCCCCCATAAAAATTTCATCCCAGTTACACCCCTGTTTGAACGTTGGACTTGAACTTCTATAAATCAGCCGTTCCTGCATTTTTGTTACCTGTGTTAACCACTTTACACCGTCTGTCTACCAAGCCGGTTTGGACGTGCCCAATTTTCTTGCGTGTTTTCTAATTTGTACGTTTGGCCTTGTCAACAATCAGTTGCATTTTTGCCACCTGATGAAGTTTACACTCGAAACGTCGTGGACTTTTTCACGGACCTTTAGCATTACCCACTACTATTTTGACCTATATATATATATATATATATATATATATATATATATATATATATATATATATATATAATATATATATATATATATATATATATATATATATATATATATATATACACTTCCGTATATATATATAAATATATATATATATATATATATATATATATATATACATATATATATATATATATATATATATATATATATATATATATATATATATGGCGCAAACCCAATGCCCACTGGAGGGTAATTGCCTCCCCGAGAACATAGTGTACCAGGCAACCGTAACACGTCACGACAACAACATTAAAGAATCATACATTGGTTTAACAGAAAACACCTTCAAAACCAGGTACACTGCACACAAGTCCAGCTTCAATCACAAAGACAAAAGAAATGCAACTACACTCAGCGAATACGTTTGGAAGCTAAAGAATACTAATGTCGAGCACACTGTGAAGTGGAAACTTATAAGCAAAGCCCGTGCCTACACTACATCATCTAAAACTTGCAACCTCTCCCTCGAAGAAAAGTTCTTCATCACACACAAACCTTCCTTAGCCACTCTTAATAAACGAAATGATCTCATAAGCTCCTTCAGACACAGAAATAAACATCTGCTGTTCAATTATTCAAATAGGTAGCGTATCTTTGTTCACTCGGATTGGTCGTGTCCGTGCTTCAAAAGACGAGCACGACACCCAATGTATGGTTAAAAACGGGCAAGTACAAACCAATGCCAAACCTTTGTTGACACCATTCTACATCAGGCTTCTGAAGAGTGAGGACCTACCACACTGGGCCCTTACGAAACAGTGCTGTGAAGCTGCCTTGTAGTACCCCATAGTCCCAACCTTTCAATATTTAAGCTCCTTTCATAGGTTGAGCACTCTACCATTGACTGGTCTACTTTATTAAGAATATATATATATATATATATATATATATTCTTATCTTATCTTATCTTATCTTATCTTATCTTATCTTATCTTATCTTATCTTATCTTATCTTATCTTATCTTTATCTTATCACGGATTAAGATGACATCCTTATACTAGATGTGTATGTGAAGGCGTGCGCGGCCCCTTGGTTTCTCTTTGGCTATGCTTTGGACAATGGAGTTCGTTTGTACTTCATATGTACGTCTTATAACTATCGCAAGTCATTAAGTAAACAAAGCCACGTCTATTTTCTATGTGTATAGCCTACGTGGTATTTACTTACTTTTGCTGTTCGTTGTAAGATACTAAACGATCATCCACGATCATTTTCGTTGAGCATGTGAGTTTACTGAATTTACTTCACTAAACCTGGTTTCGTGGCCGTTAGATGACAGTGGAAACAGTGATGGTAAAAAACGGTCTCACTTACAGAAAAGAAAAACCACAGACTAACGTTTCATGTTTTAATTATCGCCGTTTGAGACATCAGGGCTGTTTCCGAGTCCACCTTATCCGAGTCTAACCCAATTCTGCTTCCAGTTGCGGGCCGATCACATGCCAATTCCGAGTCAGGCACCTGTGTCCAGTGGCCTCAATTCTGAGATTTTACTGTTTGACAGTTTTTAAAATTTCACAGGTCTGTACATGTTCCTTTTTTCTAAATTTACTTGTTCAAGGTCGGTATTAGTCGATTTTGCAGTTAATAAATTGACTTACCTTGCCCATTTATGCTTTACATCCGGCAACAATGAGAAGTAATCTTAATCAGAACGGGAGATTCTGAGGAGAAACTGTTCTTTCGAAAGAGAAAACTTATGATACACAGTATATAAGCTTTTTAGCCTAACGTAGACAAGCTTCGGCAAGAATGAACACCGCTCAAGAACTTGCGTTTTTCACAAAAACCGGGGGATGAACCACCGATTAGGATGGCTTTTCGGTAGCTATGACAGTACACCTACCAAATATACAGTTAATACCATTACATGAGACCGATAAACTTTGCAAAGGTTTTCTAAAAACCATTCACCATCGATAATGTACACAGCGATCGCAAGGACTTGTAGGTAAACTAGGCAATGTGATGGCACTCATGACCAAATTTTCTCCCTGTTCGGAAAAAACAAGATTCTACCAAAGGGAGAGTCTCCCTAACTGTTAACGCAGTTTTAACTTTAATGGACCCGGCTGGAATTGAATCTAATTCAAGTTGCAGACAATTCAATTCTGGGCTAATTCATAATTCGGAAACCCCAGACCGGGCCAATTTAGAATCTAAATAAACGAAAAAGGGTCCGAAATGGAGTCCTAGTTGGACTGGGGAATTGCAGCTTGGGTAAATATACGCTACCAAACTCCAGTTACCTTTTGTTATCTCATGTATCCATTTTTAGTCGGATCCGAGGTATGAAATATAGGTTACATCAAAACTTTAGCAATATTAGTAACTTCTTACTGTGAAATAATGGTGAGTTTACTGGGTGTGGGTAAAACAATGGAATATTGAGATTGCCGAACTGACATTAAGTGGATCCTATACTGGAAGACCCTTTATGGCAAGACAAGGGGAGAGTCCGTCTGGAAGTGCACGGGTCCGTATCGTGAAAAGAGAGTGGGGCGGGGGGCATGGTCTCTATGTGTGACTTACCCAATTTTCTATTGAGATAATGCGTAGGAAATGTCAGGTAGTCCCACTTAAAGTCCCAGTACGACTTTGTATACGAATTTGGATAAGAGAAATGAGTGGTGCTAAAGGTTACTTAAACCCAAACATAACCAGAGAAATGGTTTGTTGGAGAAAAAAGACATTTACGAAAGTGAAAGGTTGTTTTAAACAAATCGTGGTTGTAAATGTAACGTTTCAATGTTTCAATATGCACAAGGTTCATCACGGTGGGAAGTTCTAGATCATTATGAATATTCATTTCTCAGCTGCTTCGAGATCACATCACATGAGGTGTTTCTGCCGAAGGGGACTGAGTTTGCACCTTTCTTTTGTCTCCACACTTCTGCTTAATCAAGTATAAACTAACTGTCAGTTAATTCTGTCTGGTCAGCAAACTGTTCACTCAGCCATGAAATGGTCTTGCAGCAGATGATTGCCAAGCCATTGTATTTCCACAGAGAAGTCTATTTACGCTTGAGTGTGTTTGTTTACTTAAGAGCAGAATTAAGGAATCTTATCTAGTATAGTGGTTTTCATACACCGCCGATCGGCGGTAATTTCAGTGGATTTGAGCTTCGAGAGAAACACGGCATGATGTCGACGACTGTGCAGCACGATGCAGCCAACGGCGAATGCTAGGCTACGATGTGCTTGATGCCCGAAGAATGTAGCTATAGGACCGTAACACACAACTGAGCATTCAACTTGCGTGACATTAACGGCCGGACTGCGGCTGCGCATGTTCGTACAGCCTGCCAGTATTTTGCCTCTCTGTGCCCACAGGCGTTCGAAACATAACGTACATATACTACACACACTATACACACTATAATAAGACAAGGTAAGTACAATATGTACTGAGAAGTAGGCCCAGTCGCACTTCAGTGCCAGTGCTTCCACACTCTAAATTCATTTTTCCACACTCTAAATTCATTTTTCCACACTCTAAATTCATTTTTCCACACTCTAAATTCATTTTTCCACACTCTAAATTCATTTTTCCTGAAATGGCCGATTTCAGGTAATTTAAGATTCCATTTCAGGAAAAATGAATTTAGAGTGTGGAAGCACTGGATGGCAGTGCGGGCTTACTTCCTCTCAGATCGGAACGTCTTACCGTACCTTGTCTTATTATATATATATATATATATATATATATATATATATATATATATATATATATATATATATATATATATATATAACGCTAATTCCCACCTTAAGGGGAAATTGTTATATCTGCTTGTACATAGGGCGAAAAAAAGATAATCAAATACATAAGAAATAAATTCGCCCTAACGTCTAAACATATAATTAACGTTATTTCAATGGCCAGCCATCCGTTCGTGTTAAAAGCTAGGTGTCCGTAAATTTGATAACTATGAAGTAATGGCATCTAGTTTGTAAATCTAAGAGGGCGCCCTTGCAAATTTACGTATTCCTATAGAAAGAGTGTGTGGAAACGTTAAGGCGAAACTTATATTTCACCCGAAAATTTTTTTCCCCTTAAGGTCGACTTTTCAACAACAACTTTCCCCCTAAGTGCCGAATTAGAGAGATTTATATATATATATATATATATATATATATATATATATATATATATATATATATATATATATAATATAGTAGGTCGAGGTTGGTAGATCGAAGTTAGAATGTGTAGGTCGAAAGGTAAATAGTAGTACATTCGATCTTGAATTTTTATACCGATCCTAGATAGAGCATAGCCCTTATCAAAGCAGGGAAGGTTCAGAGAAAATACCAGAGAGAAAAACAAGTAACAAGGCGAGAAAATAGAATCACACGAGGTATTTGTAGCCTGTTTGTCACTTCTGTGAATCACAAGCCGAACTGGTGCAGTGGTCACAGACTCTGCCCGGAAAGCGGAGGATGGCGGGTTCAAACCCTCGGTACGGCTCAATATTTCTCTCTGGTATTTTCTCTGAACTTTTCCTGCTTTGATAAGGGCTATGCTCTATCTAGGATTGGTATAAAAATTCAAGATCGAATGTACTACTATTTACCTTTCGACCTATATATATATATATATATATATATATATATATATATATATATATATATCTATATATATATATATATATATATATATATATATATATATATATATATATATATATATATATATATATATATATATATGCACATAGTATATGTACGTAATGATTCGAACGCCTGTGGCTGTGCCAGGCAACGTTATCTTGCTTAGGATTTCAGGTGAGGTTTTCCTCCTTTTTCGTGTTAGTTGTGCTGCAATTTTGTTGGCGTGGGTAATTATTTCTAACTACAATTCAATTCTAAGCCTACACTAACCTGAGTATAGTCCTTGGCTGTTTGTGTAGTCCATCCATTCGAATATACAAGCAAATGTTCTGCACTGTTTGCGTGCGTACATTTAACTACAGTTGAGCATGTAGGCAAGGCACCTATAGTTGTTTATTCATGAATAATCATAAACAAACAGACATTTATTGGTTCATACTCCTGACTGATAAGCTCATTACGAGGAGAGAACTCGAAGTTCAGTTGGCAAGCCAAATTCAACATCTGCATTTCGGACAAAGATTACTCCCGAAAGAAGCTAAGACTGTTCTTCTAGGTATGTTAGAGCCTCTTAAACTGTTACCAACTTCATCTGGCTCTCGTGCAATGACGATTTTTGGCGGTTTAAGTATTTCTTTAAACAAAGTCGTCTTACCATACTTCTCCGTTTGAAGAGAACTGTCTTTACGAATTGCAACAACATCGACCTCCTTCTTAAATATCTACCAACCTCCTTGAAACGGTAGGATTATACAGATATCCGATATCCATATTCAAGCGGTACTTTCGTAATTGGGTAACGCTGATGGCAATCAAATTTTGTTTTACAATCAGTTTCAGTAAGGCCCCAGTATTCAGATTAGTTCCCACAATTTGCGCATCTAGAGCCTCTTCCTGGATCCTCCACGGAGGTAACAGATCTTTGTATCCCTTTGGTAAAGATCTTGGACTATAACGGTGAAAACAATTATGGGACCGTCCTCGTATGTGTCCCGTTCGAACTATTAATACCCCCTCCCCCATCTCGGATGGGGTACGGTATTCTTAAGTCTACGTAAAATTACTTTTGTCATGTAGCTAGTTACTTCGTCAGGAAGTCGATGGACGAGAACCAAATCTTACTCCAAAGGCAACTCTGCTCCCAAAAGGAGCTACATCCCTTGATGGGACACTACGTTGTAACCCGGCCCAGTATCGGCCTTAAGACTCTTACATCATGCGTGGCACCTTTCTAGACTGGCTGAAAAGAACGGCGTAGTCTTGCATTGTGTGAGAACAAAAACAGACGAGTCTTTAACAGATTTTTCTAAATCATGAAAATAAAAATCTAAGTTTTAAATGCTGACTTTGACTATATGTCCACATCATTTACATGTTCTGGTTTACAAGCAAAATATTAGGAAAAGTAACTTGAGTCTATTTGCTATTATGCAATCGTTAAATGCTGCTGAAATCAGTAAGGATTTTGATGTAGGTAAGATATAATCAGGCACGATATTGAACACAAAACTTAACTACAGTAGAATTCGTTTATTGTAATTTTATTGTAGTTATAAGATTGTTCCCAGTAGCAAAATAAAACCTGACATGGAATTATATGGCTTGATATGGTCACATAAAAACTTGATTTTCCAGTATAGCATTAAGTTTTCTATCAGGTAATCAGGATTGATATAGCCATACAACTTTTCATTTATACATCTCGCATGGACTTATATCAAGTTATGCCTAGCTTTTTATGGCCATGTGTATCTCAGATAGGGTTTTATGAAGTTACATCTAGCTTGATATGGACAGACACAGTCTTTGTTTAGCCGGATTTATCAAAATATGGATCCCTATATGGCTTATCAACTTACATCTGGCTGTATCTGGTTATATCTAGTCACAGTGTAAATGAGAGGTCGACCTTTTTTGTAGGTGCTTTAACCCTTCGTGGATTTCAGAAACGTATGCCTGAGCTGGGAGTCCTGGGGTATTCTTATTGGACGAAAATGTAAATCAAAATAAACGACGTCATGCAAATATCAGTTTTTGGTTTAGCTGAAGCAACCGTGCGTAATGCAATAACCTTACAGAAACCATAATCCAGACAATTATTGTCGACAACTTTTAGCCTGTCCTGGAAACTAACCTCTGGAAATTCTGGCACCATCCCTAAGAGGATGCGATTAGCATCTCCACAACAGATGAATAGCCACCTTGTTCCGACGTTTTGCGATCAACTTTACCCAAAAGCGGATACCTTTTCTACTATTTAATTCAATATTGAAGTTGTAAAGTGTTTCTCTACAATTAGAAATTGGAACCAAAAGGAAACAATATATCAGCTAAATACGGCCTACTGTACTGTAAATTGTTCTACAATGCGTTATGAGACATAAAACTGTGATGTTTGTAAAAAGAAAGGCTTTGACGACGGGAATCCATACTAGTAAGATGATTTCAACGAGTACGCCGAGTAATATGAGTAACCGAGTCAAGATGAGATTTGCATCTTGAGTAAAGGCATGAATTTTGCACCTGCTCAGAGCAAAATCCCCACCAAAGAACTTATCACTGCAACAGATAATGGAATTAAAGATTTATCCATAGGAGAGGCTAACCTAATTAGATGCGATGTGCTTCGAATACTCAAGAAGGCAAAAATGCCTAAATCCAACATATCACACAAAGAAAAGGTAGCACTCTCTGAGCTCAAAATTGACGATTCCATTATTATTCTGCCAGCAGATAAAGGTCGTTCCACTGTCGTAACGAACAAAGAACAGTACATTGAGAAAATGAGTAATCTCCTAATGGAGGACAAGACCTAACGTCCACTTAACCGAGACCCTATCACATCCCTTGAAAATAAGATTGGAAAGGCTATAAAAGAGCTCAAGGAACAGAACAAATCAAATAAAAAACAAGCTACGCAACTTACACCCAGGAACTCGTCGCCCAGAATTTATGGCATACCGAAAGTGCACAAAGAAGGTATACCACTCAGACCCACTGTGAGCTACATCAACTCTCCTTCTTACAACTTAGCCAGGCATCTGGCAGACATACTGACTCCCTTATCAGGCAAGGGGATGTCATAAATTAAAAACTCCCAACAGTTTGTTGAAAGGGCTAAGAAGATATCAATAGAAACAAGTGATATCCTTTTCAGTTTTGATGTTGTTTCACTCTTCACCAATGTTCCTATTAATAACGCTTGCAAGGTAATAGGTGATAGATTACAGGCGGACCCAACTCTCTACCAAAGAATACAAATTACATGGCAAGAAATTGTTCATCTCACAAAACTGTGCCTCAATTCCACGTATTTTAAATGGCATGGCCAGTTTTATGAACAATGTGAAGGTCAGGCAATGGATTCCCCGTTATCTCCTATCACGGCTAATATCTTTATGGACCGTTTTGAGACTATAGCCATAGCCACTCATAACTTGAAGCCCACGGTATGGTTCAAATACGTTGATGATACCTTTGTGGTATGGCGACATGATCGTGAAGAACTAGACAGATTTCTAAATCACTTGAACAATCAACACACTACTACTCAATTCACCATGGAATTGAAAAACCATGGCGTTATTCCTTTTCTGGATGTCTAGGTACAAAAAACTGATAGCAAGCTATCTTTTTCAGTGTACAGGAAACCTACACATATTGATCACTAACTTCACTTCTCCTCCAATCACCATGTCTCTGCCAAAAATAGTGTGGTAAATACTCTGGTACACAGAGCTTTAACACTTTGTGATGAGGATAAAGTAGCCAATGAACTTGATCACATTTCTAGAGCCTTACATAAAAATGGTTACCCCACCCACTATGTGCACAGAGCTTTGAAGAAACAAACCCAACAAATAACAAAAAAGAAGGCAAGTGAAGAGTATAACAAAGGCCTCACCTTCATGCCCTACGTCAAAGGAGTGTCTGAGAGGATAACCAGAATCTTGAATCGTGCAGGAGTTAAAACCTTCTATTCCCGATCTCAAAAACTACGGGATATTCTCTGTCAGCCCAAACACCCCATGCCCAAAAACCACACTGCTTGTTTTTACCCATTTCCATGTAGCTGCGGACCACAGTACATTGGTCAAACAAAACGCTTACTCAGAGTAAGAGTAGCTGAGCATAAGAGAGCTACAGAACAAGGTAAGGAGGAAGGTTCTGCTTTGGCTGAGTATGCTCACTGCAATAACCACACACCTCTATGGGCAGATGCCAAAAGCATTGTTAAAGTTCAACATTTAGGGATGCACCTAATTAGAGAGGCTCTAGAGATTAGGGTCAACGAAAAATCAACAAAATTTACAGGACTGATGGGAAAGACGTCAGCCACATGTGGAAGAGTCTTTTTGAATCCAATCATGGTCCTTTTTCACTTGCCTCATCCGATGAGAACACAGATAAATCGGCCAATCAGAGCACAGAATCCTCATTTCAACTGTCCAATCAGAACGCAAACAAATCAGCCAATCAGAACAGAGAATCCACCAATCAGGGTTGCAGCATAACTTTATAACTTCACTGCACTTGCTTCCTTGCATCAGTCCTGAAGAAGTCAGAGCCACTTCTGATCAAAGCTTGACTATTTCTAGACCTTCGACGGCATACTCGGTGAGATCATCTTACTAATGTGATGTTTGTTTTCATTCTGTTCCGAGTTGTGATGTC
Source organism: Holothuria leucospilota (assembly GCA_029531755.1). Classification (NCBI taxonomy): domain Eukaryota; kingdom Metazoa; phylum Echinodermata; class Holothuroidea; order Aspidochirotida; family Holothuriidae; genus Holothuria; species Holothuria leucospilota. The sequence continues at coordinate 75,235,272 of CM055962.1, read as the reverse complement.
ACAGTTAACAGCCTGACTAAATAAACTATTTGTTCCTGGGACAACATCTAGCCGAAGGGCTCTATCTGAGTGAACATGACCCACTATTGGGCCAATTCCATTTGCAATGACCACAATTCCGGGCTAATTCCGAGTCCGGCCATTTGACACTGTGTAGCATGTGATGTGACATAATTTCCTGTACTGTTTAGTAATTACACTTTATTAAAACGGGCATTCTTTTAGGAGTCAATTTCATACTCTGACTCACCCTGTAGAGTAGCTGTTTGTATGTGACAATTCACTAGCTGCACCAATAACAATGCAGCCTTAAGTAACATTCGTGAAGATTGCATTTCGTGGACTGGGCTGGGATTGAGTACGAGTTCAGCTAAAGCCCATTCCGGGCGAATTCCTATTTCGTGACTTCCCATTCAGGGTCAAATTCGAGTCTGGCGAAAGAGACCGGAACCAAGTCCTAGTTCGGGCTTAGTCGTTACAGCCCCTGCCGCCCGGACCCTAAATGGAACAAATGATTATGGAAGACAAGATTTTTCTTCATTTGCATGGAACTTAATATTCGATAAAAACAAGGATATCTTACAGCGTTGATAGATTTAGAGGAAGAGCACCTTCATCAATATGTTGAATGTTGTTGTCTGATATATCTCTGAAAAAGAGGATAGGAACATAATTATATTGATTCATTATCAGGCAGGATATTAACAAAGCTTGGAAGGACAATAAACCGTACATGGGATTCAAACCCCTGTAAGTTCCGGTGCTTTACTAAAGATTTAGATCCATGGAATTTTCCTTGACTTAAGCTTTAATATCTTTTCCCTGTGTACTTTACTTCCACTGTACACTTGTGCGATACACTTATATTCGGCTTATACTAAATAGAGGGTTTGTGGTTTTGATCCACCCACAACCCCTCCTACACCACTAAGACATGCAGGTGTCCACCACACTCGTCTTCGATGGCCCCAATGTCACAGATTTCTCAGAGCAAGTGAAAAAGTGATGAAAAGAAAGTCTTGGATTTAAAGCAAATTACATGTCTATCACACATTTATCTCCAACTTGTCGCCTTTAAATCCCTCACTGGCAGCTGTGGTACGATCATTATCGTATCTCCATATCTTCACACACACACACACATCAAGTACTTGTAAATGCTGCCAAACGGGGACCCCTTTATGTTACCATTCAACCGTGGACGTTAATAGAAGACCTTGTAGCATGTATACAGATAGAAAAAGATGTATTTTGCAACAGCAAAAAACGAGGGCGCTCAAAATGTTCTCAATCAACATAGACCTATCTTTTTTATCTGGCATTTTTATATTTCTCATCGTTGAAGGAAGTATTATGGTTTCTCCATCGATTTTTGAATGGTGTTTCAGTTAGGCCGCCGAAATATAAAAATGCCACTGAACTAAGTAAATTAATTTGGTCCTTTAAAGAAAAAAGTATCCCATTTACCATTACATGGAAATTTCTGAAGAGGGCTAAGCCTTTCAGTAACTTAAAAAAACGCTGTGACCTTTGCCTTTGGGAAAAACTATTTATTATGTGCGTACCAAACTACGGCACTCTTAATAAACGTTCGGAATTCATCTCTACTTGCAGGCACTCAAGAAGGTTTCTACTTAACCCGTAGTGTCTAGCAGTGCCATTCCACTTTGTTTAATTCTGCTTTGTTTTTGCTTTGTCTTGTGCCACCTCTCACTCCATCAATTGCACTGAAGTATGTATTATATGTCTGCTGTATTTTTGTAACTGGCTCATCGTTCACTTTGCTTATTCAAATTGTTCGTTGTGCCATTCGTAATGTTAACCGCTTGATCAGGTCATAAAGGGTAGGCGGTGCACTATCTGGCGTTACACTCTGTCGGTGAACCTCGCACATTTTTTAGGAAAGGCCCGAAATCATCGTGCGTGATTTCATGCGAAAGATTTAAAGGCTTTTTGATTTGCCGTGAATGAATATTTTAAAGGCTGGTTCTTATGACCAAGCTAGACCGGTTTCTGTTGTCTCGCTCATATTTGATATGGCAGCAACTTCATCAGTAGCGAGCCGTCATTCGCGGCATGGGTTTAAATATTCTTGCTTTCAGTAGAGCAATGAAAAAGTATCTGATAGTACCTCTTTATTTTTCCGATATTCTCAAACCTTGGTTTACAAGGCAATCTTTCAGATTTTTACCTTCTGGTAGGCAGGGTGAGATTTTCGGAGACAAATTGTAGACTAAGACAGGCCGTTGTTTAATAGCACACTGCTTCGAGTCACTCGGGTGAGGAGGGTTTGTTATTTAGCATAAGCCATAAATTGGTGGCGCTGTTGTTTTCCTCCATGTCAGTTGAACTCTTATTTAAGCAATGTGAAGAGAAATAATGCTTTCAGTTTTGCAGTACTCAGTAGCGAATTTTCATGAATTTTTCAGGGATGAGAGGATTTTGCTACGTACTATGTATCTCGGGGGTTGCTTGGTAGGCCTATGCTAGTGTTCTCGAAGCTCTCCAACCTTGAAATAACAAGGCAATCTAAGCAACGAACCCTCTGAACTGAGTAACTCAAAGCATTTAATTGTGCTGTTAAGACTGGTCTGCAATTATTTATACTAGTTTCCCGACAACCTCTCAATGCCTACAAGAAGGCCAAAATCTAAAAGATTGCCTTGTTATTTCAAGGTTGGAGAGCTTCGAGAACACTAGCATAGGCCTACCAAGCAACCCCCGAGATACATAGTACGTAGCAAAATCCTCTCATCTCTCAAAAGGATAACAAAGGAAATGAAAATTCGCTACTGAGTACTGCAAAACTGAAAGCATTATTTCTCTTCACATTGCTTAAATAAGAGTTCAACTCACATGGAGGAAAACAACAGCGCCACCAATTTATGGCTTATGTTAAATAACAAACCCTCCTCACCCGAGTGACTCAAAGCAGTGTGCTGTTAAACAACGGCCTGTCTTAGTCTACAATTTGCCTCCGAAAATCTCACCCTGCCTACCAGAAGGTAAAAATCTGAAAGATTGCCTTGTAAACCAAGGTTTGAGAATATCGGAAAAATAAAGAGGTACTATTAGATACGGTACTTTTTCATTGCTCTACTGAAAGCAAGAATATTTAAACCCATGCCGCGAATGACGGTTCGCTACTGATGAAGTTGCTGCCATATCAAATATGAGCGAGACAACAGAAACCGGTCTAGCTTGGTCGTAAGAACCAGCCTTTAAAATATTCATACACGGCAAATTAAAAAGCCATTAAATCTTTCGCATGAAATCACGCACGATGATTTCGGGCCTTTCCTAAAAAATGTGCGAGGTTCACCGACAGAGTGTAACGCCAGATAGTGCACCGCCTACCCTTTTTGACTTGAATTATGCTTCCCTTTTCTTCGGAAAATGGGACGTAGGTTAGATACACTGAGAATTCCTTCGCGGAATCTCTGGCGTATACGAAAGGACGCCCTAATATGTCCTGTTCTCACCGAAAGGGGGAAACCTAAAACGAAATAAGTCGAGAAGAACCTCTAAAACTAGCACAAATTAACTTGAGATCGTAAGTATGTTCCTATGGAGGTTTGGCGCCTCCTGAACGGACCAATCACATTGTAGAACCAAATGTTTTTTCTTTCACGTCCAAACGGCATAATAAAAGCCTTATTGTTGGCACGTTTATTCAGTTGCCTTCCAGTCTGCAAAGTGCCTTCCAGTCTGCAAAGACTTTTCAATTGGCAAGCAACTGTTTAACCCGGACAATAGCGTTCAGTGCTATGGAGTAAAAACCTACAGACCCGTCTCATAAAAGACGCATGTTCCCCCGATTTACAAAGATTATTTAAGGAACATGCGAAGATCTCATTGCCTTCAAAGGAAAGTAGAGACTATACGTAGTCGCTTAAACGCCCATAACCCAAAAGAACGGCGAAAGACCCCCCAAAGTACACCGAAAACCTCTATGATAGACAACTATCAATTGAGATAATTGCGTGATATAAAGGGTCATGGCACACAATACAACCCCGAGAAAATATTTTGCGTACCGAATCTCTCACATATCCAAAAAGAGTTAAAAGGAGAATTCGCTACGATATGCAAAATCAAATGCATTTTCTCAACGGACTGCTTATGAGGAATTACTCACGTGGGGAAAATACAGCTCCACGAACTACGTGGATTACGCTGAGCAACGAACCCTCTGAACTGAGTAACTCAAAGCATTTAATTGTGCTGTTAAGACTGGTCTGCAATTATTTATACTAGTTTCCCGACAACCTCTCAATGCCTACAAGAAGGCCAAAATCTAAAAGATTGCCTTGTTATTTCAAGGTTGGAGAGCTTCGAGAACACTAGCATAGGCCTACCAAGCAACCCCCGAGATACATAGTACGTAGCAAAATCCTCTCATCTCTCAAAAGGATAACAAAGGAAATGAAAATTCGCTACTGAGTACTGCAAAACTGAAAGCATTATTTCTCTTCACATTGCTTAAATAAGAGTTCAACTCACATGGAGGAAAACAACAGCGCCACCAATTTATGGCTTATGTTAAATAACAAACCCTCCTCACCCGAGTGACTCGAAGCAGTGTGCTGTTAAACAACGGCCTGTCTTAGTCTACAATTTGCCTCCGAAAATCTCACCCTGCCTACCAGAAGGTAAAAATCTGAAAGATTGCCTTGTAAACCAAGGTTTGAGAATATCGGAAAAATAAAGAGGTACTATTAGATACGGTACTTTTTCATTGCTCTACTGAAAGCAAGAATATTTAAGCCCATGCCGCGAATGACGGCTCGCTACTGATGAAGTTGCTGCCATATCAAATATGAGCGAGACAACAGAAACCGGTCTAGCTTGGTTTTAAGAACCAGCCTTTAAAATATTCATACACGGCAAATTAAAAAGCCATTAAATCTTTCGCATGAAATCACGCACGATGATTTCGGGCCTTTCCTAAAAAATGTGCGAGGTTCACTGACAGAGTGTAACGCCAGATAGTGCACCGCCTACCCTTTTTGACGTGATCAATTACTATTTAAATATACATAAAGATTAAAACTGTAAAATTTAATAATAATTAAAAAAATTTAAGTTGTAAAAATTGCTTTCAACAGACTGAATTATTAAGAAATATTTTCCATGCACAGTGACAACTTGAAATGAGTAAACTTTTGTAGAAGGGTGTGCCAAGATGCCGTTACAAAAGCTTCCGTCCAAGTTGCCAGAATGACACTAGTCGAGTCATGCATAACCTGCATCTAAATATCTGTACGAACGTACTTCCAGCTTTATAGACTCCAAACAAACAGCTGGGACATTTATTTTCAACTTTTATTTTTTTTTTATTTTAATTTAAAATGTAATATTTTAATTATTTTATGTTAGTATAGAAGGAGTCCTCGGCAGGCGACTTATATGCCCTTGAAATACTACCATACTTGAGGCAGTGTCTGGCAAACTAGTCCTGTATACGGGCACTCATCCGTGCATTAAAATGAATCTCTGTCGCCCACTGGCAGCACCACGAGGAAAGGAGGGAACAAATCCCCCTATTTTCAGACAGGCCAAAATGTAAAACCTTCTAACATGTCCTTTAGTTTACAAAATTGTGGTACTGATTGCGGTATTGATATTTTTTTTTTTTTGGTCATATTCCCCATATTTGAGTCATAGCTACTACATCAAACACCTTTTAAGTTTCCTGTTCGCTCCCGGGAAATATTGATGTTTTGCTTTTTGTATATTTTAAAAATAAGGTAAGTATCAATTTGTCAATTTTTATGCATCCACTATCATTCTTATTACGCATCAAGTTCTGTGTGATGGAAACTTCCGCGAGACGGTGGCTGCAACGTCATGGTATTTCATATTTCAGAGGAAGATTAAGAGTAGTATTACGTAAGAGTAGCACTAGGGCCTCTCTTCCCCCAAAACTGTAGTGACTAATGTGGAACGCAGGGTGCTTTGTCCCGATCTCAAGGACTGAGACTTTTTGGATGCCAAATTTTATCCCATTCTGTCGACCCACACTTGGTAGACATAGAACTGCAGTCATGTGGCATATTTGTGTTTAAACATGCGATTTCATCATGCAATCTTGGGCGTTTGAAGGTCCAAGATTTCTAATTTAACCCCGAATCATGGTGAGGCTGAGACCGGCAGTTCTGACGGTAAGGCGTCCCTTTTGTGGAAATACATCCCCTATGAAAATCTCAGGATCCGGATCCAACAATCTTTCCGATGCATATATAAGACGGTGTACGTTTACAGTGCAAGAGTAACATTTAAGTCCATTATATTACGCCTTATCAGTTTAAAAGTATCACCAGTCTAGGATAGCTGTAGGCTACGAAAATTGGTTTGGTTGGGGCAAAATTAGATCCGTCTTCAAGGGACTAGTTTGGAATTTGATGGTGGTCGATACAGTTTTCGCAGTTCCCAGACGGTTAGATAGTTAATCACCATGCAGTGTACATAACTTGTACGATCTTTAAAATAAATGCAATCATAACAAGCAATCTGCTACTCCATGGAATGGGAGAAACAGGTCAAACCGCTTAACCCCTTTCGACGAAAATTGGCAAACATTATTACCCACATGACACTAGGTTAAAGCTTACATGGTCAGGAAGGCACTTGGGCCCAAAGAAGACCCTGAATATGTCAATTTGATCGTGGATGCATAGTTGCGATATTTGCCTTCTCTTTTAGACATGTGCTTAGAGCCAAACGGAGTGTAACGTACTAATCGCTTCCTTTTCTGCCCCGAAACTGCCGTTTGCCGTTCTCATCCAATGAACCAAGTGCATCCCCGGTTTTGGCTATATTTCCAACGGCTGGGAAGGTCCGAGGATCCTTGTTCCACAACACTGGTCGTCAGATGAACCGAACCGTGACCGAACTGGAAAACTTTTTGTGTCCGATAAGCAGAAACAGCATCAGTGCGAAAAGCCATGCCCAACGGGTCATTAGCTCAGCTGAAAGCTTTCAGCTGAGCTATTGCTGTGCACGGCAAACGTCTGTCACCATAACATTTGCGTTTAAGTGCCTGACATTTCGCTCTTTTCGTTAGATTTGGCTGAAATTTAGTAGAGATGTTAGCGAAAGTGATATCTGTATGCTGCGACTCTTTTTGATTAATTTGACCGCTCTTTGACCTCGGGAGGGGGCTTTGTTTGAAAACATAAAATTCCCTACTTGTCTTTCAGTTGTGCACAATCTTGATAATATGTTTCATATAGATAGTTCAATTTGTGCTGAACAAAAGTTAATTTTTTTTTTTTCGTTTCTGCAATCATTTTCTAAATAACAGAGGTATTTCCACGAATTATGAGGTATACTGAGGGAAATACTATTTAAACAACATCTCCCTGCTAATAAATATATGCCCAATGTCTAAGCAAATAACTGCAAAGGTGCTTATTGAGATCGTGAAGAAAGGTTTTAACCAATGCACAACTTGAAATATCTTAAGTGTCACGACGCTGTTTCAACGGCTCTAAGGAACATCACATTGAATATGCTAGCACACAAATTGTACATCTACGTGACTCAACACCACGATTCTATATATCTTCATTACAAGATTATTCTGAAATGTACCTTACAATAAGATCATATGCAGCCATCTTTGCATGAGTTGGCCAAAATCAATCTTTATCCTTCCTTATTGGAGGGGATGGAACTTAGCCTTCATCCCCTCCTAGTTAATTGACAACGCATTGAGCAAATCAAATAAACCACGTATGTTCCAATATAGCCTCCAACTTGAAAAACATTTCCCCTAACCATTTAAGACCCTCCCCCCCCCTCCGTTAAAATAGCGCATGGTCATGACAACCGGCTGGCAAATTCCGAAAATGCCGTGGTCAGCTGAATAATGATGATGATGATGATGACGATGACGATGACGATGACGATGACGATGACGATGACGATGACGATGACGAGATGACGGTGGCGGTGACGACGGACGACGGCGACGGCGGCGGCGACCTCGACGACGACGGCGACGGCGACGATGACGATGACGATGATGAAGATGAAAAATCCATCTTTCTACATTTCCTTGATTAGCTGATGCCATGAAATCATATCTAAAAGAGTTTACTTTCCTTTTTTTCTGGGAAACATATTTTTCAGAGCAGGGCATGCTTTCCGTCTTGGGCATTTCGAATGATTCACAATCTTTCCTACTGACTATTGCAATTCGAGCACACAATTATATGCAATATCATGAAAAAGTTGGTTCTTTGTATTCTTATCTTGATTTTCAAATGGCAAAAATTCACATCAAACAACTTTTTATTTGACAAATATTTCTAGGGGTAGGATCCCCAGACCCCGATAATGGATTCCTGTAATTAGCTTAAGCAGGTTTAATATTCACCCTCACAAAAATAAGTCCTCTTTTTTTACAAAATGCTGGATCTGCTCGTGACATAAAGTGAATTATAATATTCACCTATATTTATGAGAAAGCGATTAAATTGGAAACATGTTACTTTTAGAGCTAATATATTTGGGTAAATAGTTTATTATCAAGTGGGAAAGTATAAAGAAACGATTAGAAGCCAAGCGTTAAACCTTGGTAAGGCGTAGGGTATCTCCCTACTAGCCCCTTCTGATCAAATCTCCTAGTTCCGCAACTAAACTATTACAAGATCACGGCGTTATTGTAAGCATTTCAAGTAAACGCAACAGTAAATCGTATATTATCTTTCGGGTTTCCGTGGATCGATAAAACATCACATTGAATCAGTAAAACAAACAAAATGTACAAAGAGAACGACCCAGGAATAGGAGTATTTTTAAGAAATGTACCATACAACAAGACTATATGAAGTCATGATTTGCAAGACTTCCCCGAAAACACGGGGTATATCCTTTCTTTTGCAGGGGCCCAGATGGTTGGTTGGTGGCTGCTGGGAATCAGAGGTTCCGCTGACAAAATTAAAGAAGGCTATTTTAAAAGTATAGATAACATCCAACTTCACAATTAACTTTTTTGTACTGTGCGATAATACAATAAATATTTTGTTTACCACTTGGCTGAAAACAATATAGTAATTACAAAGAGATGTTATCTAATTAATTATTAGAAAAAAATTTGCAATAATATGTAGTAATTGCTTCATTTGTTAACAAACTATTCTCATAGCCTATACAGTTAAAACTGATAACGGTTAAGAACCATTACCAGTAAAAACTGTACAAAACTTATGGTTGATAGCATAGATTAAAACATGTGCAGTTCAAACTACATAACGTTTAAAAACGAACGAAAAAGTCTATTTCTGTTTTTACTGTCATAATTTATGTACAGTTAAAGCCAATCATAGTTTAATCTATGCTATCAACCATAAGTTTTGTACAGAAATAAGCGAGTTCGGAGATAGACACTGCGCATGTGTGTAAGTTGATGGTGACCTTTCGTCTGAGGTCAGCTGTACATAAATATCGAAGCCTCGTTTTCTCAATGCATACATACTGCGCTGAACGAGTATACATGTACCAAGTGTTTCAGCGAACAGTTAAAATATTAACCACGTAATGTATTCGATGGTATGTAGTACGGTGATATTTAGTCGTCATTCCTGACATTTTAAGAAAGCCTGCGATTCGTGATACTGTAATACTAAAATTCTTAATCCTGATGACGTTACTTCAACAATAACCGTATTAGCGTTTAGTGTAGCAGTGTCAGTACCGTAATGTAATATAGCAGTTACGCGAATGTTCGGTTATATGTAGTATTTGAAAGACCTAAAATCATGGCAGGAAGCGAAAGGGTCCAATTAAATATATTTTTACCTTCTTCGAAGCAACAGCCTTGATAAAAAGGTTAACTACTGTAAGTTCATAACAACTAGTGAGAAGCAAAGATTCTGCCAAATTACTCAAGCCGACTAAAGACCGTAGTGCAATTCGCTACTTCTAAATTATGATAAGCAAATGTTGCTGTCGGGATTCCCGGTCCCATTCGAGTTCAGTCGGTGTCCCGAAAGACTATCGTGAAGAAAAGGTAGGGTACCTGAAGTACAGTCTCACCATCCGTAATTCTAAAAGCGTTACAAATTTACCAGCTAGTGGGACTCCTGCATCAACTTGACAGCAATCCGAAACGAGCTAGGCCTATATAGGCTAGTCCGCTGTAAATTAGCCGTTCAATAAAGACAGAGGCTACTGCTCCTCTCAATCATTTTGACTACATGGCCAGACTTGAACGGCTTTTTAAGAGAAAGCCACTTTTACAAAGCTGATTACCTGCAAAACATAGCGTATGTTTCAGTAAAACTTCAAGTAGGCCTAAGTTACTTACAGGGTGACACGTACCATTACTCACTCAACAAAGGCACCGACCATGAACTTGCCGGCGAGTTTAGTGGCCTAAATTTAATGTTAAAATTCTTGTTCTCCTAATTTTTTTCAACGAAAATCCTGCCAACTGTGGAAAACAACTCGATTTAAAAATCCTGAAACTTGGAAAAAGGCCTTGTACGTAAGCGACAATTCAACAAAAGGTCCACATACACTCTAGGCTACCTCACTTTAACTTCCTAGTTCTTAGAAACTGCACTTTGCCTCTGCACACTCCACCACTAGTACTATAGCCTCACAAAGTATGATAAAAGGCAAAGTACGGCAAAAGGCCAGACTGTTTAACAAAAGAAACAGGATTCTGTTTACAGAGAAATCCGAAATAAGTAACGAGGTACTAGGAAGAAGGGGCCATTTAAGGATGTTAAAGGTAAACCGTGACGAAGGACGCACCTCCTTCACATAGAAACGCTGGCCACACTAAGGTGTAAAGCCGCTAACACATTTATGAACAAGGCATTTCTATAAGGCCTAAATTAAGGCAAGTGTGAAAAGCATTGGGGTGTTTACTTTCGCATGCATTCCTTCTAGCTGTTTCCCGGCCATTTTTAAAGGCTACGGTACTACTGAAGACGTTTCGCTGTAAAGAGCAAGAGTAGACAGGTGCTTAAGGCCGCACGGGCCGGGGGTGCCTGGGGGCGGCCGTCCCCTAATGTCAGAAACCTGGCTAAATCGGGCAGATATTTTGTCTCAGTCGGGCGGAAAATTGGGCAGTTAAATTAGGTCTGGAGTTGGCAAAAATCACCGCCCTCCCTGAGAAAAATAGTCCCGTGCGGTCATGGTCTGGTTGTGCGGTTTTCATTGAATATGCCAAGCTACCACCTTTCTGAGAACGACTGACATTGCTCCAACTGAAAAGAGTGCGGAATTTCAGCTTCAGCTTAAATCAGGTTAAAACATATTCGGGTAGTATTTCCCCTAAAACTATTACCGACACCGACTTAGCCTGCATCAGACAGTAAATCGCCTAACCCCACTTCACTCACTAACCGAGTTTCGTAGGGAAATAAGTTGTCTATACATGCAAGGTAAGTCCCAATACTGATCTGCCTAGCTACATAGAAAATTTCGAAATTACGGTCTGATTCCGCTTTTCCAGCCAACTTTCAACTTCAGAGGATTAGGCATTTGCCACTCGGTAACACTCAAAGACTGTGACTGGCGCACTTAAAAGTTTCTCGTTCTCGGTAGTATGAGCTCAGTGTACTAGGAGGGCAAAGTTAATTATGGCTACAGCCGCATAGCTGTGATCACAAGAGCATAGGCGTACTGGGAGGCGGGGGCTGGGGGGGGGTCTGCAGCCCCCCAACCAAAAATTTTTGTGAAAATTCGGGCAAAATGCTGAGAATTTTTCGGGCACCTACTGAAAGAATAATATATATATATATATATTCCGTATTAATTCATCAGTGTGTTTTTAATGGTTAAACGTATATTATGATTATCAGTGGTGTATTTGAGGGGCCATATCGCCATGCCCCACCCTCACTGATGCTGATTTTTTTCTACCTAAAATAGGTAAATTATTTAACACAAATTTTACTTTAAAGGTAGCCTATGTGGCACCAGATTGCATGTAAGGACACCTAACTTTTCAAAACATTTCAAAGAGGAGGGGGGTAATGCCGATTTTTTTAGTACCTAAAATACGTAAATGTTTTAACACAAATTTTACTTCAAAGGTAGCATATGTGGCACCAGATTGCATGTAAGGACACCTAATTTTTCAAAAAATTTTCAAAGAGGAGGGGGTACTACCGTTTTTTTAGTACCCATATGATATGTACATTAACATGTCGAACGTGCATGGAGCGCGCGGAAATTTGGGTTATATTTTTCGGACAAGTCGTTCCAGCCCCCCCCCCCCCCCCATCAACTTGGGCTCCTACGCCTATGCACAAGAGCGACTGGTTCTTTTCGCCCGGATATCTTAAGTCCCCTCTCTCTGAAAAAATGCTTCAGAGTTTTAACATTCCCGAGTCTTATTTCTTATTGTCTATACAATCCCACCCATAGCCACAGCAAATAGAAAGAAGTGCACGATAAAGAAGACCAGCTAATTTGAAGTTGGCCTAATGTTACCAACCATTTGCTCCTAATACGTACACATTGGGCGGGTACTGTATGTATGGAACAGCGTAGTGTAACTTTAAGACAGTCGCGCATTGTACAAATCCATTTACACTTGGCCTTTGTACCCATGACTTCGAGAAAATCGCTGCTCAACCTCGCGAACTCGCGTATTAACAACACTTCGAATGAATAATTTCATTTATAAGTCACAGTCAAAAGTCTTACAAATAGAAAAGGTCTTCTGGTAAAACTCCTTTGACAATTTCTTGAATGTTGTTCGATGATAGGTCTCTAAAAAAAATAAACAAAACAAAAAAAAAATGCAGTGAATTTGAGTCATATTGTAATTTGTTTCTACTTTCATTATAAAGACGACTGCAGTGGTCAAGTGGTTAGAGCATCCGACTTGCAGCCGACTCTTTGGTCATACCAAAGACTTTAAAAATGGAACCTACTGCCTTTGTGCTTGGTGCTCAGCATAAACAATGGAGTAGGGAAAACAAGCCAGTGATCCACAACTGGAAAAAAGGCCGTGGTCGTCTCGACTTGAACCAATTGGTTGGAAACTGGGACGTTAAACCTCATCTAACCTAACCTTCATTATAAAGAAAGAACTTCAGTGAGCGAAATAGAATTACTTCGTATCATTTCTTTCCAATATTTAGGGTAAATATAAAGTGTCTTTTGTCCATTTCATTAGAAAAAGATGGTCAAATGTCCAAGATTGCCAATCTATGGCCGCTTTTTGGAAGAAAAGTAACGGCTATTTATACAAAGGAATTCCAGTCGTGTGGGGGAAGCTTTGTGGAAATGTGGTCAACTTTTGATACAGTAAGTTAGAGAGAGGATAGAGATGTATATAATATTTCAGAAATATTATCGGTGACTTGTGTTCCTCTCGAAGGCATTTGTCACGAAGTGACGCTAGACCTGTCACTTTACTTGTTTAATTTTATTACAATTTATCTTAATATTTTCATAACTGTCATTACCAAAGTGTATAGCATAGGTTAGTTCCACATGACATTGCTTAATTTGAAAAAAAAAGTAGGGTGTTTCCGGTACTTAAAGAGAAGTAGTGTGTACTGTCTGACCGTGAAAATGATGCTTTAAGGTTGTCGAAGGCATAGGCTCGTATGCGATAGAAGTTAACGATGCGGCTGAGGGAGGGTGTGCTAATTCTGGTGAAGAGTCTTAGTGCAGGTGCTGCCGAGGATGTAGTTGATTTATACCTGCGGTTTCCCGCGGATAAGAGCGTGAATTTATGATCGTTCTGTCGGGGTGGGCCGTAGAGTATGAAAGATGAGAAACGCCGTATCACAAACCTTAAAAGTCTCCTAAATGAATGTCGTGTGTGGGGTCAAAACTAGATTTAAAGGAATCTGAGATGAGCGAGCTTTAGTTTAAATGAAATTCCGTTCACGAGCTTTTAATGTTAAAGAGACAGTGATGTGGAATACTGGAATTTGGGAATTTTCGAAACCATTAGTTCGGTTGACAAAACATCATTAAATTTAAAGACCCGCTCTTCCAAGCAAATTCTGTGGCCGCCCAGACCGTCTCGTACCTCCGTTAATTAAATTCTTCCCTTCGACATAGTCCATCCTTGCTAAATTAAGGCATTCCCACAGCTGAGATGCAACCTTGCAATGTATCTTTGCTGAACCACCTTCAAACTTGAGCAATCCTTGTACGACCCCTGCAGTTCCCCTAGGACCATACCTGACCAAGTTAGCGTCCCGTGTGGCATAACCCTAGCCACACCAAGAAGACTTTTCCTCCTCTGCAACTTTACAATTTCCTTACTTGGGGCTTATAGTACAATCTCCGCGTAGTTTCTTGTATCTTGGTATAGAACATTCACCCCAGGGTTCATGTCCTGGTCGATATATTCCTCGCCACATCTTGAAGAATTCTCTTTTCCTACTCTTCCACCATCGACTACCAGAATTTCGCACAAAGATGAGTCAACTTCTGGTGCCAGGTACCACATCATGTCCAGTCTCGGGGTCCTTGGCAATATATCTCTCGTCTCATGACGATATTCCCTCTTCTACCCCTTCTACAACACCAACAGTCCAGCCTCTTATGGAATCTAGGTCTAAATCCTGGGACCCTGGTTCCACATCCGGTCCAGTTCCGGAGTCTTTGGGGATATACCCCACCACTCCTGAAGCTATTCCCTCTTCTACTCCTTTACCAGCACCAAAAGTTGCGTCGTTACACACAGCGGCAGCCTCGTTATAGTCCGGGAAGCTTCCCTGACTCTAGCTATCTCCCACGAACATTGAATGCAGGGTTGTTATGTAATTATCAAAAGTATTTCTTTCGTCATTTCTAATTTTCATAAACAGCTTGCAAAGAAAAAAAAACAACAACAAAAAAGGAAGAATTGAGTAGATATAATCAAAAGAAAGAGGCCTAATGAATATGTGTGTTCGAACAACTGTACTTCAAACAATGTAATATGTACAAACCAATTATTTACAATGGTGCGAATTACTTTACATTAATTACGACTAATTGTAGAATGCATTTTGACGTAATTCCTTTGTAGAGGAACTGTTAATTCATCACAACTGGTACATAAATTAGCAACATACGAGAAGAACAGGGGAAAGATGAAGTACATGCGAGAAATAACCTTAAGGGTGCAAGCTCTTGTTTAGCTCACTCTAGCTCCAGCTGACCTAAACTATGAAATACGTTGATTAAATTTTCCCTTAATTGAAACCAGATGTTTCCAACAAGGAGCTACTTACAAGATTGATCAGGGAATAAATATATTGTGTACATGACTTACATTTCAGTTGTAAATTTCCTTGTAAAAAGGACGGAAAGTCAATTTTGACCAACATTACATTACTCACTTCAAGTACAAGGAAATCATGATTTTGTGTAAGAGAAAGGAGTTAAAATCTTATCTGGTAAACAGGGTAAGTAATATAGGTAAATAAAACCATTTACTACCGGACTAATGGAAGTTCAAAACAACTTATAGTGTGTCGCCCACAGAAAATTAACTTAATTATTTAATCAATTAATTAATGGATTGATTGATCGATCCATCGATTGCTTGGTTGATTGATTGATTAATTAATTAAATATTTATAGTCATCTCACATTGCCCCTTGCTATGACGCTCCATAAGAGCGGTTATGGAGTGTATTGTATAGGTAATAAATGAGAACGAATGCAGGTGACCAGTAAACAAAGATCACATTCCGCATTAGTCAAATAGATTTTCATAGGGAGGACGCAGGAAGGCTGAGAGCGCATTCCGGGCTGTATTTAGCCCACTATACCCTATGCCTTCCTGGAAAAGTTGGGTTAAAAATTCTAGAACATCTCTTACAGACGGGGAAAACGTACAGTTTGGGGGTTCCGCAAAGTCGACCCACCGTTTTTGATAAGTGGCATACTGTTTTTGAATGCTGGCTGTCCACGAGGATGAGATAATGTCAATGGTTGTGGATGACAACCCTCTCCTGCTGAGGGCTGACCGGACAAGTGGCATGCAATGAGCTGCGGGTTGTTGCCCAGGGGATGAGATACCTGTTCCGGGTTTCCTGGCAGGAACAGCAAGGTTTCCGTTGGGGGTAACCGCCGCGGCGTATCCGTGGCATGTTTAATAGCATTGTTAACCATGCCTGTGTCGGCCATTTGGGGGCTATGAGAATTCCTGTTGCTCGTTCCTTCTGTATTTTGTGCAGACAGCGATGGATCATGCTGAAAGGAGGAAAGGCATAAAAGAAATAGTCGGTCCATGTGACTGAAAATGCGAACGATGGCTGCATTCACATCTGGTTTGCAAGAACCATACAGAATGACCTGTTTGTTTAAGCATGGAGTTACCACCTCCGAGATGGTAACTCCATGGTTTAAGCTAGAAGCAAACAGATCTATGTCTGGTTCTCCCCATATTGCGGTTATTTTTTGAAAAACAGAAGGGTCCAACATCCATTCAGTATTTGAGTTAAACCGGCGAGAAAGACTATCTGCCTTTGTATTAGTTTTGCCAGGCAGAAACCGGCACGTAAGCCATATATCCCTCTGGATACACCACAGCCAGATCTTTTTTGTGATGTTATTGCACTTAACTGAATGAGTTCTGCCCATTGCATTAATATACGAAACTGCTGTAGAATTATCACACATGATCTTAATGTGCTTATTTTCCAAATGTGAACACAAAGACGTGAGGCCCATTAAAATTGCGAGTAGTTCTAATACATTTATATGGAGTGAGCTGTCACTGGGAGACCATCCCCCCCCCCCACTTTGGCACCCGTTGTGGCACAATAAGCACCCCAGCCAATGCTGGAAGCATCAGTAGATATACACATATTTGGCTCTGACTGACTGATAGGCATATATGCAGCAGGTAGATTGGATATCCACCAATTCAAATCTTCGGCAGAATAGCATGATAGTGTCACACTACTATTAAAGTCACCCCTACGTACTATCTTTGAGCGCTTGAATTTTATCGAACTCTAAGTTACGGTAATGGAGTTTACCATATAGAACCCCAGGTAATAATGACACTAACAGTCCAATCACTCGGGCCAAATCACGCACTGTTTTGTTACCAGAATCTCTGAACGTAACAAACTCTTGTATACTGCGAACGGTTTTGTCTTCGGTAGGACGTACCGTCATGTCTGCCGAATTTAACAAGAAACCTAAGAAAACTAACTTTTTAGTAGGTACTAGGTGTGATTTTTCAGGATGTATAGTGAAACCTAACCTTTGAAAAAGATTTACAGCTACACCAACAGTATTGACACATTCTTTGTAAGTGTCATGTTTAAAAAAAGAGTCATCAATATAACCAAAACATGAATGTCCCCGACATCGTAAAGAAGAATACAATGGTTTTAGCAATTTTGTAAAAGTTCTTGGTGCGGATGCCAAACCATTTGGAAGACAGGTATATTGGTACAACTGTCCTGCCCAATGGAAACGAAGATATTTACGACTAGATGCTGCAATTGGAACAGAATAATAAGCATCTTTCAGGTCTATTGAAGCCATGAAACAATCTTTTGTCATTAAATGTATTGCTGTTTGCAGAGAATTCATTTTGAAATGATGATACTGCACATAGTTATTAAACTTTTTCAGATTTAGAATCATGCGTTGGGTATCATTTTGGGGGGGGGGGGACGAAGGAAAATTGAGGAAAGATATTCATCTTTAGTATGAGTAGTACATTATAAAACACCTTTGCTGATAAGTTTATTTTTCTCACATGCAATCAGTGCTTCCTCCGCTTTTGAAAAATGGGTAGGTTTGAATATGAAACTTCGAGCAGGAGGTGCTGATTCAAGCTCAAAGCCATAGCCTGAAACAATCCCCAAAATAAACCTGTCAGAGGTTAACATTTTCCAATTTTCAAAATATTTGCTAATTTTACCAGCAATGGCTTCAGTAGACCTGACCTTGCTCTTTTAAGTTACTTTGGGATGATATTGAACATACCTCACCTGTGGTTAGAAGCGGCTCGAAGAACCTCTCTTCTGATGTGGAGGTCTGTACTGTGTCCGGCCCCTTCCTAAAAAAGGCCGCAGGTCATAAGGCTGGAAACGGCTCTGTGCTCCTCTAGAAGAGCGCCCCCTTCCTCGGTAGGGTCTTGTGCCCTGTCGACGTGCATTAAATGGGTCAAGGCAACGTTTGCTAACTTTGCTGGCTTCTGAGATGTCTGTAACTTTTTGTGATACATTGCCGCCAAAAAGTTCAGTAGTGACTGGTATGGCGGTAGAACAGAGTGCCTGATACTCGGTTTTGAGTTCCGGTTTAATCAATTCTCGTCTGAAGAAGTTGAGGGCCTTATTACCGGAACCGTTAAAAGCTAGAACATCTGACAAGGCCGAGACAATGGTTGCCTTGTCCAAGGGCATCTTTGAGGCAATAACCTCGTAAAACAACCGAGAGAGTACAATCATGCCTTTGATATTGAGAAGCTGGAGCTTCTGCAACTTTATATCCTCTCTTTTTGTTTTTAACTGGAGGTTTGACCAGAATACGTGATTTACCGTTGTAGGCTGAAGGGACTCAACGTTGGAGGGTCACATGTATTTTGCCAGCTTTTCTTTGAGCTGAGCATCGCCCAGCCCCCCCCCCCCCTGAACATAACCCTTCAACTAATTTGGCTACCTTTTCCTGAATAGGTTTCACGACTTTGTCTGATTTTCCCAAGTCGGCAATCAAACTAGCTAGCAGTACCTCCGTTTTGTCCTCTTCATCTGTGCACACTGAGGCCGTATCTTCCTCCTCAGTGTGATCTGACTTTAAAAGGTCCTGGAGCTCTTTAGCCAAATCCTGTTCCGGAGCCGAAACACCTAGAATCTCCTCAGTAAAGTCCAGCTCTTCTGTGCCTTCCATCCTGACAATAATGCCAGAGGACAGCACTGCACAAACTGCCTAAAGATAGAGACAGGTATAGGCCTAGTATTAATAGAAAATCAGACTTTTTCAGCTGGAAGCCTTGTCCAGTTTCTATTTTAAGAGGTTCAGTTTAGGAACAGCCAGAGGCTTTGTCCAATGTATAGGGCCTGTATAATTTTGAGCAAATTTTGGGTTAGCCTAGCCGGAGGCTTTGTCCAAAATAATTTCATGCAAATTTTTGGGGTTAGGCCTTGCTACAGCCGAAGGCTTTTGTAGAAATGTATAATTTTTGTGTAAATTCTTTGGTCAGGACTCACAAGAGCTGGAATAATTTGTACAAATTTTCTGATCAGGACTTACACTACAGCCGGAGGCTTCGTCCCATTAATTTCGTCTGGATAGTGCTATTTATTACAGCCGGAGGCCAAATCCTGTATTCCACATAACACCTGTTCCGTTAAACAGGATACAGAAGGAACTAGCCTAAACGCACCACCACGTTTAGAATAAATTTGCAGTTATGCCGGAGGCAGAGGCTTTAAAAATTGAAGATATTGTAATTACCTTATTGTAATTTCCTTTAGTAGTTGGCTATGCAGAACGCCCAAACGGGTGAACAAGTCAAAACCGCAGGACGTGTACCGAAAATAAACTCCCGTACCACACTCAATTACTCAAACCAGATTATCTCGCCTTCTTAATACATAACAACTATGAGGTAGCACACGTGTACTACAGCGCACTTTCTGAAGTCGACAAAGAATATAACACAGAGAGAAGGCGGGACGTCTTCCCTCTGTGAAGTCGAATTGAACACTGAAGTCTGGTCGATTCAATGCATCTCATGTAATACCGAAGTGTTGCATGATGGGAGGTAAAACCAATATTTACCTTGGGTTAAGTTATCGGCGCTCGTATTGCTGTCACAGTGATCTTTGTAGTCTAACACTCTTCCTTACACCCAACACCTAGTGGAGAGACTTATTTCATTGTCGATTGTTAAAACACAGGAAAGTGTTACTGCTTGACATTTTGACCTATTGCGCACTCCTACTCATTAACTTGCATCTTCGTGCTCGCTTCTTAGATTTGATTAAGTTTAAATCAATCTCAAGTACTGGCGATACCCATTTTACCAAATGAAACAACAGACGAAATAAAGTCAGAAAGAAAATTAAGCCAACGACAAGCAGGACTCGAACCTTCGTCTGCCGCTCTCCGTGCTACAACCTTAACCACTAAGTTCATCTTAGATATAGATTGTAATACAAATTAGTAACACTATCATAATAAGGAGAATCCAACAATTGTAACCTGATTTATTTTAGGGAAGACTTTACTATGCAAAATATAACTTTTTTGAAGGGGTGAGTGTAGCTTCTACTTTAAATCATTTCTCTAAAAAATCCATTTGTGTCTGAAGACGAAAGGAGGGGTACAATGCGCAAAAACTGGTAAATGGCTGTGCATTGATGCTAGTTTACAGATCTAGGGACGTGGCACTAATGATAAATGAGATGGGGGAGGGGAGGGGAGGGGGAGGGGAAGGGACGACTTTCTGTATCGTACTGGCTGTAGTAGCAAATTTGTGTTAAAAAGTGACTTTCACAATCTAGTTTATTGAGACCGCACATTTTCGCCATACAGGTCTTCTGGGATGATTAAAATCCCTGGCTTAACGTGGGACGTGCTTTCTTGCTCAGTAGCACCGGCAAGAGGGACAGGTTGGGACATGCTCCCAATCGATTTCCGAAAATTGCAGAATTTTTTAAAATAAACCCAAAGGTTTTAAAGCGATACATTGCTGCAGGAGTAGGTTGACACTTGTTTTCGACTAAGTTATGGATTTATTTGAATCATCTTTTATCACAAATTATTGCAAACTATCCAAACTTTCGGGCTTGGTGCGCTTAAAGCCTCATTATTGTGCTTTTTATTAACCGTATCAGCATTATTCATCGTTGAAGGTTCTACAATTAAGGCAACTGGCTGTGTAAATAGACGTGATTACAGAGAAGCAAGGCATTGTAAGAATGCGAGGCCAGGGATTTTTATTTGCCTTCTTCTACTTATCGGGAGACCACATTTTTATTTCTTATCTTTTATCTATAAATTACCAGGCGGGAGGTTTCGCATGCTAATTAGCAGACACATTTTGGCAGTTGATAGTTTCTCGGGGAAGGGTCTGAAATTTCTCATAGGTGTAATTTTTGGTGCAAAGTTTCGCCCAGCTTCGTGGGCATTCGTTCCGTGTCGCGCTGTACACCTTATTACACTACTAGGGCAATAATTCCGCGGAATATTATTCTGGCCAAAACGCTTTTCAAAAATTAGTTACACATGTCCATCCTTTTGACGTACAGGACCTCACAGCAATCTAACATCGTGAGTAGCCTATGTTAACATTTGTCAGATTTGTAACATGATCTGAAAGATTAGAACTATGTATGTGTCGTTGGACATTCTTCAAAACATTTTTCATAGCGCGTTTCGCGCACCCATTTATTGGTAGATTGTAAATGTCATTGCATAAAAATACTTTCTTATTTCAAGATCTTTTTGCTACTTCCTTCTTGCCCACTTTCCATTGCATTGACTGAATTACCATTGTTCATGTTAGTATCACCTATTTTTTGCAGGGGCAGTAGCCCGGAAACCTCCCCCTCCCCTTTCACTACACGCCTGCACCACGTACATCTGAAAGTTGGACGGTTACACTAACGAATAAAAACGGCTGATACAATTATAAGTATGTAATCCTAATTTCTATTTTAATAATTTATGTCATGTACCAGGGTTGTAAGGTAAACAAGTCAGACTATGCATTTGCCAATGATGAGGCGGTGACATATTTTCGTCACGGTCATTAAAGTTAATGATTACTGTCAACAAACGGTGTTATACATTTAATGAAGAACGAAAATGACTCACAGTATTGATAAATTTAAAGGAAGAACCCCTTCACCAATGTCGCTGATGCTGTTGTCATATAAACCCCTGAAATAAATCAAACAATAAACAGATGAAAAAACGTTAAATGTATTATTGTAACACAGAAAACATTACGTGCCATATCGTTATATATATTTCAATTTTCACAACCATGAAGTTAAAGAATTAGAAGTGTTATTTACCAGTCAATAACCATTTCCTCGACTCCTTTATAAGGTGTAGCCGGCCCACCTTTCACGAATGAAGGTAGATAATGGGCGAAAAGATCAAAGGGGGGGGGGGGTCGATACTGTTTTATGTGATTTCGTACGCGAATACCGCTTTCAACATGTTTTTGTTACAAGACAAGCATTTTGTTTTGACTCATTGCAAGCATGAATGCATCATTTCTTCTTTTTCATTGAAGGCTTGTGTACAGCGTTCCGTTCGCAGTGATTGCTATTGATTTCATTTGGCAATTATGTACACTTATTATCAATCAGCATAACGACAAGGTAGAACAAAACTGAGCTTGTATACTAGCAGTCTAGTCTCTTTTAGTAGGCCACTCGTTTTAATGAGAAATACAAGACAGAAAGTCCACACGGTCCAGTGGCTAACACAGGAGGCAGTCATTTTGAACTCCCCTAGTGGCATCGAATAAACCAGAAAGCCCGAAGGTTTGATATTTCTTTGCCGAAAGGAAACGCTTTGTCGCACTGAGGTGTATCCCTCAAAGTTATCCTTCTTTACATATGATGTTTAAAGATGTTTTTCATACCAGGTTTCACAGTTTGACTTCTGCGGACATTAAATGACCTTTGACATCCACCAAAACAATAGCGTTCCAGGGGCGGATCTAGGGTCTTTTCTGATGGGGGGGGGTCCAACATAAAAAGGGCACATTCAAGCTTTTTATAAATATTGGTCCCCCATAAACGTCAGCGATTATATAATTTAGCGCATATTGACAAAGTAAGGATAAACTAAGAGACATGCAAAAACTGGAATCAAAATCGAATCTAAACTGTGAAATTGCAAAGCGCGAGAAAATTTGTTTGGTAAGCCTGCACTTATAAGAATTTGTACTAATTTAAAGCTTTTATAGCACAATTGTCCGGACAATTGGGCCCTATCGGGCATAACTTTATTGCACTTCCCTCCTCGAGTCACTAGCTGTACCGTACGATAGCCACAAGTGAACGTTAACCAGGTTTAGTGAAATGCGATTCAATTCCCGTCTTTTACATAAATCCATGTATTCTACTCATTAACTTGAAAAAGTGAAAAGGGTTTGTACTATATTTAGCTATAAGTATAGCGGAACTAAGGAAGAGTAGACAAAGCGTGCCGAAAATTTTGGGTTTTATCCCAGAAATTACCTTTATGAAAGCCGAAATGAGTAAACCGACCATGGGTGGAGGCAGAATTTTCCCAACAGGAGGCCGGGCCATGTCAGCTACCCCAAGTTCCCACATTCCCTATTTCGAGGGGATGATAAGAAGGGCAAATGGAGGAGCCCATTATCCCATGCCATTGCAGGCATATTTTGCATTATATCACTTAATACTTCAAGATCCGACTTGCGCACTGACGGTGTTCTTTGAAAATCTGGATCGTGAAATTGAAAAGCGCTCGACGTGGGCGAAAATTTTTGATAGGGCTTACACATAAAACACATGACGAAACGAAAAAAAGAACTGTAGGGTTTATAGACTGTATCGGGTGTAACATACATTGTATCGAAACCACCTGGACTACACGATGAAATAGCCAAACTGCTCCGTAAGTCGCTCACCAAACTGACTGTACCGCTTGACACACACAAGAGAACACCAACTAGGCTTTGCGATATGGGATGAAAGTTAGGACCTTAAACATAAACTATGTACTCTGCCTATATGTTACTTGGTAAGGTGGACAGGACTTGTGCTATCATGCTATGTGGAATGGAACTATTGAAGAAAATGGAGTGACTCCACAGCGCGCGTAGCGCGCCGAAAATTTTGGGTTCTTATTAGAGAAATTATCCTCTTGAGAGAAAAAACCGGTAAACCGTCGGGGCGACTAGTTGTGGTCGGGGACTGCATACTTTCGACCAAGACTCCCCGACGAAACTGTAAAACTTCACCGATAGGGGGCCAGCCTTCTCCGACGGGGGCATGAACCCTTCCCCCACCTGGCGTAACCGCTATCTCGACTGGGGGAGGGGGTTAAAATACTGTACGTTGTGTTCCTTTTATAGTGGCAGCGCGACTGTCAAAAACACTCTGTCAGAACCAGATGACTGAAGACGAATGTTTGCTTTTTATTTGCGACAGCATCGGTCCAAAGATGTCAAAAAATTGAACCGACTGACATTGCGTCATTTAACCTGGTGGTGATTTTATATATAGTAATTTTAAAGTAAAATCAATATTAAAACCCAATAGTAAGTAATCCGTTGCATAAAGCGCTAGCTAGTGAGTATGTCGTAACATCTGTGTGTTTTGTATTACTTTGAATGTCCAAGCAGGCCACACATGGTTCCAAGCGAAAAGTGATTAGAATGCCTGACTGTAAGACACGCTGTAGTCACATGCTCTGTAAAACGATTGCACTGTTCGTGGGTCAGGGCTGGCAATATAGGCTACCGTACTCAAATATATTGCCGCAAGTTTCTGCGATACATGGCTAGACTTTTACGGGTGGATTGATCGACACTGGATAGGGGTAACCAAAATCTCCCCGAAAATGGACAACTGTCATTACCTGTGAAACTGGTTTTTTTTTCAGGCTAGTGTGAAAAAAACCCAATTTTGAAAAAGGGCAAATCGGGAAATTTGAGGGGGGGGGTCCGGACGCCGGGGACCCCCCCTTAATCCGCCACTGCGTTCATCCTCTCAATATCAAAGATATGCATCTCAAGTATGATCAATAATATAAGACAGAAAGTGAGTATGAAGAACTATAAATCTAAGAGATTAAAAATGATGCGAACCTGGCCGAATGAATAGGAAACCGAGCACGTTTCATTGCACCAGCGACATACACATTAATGGTAAGCTGTTTTATAAAGTATGGCCCCAGCATCATTCCTTCGAGTCTATCATTAGGTATTAAAATTGGAATCTCTAATGAATTTGCCAGAGGTATGCCATGTTGTTCAGTATAATTTTATCCTTGAGATGTCACAAGATTTAGTCCTCATTTTCGTTGGCACAGAAACTACACAATTTTGAGATATGGTCCACTCTTTATTCTTAAATTATCGTCACCTAAGATGACCTTGGACCTTCACCAAAACCAATATGGATCTTTCTCTTCATGCGGCAAATCAATATATCAAGTCTGAAAAGAATCCGTCACTCCGATCTCGAAATATGTGTTTACAATTTTTTGGTTTTTGACCTCTGATGACCTTAATGACCTTTGACTTCCATCATAATCACGACCTTTCCTCGCAACATTGAAACACTATATACCCAGTGTGAAAAGTATCCATAATTGCTACTTTGAAATAACGTGTTTTCAAGCGGTTTACACGTTTTAGCAGAACGGTTCTTCCTCGTAGTAGAACAAATCTATATACCAAGTACGAAAAGTTCCCATCCTTCCTATCTTAAAAAAATCGTGCTCACAAAGTTTTCGGTCTTTGACCACTGGTGGTGACCTCAAATGACCTCTTACCTTCCCTAAAACAATAGGGTCCTTTCCCTCAATGTAAAGAGTCTATATTCCAAGTGCGAATAGTATTTGTCATTTCTATCTTGAGAAAACATGTTTACAAGCAAATTTCTCGGTATATGTAGTTTCGACTCCGGTGACCTCAGATAGCCTTTGTCTTTTACCAAAATCAGTAGATTTAATTTACCGAACATGAAGGTATCTACATTCTTAGTACGATAGGGAAAGTGTCCAAGATTTCTAACTTGAGCGTTCGTGTTTACAAGGTTTCAGGTTTCTAACCTCTGGTGACCTCGAATGACATTTGACTTTAACCTAAAACAATAGGGTTCTTCTTCTTAACATGCTTAATTTACATACTAAGAATGAAAGGTATCCATCATTGATATCTTGACATATCGTGTTTACTGCAGCTCTCTTGTCATTAGGACTCAAGTGGACTTAATTCCTTTTCTGCATAACTGTGGTTACAGCTTCAGCTCACATAATATTTTACTACAAGACTTACTTTTGATCAAAGGAAATTAGATACCATCGAAAGCAAGTAACACGATGTTGGAGAGAACAATGATGTAATATTATGTCTTAAGTATTTTGGCAGTAATAACTTGAAATAACTCAGAAAAGCAACTAAAATCCCCATAAAGCTTCAAGGAGCTTCGCCCGGAACACTATACAGGTTTCATCCATGCACCCCACAAGGGGACCTCAGGCGGGCCTCTTGGCCCCCGTCACTTGTGTCGCTCCCTTCAGAATCATAAATATGCTTCGAGCATCCCTAACCCAGCGGCTGTAAATCCCTTTATGTTTGTCTGGCGGGAACTCAATAATTGTACCTCCCGTAAACACGGCACGTCGAACAGAGTCATATAATTTCCACTTTCTTTCATGACCTCCAGATATATAAGATAGACTGGGGAAAGATATGGATAGGAGAGAGCTTTCTCCCAATGATGAACACCATACATATGGTTTGCTCCTGACTCGAGGATAGGTGCAGATGCAGCACCAGAGGCTTTGCGTTCTCCTTTTTTGCCACTTTCGATTCGACAAAGAAGTTAAGGTGGACGAGGAGCGAGACCTTACGTTGTGCCGCCTACCCATTGTGCTACCAGCTTTTCCAGGCGCTTATAATGGACAATAAAGGGAACAAATTTGTAACTGGGAGGCCCGTGCAGTATTTATAGACTCCCATACTAGAAAGTTTGGGGGAAATTTAATATTAGGCTTTTCAAGTATGAACAAATTGTTGCAGGCTTTTATATGGCTTCCCACGTAACTTTAAGACAAATACAAAACAACTACATATCCTTTGGACGAGGTCAAAGAAGACTGCTTCACATCCTTGAATGCAGTATACTTACATGACTAACTATTTTGGATGAAGGAAAGTTCGGCGCAACTCCCCCCCCTCCCTCCCCACACACACACACACACACACACACGCACGCACACACCCCGACTTCACTTCAAATATAAAAAAGTTTGGTATTTCCGATTTGGTCACGAAGTAGTCTGTCGAATCGCAATCGGGACCAAAAGTCAATTAGAGAACAAAATTTGAAACACATTAGTCGACCCGTCTGCCATGCGACTGGTTTTCGCCGTCGGGTTGTGGTCGGGTCCGTGCAGTGTGGGTTCGCTTTCTTCTTACTCAAATCGTAAAGTCGGGGAGCTTTTGTATTAGCTGTAAACACTTGAAAGTGCGTACATTTTGTATTGCGGTAGTTACGAAGGGGCTCACTTTCCGAATCCTTCTGATGAACTGCCTAAAAACTTAAGTAAAATGCCTTAAAGTTTTACTTTTCGGCGGGCTTCACACTCATCCTTCATATACACTGATTGCTCAATTAATAATTCAAGGACAAAGCGTGCTTTGGATTATTACAACCTCCATGATTTCCCATGTTTGCTCCCAATCCTCAAACCTGCTGCATCACTAAAGAAATTGAATGGCATTTAGTTCTGGGTGTTAAAGAACAAAAGGGTTAATTGCAAGTTAGGTATGTTTAGTACGTATTCAGTGCAATGTGTTGTAGGTTATTGCTACGTAAAATATAGGCAAACTTTATTAAATGTCCGCAAAAGTGTTATTTTTCCGAGCGCTTTGCGTGCATTCATCTTGTACTCTTGCTTCCCTATTAAAAATTCACATAGAGCAAAGTGGGTATAATTATTGCCAAATTTCTCAGAAACTCCATGACCCTCCACCCACCCCACCATCAATCCCCCTGCCTCTTGAAGATATCGACCAGTGGTTAGTCCAAATTACGCTATTTTGAAAACATAAAGACAAACTATTATTTTATGGTCTGTTTAGTGCGTATCAATGCCATTTGAATACATTAAAATGCTTTATTCTAGTACCCACAATGGTGTAAATGCTTCAGAGCTTTGGAGGTTTGCCCCCTGTGTCCCCGCCACAGAGGGATATCACTGAAATGGGCCCTAAGGAGGACAACTGAGCCCATGCCAAAGACGATGTTTAGCTCTTACCATGGAAGTACTACCTCGGAGCTAGTACTTCCATGACAAATCGACCTTGCTGTTGTATCAGATAAATGAAAACGGGTGCGCCAAAGTCAAATTGACATTACCAAATGTTACACTGCGTTTATTTGCATTTTTCCATCTTGTACTTTTAGCAGGGGCGGATCCAAGGGGGGTTTTAGGGGTTTAAACCCCCCTTTGATTTTCGAGGATTTTTTTTTTCATTTTGTTTAATATATTGTTATTTTCCCCGGTATGTTTTGAAGGTTATTTTCAGTTAACATGCCATTATTATAAGTTTGCTGACAGCGTATTTTTCCTTCTATCGTCCCGATTCTCTCTCATTCAAAATCCTTATAGAGTCAGTGAGTCCTTCAGGAGGAGGTCCAGCTCTAATCTTGGTTCCCATATGCAATGAAATCGCATCCAGTAGTGCCTAACTCTGTTTTAAAAAATGGGAACGCGACTCCAGCTTTTCGCTTGTACTCTCGCTGAAAAATTCAAATATTGTGTTGACTGAAAGTGGTTGTCGTTGAATTGGAATCACTTAATATAATCAGAAATCGAGAAGGCTAATCATACTTTGGACATGCGTTGGATGTAAAGACGTTAAGGGAGAATTAGACTGTTCAGTTGGAACATACATCTAAAGAAGTTACCATTGTTCTGGAAGGTATTATAATCCAAAATTCGCTTATATACTAAATCCCTTTCCTTTGTTACACAAGATATATTCCTTTTTTATCCAAGAGTACGTTATGACCAAGATCACGTTTAAACATTATTCCATGCAAAAGAGTGGGTGTTTGCCTGGAGTTTCTTGCATATGGGAAGTGCCAGTGACCTGTAGGCGGTATTTTAACATATTTTCCTTCGTGCCTCTAGACGACATGGTTTTATGTACAGCAAGGGAGGGTATCAAAGAAATGTTTCCATGGAAATGACAAACATACAAAGCATGAAATATGAAGATGGTCTAAGTATGATTGTAAGGCCTGAAAAGGGTCAATTTTTCTTGGTTCACGCCACGCAGTGATGGCGCCAAGTGGGGGACAGGGGGGCCAAGGCCCCCCGTCGGGGAAGTGTTCCAGTTTTTACATTTTTTTACAGTCGGGGAGTCTTAGTCGATACGGTAAAGTGTGTAGTCTCCAACGGCGACAAGTCGCCCCGACGGTTTACCTGTTTTTTGCTCTCAAGGGGATAATTTCCCTTAAAAGAACCCAAAATTTTCGGCGCGCTAAGCGCGCGGTAGAGTCGCTCCAGTTTCTTCAGTACTTCCATTCTACATTGCTAGATAGCACAAGACCTGTCAAACTTTACAAGTAACATGTAGGTAGAGTACACAGTTTATGTAGAGGTCTAAAATTCCATGCCATATCGCAAAGTCTACTTGCTGTTGTCTTGTGTGTGTCATGAGGTACGGTCAGTTGGTGAGCGACTCAAGGAGCAAAGTTTGGGTATTTCATAGGGTAGGCCAGGTGGTTTCGATAAAATGTATGTTATCCCTGATATGGTCAACAACCCCTATAGTTTTTCTTTTTTCTTTTTATTCTAAATGATTACATATATTTTTTGTGTAAAACAAAACAAAAAAAATTTCGCGCTTCGCGCGCTTTGCAACTTTACGTTTCAGATTCAAAAGTACACTATCAGTGCGCAACTCGACTCATGAACTATTCAGTGATATTATGCAAAATATGCTCTGCAATGACTTGAGATATTTAGGCTCCTTCATATCCCCTCCTTACCACCCCCTCGACATAGGGGCTGTCGGAACTTCGGGTCACTGCATGATCCGGCCCCCTGTCGGGAAAATGCTGTCGCTACCGACCTGGTCGGTTTACTTATTTTGGCTTTCAAAAGGGTCATTTCTGCGATAAAATCCAAAACTTTCGGCCCACTTTGCCCACTCCTCCTTAGTGCCGTTACTAATAGCTAAATATAGTACAAACCCTTTCCACCTTTTCAAGTAACTTAATATAAGTAGAATACATGGATTTATGTAAATGTCGTTTCATCTTATTTTGCTAAACCTAGTTAATGTTCTCTTGTGTCTGTCGTGCGGTACTGCTAGTGACTCGAGGAGGGAAGTTCAGCGTAGGTTATGCCCGATATTGCCCAGCTGCCTTGACAATTGACCTATATAAATATGTATATGCTTCAAATAAGTATAGATTCTTTTTAGTGTAGGCCTATCTAAAAAAATTCGCGCGCTTTGCGCGCTTTGAAATTTCACAGTTTAGATTCTAGGAAAAACGATAAATCAGGGCGGAAATGTATTTCTCTAGTGTATTCAAATATTATGAAATATATGCCCCGCAATGTCATAATCTAGTACACAAGTTTTCTTCAAATCCTTCCTTACCAATTGCTTGACGACATCATGGCTGTGGGGGCTTCGGGTCGGTGGTCCGCCGTCGGGGAGTCTGCCCCCCGTCGGGCAAATCCTGGCGCCACCTCTGGCGCCGCGCCAATCGATGGTCGCGCTCCGCTTAGATAACGAGAAAACCAAAAATCCCATGCATGTGACTAAGCCTACCAGTTTAATTTTAAGGCCCCAATACCATAATACTTTCAGAAGATTTCAAAAAAAGAAACCAAATTTTCTTTATTGAGCACAAGCGAGCAACTTTGAGTGAGTCACCTTGAGTGCCTAGAGAGAGAACAACAAATTACTGAATGCTCCGAAGTCCTGACGCCCAAGATCGTTATCGGGCTGTATAGCCTGCATCTGCATCTCTCACAAGGAGGGAAACAACTTTCTGACAGGACATTTATCATAAAATTTCTTACACATGGAATTTCAATGAAAGCTTGTTTTTATACGGATCAAAGAGCCTAGGAAACGCGTGGGAAATGCCATTTCCTGCAATCTGGGGGTCTTCTGGACCAAACATTTTCTCTGTACGCTTCCCGCCAACTCATGGTGGCGCTCCGCTTAGATAGTAACTATATCGCAACCCCCCCCCCCCCTCTTTAGTCAAAACCTGCATCCGCCCCTGCTTTTAGATGAATAAGATAACATTGAATTAGATAACGTTGAAAAGGAATAGTTACTTCATATGATTAAAATCCATGCAAAGGCTTACAGCATAGACAGGCTTCCAGGTAGAACCCCTTTCTTAATTTCTTGAATGTTGTTCCTTCCTAATTCTCTGTACAGAATTAAATAAATAAAAGTTTCATATAATAATGGAAACTTATAATGCGCACACATCCGCACAAAAGCGCTCATGGCGCATGCAGGGCCCAAAAGAAATACAAAACAAAACACAAAAATACAAAACAAAACAAAAACTAAATGAATTCCTAAGAAAAAGCAGTGTCCATCAAATGAGTTTTAAGCCTAGATTTAAAAGTCTGTAAAGTTGAACTGAAACGAATAGGTTCGGGAAGCTTGTTCCATAGGTGAGGTGCAGCAGCAAAGAAAGATCTGTCACCCCAGGACCTCAAAGTTTTCGGCTCAGCCAAGAGATGTTGGGAGGCTGATCTCAAACCGGAGCGTGTTTGGGAGAAAGCGAGCAGTTCAGTTATGTATGGTGGAGCAAGGTTGTTTATGGCACGATAAGTGAGGAGAAGTATCTTAAACTGAATCCTTAAAGGGACAGGAAGCCAGCGCAGGTCAGACAGGACGGGGGATACGTGCATGGACATCTTAGTACGAGTAACGAGACGAGCGGCGGTATTTTGTATCAATTGAAGTCAACGAATTAAATTGTTGGGGAGTCCGAACAGAAGGGCATTTCCCATGTCGAGACGGGAGGAGATGAAAGCGTGTACCAACTGTTTTGTAGCTTGTTGGTAGAGATATTTTCTGATTTTGCCCAGGTTCCTAATATGGTAGCTGCGCGATTTGATAGTCGCATTATTGTGCGATTCCATATAGACATTTTATTATCCATTAGGACACCAAGGTTACGCACTTGGTCAACTGGACGGATATCTGAATCTCCAACTCTAAAATGAGGGACGTTGATCTTCCCTAGCTTCACCGGGGAACCAAAAAGAATGAACTCGGTTTTATTGTCATTAAGTTTTAGATAGATTGCATCCATTCACGAATCTCATCAACACATTCCTCCATGCGATGAAGGCATTTTCCTGCCTCCTGCTGTGTAGCTTCGAATGACGAATAGATTTGAGTGTCATCAGCATAAACATGATAGTTTAGCCCATGTTTTTCAATGAGATTTCGAACAGGGGATGTGTACACAACAAACCATTGAGGGCCCAACACTGAGCCTTGCGGCACTGAATAATTACGAACAACTGGTTGTGGGGAATAATCACGAATGCGTACACATTGCGATCGGTTATGAAGATATGATTTGCACCAATCCAGAGCAGTACCGCCAATCCCTATGTGGTATTGCAGCCTGTGAAGAAGGATTTTATGATCAACCGTGTCAAATGCAGAGCTGAGATCAAGTAAAATCATTGCAGTAATTTTACCACGGTCCATTTCACGCAGTATGTCATTTTGAACACGTAGTAAAGCGGTCTCAGCGATCTTGAGTGATCACAGACCACAGACGGGGTGAAACAATACGCTCTATCAGCTTTCCAAGAAACCATGGGAGTCACCAAGAGGAGGTCGGGGTGTGCAAACGACCCCCCTTTGAGCTTTGTTTTACAGAAACGTTAAAGGATGTATCAAAAATCGAAATAGGTTTCTTCTGCCATTGCAAAGTATAAATTTCTGTTCATATGTTGAATGGTTAATCTCGCTGCAATTACAGATCGAGTCCCCCATCATATTACTATTTTCCATTACCTATTTTAACGGAATAAATGACATGTACGGTATTTTCCAGGTCTTAAAGGAGAAAGGTTGAAAGTGAAAAACAAAGTAAATTGGGAAAATCACATTGTGCACAAACTTACTCTTCTGTTCAATAGAGCCTGATAACTTAAGCAAAATAGAGACGCTATATTCATTGCAGATTTGAACGATTTTCTTAAATTTCTTTGCATTGCAGAGCTCAATTACTTAAAACTTTTCTGTGACTTGTTATTTGAGGTTGGCTATTTTACCTCCTTAATCTTGAATATTCCCTTATATTCCAAGAGCTTTCAAGGGATTCGTCCAGGGAATCGTTTGCCTGTGGATCCTACCAGTTGGTTCCCTTGATCAAGCCCATGGTTCCCATGATAGGCCCCTAACTTTAAAAGAAAAACGTTCTGGTGCCATTGTCATTTTAAGACTTAAAAGCTTTTTCTTTGATCCCCATCCATGGGTTCACGTTTTGCTCTTATATGAAGTCATATTTTTGGCATTATCAAACTAGCAATATTGACGATAATTTCATCGCATTATAGGCATTTGAAATGTCTAACTCCTCAGAGCTTCCGGGGGCTTCGCCCCCTGGACCCCACGCCGTAGTGCTCGCGCTACGCGCAAGCATTGCCGCTAACGCTGTAACAGGGAGCTGTCACTCACCCTGGCTGTAATAATTTCCCTCTCCTCACAAAATACGACCCCCCTTTAAAAATGTCTGGTGACCCCCATGGAAACGGTAAGTTTGCAACTGGTCTAAAATTTTTGAAGTCCTCTTTATCAAGACTAGGCTTCTTTAGAAGAGGTCTAATATATGCAAGTTTCAAATCAGTGGGAAAAACCCCAGAAATAAGAGGTTTGTTTATAACGCATGTTAAGAAAGGTACAATATCTTTAATACAGTGTTTTATTAACGAGGTAGGTATCGGATCTAGCTCGCATGATTTTGTTGGAGCTTTCATGAGTACTCTTTCAACTTCTTCATTTGTTGTTGGTTCGAAGTTGAGAATTCGGGGAAAACAACCATCGCCTTCAAGACTAGCAGAACCAGCACAATCCTTAAGGAAACTACGGTCAAGTTTCTCTACGAAGTAATCGGAGAACTGGTTAGCTAAAGCCTGTTCAGACTGGCAACTTGGAAGTATCGAGTCATTGGGTTTATGCAGCAAATTGCTAACGATTCCGAAAAGACGTTTTTGATCGCCATGGCAGTCGGCTACAGCGTTAGAGTAAAAGCTGGATTTTGCTGCCTCGATTAGCCGATTAACAATTTGCCGTTGTTTACAATAAACCTGGCGGTCTACTTCAAGTTCCGATCTACGCCATTTACGCTCAAGTTCCCTTCTTTTTGATTTAGCCGTACGTATTTCCTCATTATACCAGGACGTGTTAGGCCTAATGACAATACGGCGAGTCCGAAGAGGCGCATGTTTGTTCAGAAGCTCCTTTAGTGACCTCTTGTTTTTTCCGATACATTAATCGAGATTGTCGTTATCGAAGTCAGTGGAAGAAAGTTTCTGGATGATATCATGGCCAAACACATTTAAGTCAATTGAATTTAGGTTGCGTGTTGCTAATGTTTTCCATTGGCGGGGAGGCTTCTGTAGCATTAACTTACAAGTAACTGCTAGATGGTCTGATAGGCCAGCCTGAACACAAGTTTCAGACACCATATTATTTGCTTCACGAGTAATGAAAAGATCCAATACATGACCGTGGTCATGAGTGGCCTCAGTTATGTGTTGTATTAACCCATAGGAAGAAAGTAGTTCCATAAATTGTTTACCTTCCCTGTTATTCACATCGTCCACCCAAATATTAAAGTCACCCATGAAAACTACCTCCGTCGAATTAAGCTGGTAGCTTTCAATCAAAGTACTAAATTCCTGTAAGAAAACACTAAAAGGGATCTTTCGTCCACATTTATCTTTAATTTCAGGTCTGTAAATTAGAACAATATCCTGTGATCGTGAGTTACTAGTTAACCTGACATGCATAGATTCAAACGAAACGTAAGGCTCAACGTCCTTGATCTTAACGGAAAGACTTGTTCTGAATAAGATTCCAACACCGCCCCCAAATTTAGTTGGACGTGTAACATGTTTGAATGTGTAACCAGCAGGGGTAATATCACCTATTATAACATCATCTCCATGTTTCAGCCAGGTTTCCGTTATTGCAACGATATCAAAGTCGTTATCCAGAACAAAGTCAACAAAAGCCGAACACTTGTTCCTTACAGATCGCGTATTAACAAGGCAGAGTTTGGCAAAATCATTAATTGGTATATTGGTACCAAACTCACCTCTCCGTCGTTCATTGTTAAAAGTAAGACTTCTCAGTACTTTATTTTTTCCGGCCAGACAGCCTCTCTTAGTAGGCCGTACAGTACATATACCCAAGTGCTTTAGTTTCCTGTACACATGGCTTGAAAGCTTTGGCTTGGTAGATCGAAAATTCAGTAATTCACTCCTTGAATAGGGAGGCGCCACGGTCATTGTCATGACTACGATGGTCAGTAGACATACAACAGTAGTTAACAATAGTAAGTTAGCCATGCGTGCAGATTAATTCAAACCATGAACAGAAGTAGACTCCTGTAAATGTGAATTACATGGTAAAATAACAGTAAAATCAAGATAGGCTACAGGTCCTATACTAGTGTGTGCACTCCGTTTGGCGACGCAGAAACAAATTCGCTGAAAACTCCCAAAAGCTGGACATAAATAGTCCAACAAAGTGAATCCAATGGTCCACGTACACAATAACAGATTGGACGAAAAAATCCCAGACAACACACCAGATTGGGCCCCAATTGGGTCCTAATAGGGCTACCGATCGGGCCCAAATTAGGCTGCCCAATTGGGCCCCAACAAGTTTTGTCAGCCAGCCCCAATGTGGACCCAATTGGGCTGACCAACTAGGGCCAGAGTGGGCCATGATCGGGCCCAGATAAGGCTTTCCAAATTTGGCCAGTGTGGGCCCTAATTAGGCCCCAATTGGGCTAACCGATCAAAACCAGTTGGGCCCCCAACTGGGCTAGCCCATCTGGGCTGTATTCGGGCCCAACTGGGCCCCTGCTGGGCTACATGCTGGGCTTATGCTGGGGCAAATCCGTGTTTGTCAGGTGTTCCCAGGTGGGACTCAACTGGGCTAGCCCAGCTGGGCTTGTCGGGCCCCAACTGGGCTACCCCAGCTGAGGTCGGTCCCACTTGGGGGTCCAGCTGGGTTAGCAATGGAAAATGTGAGGTAACTTTCCTTCTACAGTACAAGCCTTAAAAGCTACCGGCATTGCTAATGCCAGCCACTTTCAAAGGTAGTAGGATATTACTGGAATGTTCATTTTTAGTTAAATAGTTTGGTTTGGCTATTATATATATTCAGTGACCCTTGTTTGTTATTATTAAAGATTAAGAATGCAATTTTCTTCATGACATTTCAATTTCTCCTTCTTTATGTTGTATTGTAAAATTGAGAAACATGATTTTCTGCAAGAATTCACCATTGCCAGCTTCACTTTATTTCAATTAGACCTGCATTAAGTGATAAACACAAATTTTCTTTGAAAAATTTGGAATGCTCCATTAAGATGAAAGGTATATAAACCTGGTGTTCCAATAATATCACATTATTTTAAACAGATACTTTTCTCAAATTGTCTTTGCCAAAAATTCCCACATGTTTAGCAAAGAAAAAAAAAAGATTTACGATAAAATTCCTAGGGCATACATTTTCTGAAGCAAAAAGACTTAATCACCTTAATGAAATTATATTTTGAAAATTTTCCTAATTGGGCCCATATGGGCCCCAGCTAGGCCCTAGCTGGGCCAAACATATTGGGCTAGCCCAGCTTTAGCCAGGCTAGATCCCATTAAAACAAAATAAACTTCGAAGATGAACTTAATTTTAAATACGCATGCCTACCTTTAACCTAAAAGCACCAATGCTACAAAAAGTTAACAATAGGAACTTTAGAAGAGTGAAATACCATTCATACATGAATGTGTTTCCCCAGCTGGGCCCCAACCGGTTTCTGTTTGGGCTCCTCTGGTTTGGGAAACCCATCAATATGAGTTTAAACACTTTTTTTTATTTGAGCCCAATTGGGCCCCGATGAGGGCCCTAAACTCAAGCCCACCTAAGCCCAAGAAAAAAATGTATTTATTCCTTTTGTTTAAAAGCTAATAAACTTCATAAAATAAAAAAGAAACAATTTTTATTTCAATACAATGTTTCACGTCTGAATTTAAACACCTTTTTTTTTTATTTGAGCCCAATTGGGCTCCGATGAGGGCCCTAAACTCAAGTCCAACTAAGCCCAAGAAAAAAAATGTATTTATTCCTTTTGTTTAAAAGCTAACTAACTTCATAAAACAAAAAAGAAACAATTTTCATTTCAATACAATGTTTCACAAGTGAGTTTAAACCCTATTATTTATTTGAGCCCAATTGGGCCCCGATGAGGGCCCTAATAAAAGCCCACCGTTAACCCAAGCCCACTTAAGCCCAAGCAGCCCAGGTAAAACCCAGTTGGGCCCCAATTGGGCTTGTTTGCTGGGATATAGTCATTTTCATTTATATTCTCTGTGACATGATAAAACATTTTTAAACTTCTATTCACTACCACTTACAAAAAAAATGTGTTGACAAAATCTAATTTCACACGTAAAATACTGTGTCAAACTGTGGAAAACTATGGTGAGCTGTAAAGAGTCGTGAAATTTCTGTGGACTTTTGTATGAAAATGTGTGTATTTAATGAGCAGTTTTACCACACACTCACCCCATAACAAGGGTATGAATAATGAGAAAGTACATGGATGAGTCATATCATGGTTATGAAGTTTGCGTCTAAAACTGAACGCAGTGCTCCTCTTCCACTCTTCGCTTGGGCGGACGGTGGTTTGGAAAGCCTTAAAGAGGATTTGAATTATGTGGTCGGCTGAATATTTTACACAATATTAAAACGATCATTGAAAGAAGAGGGGGGTACATACTGGTTAGAAGATTTAAAATTATAGTCTTCATAGAATTACGGTTTGAAACGTAAGGAATCGCTCTCGCAGGTGTAAAGGAGTCACTATCACATACATTGCTTCGGGAAATACATTAATCTGACATGCCCCATCAATCAATGCAAGGGAAGGTTGTTCTTGCGCAATGTGTCTGAAATATAAATTTTACTATACTGGAGGATCATGACCTTTGTGAAAACCGAAATAATGGAAACACTTCAAAGTCTCCACACTTAAAAAAAGTTGGTTAAAAAGGGTTGGGTAAAATTCAAAGTGCCCAACCTGAGCAGTTTGGTAACCAACAAAGTGGCAAAACAGATTAACCAAGTGGGTTGGTTAACCTTCAGGTTGGGGAAAGTCCATCTCTCTTGCAGTATTACCCAGGTTGGTTAAAGTGAACTGATTTGCGCGCCATACGTACGTACACAATTAATGAAAAGGTACTATACTGTACTGCAGTATACGGACGGTACGTACGTACCTACGTACACTTGTACTCGCAGCCGACCGAGACGACGACAGACTTGCTTTCAAAGTCTGCAGAAAAAGGCTGAGCTTTCTGAGGAGGCTCATTGTAAAATATCCTGTTATCGTATGCGACGAAACTGTCATACACTCTTAAAAGTTGGGTAAAATTTTCTGGGCAATGAAGAGTTGTTTAAAACTTTTATACTGTTGGGCAAAAGAACCGAAAAAACCTATTGACCAACTATTGGAGAAATGGTTTAAGTGAATTTCTTTACCCAACACTGGTTAAACGTGCCGCTAATTAATTCTTTTAATAACACCCATTTCTAAATTTTTACATTCACAATTAACATGTTGCAAAACGTTTACTTACACTGTGGGAATTTTTGCTACAACAGTTTGAGAAAAGTGCATGTTTAAAATGCTGTGAAATGTTTATATACCTATCCTATTAATGGAAAATTCCGAATTTTTCAAAGGGAATTTGTGTTTATCCTTTATTGCAGGTCTAATTGAAATAAATTGAAGCTGGCAATGGTGAATTCTTGCAGAAAATTATGTTTCTCAATTGTACAATACAACATAAAAAAGGAGAAATTGAAATATCGTGAAGAAAATTGTATTATTAATCGTTAATAATAACAAACAAGTCTCACTGAAAATACATAATAGCCAAACCATAACGTTCATTTATATATGAATTCCTAATTAAAATCCTGCTACTTTTAAAAGTGGCTAGCATTAGCAATGCCGGTAGCTTTTAAAACTTGTAGAAGGTAACTTCTCTGCACTCATAAAAAAGATGGGCAAATTTTGCCCAACTTTTTGACCAATACTGGGCATCTATTCAACAACCTAAACAGTTGGTCAAAATTTTGACCAACCAAATTTGGTAAAGTTTGAACCCACTTGTTGGGAGGAAAATTACCCAACTGTTAAGTAAATGAGCATTTCAAAACATGCCTACTTGTTGGGCATTTCTTTCATCAAGCTGTTGGGCAAATGTATTAACCAACCGTTGGTTTTATGTTAACCATTTTTGCCTAACCGTTGGTGCTTTCCTTACTTCAGAATAGCATGCATGCATGCTGGGCATTTCTTTCCCAGGAGATTTAGGTGAACTTTGTACACAACAGTTGTTAAAATTGCTTTAATTGATTGGGAACGACATCATAAGAACTTCTTAAGCAGTTATATATTTATTGTGCGTTGTGCATGTGAATTAAAATATTATACCTGCTGTCCGAAACCGGAATACAAAAACAGCATCTATATTAATTTGACACGTTCATTTCAAACGCCTTGGCTTAATATGTTTGGTTTGTCACAGACTTTCGTGTAGGCCTATAATGTCCGAAACAATCAGGTTTAAAAAGCACGTTTGGAATTAAAACACAAGTCCACACCACTGATCTACATACAACTGTGGCAGTTCCATAACGTTCAACCATAGGGTTACCACTACGCACAACAAAGTAACGTTTTGAATTCGTGATAGCGAATACCCCGTTCAGTGATCGATAACTGATGTCAAAACTCATACAAAAGTGTGCTAGTTCGAAGCACTATTTTCACACTTTTTGTGAAATAGAGCCCAATTCTGCCGCCATACAGAATGTCCGAGTATTCCTTCTATGCAAACGTCTAATATGTTAAAAGGATTTTTCGGAGTATCAACACGAAGCCCCATAATTAGGAGAAATGCCAGAGCCAAATCGAGTTAAGTGTACGGTTGTTCGCCGCAAAACCTGTAGCGAACGATTTCCCAACTTTTAAGCAAACACTATGCTAATTAGCAATTAGTTGCTCAAAAAGTGGGTAAATAGAAAATATACCCAACCGTTGAGTATACGCTTGTCACCATTTTAACCAGTAGTTGGATAATGCAATAAACGTGCATTGAAGGGGAGTTTTAACCACTATTTGGGCAAAGTTTGACCAACATATAACCAAAATGTTTTACCCAACCAAAAACTTGCCCAACGTTTTTAGAGTGTGAGATATTCTAACGTGGTTGGGTAATTTGTTTTACCCAACCGTTAGTTCCGTATGCCTCCTAACCGGAATTGGGTAATAAATTACCCAAGTTGGGCAAAATTTTTACCCAATTGGTTGGGCAAAATGTTTGCTCAAATGGTTGGGCATTTTTTTTTTTGCCCAACTAAGGAGTAAAACCCTTTATCAACTAAGTTGGGCAATATTTTACCCAATTCCGGTTAGGAGGCATACGGAACCAGCAGCTGGGTAAATTTTTGCCCAGGTTGGGCAATCATTTTTTAGAGTGCATCTGGTACAACGATGCACCTTAATACATTAAAATATAACTTCAAGTAATGGTTATCTATGCACGGTGAGATAGAGTTATCACTTATGACACTAATGTGTTCCATGTTTTTGTGTTTTCCTTAACTTCAATGTTATTCTTAGGCAATAGGCAAGCCTCATAAAATGGCAACCATACACCTAAAATACCAGATTTAATATGCCATATACCAGATTTAATCTATTTGGCTTATCATAAAATTTTTCAGCTTTGTATTTTGGCCAATAAAAAGTTATTGCTAGTGTTGTTCCGATATTGCTAGTAACCGATGTTACCGATACCAGTGTTTCAATTCTCAGTATCGGCCGATACCGATCTGATACCGATATTTGAGGAAATGAGCATACTGTACACTTAACTACAGGCTATTGGGCACTACCACTAAGTGCTGTGTCACTTTCATGGGCAAAACATTGAAACTTACAGTCAAAATATAAAATAACGTAGGATATAAGACAAGAAATATCGGTTATATGGTATCGGCATTTTAGGTAAATTTTACCGATACCGATATATGACTGAAATGGGTAGTATCGGCCGACACCGATATAGAATACCGATGATTAAAACAACATTAGTTATTGCACTGTAAAACCAGTAACATTGGCTCTATACACTGGATCAGTTTTAGCCCTGTTTCGCAGCGACGCTCTCTTGAGTTATATTTTTGTGACAGGTAAAGTTAGGTAATATATGGCATGAATTCCAGTTTCGTTCTCCAGAGTTTAAGTGAGGCAATGGAAGGATTATTTCATTATGTCCTATTTTGAAGTATCTCAGCGGACGTTATTGGACTCCGGCAATTAATCATTGAAAATTACTTTTTACAGTCCTGTAGCCAGACAATTACTATCTCACTTTTAAAGGCCTCTTGATGCTCTAAAATACTGCTAGGTGGGTGCAAAGCTCAAAAATCTTACATTTTTGAAGACCTACGTTTTCAGTTTGGACGACAGGTTGTGTTTACTTGGCTACCAATTACCCCACATACTCATTCTCAGGTTTGCATTGTACTCCTATGGTAAGTTATTTGCCTGCCAAAGCTAGAAATGGCCAGTAGGCCTACTTTGGCCCCTCATTAGTGAAATGCCCCAGATCATCCTTTCTTGAGTCATGTTTTGGGACTATCGGCCTTAGCCTGAGGGGTTTTCATGGTACAAATCTTTGGTCTCAAAAATGTAATTAGGCTACATTTGCTTGAAACTGATTTTTTATGAGTTAACCGTTCTTGGCACATATATTTTATCAGGAATTAAACCCATTTTCGGGAAAAAGTCAACTCCCCAAACTCAGTTCATCGATCACTAGGGACGCCGCTGCATGAGCAGGGGTGACATCATCTCTTCACATTGATGAGCAATGCATTTATTTTCAGTCTGTTGTGTTGAACTTGAAGTTAATAGGGATATGTGCTCCTCATGGGGCATTTGAGGTTTGTTAAATTCCCATGACTCTCATGCTTTCTCATTCATTGAGGAGTAAATTAATTGTAACGTTCTAAGGAAAACAAAAGAGAGCTCATTGATGTTATGTTATGATGTTATATGATCTTGCTCCATGTTCACTTTCTGTTGAAAACGTGACAACTTCACTTGCTTATATATTGAGAAACACACGTCGTATTTTAATGCAAACTTTACCCCAATGCTTAGAATAAGTACTCCTCTAAATATCAAAACTTGATTCAAGCCTAGACTCTTTTTTAATCACTTGATTTTGACCTTAAGTGACACCGCATGTCAGTGTTATACTCTTTTGTTCTCGAATTTCTGCTCATTTTCCTCTCTTCCAATTCTTATCACTCCTGTATATCCTACATTCGAAACACCTCCCTGATTACACTGGGTCAAGCTATTTTCTTCACTTCAGGTGGCAGTTGTGTTGTGTTCACTACTTAGGCACCAAACTTTCTTGAGCTTGTAATTAGTAAAATCCTAATGGTGCATCGATGCGGATGTGCTTCAAAATATCACACGTTCTCTTTCAAATTTGCGCAATCTCCGTAAATAGGCACTGGCCTGACATCTTGATATTACACTAATGATTTGTAGAGGGTTCATGACGATAAAAAATTAACACTACTAAAATTAAGTCTGTTTAGCCAAAGAGTGGGTATTAAGATGTTCTTTGTGGGACGACTTCCAGGCACGTATGAAAGAGAGGGAGGGGTGGGGTCATAGAAAGTAAGTTCAAGACACTGGACTACGATAAGTAAAAGAGGTTTTTGTTGAGGAATTTCCTATCGCTTTTACTTGTAATTTAAGTTTATAGGCCTATAAATGGTATGCCCGTGTCTGATATGGTAATTTATTTCCGACATCTACTGTCACGGGCAAATATGAAAATGTAAAGCTACCTTAGGGTCACTAACAGTATGTGTGTGATTGTTGGACGATGTACGTTTCCTTACTTTTGTGTTCGTTGTTGAAAAGTATGACAACGTGTTATGTTGTGTGTCACACAGGGTCATAAATATGCATGTTCTGAGTAGTAGATGATCCAGTCAAGAGAAATGTCCGTTAATCTGTATTTTAGTATGTTTATCGTTGGCATGACACTGAACCAACTAGTCGGTGCAAGATGCTTCAGTAGTAATTGATTGAAGTGTAACATGTGTGTTTTGTAATGACAAAGGGGAATTACGCTTGGGGGCAACAGAACCGGAGTTTTCGATACGAGATTTAAAAATTCTTAACATTGGGGATAGCTCGGGTGGGCAGAGAACGAGGGCGATTAGTTAGTTGCCACGCTGGACTCGAGAAAGGAAAGTCGGGGCTTTACCCGGAAAGGATGTTCAGAAACTGTTCTACTTGTTATAGTTAGGGTGTGACTATGGTTTCGTTTTAGCCAAATGAGTTAGTTAAGCGCTTCCTCGGCCTGTGTGGTTCTCTTGTTTCAAGTTAGTGTTGAATGGCTCCGTTTTAGCCAGCAAGGAAACGGCAAAGGGGCTCCGCTTTAGCCTGTAGGTCGCCTTGTTACAAATTGGTGTTTAATGGCTCCGTTTCAGCCAGCAAGGACATTGTAAGAGGGCTCTTACGGTTTAACTGTCAAACTTCTCTTCGTGGATGGTCCCGTTTTGGCCGGAAGTTTGTGGGAATGTCACAGCCGTAACTTAACTGTATTAAAATATTTTGTGAGGAGAATAAGTGATTCTCTGTTGTGGACAGTCTAGCCCTATACCTATATCCTCCGAGAATCAATAAATTATTATCAGGAAAAATAAATTTTGACATGCAGAACGTTGAAGTAACATGAAAACTTGTGAGATGTTCAGTAAATTGTGAAACGTGACCTGG
Source organism: Holothuria leucospilota (assembly GCA_029531755.1). NCBI lineage: Eukaryota > Metazoa > Echinodermata > Holothuroidea > Aspidochirotida > Holothuriidae > Holothuria > Holothuria leucospilota. The sequence continues at coordinate 75,191,470 of CM055962.1, read as the reverse complement.
AGCTGTAGTGAAAATAGTTTCATCTTGGTGCCAGTGAGTATTTATTCGTAGGGTTTTATAGAGTAAAGCCTATCCTCTTGTAATGTCTGTAGTGTGCAACAACCGACCAGTGTGCTGAAAATCTATATCATATTTTATCAGAAGCTACATTGCTATTTGTAGCGAACGTTTGTTTTGTTTAAGTGGGGTATTGAAGGGCAGTTGTTATGGTTGACTTCAAATATGTGGGCGGTTGAAAAGAGGCAGAGTTTACTTGCTGTAATTAATTGCAAATTGCCAATCATTGAGCAAGGGAGTTATGTGGGACAATCAAAATAGTCATATTAATTACAGTATTAAGAATTTGACCATGTCAATTTAATGTTTCAGGGTCCGTGGTTGGAGCATGGGTTCATTGACCTGTGCTGTAGTGTCATTTTGCTACCACTTTAAATTCAGTCGTGCAGACGTGGAACTGCCAAACGTTCGTAGCCCTTCAATTTAGCTAACACTGCCTCAGAGAGTCGTGGAACCGTAAGTATATTATTCATAGTCCCGTGTGTCGCAAAGCGTAATTCAGTTATTTACAGACAGCTAGCATGCCAGACGTGTGCAAGTTTATTTGACTTAACGAAGTATTTTGATATAATAATTTATGGGGTTCAAGATATGAGTATTTTTGTAGGGAGTATTTTTTATGTATTTTAAATGTTTAATATACTAGTTTTGAGGTATCTTCGAGCCTCAGGGTCTTCTTTGCATCTTGTGTCTGTGCTCCAGGGAATAAGAATAGTTAATGAGATGAAGTGCGAATAGTGTTGCGGTAAAAAGTGGTGTGTGATGCATGTCTTAAAATAGCTCGGAAGGTTGCAGAAAATGTCTGTTAGTACCTTCGCTTGGTGGTACGACTGCCGAGTTGGCAGAGCTCACAGTGGAAGAAATCTCAAAGTGCTAGACCAGGTAGACTAAGTGTGTCTCGAAGAGAACGTTGTCACAAAAGTTTATTACTCTTAAGTGAGCAAAGGGTGTCACAGAAAAGAGTCTTTTATTTTTTATTTCTGTAGAGTTCCAAGAGATTCACAATGGAAGGCCAGTGGCGTAGCCAGGGGAGCGTGGGGGGGGGGGGGGCGACAGCCCCCCATGAAAGCTTGTCGCTCCGCAGTCGCCCCCCCCCCCCACTGGCGATCTGGGCCAAAAAAAAAATTCACTCAACTCACTACTCAACTTGATAATGATATACGATATACCTATTTTGTTTGCTCTGAAGAGGGCAATTTCTCTTATAAATGACCCAAAATTTTCGGCTCGCTTCGCGCGCTGTGAATTACTCTTGTTTCTCCAATATATTGTAAGTTCCATTCCACATAGCTAGACAGCATAAGTCCTGTTCACTTTACAAGTTACACGGTAGGTAGAGTACACAGTTTATATAGAGATGATAGTAAATATCATCCCAAGATCGCAAAGTCTATAGTTGCTGTTATCTTGTGTGTGTCATACGGTACGGTCGTTGCTGAGCTACTCACGGAGCAAAGTTTGGCTATTTCATCTGGTAGTCCAGGCATGGCCGTACGGGCCGGGGGGCAGCCGCCCCCAAATGACAGAAACCTGACTAAATCGGGCAGATATTTTGTCTCAGTCGGGCGGAAAATTGGACATTAAAATTCTATACTCCAGACTCTGAGGCAGGGGTGGCGCCAGGGCGGCTCCAAGAAGACAATTTCTTTAATCAGAACCCAAAAATTTTGGCGCGCTACGCGCGCTTTAGATTCACTCCAGTCAACCTTACCAAGAAAAATGTAGGCACAGTACACAGGTTATAGATGTCGTCAATTGCATCCCATATCGCGAAGCCTAGTTGCTGTTCTCTAGTGTGTGTCATGCGGTAGGGTCAGTTGGTGAGCGACTCACAGAGGAAAGTTTGGCTATTTCATCAGGTAGTCCAGGTGGTGTCGACACAATGTATGTTTTCTCCGATACGGTCTACAACCCCAACCGTTTTTATTTTTTTGTCTTTGTACTCAATGATTTTATTTGGGTTTTGTGTAAGCCTACCAAAAATTTTCAATTCGCGCGCTTTGCAGTGTCAAAATTCAGATTCAAAAGAACACTATCAGTGCACAACTCGGCTGTTAAAGTATTAAGTAATGTCATGCAAAATATGTCATGCAATGGCGTTGGATAGTTCGGCTCTTTCATATCCCCTTCTCACCACCCCTCAATAAAGGGGCTGTCGGAACTTGGGGTCACTGGCATGACCCGGCCCCTGTGGGGAAAATTCTGTCGCTACCCATGGTCCATTTACTATTTTGGCTTTCAAAAGGATCGTTTCTGCAATAAAACCCAAAATTTTCGGTACGCTCTGCACGCTCTTCCTCAGTTCCGTTACTTATAGCTAAATTTAGTACAAACCTTTTCCTCCTTTTCAGGTAACTTAATAAGTAGAATACATGGATTTATGTAAATGTCGGAAATTTCATCTCATTTCGCTAAACCTATAGTTAATGTTCTTTTGTGACTGTCGTGCGGTACGGCTAGTGATTCTAGAAGGGAAGTACAATATACGTTATGCAAGATAAGGCCCAACTGCTCGGACAATTGACCTATATAAGCTTTAAATAAGTAGGCCTACAGACTTTTCTAATGTTAGCTTACCCAAAAAATTTTCGCGCGCTTCGCGCGCTTTGCAATTTCAGGAGTTATCAGAAGTTATTCTGCTATTGCACGTCGTTTGTTTTGTATTTCTGGGGGGTTCATATTTTCAAGCCCAGCAGGGTTTTTCGTGTACTTCCCTTCACCTCATGTACATTTTTCTCTATTACCATTCATCATGTATTTTTGTATGTATGCGTGAAGTGATAAAACAAATAAACGAAACGAAACGAAAAGGGAAACGAAGTTAGATTCCGGGAGAAACATGAAATCAGTGCCTTTGCTTCTCTAGTATATACAAATTTTATGCAATATATCAGTATGGCATGGTGTAGTACACAGATTTTCTTCAAATCCCCCTCACCAACCCCTCAAAAAATCGGGGATGTCGTCACTTGGAGTCGCTGGCCCCGCGACGGGCAAATCCTAGCACCACCCCTGCTGTGAATTACAAAGAGACCAATGGTATGTGAACTTCACAATTTACGCCGAATGCAATGGTTATCATAGGCTATTAAAGTACCTACCATAGTCTAGGCCTAGGTGCGTGGCTTTTGTCACTGACAGCGAGTATCAGTATGTGCAGGAACCTAGGCCACCGCTACCTCGTGAGAATAAAATAAAATGAAACTTAACGTTTTTTAACCAAAATTGCACATCTTGATGGCTGCTATCAAGCCTGGCAAGTGCCGTTTCCGGCGATCTGGGATGTATTAAAATCTCAAATTTTCTTGGTACGCTCCGCGCCAACACATGGTGGCGCTCCGCTTAGATAGTAACAAGGCACCCTCCCATGAAATGGTCAAGCCCCCCCCCCAGCGCCCCCCTACTAAAAAAATCCTGGCTACGCCACTGTGGAAGGCCACTATGCTTCGGTGATTGTGTTCACGGAGTCATCTTTGGATGGCTCTAATTTAGGTACCAGGCTCCTATCCATATGACGGGATTTGTCCACGTAACCTACTGATAGGAAGACACATCTGAAAGACTTATCCACCACTTGGACTACTTGCAGACGCTATCATTACATGTGCGTGGCCCTGCTGAAACCAATTTGACGAACTGTGAGAATAAGAAATGCTGGTACTGTTGATTACATAAACTGTTAGTCATGGTATGAAGAGCTAGGAAACGCCTTGTAGACGGACAACTGTTTATGTATTTTAGCATTAAGTATCTCTTTCGATTATTAATGTCAATGTGTGCATTGTAATATGTAGTCTATTCACTATTTGTGTGCCAGGCGGTGTATTTGGATAGCTAAATAGTAACTTTTTTTATTCTTGTCGAAGGCAAAAGGGAACTATGTAATCGTTATGGCGTGCGTATGGGTGTGTGTGTGGGTGTGTGTGTGTGTGTGAGCTCATCAAAATGTGAACAAAATATAAAAACTGGCACGTGAGTGCGACAAGACGGAGTTAACTCGACATTATTGGTGTATCAGAGTTACTTCAATTATGATTAGCTAGTTACGTAAATGTCCCGTTCTTCACTTTGAAAGGTATGTAGAAAGTTTCGATCAAAAGGATGAGCCCAGAAAAAAGAAAGAAAACAAGCAGTCAAGCTCCCTAGTATCTGGTTTTCGTTTCTTTATCTTTGACCGATTGGAAATTGAAATTGTATTTTGTTCACTGAAATCAGACATTTGTAAGTAAAGAGAGATCCAGTGAACTGATAAATGTGGTATCATGGCCGTAACGGTTGCTGCATTACACCATTAGGCCTGCTCCGTCAGCCCATTCCTCACGCACCCGATCCTCATGGCTTGTACAGTTATTATTGATCAGTGCTATAATGTGTTAGATCAATTTCGGCCATCTGTTCACCTATTCTATCCATTCAACACCACGGGGACCCAAGTTACGCCTGGTATTTTTTCCAAAACATAAAATACTCTTTTATATCCACCCAATACGCCATCAGGTGAAGTTTAAGAGTTGGTGTCATTTTCAAACAACTGTTTAATAAGGGCCTCTGGATGGCTTCACCCTATCTATAAGATGTGAACTTCGTTGTTCACACTACGGGTGCATATTTTGTTACCGAAAATTTTCTCCAGCATACGATTTTACACTCTTGGCCATGCAGTTGACAGGATGAATACCCATGAATAGACATATACGTTTATAAATACGGACGAACAAAATTGCAATTTAGTTTACTGAGACGGCAAACTTTCACAGTACAGGTCTTCTGGGATAATTAAAATTCCTGGTTGAAAAAGGAACATGATGTCGTACGTGAGCACAAGGGGTATGAAGGAGCATTCTCCGAATTGATTTCCGAAAACTTCTAATTTTTTTAAATGAACCCGTTGGCGTTCAGGCCATAATGGAGCTCTGCGGGGATAGAGTGAGGCGTGTTTTCGAATGAGTAATGGATTTATTTTAGTCATCTTTCTTCACAAACTTATCGTAAACTGTTAAAAATTTCGCTCCCTGCGCGCTGTTAGCTTCATTGTTGTGCGTTTTATCAACCGTATCCTCATTATATATTTTTGAGGGTTCTTCAATTAGGCCAAATTTTATCGTGCATAAACGTGATTACAGAGGAGCCTGACCAAGGCATTTTCTTTCGCCTTCCTTTACGGTACTTTTCGATTTCGAAGACATATTTTCAGAAAACTGAAATTTTTAACAGATGACAGGCGGCAGGATCGCATTCTACCTGGCAGACAGATTTCGAGGAGGGAGGGAATTGATATGTTTCAGGGAAGAGTCTGCATGTAGTTTTGTCATAGAAATGATTTTTGACGCAAAGTCTCCACTCGCATTCGTCATTTTGCGCTCTCTATATCTTATTACCATTATTCTTAGGACAATAATACACCAAAACATTGCTCTAGCTAGAACTCCGTTCCCTTAGAGTAACATGTCCAACATATGTATGTAGAGGAGAACATAGCAATCTAACATTATGGAAAGCCTATGGTAACATTTGTCAGGTTTGTAGTATGCTGTGAGAGATTGGAATTATGTGTTTGTGGTTAGACATATTCAAAACATTTTCAAAACACGATTCGCGCGCAACCTTTATTGTTAGATTGTGAATGTTATTACAGTTACTTATTACTTAGTTCAGGACCATTTTGTTATTTGTACTCCCTTCTCGCTTCTCTCCACTGCATCTCCCGCACTCTCATTGCGCATGTAAATATCACCATTCTGCAATTTTCCCAGAGCTTCCCGATGCCGGTCTGATGGTACAAAACGCTTGGAGAGGTTTCATGCCACAGCCAGAATATTACCAAATAATGAGAGGTTCTTAGCATATTATTAGTTCCAAGCTTTGCAAACGATAACACCATTTTGCATCTAAGTCATCTTACATAAAAATAATCTCAAGAGGGGAGGAGATGACACGCCCTTTCCTTCCAACCACCCGATAATGAGACCTCCACATAATTATGAAAACTTTCCGGCAACATGTGTCCCAAAGATAGCACAATGATTTGCATTTAAGCCACCATAAATGAAAAAATCCTCCCCCCCCCCCCATTAGCCCCAACCTCAGGACGACATCTTCGCACCCGGAGAGATTTGCGCTGATAAAAACTGTCGTAGGTACGCATATGCACACTTTTACACCGACTGTCTGGGATTGTCTGGGTCAAAATACATCATTCTTCTGTGGTGTATTCACAATCACTAACTCCTGACGTCGCCGCTGATCGTGCAAAGTGTTGTGCCCGTAGTCCGACTGATTTAGCTAATCTCTTGCCAAAAGTATACTACCGACAATCAGAGACGCCTTCTATTGAAAAAATAAATACATTTGAAACAAACCACACGGTTCTTTAACGAATAAAAAAGCATTGATACATAAGACTTATCTTGTATACCATTTTGGTTAGGGAATTAGAGTGCGGTTAGAACATCCGACTTGCAGCCGGAAGGTCTGGGGTTCGACTCCTGACCGGGTCATACCAAAGACTTTAAAAATGGAACCTACTGCCATTGTGCTTGGTGCTCAGCATAAGCAATGGAGTAGGGAAAACAAGCCAGTGAGCCACAACCAGAAAAAAGGCCGTGGCCGTCCCGACTTAAACCACCAATTGGTTAGAAACTGAGCCGTAAAACCTCATCTAACTAATTAGTCAAATTTGTGTCTCAAAGTACTGCCTCAATGCAGATTTACCCATGGAAAAATGATGTTTTAAATAGGAATCGAATTGAATAAATATGAAATGATGTAGAACCTGGTTTTCAGGGTAAGTGAGGACGATTATCTGCGTATTTAATATGTAATATTGCCAGATCTTCCGAATGCTTCGTTCTGTCAACAAATCCCGCCAGGGGCCCTAATGCGAGTCTCTGTATGGCCCCAACTTGTGGAAACTCGCACTTCCCGCTCGGGATCCATCTTCGGTGGACATGAGACCACCCATCGTGCCCCCCTCCCCCCACTTCGAAATTTCTGGATTCGCGCTTGTCACGCTTTGTAAGCATACAAGTTTCCTTATTGATTTCAGGTTTGCGACAGAGAGAATCAAATTGAGCTTCACCTAAACGTTCTACAATAAACTTCATCTAATAGTCACAACTTGGTTATATTTGACTAGGCCACCAATGAGTTGCCTTAAAATGATTATTTGGCTGAATATCGCATTTTTGTGAGGACATGTGAATGATGAAACTGGTGCGGGCATAAGTGCAAAGGAACGAATGCCTAATTACCCTGTTTGCACCAGTTTTGACATTTAATTAGTGATTAATGAATTATTCAAATTTTAACCCCATTCAGTTCTAATGCAACATACCCAGAATTTCGAATTTTTGTTTTAATTCCTTCTCCTATAAACGATTGATAATCAAAAATTCACTTTTGATCAATAAATTGATTTAATCCGTAAATGAAAAACTTCCCACGACAGACCAGTAGCCAGAGTTTTGCCACGGGGGGGGGGGGAACTCGGGTTGAAATCACAAATCGGTGCCAGAGGCTCTGTGGGATCACTTAGGAACCCTCTCCCGACTGTGGGGTCCAATTTTTCAGGGGGTGGTCGTCTGGTCCCACCGACCCCTTTGCTACATGCCTGTTTCACGAACATCGTAAAGTTTGAATATTTCACTATAATAAAACGGCTGATATAATGATAAGTTTGTAATCCTAATTTATATTTTAAAAATTAATGTCATGTACCAGCGTTGTAAGGTAAAGGAATCTACAGATTTGATAACGATGTGGCGTTTTATTATTTTATTACTTAACATATTTTTGCCTGTAAAATTAAAGATTACTGGCTACACTATACATTTACATATAAAGAATGAAAATGGCTCACAGTATTGATAAATTCGAAGGAAGAACCCCTTCACCAATGCTGCTGATGCTATTGTCAGTTATAAACCTGTAATATATAAAACAATAAACATTTGAAAATTGTATTATATATTATTGTAACACAGAGAAAACAAGTTTGTCATTTCATTACATACATTTCAATTCTCACAACCATAAAGTTGAAGAGAATTCTGTATATTGTGAATTAAAATTGTTATTTACCAGTCAATAACCATTTCTCGACTTCTTTATTGGTGTAGCCCCACCTCCCCCGTTTGAAGGAAGACAATGTGCGAAAAAGATCAGAAGGGGAGGGTCGATGCTACTTTATCTGAATTATTGATAGTGTCAGTGGCTGGCTTCAGGTGATTCGATCAGAGAATAACTTCTCAGCAGCAGTATGACAGCGTCTGGTCTCGATGAAGTATTATGATATCTCTCTCCTATAACAGTGGTTGAACTGCCTTTTATACGCTAGGCTTTTAATCAAGAAATCTCGGGAATTCAATAGAACTTCCAGTGCACACAGTCGAGCAATTACGAGAACGTTCCTTAATGCACAGAAGTAGACAATGGCATTATTTCTTAGAAGTGTCGCCAGGCCGCTGCTATAATTGGCACATTACGTAAACAGTTCTCACTTCTAGACAATTCTAGAAAGGCTGCGTTGAAGTTGAATTCTCTGGAGCTTTCCATTCGCTCGTCGACGGATTCAATCTGGTGTTCCTGACGGGTCGCCTTGTAACACTCCCCCCCCCCTTGAAAGAGTTTTGGACGTATCGGACAAAACTTAAGTTACAATGTTTACAATGTATAACTTTACAGTAATAACTACAGTATGTACAGTATGTAGACCAATATTCAATGGAAGGTATAATCATAACATACAACTTATCTAGCAAGGTGATGATACATGAATACAGTAACATCATCAATACACATTGTGCTGTAGTTAACACAAAATTTCAAAACTTACAGTGAGATTTTCAACATACTGCATCAGATCAAATTCTTGACAATGAGTCTGGTACAACATTGTCCTTCCCTTTAATTGCTTAATATCTACATTATATGATTGCAGAAATAAACTCCACCTCATCAATCTTTGATTTTTGTTCTTCATCTTAGATAAAAATGTCAAAGGATTATGATCAGTGTATACAGTGATAGGGAAACTAGTAGTTCCCAAATAAACATCAAAGTGTTGAAGACCAAGTATCAAAGCTAATGTTTCCTTTTCAATTGTTGAATAATTTTTCTGGTGTTTGTCAAATTTCTTCGAATAATAACAAACAGGGTGATCAACACCATGCTCATCAGCTTGAAGCAAAACTGCTCCTATGCCATTGTCACTGGCATCTACTGCCAACTTAAATTGTTTTTCAAAATCTGGAGCAATCAACACTGGTGAACTCATTAGTGCCTTTTTCAATGATTCAAATGCTGCTTGGCAATTATCCGTCCAATCAAACTTTTCATTTTTCTTTAATAATTTTGTCAATGGTGCAGCAATGTCAGAGAAATTTGGACAAAAACGTCTGTAGTAACCAGCCATGCCTAGGAAGCGCATGAGCTGCCTTTTATCAGTTGGGGCAGGGAATTTGTCAATGCCCTCAACTTTGGCCTTAATTGGTCTAACTCTACCCTGACCAACCACATGCCCTAAGTATATCACCTGGGCACAAGCAATCTCACTTTTGACCAAATTGACAGTCAAATTAGCTTTGGCAAGCTTGTCAAATAATGCCTTAACATGTTGTACATGTTCATCCCACGAGTTGCTGTACACAATAAGGTCATCAACATATACTTCACAATTTTCTAAGTCTGACGTAAGGTTATTTACTAAGCGTTTAAAGGTCATCTGTGAATTTTTCATACCAAACGGCATAAACTTATACTGAAATAACCCATCTGGCGTCACGAATGCCGAGATTTTCCGAGCCCTCTCAGTGAGTGGTATCTCCCAGTACCCCTTTAGTAAGTCAAACTTTGATACATACGTAACTTTCCCAATCCTATCAATACAATAATCGATACGGGGTATCGGATAGGAATCCGTTCTTGTGACCGCATTCACCTTTCGGTAATCAGTACAAAATCTGTACCCACCGTGTGGCTTGGGGACCAATATACAAGGGGAAGACCATGCACTATTACTAGGTTCTATAATGTCATGGTCTAACATGTACCGAACCTCATCCCTGAGATGTTGTCGTTTTCTAGGGTTAACTCGGTAAGGATGCTGCTTGATTGGTGTGGCATCTCCCACATCAACATCATGTTCAATCAAATTTGTCCTGGTAGGATCATCTGAGAACAAGCATGCATACTCATAGATTAATGATTTCATTTCTGACGTTTCTTTGTGATCCAGATGACTTAATTTCTGGTCGAGATTTTTCAACACATCAGAATTTTGTAACTTAATACACATGTCAGGAACATTATTAGCCTTGATCTCATTATAACTGAGTTCATGATCAGCATTGATAATACACACTTGATCACCTGTATCATTAGGGTTACTATTTACATCATGTACACTTTCATCCTTAGAAATGTCACAATCTTCTCTTTCATAATATCTCTTCATCATATTAATATGACATACTCTTTTAGATTTACGCTTGTCAGGTGTCAAAATGACGTAATCTGTGTTACTGACCTTTCTCTCAATGACATAAGGTCCTTGAAAGCGAGCTTGAAGTGGCTGACCAGAAACAGGCAAAAACACTAGCACCTTATCACCAGGCTTAAACTCTCTTTTTACAGTGGTCTTGTCGTACCACGCTTTCATTTTCTTCTGAGAGTGCCTCAAATTTTCCTGAGCAAGTTCACATGCTCCATGAAAACGATCTTTAAAGCGGGATACATAATCAAGTAGATGTATGTCTTCACCTGGATCTGATAACCACTTCTCCTTTAACAATTTCAATGGTCCACGAACTGTGTGTCCAAAGACAAGTTCAAATGGACTGAACCCAAGTGACTCTTGTATAGACTCCCTGGCAGCAAACATTACAAATGGAATGCCTTCATCCCAGTCTCTCTCATTATCATGACAATATGTCTTCAACATATTCTTCAATGTTTGGTGAAACCTTTCTAAAGCCCCTTGGCTTTCAGGATGATAAGCCAAAGACTTAATTTGGTCTATGCCTAACTCATACAACATCTGTTGGAATACAGTTGACATGAAATTAGACCCTTGATCTGATTGGATCTCTTTCGGCAACCCAAACAATGTGAAAAATTTAAGTAAAGCTTGTAAGACTGTCCGAGCCTTAATATTTCTCAGAGGTATTGCCTCTGGAAACCTTGTAGAAACACACATGATGGTTAATATATACTGATGCCCTGCCCTACTCTTAGGTAGGGGACCTACACAATCAATGATGACTCTACTAAATGGCTCTTCAAAAGCAGGAATTGGCTTTAAGGGTGCAGCCGGAATATTCTGATTCGGCTTCCCAACCATTTGACATGAGTGACAGGTCGTACAAAATATGGCCACATCACTTTTAAGTTTTGGCCAATAAAAGTGATTTAGAATTCTGTGGTAAGTCTTATTGACTCCTAGGTGCCCTGCAAACGGCATTTCATGAGCAATACTCAGTATTTCCCTTCTATAAGTCCTAGGTACCACAATTTGATGGTAAATTCTCCACTCTTCATCTAATGGTGCATCAGGTGGTCGCCATTTACGCATCAAAACATTGTTTTTAAAATAAAAGCAGACTGGGACGTCTTTCGATTCATCCTCAGTGAGTGCACCAGCTATTAATGGCTGAAGCTCTTCATCATGTTGTTGTTGGACTGACAATTGGTCTCTTTGGAGTGTGTCAGACATTTTTGATTTTTCGTGTTCTACCCCCTCACTATGTGTGGGGCCAGGAGACACACAATCCTGACTATCATTAAGATTAGTCATAAAAGATTGGCTGAGATCATACCAAGAATCTTCACTTTCATGAATATTGTTACTAGAATCTTTTCCAGACTCTGACTCCTCTTTTGGGAGTGTTGTTCCATTTTTAGGAACTAATTCCTCAATTTTAGAGGGCGGATGATTAAATAGTTTATCATCCTTATTTTTAGAAATCATACCCTCATTTTTAGAGAGTGGATGTTTACGATTATCATCCTTACATGATTCCCTATTTGTTCCACTATTGGGAACTGTATCCTCACTTTTAGAGGGTGGATGTTTAAGTTTATCATCCACGGCGAGTTTTTGTGACGTAGCTCTAGTGACAGCACAGGCAGGGAATAAATTTGGAAATTCCTTTTCTAATTGCTCTGTGTTATTATAATTACATGGTTTATCTGTCAAAATTGCATTGGCTACTACCTTTCCACCAGTTAGGTCATTGCCTAGCAACAGAGATACCCCTTTACAGGTAGAGTAGGTCTGACCCCTACTATGACCGACCCAAAAACTAAATCTGACTTCAAATTAATTTTGTGGAGAGGGACAGAAATAAATCCACACTCAACCCCCTGAATTAGTACATTTGCCCCTGTGGAAGAAGAGTCCGATAATGGCAAAACTCCATCAAGAAGCAACGACTGAGATGCGCCTGTGTCACGCAAAATTTTAATTTTGACGGGTGGATGAGCTGAATTCCCATCTAGGGAAATAAACCCCGCAGACACGAATGGAAGGTATTCTTCCTTAATTTGGTCGTTAGAATTAGGCCGTAAAGTCACGACTACCTCAGAAGAATTCTCTACGTTGGCTAAGGCATTGGAGGCTGCTTCTGCCTCCTTCAATTTTGCCAATTGGAAGCAATTTGCCATTGTGTGGCCCTTTTTGTGACAGAAACCACAACTTATGTCTTTAAAGGCAGCTTTGTTTGAGCTGACCTGGTCGTTCTTTTGACGACTTGAATCTGGTTGTTTATTACCAGAATTTGTTGGAGAGATAGAACCAGACTGAGATCCACTGTTACCTGTTGTGCCACTACTATTGCCATATTTCTTATTTGACCTACTAAACTGACCCTTGTTTTGAGTCTGACCCACTTTACCAAACTTATGTGTGAGTGCATACTGATCAGCCAAATTTGCAACTTCACTCAACTTGTCAGCCTTATTTTCCTCAAGGTGAGTCTTAATGTCATCATTCACACACCGTTTGAATTCCTCGACCAGCATCAGTTGTCTTAAGGCGTCAAATGTGGAGACCTTTTTGGAAGCACACCATCTATCAAAATGCCTTTCTTTTTCATAAGCAAACTCTACGTATGTTTGTGTATGCGCCTTACGATACTTTCTAAATTTTTGGCGATAAGCTTCGGGCACCAATTCATAGGCTTGTAATATGGCCTTTTTAACCTTATCGTAATCCATGCTGTCCTCTATTGACAGAGCGGAATACACTTCTTGAGCCTTGCCTAAGAAATTACTCTGGATGAGTATGGACCATTTATCTCTTGGCCACTTTAGTTGCTCACCCAGCTTTTCGACGTGGTTAAAGAATTTCTCCACATTTATCCTCCTGAAATTTGGGCACAAATTTTACGTGCTTAGAAACATCGAATCCCCCAGTATCCAAGCCTATTTTAGGGTCTGAGCCTTTTATGACCCCTAACTCTAGTTGCTTCAACCTAAATTCATGTTCTCTTGCCTTTTCCTCCCTTCTTTCTCTTTCTTCTCTTTCCTCTTTTTCCCTTTGCATTTGCATTTCTCTTTCCTCTTTTTCCCTTTCTCTTTCCTCTCTTTCCCTTTCTCTTTCCATTTCTTTTAATCTGATCTCCTTATTTATTTCCATTTCAAGCCTTTTCAATTCAAATGTGTTGTCAGTTGGCACAGTGATAGCTGTTTCCAATACTGTACTAGGCAGGATACTCTCATCCACGAGATATTCTAGAACATATCTTTTAATCTAGTCTTTCCGCATTAAAGTCTGAAATTCAATGCCATAATGTTTTGCGACCTTTACAATCTCAGACTTCTTTAATGAATCTAGTTCCTCGACTGAGGGACTAGCCACAAATTCATCTAAGTTGCATGGCATTTAGAAGTTGTATCAAACATTCAACAAACAATTAACAAGTCTGGAAAAACTCAGTTGCTTACGATTTACAACAGAATTCGTTCCCGGATGTTAGGCCACCAATTCTGTTACGGCTTGGGTCGCAAATCAAACCAATAACAGCGAAAGATCACAGAAGAACGAGATTAAAATTCAACAACTTAACTATTATTTACAGTCTACTTATCTTACTTAAATTTACAATAATTAATTAGATTTACTCACAATCCTTTACTTAATGTTATTCTGGTCTGTTCCAAGGGCTGGTAGTGCATGCACGTCGACGATGGTACAGTAGTAGACCTGCAGCGTGCTGTAGCATAGGAACTGGTTCCACGAGCGAATAATGACAAGGCTAGGCGATGATGGGTGATAACGATCTCAATACACAGTGTAGAAACGGCGTAAGGCAATTTATCACAAGTGTACAGTGTCAGTGGCTGGCTTCAGGTGATTCGATCAGAGAATAACTTCTCAGCAGCAGTATGACAGCGTCTGGTCGCGATGAAGTATTATGATATCTCTCTCCTACAACAGTGGTTGAACTGCCTTTTATACGCTAGGCTTTTAATCGAGAAATCTCGGGAATTCAATAGAACTTCCAGTGCACACAGTCGAGCAATTACGAGAACGTTCCTTAATGCACAGAAGTAGACAATGGCATTATTTCTTAGAAGTGTCGCCAGGCCGCTGCTACAATTGGCACATTAAGTAAACAGTTCTCACTTCTAGACAATTCGAGAAAGGCTGCGTTGAAGTTGAATTCTCTGGAGCTTTCTATTCGCTCGTCGACGGATTCAATCTGGTGTTCCTGAAGGGTCGTCTTGTAACAATATACCATAAAAATGTAAAATTTCATGTGTATTTATGTAATTTCAATTTCGATCCGCCTTGTCTGGATAGGAAACATCATGTCTTGAATACTCCTCTGGCCACTGAAGTATCAATTCGGACGGAGGGGCCTTACTCTTATAACTATAAATATAGGCTACGAATTGCAACATGTCATATTGCTTTAATTGACTTTACAAAATCTAGAAGATTCCTCCATCAGAACAGTTCTGCTGTTACATATTATTGCATATTGCCGACGTAAAATTACAGCAGGAAGCTTTCCTATAGGTAGTGGTTCTGCGAAATAAGTAGCATAACTTCACTGGCTTTCAAAAGACTCAGGTTCACAAACACTGTTTTCGAAGGGGCATTAGGCCAATAGCTAACTGGCTCTGTGCTTGCTGTTTCCCAGACGAATTGCCTCACATTGAGAAAAAATGCGAGTGTTTGGACACGGCTGGAAAATGGTCAGAAGGGATTCTTAGTTCTTGGATGTCGTACCAGAGGGATACAATGTGGAGTTCACCCCAGCAATTAGGCTACATTATCTAATGCATGAGTGGGGAATTATTTTCCTCTAAAGGGTCATGTTGATAGCCATAATGTCATTTACCGTCCAGTGGTTTGGGATTTCACAAGTGAAGACAAAGCTTTCCTAGTATGGTGATCCATCCAGGTTCTCAAAGGTGCAGTCCCCTCTGATATCTAGTGGCCTGCTCTTGGAGTCACTCTTCTTTGAGGAATAAAATGAAACTGAAATCTTTCAGAAATGCTCCAGAAGTTCCTTCTCTGTTGTTTTTCAGCATCCACTTCAACAAGGTCGCACAGAGAGGCCGCCCAAGACTTCTCCTGATTGTATTTATGACATCTAATTTTGCTGTGTCCGGCTGCTACTGTAGAAGTACTGCCCAGAACATGGATAACTGCTCACCTGGATTGAGCGGAACCAGTAATGAGTTTCTATCACTGCCCTTTTAGCACCCTTCCACCTTTTCCGATGGTATAATGTGTTATGTAAATACCTATGGCCTTAGAAGGTTAGATTATCAAAGTAAATTTCCCTAATGTGGCAGAGGAAGTAGTTTAGGAGGAAAAATAGTTTTCCCTGGATCCTGCAAGCTTGGCCCACATTATGCGGTCATTTCCAGGTGTCATGGATGACATGAAGCACATGGGAGGAACACTGTGGATTAAGGAGTGCTGGGGACCCTGTTTGTATTTAAGATCTTTAGTTGCACTTAAGTCGAAGGTTAGTGTTCGCTGTTCGCTACATAATGGCACATCCAACTATGTCTCCAATTGGGCAATCATTGCATCTAAAGACATGGGTTCCGTCCAACTGTTAAAGTTGCAGGGTTTACACAACATCATTCTCATCATTTGGGAGTACAGACCATACATTCGTCATAGTAAAATAACTTATTTAATACATACAACGTCATTAATACCTTAATTAATGCATTCGCAGCATAGAAGCAGTATGGAAATTATTAAAATCTTAAGGTAGCACACCCCCATAGTGTGTGATTAGTAATGTTTGTGCTCCTTCATTATTTTCCACAAGAGGACACATTTGGACAGTTTTAGATATGTCACCAAAAGAGAAATCTTTTGTAATGTTAATATATAGGAAAGGTAGATGAGGCATTGTTGCAAAAATGAGGTCAGCCGAACCAATTTTGAAGACATTATATGCTTAGAAGCTAGCGGCGGAATATAAAGCTTTGATTAAGTGATGGGACCTGGTCGAGGATAAGAAAAGTTTGTGCCTTCTGGCTAGAAAAAGGTCCCCGTCATTGTATGATAAATTGAACTGCCGTGACATGGCATACTTGTCGTCTGTCTTGGGAGAGGACCGCTTGTTTCTGACGAAAACCTCTACAAGTTTGCCAAGGCTACTTAACTTTGGGGATGTAGAGTTTCAAGCTTGACTTTAATTGACTTTATTGGGGTATGCTATGGGTAGCTTATGACGGCAATCCTGAACCAAAATATGGTGACTAAGTGATAGAATTTATTTCATGTTAGGAAATGACCATTTGATCAAGCATAATTTTGAACAATAACATTTTCAAATCAAATCATTGTAATGCCGTCACAATCATGGTTACAAAAATTACATGTATACGGGCCATTTGAATTCAAAATAGCCGTCGTTTGACCCTGTTCCAGCTGTTGGACATTATTCTTAGTCAAAAATGGATTCTCATATTCTACAAATGTTGACATTCTAAATACATGGTTATGTTGTCTAGATAGTGAGATACCCTAGTTAAAAGATTCCAATGGCGGCCACTTTAAAATTTAAAATTGCGGCAAGTCACGTGATGGCAGCAATAAGTACTTTGTTTTATTTGAATCAACCTACTCAAACGTATCCTACCTATTAGCCAATTTTCATGATCAGGTCAAAAAGTTTACAATTTTTCCCTCAGCTGAACAAAATAAGCGTTGTAAGGCGGCCATTTTGAAATCAAGATAGCCGTCGTTTGACCCCCTTCCGACCGTTGGGTAATATTCGAAATCACAAAAGTAGATTCACACACTCTAAAAATGTAGGTATCGACAATTCAATCACATGTGTCTGTTGTTTGAACGATGAGCAACCCTAGGTGAGAGATTCCATGGGGCCATTTTTAAATTCAAAATGGCTGCCAGTCACGTGATGGTAGCGATTGATACCAAGTATAATATGAATCAGCATACTTGAAAGTACCTATGAGGAAACATTCATTATTTATTCAAAAAGTCTACAGTTCTACCATCAGCCGAATTAAATACATGTATGGCGGCCATTTTGATTTCAAAATGGCGGCCGTGTATCTCCTTCCGACCATCGAATGATGTTGTTTATCACAAAAATAGATTCCCACATACTAAAAAATGTAGGTATTGACATTTAAATCAATTTGTATGTTGTCTAGACGCTGAGAAACTCTAGTTAATAGATCCCAGTGGTGACCATTTTTAAATTCCTAATGGAGGCCGGTCACGTGATGGTAGCGATAAGTACTAAGCAAAATATGAATAAACGTACGTGAAAGTACCTATAAGGCTATGTTCATGCTTTTGTCAAAAGTGCACAATTTTTTCTCGTAGCCGCTGTACTGTAAAAAGGTTTGTTATTACAAACAGTGTTATATATATATATATATATATATATATATACATATATATGTATATATATACATATATATACATATGTATATATATATATATATATTAAAAGTAGAATCCGCGTGTACTCCCATATATAATATGAACAAAAAAAGAGACAAGAAATATGTCATTGTTGACAAGAGGAGTACAATGATTTAATATCTAAACGAAATTTTCGACTCCCCTGCAGTCTTCTTCAGCGTATAATGACTACACTATAAATTTACAAGCAAAGAAGGACTGGGTATGGTCAAAAAGCGAGCAACAGAAAACCAACATAACAGAAACAGAATTACAAGGAAGCAATAGGCTTAAAGTTACTTAGCGGTCCCAAATCTCTGTTTAACCCGATCACATTAGATTTAAATTTGAGCATCCCGTGGATTTCGGATTGTTTCCGTTGTCGGGGGGAATTAAAGTAGGAAGCAGACAGACAGACAGACATACATACATACATACATAATACATACATACATACATACATACATACTTACATACATACATACATACATACATACATACATACATACATACATACATACATACATACATACATACATACATACATACATACATACATACATACATACATACATTAAAATATAAAGAGTAAGATGGCTGAAAGTGTTGATAAATTTGCAGGAAGGACCCCTTCACCAACGCTGCTAATTTTGTTGTTATATATGTATGTATGTATGCATGTATGTATGTATGTATATATATATATATATATATACCTGAAATATATCAAACATTCAACATATAAAGTGTTAATTGTATAAGTTTCTTTAACGCATAGAAAACAGTTTGAGTCATATCGTTACACAAATCTCAATTCTCACGACCATGAGGGTGAAACAAATCATTCTTTGAGTTAAATTTTTTACTTTATAATAGAAAATGAGTATTTACTCAACTTCTTCATACAATTAGCCCCGTCTTGATGGCTTAGAAGTCGATAAGATGTGACAAAGGTGAATAAGGAGGGGCTGGTTTTATTCTTTTCTTATTTCAATACAATCACCTTCTTGTGAAGAGTTCATGTGATTAGCCAGCCAATTTTCTTAGCATGTACAGTAAATACTGCACATGGTGGAAACCGTTTCTAGTTTTAAAGTGTGCCATGTTATAATTTTGTAACACGAGGAACATTTAATTATATCACCTATCTTTCTCCTAACCCTAACACTAAGAATAACACTAACCCTCAAAAAATAAGAGTAAATTTTGTTAACTTTAAGAGGGATCGAACCCAGAACCCCGAATATCATGGTATCATGTCTTCATTTTGACCACTGTACCATGCGGAGAACTCGACAGCAGCTCTCCTAAATTAACTATTTACCTGTACAGCCAATTTTCTTAGCAGTTTGTTATCGCGCTTTGCGAGTATTCACAATTTCTACCTTTGGATTACGGGTCCGAACTTGTTCCTACCTGGCTAGGGTGCAATCTTGCTTTGGGTCAATCCGAAAGTGGTTCAACTTAACTTAAAAGGAGTCTTCAACTTATGGCTTAACTCAAACTTTCCTTTGACTGTTGAGTTTACTTATTGGTGGTTGCTGTTAAAGGCATATTTTATGCTGAATGTTCGTTTGTTTTTGTTAAATATGTGTGAAACTGGCAGGTAGGTACAAGAGGCTGCAAATCTAGTTCAACATCATCGTTGTTGTACCACAGTTTCAGACTTCATTTATGAATAGCAAGTATTGTAATGTAGAATTCATTACTTTTAAAGGTATGCAGAAAGTATCGACTGATTGTACAATATCAGAAAATTTACTAAAACATCTCAGTGTTTAGTTTCGGTTTCTTCCTCAATTACCTATTGGTAATTAAAGTTTTATTATAATCATTGGAGTTAAGTATTTCGTAAGTAAACAGAGTTCCCAAGAACTACCACAAGTGGATCATTTCCATACAGAATGATAAAGTGGCAGGATTAGCCATAAACTTGTTTTCATATGTTTATTTATCTTATTTATCTTATAGCATGGCCTACTTTTGTCAAGTGATAAGTCTACATACTTACTAAAAATGAGGCGTTTTAAACATACTTTTGGAGTGAAAAGTTTTCTTACTACAAACACTGTAACACTCATTCAAATATAAAGAATATTGGCTCACAGTGTTAATAAATTTGAAGGAAGAACCCCTTCACCAATGCTGCTAATGTTGTTGTTATTTAAAGACCTGAAATATATAAAACAATCACCATATTAAAACCGTTAAATGTATTACTGTAAAATATAGAAAACAGTTCGAGTCATATCGTTACACAAATCTCAATTCTCACGACCATGAGGGTGAAACGAACCATTCTTTTAGTTAAATTTCTTCTTTATACTAAAAATGACTATTTTCTCAACTTCTTCAAGTAGCCCCCTCCCGATGGCGTAGCGGTCAATAAAATGTAGCAAAGGTGAATAAGGAGGGGTTGATTTTATTCGTTTCGTAGTTTAATACAATCACCTTCTTGTGAATATTTACTTTAATGTGATTAGCAGTTTGTTATCGCGCTTTGCGAGCATTCACAATCTCTTCCTTTGGATAACGGGTTCGGACTTGTCTCTTACCTGGCTAGGGTGCACCCTTGCTTTGTTTCAAATCCAAAAGTGCTTAAACTTAACTTACAAAAGAGGGTTCATTTTATGGTTTCAACTTCTTTTTTGACTGATGAGTTCACTTGTTGGTGGTTACTGTTAAAGGCATAGTATGTACTGAATATTCGTTTCTTTAAACATGTTTGAAAAATGAAAAGTTGCACTTAGGTGCAAGAGGTTGCAAATGTAGTCCAACATCATCGTTGATGTATAAGGGTTGTAGACTTCATTTATGATTAGCAAGTTATGTAATGTAGCTTTCATCACTTTCAAAGGTATGTAGAAAGTATCGACTGACTTTTGATCTCAGAAAATACACCCAAACTTCTCAAGATTTAGTTTCGGTTTCTTTATCAATAACCTATTGGTAATAAGTTTTATTATTATTATTATTATTATTATTATTATTATTATTATTATTATTATTATTATTATCCGCATGGATTAGGCATTAAGGCGACACTTCGTGCTAATTCAACAACATTAAGGCGACACCTGGAATTAAGGCGACACATAACTGTCGCCCTAAAGGAATAGGTACCCTTTAGAAAAATAATTTTACTGTCGCAAATAAGCTTAAATTGTTCATTTTGGTCTAATAAGTATGTCTACAAAATTTGGTTAGGGTGGGGTTAGGGGTAGGGTTAGGGTTAGGGTTAGAAAATTTGAATTTTTAGTGTGCAAGTCAATGTAACTGTCGCCCTAAGTTAGTATCCACGCTTATTATTATTATTATTATTATTATTATTATTATTATTATTATTATTATTATTATTATTATTATTATTATTATTATTATTATTATTATTATTATTATTATTATTATTATTATTATTATTATTATTATTATTATTATTATTATTATTATTATTATTATTATTATTATATTATTATTATTATTATTATTATTATTATTATTATTATTATTATTATTATTATTATTATTATTATTATTATTATTATTATTATTATTATTATTATTATTATTATTATTATCATTATTATTATTATTATCATTATCATTATCATTATCATTATCATTATCATTATCATTATCATTATCATTATCATTATCATTATCATTATCATTATCATTATCATTATCATTATCATTATCATTATCATTATCATTATCATTATCATTATCATTATCATTATCATTATCATTATCATTATCATTATCATTATCATTATCCGCATGGATTCCACCTTAAGGCGACAGTTCATGCTAATTCAACAACATTAAGGCGACACTTGGAATTAAGGCGACAGTTTATGTGTCGCCTTATTTCTCAGGTACTAGATAGAAAAATAATTTTATTGTCGGAAATAGGCTTAAATTGTTCATTTTGGTCTAATAAGTATGTCTACCAAATTTGGTTAGGGTGGGGTTAGGGTTTGGGTTAGGGTTAGAAAATTTGAATTTTTAGTGTGCAAGTCAATGTAACTGTCGCCCTAAGGTAGTATCCACGCTTATTATTATCATTATCATTATCATTATCATTATCATTATCATTATCATTATCATTATCATTATCATTATCATTATCATTATCATTATCATTATCATTATCATTATCATTATCATTATCATTATCATTATCATTATCATTATCATTATCATTATCATTATCATTATCATTATCATTATCATTATCATTATCATTATCATTATCATTATCATTATCATTATCATTATCATTATCATTATCATTATCATTATCATTATCATTATCATTATCATTATCATTATCATTATCATTATCATTATTATTATTATTATTATTATTATTATTATTATTATTATTATTATTATTATTATTATTATTATTATTATTATTGGAGTTAAGTATTTCGTTAGTAAACAGAGTTCCCAAGAACATCCAATAGTACTATCATTGCCATACAGAATGATAAAGCGGCATAATAACTCATAAATTTGTTTTCATATTTTTATTTAATATCTTATGTCATACCATACTTTTGTCAGGTAATAAGTCTTGATAAAAATGAGGCATTTCAAACATACTTTTGTAGTAAAAAGGTTTCTTATTTCAAACGGTGTTATACACATTCAAATACAGTATAAAGAATAAAAATGGCTCGAGGTGTTGATAAATTTGAAGGAAAAACCCTTTCACCAATGCTGCTAATGTTGTTTTATTTAAATACCTGAAATATATAAAACAATCACCATATTGAAAGTGTTTAATGTATTACTGTAACACATAAAAAACAGTTTGAATATATCGTTACACAAATCTCAATTCCCACCACCATACATGGGTAAAGTTCCAAACTTTGTGACTTAAAAATGTTACAAAATAACGAGTACATGGATATTCCCTGTACTTTTTTACAAGAATACCCCTACTCCCGATCCCATGGTTTGCATTTTGATGAGGTCAAAAACCTGAAAAAGAAGCAGATCAAGACACCGAAAAAAGTGATATTGTATCTAAACTTGCCCAGAGATGTCTTTTGTATATACTATTGTAACATAACTAACATTTTGCTCGTTCACTTTGCGAGTACGCAACATTCTTCTAGAGTGGATTGTAATATGTTCCCGTGTATATGACGTGAGTGGGAGGTGGGTAAATATATCTTTGGTGGAAGGGTCGGATAACAGGGTTTTGTAATGTTTGTAAATAATACGACGAAAAGGATTAACGGGTGGGGTAAAAGGTAGTACCAACGGAATACGGTGAGACTGGTAACTCTTGGGTTTGGATTTGAGGGCATTGTTTCTATCTAACCGGTGTTCGACATGCGTTGACTAGCTTGGATGGTGGCGTTGGTTGGATAACCACGGGCCTCAAAGAACCCAAGAAGCCTTAGTAAAATAAAAGTGGTTGAGCAAATTGGTCTAGCACGTAACAAGTGGGAATAGGTGATGGAATTAATGCAGGACCCGCGGGTGATTTGATGATATCGATGGTAATCGAGTGACCTGCTGTGGCCTACACGCCACACTTCCGGCCCTGACGCATAGTCGTTGGGTTGGACCCATCTGCGTCAATCCTGGAGGGACGTGGGACACGTCCCCCCACATTTCGAGGGGTGGGGGCACAATATCAAATGTCCCCACACACACACACATCTTAAAGAATAGTGTCGTGGTTCTATTTGACTGGCTTTTAGGCATGTAGGTTTGTTGAGAAGTGTCTCGATGCAGATTCTGAATGCAGATTTTGTCAGGGAAACCTTATTTAATCAAAAATTTCGGCACGCTTCACGCGCATGTGTCACAGTTTGCGCTCCATCTCATGACCATTAAAATGGTGATTATACAAGTAACTCTTCTGATCACAACACTTTCCGAAAACAAAGATGCACCTCCAAACATCTGTATAGGGACCCGGCATCGACATGGGATCCTTCAGTCTGATTTGTAAGCATGATGTGGAAGCCTGAAACTTTAAAGCACGTTGTTGCCGTTATACATTTTTCAAAAACTTTTACCGAGCGCTTCGCGCGAAGCCATTGTCGGTATAGATGGTGATTAATAATACACTTACGAAGAAAAAGCTGAAACGAGGTTGATAGTCCTTCACACCTATTGCTACACCTATCAGGGAGGTCTAACATCATCTTACTGCACCTATTCTCTGCCTATTACCGATTCTCCATTGCTGGAAGCTGTTCGTGTGGATTTTCGCTCAAAATTTGTAAAAATACGATAGATGTAAAGTGTTTGGCGTCATAATCTATAGTACCATTTGGATGTCAGGTAATAAGCATTACGGCATTGCCCCATTTTATATAATTGGTCCAGAGCTTCCAGGAGGCCCTATACAGGCATTTGCCAGCCTTAGATCAGATGCCCTTTTATAATGCACTATGAAGGAAAGGAAAATTTTTCTTATATTCCAAGAAAGTTTCTGTTGACTCAACGCGCAGATATTCTTGCGGAATTCTTGCGAGAAAACTTTGCCAGAGTAGAAGCAATAATTAGCTAAAAGGGGCGCTTCAGGAAGGTTGTTGAAAACGTATTCTTCTCTTAGGCAAAATACTCCTTTTTTCACCTAACCAAAACTTAGAGTTTACTAAATTTTGGACATTTTCCAGCCATATACGATCAGCTCCAAAAATAAACCAAAAATAGTACCATTTTGCTCCTAAGCAACCTTACCCATATTTTTTACTAAAAATGAATAAATTTTAATATTTGGGTTTCCTTTCCCAGAGGAAAAAAACAGTTGGGAATTTTCAACTGGTAATTCCAACTGGACACAGTTGGAAAATTTCCAAGCTGGGATTTTGGACCAGTTGGGAAAATTCACAACTGTTTCCAATTGGCCAACTGTTTCCAACCGGGATTAACTGTTTCCAACTGGATGAGCTGGGAACGCATTTTCCAGTTGCTGGACAACAACTGGATTCTTGAAAATTAATACCAAGCATGTGTGACTTGTAGAAGGGTAATTTGGACGTGATATTGTGCTTCAAAATGCATTAGACTTTTTCAAAAGTACTTCAAAATGCTTTTGAGAAAAGTCCAAAACCTCTAGTTTTGTACATGTATTAATATTGTACTGATGTGTGAAGACTTATGTATTTACTAATGTAGAGATTAACTCTGCGGATGGAAAACTCATCAGGGGGGGGGGGGTTTCAAGGGAACAAAGTTCAGGCCTTTGGCTAAAACTGAGCGTTCAGAAGAGAACAGCTCTAGATCGGGGGGGGGGGGGTTGGTGTCCTGTGAATGCATGGCATTACTGGGTGGAGGGTGAGCGGAGGGTGCATCGGACAACAAGCTTGAAAAGTCTTGGTTTTCGAGTCAAGCAAAAATTATGTAGCCGACGGTTATAGATATGAATGTTGAAGGGGACTTCTCCAGCTCCTTGTAATGAGTTAAATAGGAGTGACCCTTGCTCTTGAGTAGTAAGATCATAGTTAATAGACACATCCCTGGTTGGGAAACCCGGCGAACTGCACTGTCTATGTTGAGATCCTGATTTTCAGTAGTCACGTGACGCTAACCGTGCACAAGGCTGGTTAACTAGCTCTACTACACGTGCGTACTCGTAGCACAAGGCGTTACATACACCACTATGGAAGAACTAACTACCTACCTCCAAAGTACTTCTGTACCACTACTTGTGAACCTTTATCAAGCGGTAATAATGAAATTGTTTTTGTAAAAGTTTGGTTTTGTTACTTTTCAGTCTTAAAACCCTCCAAATACCGAACGGTATTTGCGGCTGGGAGCTACTAGCTATAGTTAGTAGCCTACATACACTGCCATCTTTACCGATAAAACCTCCGCAATTGTCAACAGACCAAAATATAGGGAAACCTAAATTTTTCAGGGCAAAAAAACAGCCAGATTAGTGGGAAATTAGGGAGATTGGAAGATTTTCATCTAAATGTAGCCTTACAGCCAACTCAATCGATCGTACGGTCGTATACGCCGCGTTATTCGCTAATGCACAGTGAAAGTTGCCCTTGTATTTGCTCGTTCGTTGCAGCTACTCGTACGCCGTATTGTATGCGTATCTCACTGCCGCGAGGTGTCGGCGTGCGAACTACCGGAGGCTCCCGGTAAAACCGGGGGAGAAGTTGGCAGGTCTGTGTCAGTTTGAGAACGACTCACTTTCTTCCTAAAGAGTGGAATTTAGTGCTTATATCAAGTATATATCATGATTGGGTATTTTTCCCTAAAAATATAAAAGTTAACCGACTTGGTAACGTCAGATAGTGAACCGTCTTTTACTTTTACACGTGATAGTATTTACTAGCTAACGCTGTACATCAATGCAAAATTGCAGAGTACGGTAGTTTAATTCTACTCAAACAAGAAACTTGGGGGTTGTGGGCCATGGTTTTCTTCGTTTATTTGAACGTTCACAAATACTTACTGATTCGAAAGCATCCTGAAACCCTTCCAACCCTTGAATAAACTTAATTTATTTCCATGAATGACTGAACAACACAACACTCAATGTAGCCATCGCTTCTCGATCGATCGTGTGCACGGTCAATGTCACCTTAGGATACCTTAGGAACCTCAGTGGACGCAGGTCTAATGACCTCTATGTCCGCATCTTCTTAATCTTCATGATCTGGAACTGTAGTAACGATCAAAGAGCTGTGGGTGACTGCCATACTAAACTTACAAAAAGTCTGCCTTGTAGTTATATAACATCTCATGGCCAGCCCAAAACCTATCCAAAGCCTTCTCAAACTGCAAAACAGTAGTTGCAGAAACTACACTCTCAGGAAGGCTATTCCAAATATCGACAACTCTACAGACAAAACTAAACTTTCTAATGTTGAGCCTACAAAACTCTTTGAGTAACTTCCGACTATGACCACGGGTATGAGTAATTGAACTAAACTTGAGAAAACCTTCAGTAACACCTCTGTCATACACACCTGAAACAATTTTAAAAACCTCAATCATATCTCCTCTTAATCTACGGTACTTGAGAGTTGGCAGCTTAAGTTTCTTTAACCTTTCTGTATAAGTTAAACCCTTCAAGGATGGAATCAACTTAGTTGCCCTCCTCTGAACATTTTCAATAGCATCAATATCACGTTGATAATGAGGCGACCAAACAGCAGCAGCATATTCCAAATGTGGCCTAACAAGGGCCTGAAATAAAAGCTTGAAGCATTGCTCATCCAAAAATGTATAAGTACGTCTGATAAGGCCCATAATACTATTAGCCTTGTTTACTTGGTGCTGAATGTGCTCTGAAAAACCAAGACCACTGTCCACAAGAACACCTATATCCTTCTCACAATCCGACTTTTCCAGGAACACTTCATCCCCACTATCACCATATAAGTGGTAACTCCGAGGAAGACAATCATGGTACCTATTTAGAGAGACAGTTAAAACTTTGCACTTATCAGGATGAAACTTCAAGAGCCACTTGTCTGACCAACTCTGGAGTTGATCAAGATCATTCTGTAAATTCTCAATATCGTCCATACTTCTAATTTCTTTAAAAATTTTCGTATCATCCGCAAATAAATAGGCCGTACCATTCACACACTGAGGTAAATCATTAATATATATAACAAACAAGATAGGACCTAAAACACTACCCTGCGGAATACCACTAGTAACTGCATGCTCACTAGATTCAACTCCATTAACAATAACCTTTTGGCTTCTTCCATTTAAAAAATCTTCAATCCATCGCCTAATTTGAATACTAAAGCCATATGCCCTAAGTTTCTCCATAAGTCTTCTGTGTGGCACTTTGTCAAAGGCCTTCATAAAGTCCATATATACAGTATCAACACAACCACCATTGTCTATCACTTTCGTCACGTGATGCACTTTTCTGCACGTCTCAACATAGCTACTCGGCTTGTACGTGGTGTGTATAGGGCAGTAGGGTATACGTCAAGTTTCCTAACCAGGGATGTGTCTATTAACTATGGTAAGATCAAATCCGGCTTTTTTCTAACCATTCTACGGATGGTAAACCGCATCAGACTAAACGAACACGAACGTAAATACCGTGAGGTGTCCCGACGAAAGTGAGAGTCGGACACGCGGACTCTACGTGAAAATTTAGTCTGAAATCTCGGGGAAAAACATCTCTGCGAAGAAAAGTACCTAAAAAATGTATATGGCTGGAGAATCTAGTTTTGCCAAAGGTACCATAGCTAGGAAATAAATGACAGGAAAACAGTGGGCTGGTTAGTGGAAAATTTCTTGATTAAAATTCCTACGAAGGCTTGAAATTAATTGATTCAAACCTGGCTTGGTGAAAAAGCTACAAACTTTGGTGAAAATGCTAAAAGTTGTCGTAAAATGTTACTCTAGACATTAACCAAAGAGAACGAAATGGCTAAAAAAATTACTTTTAACAAAAATTTGTATGTGTGCGTGTGTGTGCGTACAATGCCTTCACTTACCTCAAGTAAATAGCCTTATCACTAAAATTTACTGCCTGGACATTGTGGTAGTCAGACACATTTTTCATATTTCAGTGTTTACAATCAGTCCTGTCAATTTAGTTTTTCCACAGTTCATTCTTCCGAGGTTGTCTCTGATTGGGAACGGGTTACGCAGGATATTAAAAAAGAGGAACTGATTTGCACTTAGAACTCCTTAGATGCTTCATGCTGTTCCTTGTCCATCGTATCTTTGTTTCGCGCTCGAAAAACTGATAGATTGCCTGAGGAATCATTGAAGTTAGAACTAAAGAATGTTATAAAACTAGGCCAAATGTTTTTCAGCCTAACAGCCAGTTAGCCAACAGTAGTGGCTTTGAGAGAGCATTTTTCGCCCCATCCCTCGAGTTATGTTCAAGACAAATCCCCCTTCATTGCAGAACATCTATCTTTAATGAACAAACATAGCTTCAAATCCAATAGTGGTCCAATTAAACTTCAAAAACGGACCTTCATCTAGTCATTTAAACGTTTTAATGGTAATTACGACATAGATGGTATACTTTCAAAAAAATATTTTGCTGAATGTTGA
Source organism: Holothuria leucospilota (assembly GCA_029531755.1). NCBI lineage: Eukaryota > Metazoa > Echinodermata > Holothuroidea > Aspidochirotida > Holothuriidae > Holothuria > Holothuria leucospilota. The sequence goes on along the minus strand of CM055962.1, from coordinate 75,162,468 downwards.
GCTTGTACGTGTGACATGTGTAAACATATGACCTGGCAACTGAGTTCGACGGGCGGAATTTTAAATTATTTAAGATCCTTTTATGTACAAACAAAAGGCAGTATCTTCAGACAAAGGATCCAATATTTTCAAGTTATTTCAAGTAAGAGTTTACACTCGTTGTTCAACCTTATCTTTACATCCTAAGGGTGTAAGTATATTTACATTTTGAAGCGTTGGCGAGATTTCGACTCGTCATTTCTTGAAGCCTGTTATTTCTATTCAGCTGCCAAAAATTTAATTAAATCATATTGAAAGTGTTAACTGATCTCAAGTAGTTGAGTATGTATTAACTGTGGGACAACAAAATCTGTTCATCATATTCCATTTCAAAATCGATATTTCTCTTCTGCTCAAAAGTAGTACTTCGATTCTGCAATCTTATCTTGAAGTGTCTGTATCCGAAAGCCACGTGCCAGCGAATATTGCAGATTGTAGTTACAGTATTCAAGTCTGTATATAGTAATGATAATGCTCAGGCTAAATGCCAATTTAGTTTCATCAGATACTTTTCAAGCAAAAGTTACAACAATGTTAACATCTCATTGCCAAATGCAAATATTACAGGTGATAATTTTTACGATCTAGGCACAAAACTGACAGATCACGGGCCAAATACCAGTTCGGTTTCCACCCCCCCCCCATGGTGGACTCGTTGTGGGGTTAAGAGGTTACCGTACCCTTCCGGTGTTCAATGCCACGAAAGCTCTCAAGTAAATTAAAATGGTCTCACTTGCATAAACAATGAGAGAGTTCAATTAATCAGCTTGCAAGGTAGGGTTTTGAAAAGGGAATATGGAATAGCCAAAATGGACGAGGACCGTTGTATATACTGCGGGTACGTTTCGAAACGCTCCTTCTTTGTTAATGTAGTAGCAGCCACCACATAGGCCCACTAGGTGGAGAAGCTCCCATATTGTCGTGGGCCAAATGCCCACCCCCGCCCCGACTGACTCATGTACAGGTTTTACGGTCCTTCTTTTAATGCTCTATTAAAAACTTTGTTTTCAGTTAACATGATTAAATCGGGTTAACTTTGAAGCCTACATAAAGAACTATTTAAACGTCAGTCATTATCCACACTGTATGTTAGTGAGAAGGGAAATTTTCTATGATTTAGGACGCAGATATGTGGCAGAATTGTCTGCACCCTACCTCTATGGAGATGCTCCGTATTATATCCTTGCTAAAAGGTTACAACTACTCAACTAGAGGTGAGTAGGAATCAGCCTACGAAATGCACTTTTCACCCTCGAAGCAGCCACAATCGCCTACAAAGACTACAACTGGGGCAAAAGGTGTCAATTGTCAAGGAAACCTCCCTCTTCTTCTAGATTTGTTGTTAACCACACCAACATAAATGACTTCTGAAGATCCCAAAGTATTCCAAAGAAACTTTGTAACGGATCCCTTTACCCCACAATATTTGTACAGAGCCCCCTAGTAAATGTGAAATTAGGTACCTGGGTGGAAAGGATAAAACTAGTGGGCACCTATCTTATGGGCAGCTTCGTCATGTTGCGTTTTTACCGTTATAAAAGGAACGGGATCCGAATAAGCAGCTCGCCTATTCCGAATTATATAGCGGTGACCTGACACGTACTGCGTAACAGTTCAAAATGCAGTGTAAATGCTCCTTTCGTTACATACATTGATTTCCAGATGCTAGGCAATCTCATTTAACAGACAATGATTTCCAAATTTGTCTAAGAGAGGTACTCTATAGGGACCAGACCTATAGTAGTGGTCATTTCGAATAATTAATGACTGGCTATTACAGTGATCTGACATAAGGATATAGGATTTCATAAAACAGCATGTTTCTTTGTGTTCCTACCTCGATACCCAGATGCCTTAAATTCGTGTTCTATTTCTAGAATTTTCTACAATAGAACCCCCACCCCACTCCCTTCTTTTTTAGTACCTCTTTCATCTCTGGTAGGCTTGATCCTCCCCCTCACGACTTAACTAAGCCATTTTCCTTAAAGTGCTTCTTCGAGCCTGATGAATAACATGAACATTGAGTCAAAGTTAATTATAATGTTCGCTTGTACACGAGTAGCCTCTGTGAAGGAAGACGATTGAAAAAAGGGAAAACATGGTTAAGTTTAGTAGCAATATTGGGGAAGTAGAAATGGGAAAACAGTTTTCTACCAAGTGGAGAAAATTAAGAGAAAGAGTGGAGAAGCAGTGGCTTACTCGTGTTGAGGCATTAGGTAACTAAATACAGAGCGTCATTTTAAGTCAATTCTGAAGCCCTAGCTCGACTGCTGTCGTTTAACCAACAAATGTTTAATAAGAAATTTATACCTCAAATATTGTACATCATGTTACCGTATTCTTGCCATTAAAATGCAACGTGATCCTATTATATGTCTCACCCTTACAGAGGTTGGAAATTTTCCTGACGTTTTAGAAAAGGAGTTTTGTAAAATTATTCCGTGTTTTATTTTCTTTATAATGGCCATTACATATGGAGGACAACGAGTAAAATTGGAAAATAACAAATCACTTTTCATGACTGAAAGTGCATGCGCGCTCTGCACCAAAAAAATTTCCTTATAAGATATTTCAGCCATTAAGACGGATCTGACGTAAGAAAGCCCGTAATCTTCTGAAACAGTCAGTTCCGGAAACGTTAAGTTTTAAGGTTGTTAGTTTTTATTAAATATGTCTTCCCATAAGTTGCAAAAAAGACGAATAGTACTCCCTTTCTTCTCATTCTTGAAATGCCCTATGTTTCCTCTCATATGTTAAAATATGGTTGGATACTGTATGTTTAAATTACGCAAATCATCTTTAGACGGTTATGATAATAAGCATAGCACCGTGGATGGAATCGTGCACGTACTTGAATAATATGCTGCTAATATGGAATACAAGACGATTGAAAGTATAGCCCCATGCAGAGGACGTGCTGCACTACTTGGTTTACAAAAGTGTGTAGATGAGTGTTCTCTGAGCATGCTCATCTCGGGTTAAATAACCCTGCGAGGTCATATCCATAGGATCAATATCCATTATTCATTCTGAATGACACCCACTCGACCCCTAAAGAAATTGCTGGAGCTTTCAGGCCATTGGGAGTCGCTTTGAAATTTTGGTCAAAAATCAATTGGAGACCTTGTATTGACACCATTGTTAACAATGTCGCAAGGGATTTACCTGTTACAACAGTTAAAATTTAAATTTAATAACCAGCTTAAGTGCTGAACATGTCATTATTCCAGTCAGTGGGAGAAATTGTTTAAGAGAAGAAGAACTATCCTCAGTATGGTAAGAAGCTATAAATGTCGCCCAAAACATGGAAAACTTTGAGAAAGATATCACTGTGTATCAATGTTTCTTCTGAATAACGCTCCATCGTATTCAAAACATGATGTGTCATAACGTCTATGTGGAAAGATAATTAAAGACTGGTCGACATGAATCGAGTAAAACATTACACCTTGCACAAAAATAAGTAACTGAAATAGAAAATTAATTTGTCGTTTTTTCAGAATTTCTTTCGTGTTACAAAAAATCACAATGAATCTTCAAAGTAACATACTTAAAGAAGACAGTCAGAACGAAGTTTCAATTTATATTACTAATAACTTCCAATAATTTGGGAGATTTCCAGTAAGTATGTATTATTTTCTTCAGTTTCGGGCTCAACAAAAGAATGCATGTATGACGCACATGGGTCCCAACTGGGACCCGCGAAAGGAACTCCACCCAGCATTTTTGTCTCTACTTTGCTTCATGGTACAGGCTTGGTTTAAGTACCAAAAAGAGGACAAAATGATCATGTTAATGGTATTTTGTATAAGAAGGGTCTATGTGGGTAAACGTTGTCTAAACTATAGAATAATCTTGTTTTTATTCAAATTTATTCAAATTCAATTTTGGCCAAAAATCAAGGTCCGGCCCCAAAAATGCCTGTGGGAGCAAGCTATGGCCTTAATACCCAACATTACTTTTTCCTATGCCTCAATACATCCACAAAACACTCTGGAAATCTTGGGGCTATAGCTAACTGCTTCCATAAGATATTTGCATTTTTGCCTCAAAAATGCCCTTATTTTTATATTTTTCTCAAAAAGATGAAAATTTTCAAAAGTGCTGGGAAAATATGCCCAACCCCTGGAGAAAAAATGATTTTTGAATTCTCCACAAAATTCAACATTTTTTTTTTTGGACAGTTAATCTAAGGTTTATACTGCCATCTATAGCCAGTCAAAACAACCAAGCACGCACTTGCTGGTTTCACACACTGTTCCTGTTAAAAATTGTAAGGGCTCCCTGTACAAATTATAAAGCAGCTCAAAATTACTATAGCCTCCTGTTGCCTTGGCAACACTCCATTCACGGTGTTCAAGTGCACCCACGCGTGTTTTTACAACCGATAATGTAATAATTAACCGATAATGTAACAACAACCGATAATAAAAAAGATTACCGATAATGTAACAACAACAGATAATGTATCAAAACGTACCGTTAATGGCCTTCCCGACGATAATTTAGTGAAATTTACCGATAATTTAGTAAAAAATTACTGATGATGTAATAACGTGTGAGCCCCACGTCATAGGGTCATCATTCAAAGTTTACATTTATGGGTGTTATTGGGTACGTAAGACGTGCAAAAGAACTGAACGAGCGCACTAATTACGTAGGTTCTATTTGGGGATGTGTATATACGTATGTACTATTGTAATAAAGCAAACTTGTGTATACGTACATACGTGTTTATGGATGTACATACGTACGAATGAGCTTAAACAGGTAGGTCATTACGTACCTATGTGCATATACATGCATATACTTATGAATGCATATTAAGGATGGGTGTAGTCAGCTGGCCAGGTCTATCTCTCGGGGAAGGACTCAGTGGTTGGAAGCGTATACAGTACTGGCCCAGCATGTTCTCCCTACGTCAACATCATGGGTCTGCCATGACTGATCGCGTTCTGTACTGAAAAGAACAGATTCTACACTTGACCTTAGCCAAAGGCCGAGCTAGAAGCCTTATGTGAACATATTATACATACCTACCTTTGTGTGCATACCTACTCATGCAAACACACACACACACAAAATACATCATCCTTTTTTCTATAGCTTAATAATCCTAGAAAAGTCTTGCTGAAAAAAATTCATGTGTAGAATTTTCTTCCGATCTTAGATCTTATAATTTTTATAATTAAAACGTACTTCTTATAAAGTTGAGCCCAGTTGGCTTGGATTTCATGCATGCATACAAACGTGCAAGTATATACACACATTCGTATACAAGTGCGTTCATGCGTTCGTGCAATCGAATGTACGAACTTACCTTTATGCATGTTTATACACACTGCACTCCTACGCACCTATGTATAACGTATTAACATACCGGTGTGTAGTCCTCCGTGAAGTAGGACTTTAAAACCTCATGTATTCTTCTAACCAATGTTTTTACATTATCGGTAAATTTTTACTTCATTATCGGTTAATGTTAGTTTTTAAATTATCGGTAAATATTTCCTTTATTATCGATAAGGTCGAGTTACTACATTTCAGTAATTTGTTGTCATTACATTATATCTACATTATAGGTAAATTTTTGTTACATTATCGGTTGTTGTTGCATTATCCGTAAACTTTTCGTTACATTGTCGGTTGCTGTTACATTATCTGTAAATTTTGTTTTTACATTATCGGTTGTTGTTACATTATCGGTAAATTATCACATTATCGGTTGTAACACGTGTTAGTAGGTCAGAACAGAATGTAAACAATGTCACATTCCTCGCACCGTGTGGAAGTTTACATTGGGGTCATTTGATAGTTGAGTGTGCAGTCAGAAGAATCTGGGAAAATTTAGAGCAGATATTTCTATAGTCATATCTCGCTCAAAATAGGTCGGATTGGGACACATAAGGTATCATTTAAGAAAGAATTGAGTAAAAAATGCCATAAAAAATTTATACTACCCCCTTCATTTCCAAAAATAAAGAAAATAATAAGAAAAAACAAAGAAAAACATAAGAAATGACGTCAGTCTCATAAATTAGCACATAAATGAGCAAAAATGATGCCATCGACATTTGCATGTTCTAACCTTTCAATTAATATACAGTTCTTTAAAGAAAATATCCTTGTAAATTAAGTTAAATCATGCAGCAATTTTCATTGTCAGAGAAGTGCATCTTTCAAAATATACCCTGCCGGGTGGTACTGGGTATTAAGAACTGGTATTTGCTGTGATAAATGGTTAAGACAAATCCCAACTACGTTGAAAACACCTATAAAGACCATGACCTACTCTACTAGTATGATAATAAAATCATAAACCACAGAAAGTGCTTACTCACTAAAATGAAAAACATATGTACTCAATTGTATTCATGTAAACATGAATTAGAAATATTCAGTTGCTTCGAATCAACTGCATAACCAAAAATCCATGCAAATATCTTACAGTGAGGACAGGCTTCCAGGAAAAGCACCTTTGTCAATTTCTTGAATGTTGTTCCATGCTAATTCTCTAAAAAAGAAAACAGATAAAAATTGTATAAAGCCAAACTGTATAATGTTGTCTGTAATTCGGTTATATATAGTTCGGCTTCTTCATATTGTTGCTTTGTTTTACAGAACAAGGTAACTGAGTAGTATCAATCAACGTACATAACCTAACATCATTACAGCAAGACTCGTTTATAAAATAGCAAACAAATAAGGTGGCGCAGAACAGAGTTCGGGAAACGTGGTCGGCGTAAAGATGGATGCATTTTGAAAAGTGAACGATGAATGGAGGTTCAAAAAGGTTTGGAAGGGTAGTATCTGACAGGAAGCTGTTCTGACCGTTTTACGTCTTTCGCAGATTTTAAGGTGTCTTTATCACTAGTTTCTCTTAGATGGTACATTAATCCCAGTTTTTCTACCGTTTACTGCAAGGATTTTTCTCTTTTGCAAAACATGCCTGAAATATGCTCACACTTTACTAGAAAGTTATAACCTTTTGGCGATGGAAACAATAGAAACCCTTGCAAAATCTTCTGCTTGTGTTCAAACACTTCCGAAATTTGTCAGCTTTGTTATCTGTCTTATGGACGTTCCTCCTTGTAATAGTTGAAATTGGCCTGCCAAGTTGACTCTGACTGCATTGAGTGTCTCTGTCACCACTGGAACCACTTCTCTCTTTTTCCCATTTCCAACCTTCTGGAGTTTGAGCTTCAACTCTTTCTAGCTTATGAATTTCTCCTATTCTTTTCCTTTGATATTTCTATGTAGAAGGAGGATCTCATCAACGATTTGGCTATAGTAACTTTCTTTTCCTGCCTGGCAAGTACAGGTAGGTCAGGCTGTCTTGATTGTATGATGCGATCTGTTCTAAATTCTAAATCCCAGAGTATCTTAACTTCATATAGTTTGGGAAGCCATGATTAATCTCCAGTCGAGATACCGTGATGATGATGACAATGACGACGATGACTATTTCCACACATTTGTAACGTACTTTTGCATTAAGTACAAAACTTTACACCTTAATTAAAACTGGCAACCGGATGAATCAGCGTCTTTAAGAGAGCCTCGAATACACGACAAATTTGGCGACGAAGATGGGATAGAAAACCAATAAAGGTATGCAGGAAAGTTTAATTTGAAAGTCAGCGGTTGAAAGTCACACATTTTTTGTACACTGCTCGTGTAGGGCAGAATTCGTCCCGATAACGTTTCTGCCCAGATGTGGATTTAACATTGCATGGTTGCGTTTTCCCATCGTGAAATAGTGCACAGCGTGCTATATATGTGCATAGAACAGGCCGGGAGCCTAGTAAAGGTAGTATCACTAATGCCAAATAATACTGCTGCGTTACTGTGTTAATCGGTACTGTTTTGCAAAGACAGAGAGGATTTATTGGGTCGATGGAACGGTTCGAAAGTGCCAAAGAATACTGGCGTATGTACTAGAAACGGTTGGAGATATGGTTCAAGGCAAATAAAATCTCAGACAATGAGCAGGAGTAATGACTGGTCCCGAGTCCTGTGAGGTAGTACTAAATCACATCACGCCGGAGGACTGCAGTGAGAAAGTTAGAAAGAGTTGACAAATATCCCTGACAAATATTATGCAGCAACAAGGAACCAAATAGCCATACGGCTAACATTTCGTAACCGTAACAGCAACCAGATGAGACAATTGCAGATTATATCATAGAATTAAAGAAACTATCAGGTCATTGAAGCTAGCTAGGAGCACCTAGGAATAAATCTCACGGACACCTTTGGAGGGGGTTTGGTTAATCCAAAAGTTCAGGCCAAGTTTCTACGAAAGGGCAAAGTCTAACCTGTAAGAAGCTCTAGCAATTGAGATAGCTTTGAAAGATACCCTGCAGCTGACGGGCCATTCGGAACCCAGATAATAGTGTTGGTAAAAGTTACAGCTCATGTACAGCGTCCATCTCTGCTTTCAAAGTATCAGGGGTGACAAAATGCTACCGATGCCTTAGTTCCACCCATCACCCAAAAAATTGCCTACACACGACGGACAAGTGTTTCGGTTGTAATAAGGTGGGGTACCGAAAGAGAGCATGTCATCCAAACCTTGTAAAAAATTGTAGGAAAACATCAGCGGCTCATGGTGGTAGGCTTAGACGGGGAGAGAAAGATCGCAAGATCAACCGAATGCCAATATAGTCACTACAGAGGATAGTCACTCTAAGGACACTTCGGAAGAAGGTGATACTATTGGGACATTGTTCCAGAGTACACAATCGACAAAGTTACTCAGTCCCCCTATAGAACGTGGTGATAGGTTTACAAGACACTAATATTAATTTCTCATTAGGCACTGCAGCGTCTGTCACGGTGATAAGAGAGACTTGTGTTTTTCAAATTTAATTCTCGAAAAAGCAAGTATAAACTCGAAGAGTAACAGTTATGACATTATTGCCCTGTCTGGTCAAACACAGGTAAAGGTGACATATGAGGGTAAAATCTATAAACTACCTTAGGTGGTGGTAAGAGGTAACAAAGTAGCACTGCTTGGCAGAAATTGGTTACAACATATCCAACTACAGTGAAAAATATTTTTAATGTGGTACACACTAGGGATGCAGTGTAGGAGGTTCTGCAAAAGTATAAGTCCGTTTTCAAACAAGCTGGCCCAGGTGACAAAATTAAACACCATGTTGCAGAGGTGAAAATTGAAACGGGTAGTGTGCCAACATTTTGCAAAGCTAGACCTGTTTCCTATGCACTGTTATAGATGCTATGGGAAGGGAACTAGATAGGTTAGAGGCTGCTGGGATACCCAAAAAGGTTAAGCATTCTAAGTGGCAGCACCCATTGTCACAGTCCCAAAGACTAATAACACTATACCAGGATATGTGGTGACTATAAGTTAACTGTGGATAAGGTTGTTGAGGAGATGCATACCCCTTACCAACTGCAGGGGATATTTTTGCTACTTCAGCAGGTGGAAGGGTCTTTAGCAAAAAAGACATTACCAATGCCTATCAGCAGGTGGAACTTACACAGAGGTTTAAAGAATCATTGACAGTAAAAACTAACCAGGGCTTCTTTTGAGTATCAAAGATTACCTTTTGGAAGCTCCACAGCTCCAGCGATCTTTTAATGTGTTGTGGATCAGATCTGAGGGGAAGTGCCTGGGGTCATGTGTTATCTTGATGACATCCAAAATCAGTACCCAAACCGTAGAAGAGCATGCAAAGGTTTTAGATGAAGCTGTAGCTAGACTCCAAGAATATGGGGTTAAAGCTGAGAAAAACAAAAGCTGCTTTATGCAGTCAAGTGTAACCTACTTGGGGCAAAGAATTGATGTGAAAGGAATTCACCCCACTCAGGAGAAAATTTAGGCCATTCTTAACTCAAAGGCACTAATGAACGTTGATGAATTGAGAAATTTATTGGCTAAGTTGTATACTACTGTACCTTTATCCCTGATCTGGCTAAAAGATTGGCACCCCTGTATAATCTTTTGAGTAAAAGGGATAGTCGACTATGCATCACGCACATCGACAAAGTGAGAAAAACTGCTCACAGGTTGAAAAAGAATCGTTGGCAATCATGTGAACCCATGGTCGCGCTTCTCTTATATGGTATTGCAAACCCTTTCGAAGGCCACTGACCATCCTACTTTCATTTCGCCCCCTCCCAAAATATAAAATACCTTTCTATATCAACTTAAGTCTTTGCCCTTTTGAATTCGTGCCAGGTAAGCTTTCACACTCTCTGTTTTTCATACCTTACATTTACTCGACTACTGAACAGATGAATGAACAAACGCCTATGGCCTATGCATTTTCCGCAGTGTATTGCATTCCCCCGTTTTCGTGGGTTAACAGACAGTTCAGTCCCAGGTCTGAAGCCAGACAAGGTACAGAAGGGGGTGGCAAGATGGCTTCTACATGTACGCTAGCAGTGCGCCAAAGGTTTTCCATTCAGAAAACGCTTTCACGTTAAATGTTGCATTCACTCAGTACTTTGAGTCACTTGAGGCACGATAGGCTCATCTCTACTTTAAGAAATTTTTGTTTCTTTAAGGTAACTTAGTATCTTGGTAAAGTTTCGAACTGTTCATATGTTGAAAAATTCCCATAATTTAATGAATTGTTCTTATTCTGGGTTGGGTGTAAGCAGGGTTTGCATTTTCCCGGGAAAAACCTGTTTTCTCGCTAAGTGGTAAAAACCAGGTAAAAACCGGGAAAAACTGGTAAATACCGGTAAAAACCGCTTCCGTCTTGAAACCTGTTGTTACATGTTTCTTATATGCAGGGTCTGCAGTAGGTATAATACTTGTCATGACAGGCATATGTAATTGAATATGAAGACAGTCTGTTAGTTTTATTTTAGGCTATTTTATCACAACCTAATTTTACTTTTTTGTGGGCAAAGAGTATTTTTCATATTGCACTTATTTTGTCACTATCTCTTTCCCTGCAGTTGGCACTTCCTGTTGCCCCAAACTGTTACAGGCCTACCCCCACCCCTGGGATTCTGCCAGAAACTCAAAAAGGGGAGATTTATTACTGCTAAACCCTGAGTATTGATGCTGTCTTGGGCCAAAGTTACAAATGGGTTCAGGGGAAAAGCTTGCTTCAAGGGCAGGCCCTTATAGTGTGCAATTTGAAGGGTTTTAAAGGCTATTTATTTAGACGAGTTCAAACATTGCTGCAAAAGTGTCTTCTCCTTAAGTAAGATATCAAAATATTGACAATTTTTTACATTTTTATGGAAATAAAAAGGAGAGGATTTTACCCTCTTAATTCTGGAAAGGGGACGAATCCCCCTTTTCCCCTTGAGAGAAACCCTGCACCCCTCCTAAATTCTTTAGGCCTACTGTATGCTCAGACACTTCTTTTCACAAGTACAGTCCGTCTATTGAGGTGAACTTTAATGCAGGTGGCTGGATGGAAACTACTTCAAACTGTATAAGGCAACATGGGCCCAATTAAATGTCCACCGTATTAAGCCGTACACATTACACACAGCCCAACCTTTCACCTTGATGTACACATAGTCCGAATATTATAACCTATTGCATGAGTGATTAAACACTTTGAGGTGAACAAGTGAGGTGAATTCAGATTACTCTTTCCAAGTTTTTGTGATGTGTTGCATTATAGGCTGAGGAACCGTCCATGTAACAAAACCTAAAGATGTGACATGTAAGATGACAACGCATAGCCTCACCAACAGTTTAATACTTGTCGATTCTCTATGTTCTAGAATTTTGCCTAAGCAGAATGGAAAATAAAACTGGTTGATGTGAGCATCCAGAATATGTTTGATTTTCCATACTCTATTAGCAAACCCACAAAGTTATAAGTCATGGCTGCACTTATTAACACTCACCCTTAGCCTAAGAAGTCATTTTCTTGTAGTTTTTATGCTCTTCCACAAGTTTCACATGATTTTTTAAGAATTCTTTACAATTTCAGGTTTTCCCAGTTTTTCCCACTCATAGGTGGGAAAAACCTCCTGGTAAAAACCGTTAAAAACCTGGTTTTTACCGGGCGGTTAGGCATTTTAATTGATAACATACTTAGAAATTTTCATCATGTAGTAATGTTTTGGTTGTGGCGTGGTACCTTTCCAAGGCTGGTACCATGAGACTAGCATAGGAAGCTAATTACAAAATGGCGATACTTATATGAGCATTAAGAATCAGCGTGCAATAGGGAGTGAGCGTTGGAGAGGGGGCTCAGAAATAGCCACGGGATCGTAGATAAGACGTATGTAAATGTATTAACATTTATCGTCTACCAATAATGTGTGCTCCCTGGAAATTCTTTGAAAAATGTTTAGCGACACATGCATACTTTCAATCTTTTGCATCATGCTACAAAGTGACAAACCGGACAGATTTCACCATAGGCTACTCTTTGTGTTAGATACAATGACCCCCTTTTGACGCGTGATCCCTACAGATGTTGGAGATGTACCGCTAATGTTGGAGACAGTTTAATGGTCAGTATAATATTAGAGGGGGAATTATTGCCCTACTTATGATCATAATATAGAGAGCGCGAAAAATGACAAATTTGTTACGAAATTTTGCATTAAACATCATATCTATGGATCGAGTGGAGACTCTGCACCCAGCAACTACCAATGCCCCCCCCCACCCGTGTCCACCAATTAGAATGCGACATTGCTGCCTGGTTATTCGTTAAGATATTAAAATCCATAAACAATGTCTTCCTTAAAGCAGGCGAAAAGAGATCCCTCGATTTTGCAGTGCTGAGCTCTTCTGTAATTACGTCTATGCATACAAATGGTAGGCTTAATTTTAGAACCCACACCGATCAATAATGCGAATACATTTGAAACAGTATCGATAACAAATTCAGCAATGATCCTTAAAGCGCATGGAACTAGCCAAACTTTTGATAGATCACGAAAGATTTGGATAAATGCAGTATAATTTACAAATGGTTTGTAATAGATAACGATAGACATTAATCCATTACTCAGTCGACATCAAACCTCCCCCTCGAGTCCCCTGCCGAAATTTATTACTTAAATGCCCTTTAGAGATCATTTAAGATAAGGAATTATTTGGAAATCGATGGTTGGCACGTCCCTGGCCAGCACCACTGCCCACGATAGCTCGCCCCCTTGTCAGCCTGGCGTCTTTAATTATTCTGAAAGGATTGTATGGCGAAAATTTAGTATTCCAATCCTCCCAAATTGCAAACATTTTCACTCTTTATCACAAAATTTGTTAGCACAGTTCATTGCAGGAAGCATATATATATATATATATATATATATATATATATATATATATATATATATATATATATATATATATATATATATATATATATATATATATATATATATATATATATATATATATATATAAAACTTTCGCTTTTTTACACCGTGTTCGTTCTGTGCGACCGGTTTGTTCGTGCCTTTCTTCAATGTGTTTCTTCTCTATTTCTACTTCTTTGTTATTCAGTTGCATTTCTTTGCCACCTGATGAAGAGTCTATACTCGAAACGTCGTGGAATTTTCCGCAAACTTTAAGCACTTTTTACAACCTTTATCGACCTACATACTACTCTAGTGCTCCGCAGTATTTCGACCCTATATATATATATATATATATATATATAATATATATATATATATATATATATATATATATATATATATATATACACTACACCAGTTCGGCTTGTGATTCACAGAAGTGACAAACAGGTGTAGTGGTCACAGACTCTGCCCGGAAAGCGGAGGATGACGGGTTCAAACCCTCGGTACGGCTCAATTTTTCTCTCTGGTATTTTCTCTGAACCTTTCCTGCTTTGATAAGGGCTATGCTCTATCTAGGATTGGTATAAAAATTCAAGATCGAATGTACTACTATTTACCTTTCGACCTACACATTCTAACTTCGATCTACCAACCTCGACTTACTGATTATTCATCCCGCTTGGGACTACCATGGTAACCTGGAGAGAAAATTGAATCACACGAGGTATTTGTAGCCTGTTTGTCACTTCTGTGAATAACAAGCCGAACTGGTGTAGTGGTCACAGACTCTGCCCGGAAAGCGGAGGATGGCGGGTTCAAACCCTCGGTACGGCTCAATTTTTCTCTTTGGTATTTTCTCTGAACCTTTCCTGCTTTGATAAGGGCTATGCTCTATCTAGGATTGGTATAAAAATTCAAGATCGAATGTATTACTATTTACCTTTCGACCTATATATATATATATGTATATATATATATATATATATATATATATATATATATATATATATATATATATATATATATATATCATTATGTTCACATCCTTAGATCATTCTGTAGACTAGCATCGTAGCCCAGATTCCATACTCTTGAAATACGTTTTTAGACAATTTTGGTAATATTTTCCCTCTTTTCCTTTTTCCTCCTTCCATTTTCCCATTTAATTTCCTCCTTTCATCAGAGGCGGCTTCCAAATCCGCACCTGGCATGCACCACTGTCAGTCACACTACAACTGCACGAAGACAAAAATGTTGCCAAATCTGAGGGGAAGTTTAGCCGCAACCACCAAAGAACTCATTTCAATGAATGGTGCGGTTCTTCATTTCGTTTGTAAGACCATCCTACAGCCACTCTGCGGATAGTGCAAAGCTTGGTTGCTTACTACAAGTGGAGATTACCCGTGTCTTTGGGGATGTAGGCTAATACCAGCAAGGCTCAATGGATTTGTAATCCTTCTTTGCTTCAGCAGAGAAAACCTGGATTGAAATATGCAAAATTGTTTTATAAAACCGTTCTTTTCAATTTACTTCGTAGTTTAACCATTTTTCAACCAATACCTTTAGGGAATTGCATAATTTTCCTATTCCTGTAAATTTACATGTGATTTTTATAGGGATGCACAACTGCTGGTGCTCAGGTGGTAAAATGGTAGACAAAACTGTGGACTAACAAATATTCTAAATATTTTCTGTACCTATTTAGGGCAGGAGGATCCATTGCAACGTAACAACTTTTTTGCTGCTGAATCTGTTCATAGTAAGAGGAAATACTTGGATTTTTAAACCTGGAGTGGTATTTGTAGTATCTGACCATGATTATAAGTTAAAACAGTGGCACCATTTTGCATTACAGCTAAGCCTGCTCCCCTAATGGAATTTTCTTCAAGTGTGGAGGAGTGTCTCCATTTCTAAGACCACCTTCATTTTAATGGGTCACACAGTTGCCCCACCCATCTATGAAAAGTCCTGGGTTTCTAGTTTAAGTGTAAACGGACACATATGTGTCACATTTACCTCCTCCTCATGCACTCCTCCACCACGTCCGACACCGCATGGTCAATCACTTCTTTTAATTCAGAAACTTATTGAAAGGGGGAATGTTATTCACCACATGACCAGGTGAGTCGAACTTAAAAGTACTTCAAAATAACTTGGCAAACCACAAAAAGGGGGCCTATGTGCTGATAGGCAAATGACCAGTGTAGACTTAATGTTGTGAACGTAATATGACTTCATGGGTTGATGGTTACTCTTCTGAAAGTTCAGAAACTGTTGGTGCAGTCTGTCTGCAGTTCCTCCTCCTGGAAGAAAATATCTACCCTGCATTAGTAAAGGAACATACACGCAGGAGAGGTATCAGCTATACTTGGGGCACAAAGGGATCCGCCCCTCCCCTCCCAACAAAGCCACAGTAGCCACTGAGTTTAAATTTCCCAAACTATATAGACATGTGCGACCAATTACTGAGAACACAAGTGACTTCACAATCATCTTTAAGCAATCCCAGCAAAGCTGTTAACTAAATTAATAGCAATCAAAGTGCACTCACCAATAGTATTTAGGGGTATGATCTTTTTCCTTAATATGTTTTGGGGCTAGACACATTGGGTCTTTAAAGTTGCCTGCAATATTTCATAATCTCCCTGACAGGGGATTGGTGGGTGGGCATGGACTCCAGTGCCCCTCAACTGGCAACACCGTTTCCATCAGCCTATCGCCATTGTCGGAGTTTGAGATTGCTAACCCCCGTCTTGAAGCTCCCTCCCCCTGTGAGGCAAATCAAGTGGCCACAACTTCCTCCATTCCTGGCACCCAATGGGTCAAGAGGTAAGCCAACCAAAGCCCCAACAGCTGGACAAGGAGTTGGGGAAAGGATGTCAAACTTGTAATCTGTCCACCCTCAATCGATTAGCTGTTGTCATACCTGTCTCGCAGTAAGGTAAACGAGTTGGGATGTCGTAGTAGACGGGGTTAATACGATATTGTGCATGCCATTTCAGATAGGGGTCAGCTGCACTGTTGATGGATATTTTTTCTTTTTATGAGAGCAGATTTTATCAAATCAGAATTACCAAAATTTCTGCGAATGCTTCGAAAAGTGCAAAAATTTCCACGCACTTACAACCT
Source organism: Holothuria leucospilota (assembly GCA_029531755.1). Classification (NCBI taxonomy): domain Eukaryota; kingdom Metazoa; phylum Echinodermata; class Holothuroidea; order Aspidochirotida; family Holothuriidae; genus Holothuria; species Holothuria leucospilota. The sequence goes on along the minus strand of CM055962.1, from coordinate 75,146,040 downwards.
CATGGCTATGCTTTCTTGCTATACATTCCTTCTACACAATTCCACGATGCCACAGGTGCATGTAAAATAAACCGTGCATGTACGACTGTACAACTGAAGTGTAGTACATTGATGTAGTGTACACATGTACCCTCAAAATGGTCGGGTAAGCAAATCATAACGTCATGTGACACGGTCTATTCGAACCAGTGGCGCCGCCAGGCTTTGGTAATTGGGGGGGGGGGGCACAACAGATAATGTCGTAATGACACTTAGTTAACCTCCCAAGTCGGCGCAAAATGCGGTTTTTTTTTCGTGCGCTTTCTGCTTTCGTATACACAGTGGGGATCCTTCCTTTCTCAGGTTTCACTACACGAAGGTGCGGTCCTGGGAGAGGGGTCTAAGGGGAGGGGTGTCCCTGTCTCTCTCCCCTTTGAGGAATTTTTGTATATTTAAGATTGCTTAGATGCAAAAAGGTGCTATCTTTGCAATATTTTTGGAGCTAATCACATACCTGTATGGCTGGAAAATGTCCATAATTTAGTAAAAATTCTAACTTTTCCCGACTGGCTGGATGTTTTTTCCAACTGAGTGGCTTAAATATTCCCTTTTTATGCGCCCTGCGTTTGAATACAGCAATGAGGATCTTTCCTTTGTCACTACATAAAGGTGCAATCCTGGGGGAGGGGTACACCCCCTCCCCTTTGAGAAATTTCTGCTAATTTAAGGTTTCTTAGATGCAAAATGATGCTATCTTTTGGAATGTTTTTGGAGCTGATCATATATAGCTGAAAAATGTCCATAATCTAGTGAATTCTAATTTTTGGTTAGGTGAAAAAGGAGAGTATGTTGTCTAAGAAAGAATACGTTGTCAACAAACCTCCTGAAGACTCCCTTTTGGCTACTTTACCACCTTCTATTGACGAAGCTTTTACTCAAAAATACTTTCGTGGAGTCCACAGAAACATTGTTGGACTATAACGAAACTTTTCCTCCCCTTCATTGTGCATTATTAAAAGGCATTTATGGCTGGCAGATACCTGCATAGGACCTCCTGGAAGCTCTGGATAAAGTACATAAAATTGAGCAATGACATAATGTTTATTACTTGACATCCAAATGATAATATAGAGTATGACGCAGAGCACTTTAAGACTATCGTATTTTTACTAATTTTGAACGAAAATCGAGATGAACAGCTTCCAGCAATGGGGAACGGGCGGGAGGGAGAGTATAGGTGCAGGAAGGTGATCTTAGACCTCCCTAATAGGTATAGCAAAAGGGGTGGACTAACAAGCGCGTTTCAGAATGCTTTTTGTCGTAAGTGTATTAAAAATCACCATCTATCAGGGGCGTAGCCAGGAATTTTTCAAGGGGGGGGGGCGGAGCCCATAGACAAACTCTCAGCGCTTCTTGCCACCATGGGTTGGCGCAAAGCGCAGGAAAATTTTGGCCCAAATGCCTCCCAGATCGCTGGAAATTGTACTTCCCAGGCCTATTTTACCGCATATAAATAGGGGAAACACTAGCAATATTGTAAAAATAAAGGTTAAAAAATACCTAAAATATGCTCAAGGTGGCGGCTGCCGAATTCACCCACCTTGGCTACGTGCCTGCCACCTATACCGATAATGGCTGCTCGCAAAGCGCTAGGTAAATTTTTTTGGAAAGTGTTATCACGGCAAATACGTAATTTCAACTTTCCAAATCATGCTACCACAACTTAGATTGAAAGATCCCATATTGATGCTAGGACCCTACAGATGTTGTGATTATAGTTCCATGTATCACTACCTTAATAAAGGTCATGAGATGGAGTGCAAACTGTAAAGCATGCGCGCAAGCGCGCGAAATTTTTCATTAAGTAAGGTTTCCATGACAAAACCTGCATTCAGAATCTGCATCGAGACACTTTCAATTGCCCAACAAACCTACATGCCACTCAGAAAGCCAGTCCTTTACCTGGTAATTCGTGAACAGCTTTCAACTTTTGCTTCTGTGTTTCTCCGGGAGTTGCTATCAGAAGATATTGATAATAAGAACATTGTGGTTAGGTTTGAAGCGCGCGGAGCGCGCGAAATTTTTGATTGTTTGGATTTGCGAAAATTCTGATAGTTTGAGAAACATTTGTGATAGAAAATTATTAAATAGATCTATCACTCGGTTAAAGCACACCGCGCCCTACCCCCTACAGAAATCTATAGCTTGATCGTCTTTTGGATCATTTTAAAATTCTCAAAAAATTTTCATAGGGGGCACCCCCCCCCCCATGCTCCCCGTGCCGGCTTTCGAATTTTGAATCCCCTCTTGGAAAATCCTTGCGTACTGGCCTGCTTGTGCCTTGGCACTATAACGTTATGCACAGCCCGGCCTGATGGATGTACTGCTAATGTCCGGCAAATGCAAATGGTTAGGTTCATTATTCATTACTGCATTTTCAACCCGCTGAGTTACATCTACCATTGATTATGGTGACGTATGTCTGTATTGCCAGGCGCGGATCCAGAAATTTTGAGGGGGGGGGCCAAGATGGAAAACCTCATGTGCACCGAAGGTGCACCACGAGCGCGAAGCGCGAGTCCCTACGCGTGGGGTCCAGGGGCCCGCGTTAGGGCCCCTGGCGGGGTCCAGGGGCGGAGCCCCGGTGGGGGTCCAGGGGGCGAAGCCCCCGGAAGCTCTCGCAATATTGCATTTTAAAAGCACAGAAATCGGCTCCAGTTCTTATGTTAGTGAGATTTTATACCTTTTCATGTTGCATGGAATTTGATGTGTATGGCTCAGTATAAGTTACTATATGTACCTGCAGAAGTTACGGAGAATCTAAGTTATCTTAAAACTTACACGCCAACATTATGAGCCCGTGTAGGTAACTTGAAATGATTTTTGCCATAATGAGTGTTTTATTTTCGTTATACGGTATTCGGGTATAGGACGTCAGATGAAACAATTGCGCGCGAAGCGCGCCGAAAATATGGATTTACATTTAAAACCATTGCTATGACTAACGGTGTCAATTCCCTTTATGTGTGTCTATCAATTAGAAGGTGGGTTCGATACTAAGTTTTCAGTTCTCATAAGAAAAGGAGGGTGAAAAAATGAATATCAGCTGTTTTACATCCTTACAATGCTGACTCTGAAATCACGTTTATTCACACGAATATTTGGCTTATGGTAGAACCCCACCGATGAGTTATGCGAATACGTTTGGGACCTTATTGATAGTAAAAGGAGCAATTCAAGGCTAACAGTGCGCAGATCAAGCAAAAAATCAAGAAATATTGAGAAGACTGCAAAAATTGTGAAAGATTTCAAATGATTTTTGGTAAAAAGTGATAAAAATAAATCCATCACTCAATAAAAGCGTACATCTCTCTCCGTGAGCGTAAACAATTGCGCGCGAAGCGCGCCGAAAATTTTCGGGATAGAGCCTCCCGGGAGCTCTGCATTAATTGTACACTGAAAAGGGGGACCAACAGGACTCTCACAACCTTACATCCATATGGGAGGAGAGATGATATATCACCTTCTTTATGGACTTCTGAAGGGTATACCCTTCAGAAATCTATGACCGATGGTGCCGGCGGGAGTTGGTAATTGGGGGAACCGCAGATAACTTCTAAACCGTGCCTTTTTAAGCAGTGGGATTTTGTATACGCTGTATACAAGAGTGGGAGAGCCTTTTCTCATTAGTACATGAGAGTGCAATCCCAGGAAGGAGTTTACCCTCCCCTTTGGGAAATTTTTGTTAATTTTAGGGGGCCTATATGCAAAATGGTGGTATCTTCGGGTCATTCTAAAGTGATTGTATGTTTAGAAAATTCCACAATTTAGTGAATTCTAACTTTTGTTCAGGTGAAAAAGGGGAGTAAGAGACGGCTAACATATTGTCTTCAAGCCTCCTTAAGTCCCAGGAAAAATCATGGGCGTGGATCCATCTCCAAAAATGTGTGTGTGTGTGTGTGGGGGGGGGGGGACTTTCACATTTGTGAATCGCCGTCCTGGTGGCGTGGAAGAAGCGGTTGGTGGTAGCCAGAATTTGCGTCACGGGAAGGCAATACGTTTTTTGATCTTCGGCATGGGGGAGGGGTCTAAGGGAAATTTTTCTAGAACTGAAAACCCTCATATGCGATTTGGTGCAACAAAAGTGTACGATTTTTAGGTTATTTTTCTTCTAAAAACTTCGTTTTCCTAGGCATAATTGCAGTCTGTTCCATCATTTTTGAAAAAGTGAGGGGGACTTTTTGACGATGTTCCCCCTTCCAAAAAAGTGAGGGGGACGGGACGGATGTTTGGAAAATAAGCAACGGCAATTACGTACTTTCAATCTTTCAAACCATGTGCTAGACTAGATTAGTCAAAGATCCCATCATGATGAGAGCCCTACAGAGAAGGAGATGTACTTTTTACAAAAATGTTGCATTGGAATAATTTCTTGCATCATAGCCTTGTCAATGGTATATAAAATCGGGTGTAAACCCTGTCGTATGCGCGCGAAGCGCGCCGAAATTTTGAATAAAATATTAGTCCATGACAAAACCTGCATTTCAGAACCTGCATCGGACACTGTCACTTTCCCACCAACCTATGCTATTCAGAAACGAATCTTCTGACTGAGAATTCTTAAAAAGCACTTTTGCTCCCTTGTTCCCCAGTGAGTAGTTACCGAAAGCTATTGATAATAAAGACAACTCTGACACAAGGCTTGACGATAGCGGAGCGTGCGAAAATTTGGAATTTGCCAAGAATTTCCAAGACTTATGATCGTTTGAGAACAGTTTGTGAAAGAAAATGGTTAGAACAAGTAAACCAATCATCAAAAATACATCTCACCCTACACCCTCCACAGAAATCTGTAGCTTAAACGACTTTTGGGACCATTTTAAAAATTTTCAAGAATCGATGGGGGAGGGGGACACACGTAACCCATTGCCCACTGTGCCGACGCCACTGTCTGTAGCTTAAAAGCCTTTTGAGTTCATTTTAAAACTTTTCAGACAGTTTTGAAATCGAATAGCGTATGCACGCGGCTACTTTACCTGCAACAGCTGGTGCCGCCTTGCACAATAGCACGTCACCTGACAGCTTGTCCTCTGTATTCATTCTGCAAGATCTGTATGGCGAAAACTTTGCCTCTCAATCCCTCTAGATTACAAAAAAATTCACTCTTTGACACAAAATTGTTGCTAAATTTCAGTGCAGCTAGCCGAGCCCATACTACATATGTCACGATGTTTACTTATTTAGATCTTAAGTCAAGGATCATTATTCAGCTATTCACCTGTTTTCGAACATTGAAGCGCTCCTTTCGTCGCCAACCACTTTGAAAGATATATAAAGAGATAATCCAGCGATAGCTCCACCCAACCCCTACAGAAATATATACTTTGAATACGTTCTTAGACACTTTTATTCATTTTTTGCTCTTAATTTTTCTTTCTCCTTTTCTTTTTTTTTCTTTTTCTTCTTTTTTCTCCTTTCGTTTTTTTTTTCGTGGCGAGGGGGGGGGCCCGGGCCCCCCAGGCCCCCCCCTGGATCCGCGCCTGTGTATTGCATTGTCCTTTAAAACTACAGTGTTGCTGTGGAGAGATTACCTTCAGCCCACTATTTGCATAATTACAGAAACTACATGGTTATGTGATATGGTGTACTTAAGCTGCATTTAAAAGTGCACAAACAAAGAAACAAGTGCTTTCTGAAAGATAATCTTCTAATTCAATTTTGCATATAGGTGAACTGGTACTCATGAGTGCCCTGGGTGGTACAATATATCTAATAATGATTATTCTTATTACATATGAAAATAATCAAACATTATGCTTGTTGTTGTCTTTGGTTGAGTCATATAAGGTCCGTCAAAGTAAATATCGACTAGTGCTGCCAAATTTTGCTCCTAAGGTTCACTGATGTGTTACATGGAATCATGGGCAAAGGAACCGCAAAGTATAAAGAAAACCATGCAAACTGGATCCCAATTGTTTCCATGAACCTATGGACAGTTCAAGCGAGTGGCGTCAAATGCAAGACTGGTAATGGTTTGCTTCACGTTTGAATTTTCCATTGAGTTGCTATTGGGAGGACACACATCTTATTGGGGCATGAGCCCCTTTGCTCCTCCTCTGGCTCAAACAGTTACTCACCAGCTGGTAATCTTTCAGGTGTCAGTGCAACTGGGTGTTCGGCTTTTAGAAATGTGGTATCATCAAAGTCAAGTAAATTGTAATTCCTCAAGGCTGCAGAATTTACTTTGATTATGATATACAATATCAGTATAGGTAACTTGTCAGAAAAGAAGTCTTATCTGCCAGTTACTGTGGGTTGCAATTAACTTTTGGTTATTTTTATTGCAGCTACAGAAGCAAAACCCTTTCAGTGAGTGAAATGCAAGGTACTGTAGCAAAGGAGCAACCAGCTGAGAGTTTAAGACGACGGGCTAGTTATGATATATTTAAACACGCCTATATTTTATTTCTTATTTATTTGTCCATTTTTAGATTGAAAAAGAAAATGCAGTCACTTCCATTTGGATTAGCCTGAGTGTTCCCGGTATCCCATCAATGACTCTTGAGAATCATGAGACGAACTTTTTGTTACTGAATGCATGACCTTGAATATCAATATTTATGTTCTGAAATATCACGAAAAATACTTGGAAGTGAAATAAGCTATTTGTGAGATTTAGCGGTTGTTTCAAAATAAGGTTTGACTTTGAAAGAGCATTCATCTTTCTTCAATATTAGGGGTTCTGGGGACATGAAAATGACACACTTCTGCTGCAACAGGCATACATAAATTACATACAAATCATGTGATGCTTTCAATTCATTAAATTTGAACCCAGGCAAGAAACAATTAACCTCCCAAGGTTGGTGCTTTTCCTTTTGTGTGCATCTTGATTGCATCACATCAGTACCACTGTTTCAAGAAACTTTCCTTTATCATCTTCCTATCAACACCTCTTCAACCTGTATTGAAGTTTATGTTTGAGCCTATTCTCGTCGCATCCGCCGACTACAGTGAGGTCACACTAACGGGTACTCGTATCTGTGTAGCTAACTGAATTTGTACAAAACAGGAGAGTATTTTTCAGTAACAGTTGCTGGATTTTTAGGCCACCATCAAGTTAGTTTTTATACGATTTTGTTTGAAAGGAACCATGATCAACCATATGCTGGTTTGAATTTATGGCAATTATTGTTTTTGCCAAAAGCCAGCGTAGGTTGTAAGTATGTCCATCATGCTGTGTGTAATAGGGACCGCGAAGACGGGGGGGGGGAGGGCTAGCGCGGAGACGGGGGAGGGGGCTAGGGGCTTTAGCACTAGCACATTTTCTGCCGTGGACATTTTGGGCCGCCTTAAACTGGGATTATAGGCTTTTATCATCTGGAACATATTGGGCCGCTTAGATGATTAGCCCCCCACCTCAAAATTGGTTCCGCTGTCAATGTGCAAGTAATTATATGGACAGTTGTCTCAGACATAAGTGGTGTGTGGAGCTATGCTAGATATCTGTAATAACGTTCATGACATGATTAGGGTGAAATGTTATATCAATTACCTGGTGAGCTGTAACTTTTTCTCGACCTCTTGCTTGTGAAAGTTTATAGTTTGGGTAGGATCGGCATTAGGATGGACCGTCGAAGACAGAAATAAGAGTGAAATTACACAGTGACTGTGTGGGATAATGGTGGATAACGTATTTAGGACATTCTGGTATTATTCCCTCTAATGTACGTAATGTAAATGGAGGATTACAACCAAGGTTCAATCTGTCTGAGGTTTATTACATCTTCATTTCAGTAAGGAGAATGCAACAGGGGCGGGTGAAATGCTGTATACATAACAGATATATCAGTGTCCATAGGTGATTACTGGCTTTTGCTTAGACTTGTCATCATGCGTGTAAGTACAATTGATATTCAGCTTGATTCTCTGAGATGTTTATATATTCAAGGAAGTGAAAGTGACATATAATTTATCAAAATTGAGAAAAACACAAACATCATTGTCCTGCATGTTGGGGCAATAATGCTTACTAAGTTTTAAAACGATAACTGGTTACAATAAATTCATCGCAAATGCAAGGCCTTTCCAAATTTCCCTGTTTATTTATGGCTTTCAGCATCATCCTGTTTGCATTTTTTATTCAAAGGTAACTCTTTTAATGGGGTTTCTTCATATTGAATTGAATAGGATACAGCAACCGTCATGGAAAGTCAGTGATTATCAAGGCCCAGAGATATAGTCATATGCATAGCTGTTTTAGGGATAGATAAGGAAGTTGCAGCTTCGGAGCAACCTGTTGCTAAGTGAATTGTTGGCCGCCATATCAGTTGTCAGTTGTAGCTCCCTACTCTAGGCCTATGATTGTTAGGGTCGGTTTTCTCATGATAAGTCATCATACAGGTTTCCAAAGTTGGAATTTTGCAATTTGATTTTATCTTGTACTTGAACGACTGTCGCTAGAGGAAAATTATACCCAGCAATCAAAAATGTGTTTTCTTTGAATCCTAACCTTTTTGGCTGATTTCTCCTGAAAAGTCAATACAATTGTATGCTTTTATTCCCTGACGTGCTAACTCAATCCGAAGTTTCCACTTAGTCTTCAAATTATGCTTATTAAAATTGAAGTTAATAAATTAAAGTTCTTCCTCTGCACGATAACTATAACAACATACAAAGGAAAGTTACAAAAAGAAACTAGAAACGTAACGTAGGGAGACCCGACAGAAGCAAAGCTTATCCCATTTCAAAAGTAAAAACAGAAAAAATAACGAATGAAAACAACGAAAGGTTACTAATTACAACATGTGAAAGACACACAAAGGCTAAAATAAAATAGAGGTATCAAGCAAGCACAGGAAGGAGAAGGAAAAGAAAGAAAGAAAGAAAGAAAGAAAGAAAGAAAGAAAGAAAGAAAGAAAGAAAGAAAGAAAGAAAGAAAGAAAGAAAGAAAGAAAGAAAGAAAGAAAGAAAGAAAGAAAGAAAGAAAGAAAGAAAGAAAGAAAGAAAGAAAGAAAGAAAGAAAGAAAGAAAGAAAGAAAGAAAGAAAGAAAGAAAGAAAGAAAGAAAGAAAGAAAGAAAGAAAGAAAGAAAGAAAGAAAGAAAGAAAGAAAGAAAGAAAGAAAGAAAAAGAAAGAAAGAAAGAAAAAGAAAAAAGTAAAAAAAGAAAGAAAAAAGAAATAAAGAAAGAGAGAAAGAAAGAAAGAAAGAAAGAAAGAAAGAAAGAAAGAAAGAAAGAAAGAAAGAAAGAAAGAAAGAAAGAAAGAAAGAAAGAAAGAAAGAAAGAAAGAAAGAAAGAAAGAAAGGAAGAAAAAGGCACAATCTTACTAAGAAATCATTTTCAATCCTGGTTTTACTAGATACATTATTTAAATAAGTGTTAAAACTTAATAGTTATTTGGACAAAATAACTTCAAGCTCAAGTGAATTCCAAAATCTGGGACACTTATGACGTAAAGTAAAATAAGCCGTGAAATAGTGGTTATAGGATACATAGAGCGATAGCTTATTATACGTAGAATATGAGTGCATGAACACTTATGATAAAAGTAAATAAATTTTTAAAACTTACAAGGTTACAGTTCATTTATACATAAAAATGTATTATTGGAGCATTGTAATTTCAAATATCGTGAACGATTTTAACCCATTTAATAAGTTGTCGCCATAATGATAAAGCTAAGGCTTTGGACAAGTCAAGAAAGATACCTATACTAGACTGTTTATCAATTAAAGCATTTCCAACTTTTCTCAATTAAATCTAAATAGCAAGCTGGGCAGAACAATTCTGAAGAAGCCATACTGATTGCCACTTGAAATAAAATCTTTGAAAGGAAAGAATACAATCGGCTGAAAACCACCTTCTCAAGTTTTTTAATCAAAAAGGCAGAATTGCGATTAAAATTAAAATTAAAGTAGACTTTACATCCCTGGATATTAAAAGAGGGCAAACCTTTGACGACCTTTGTGTTATCGGGAACCACCCCTTGTACGAAGAGTGTTCACATGTATGAGTCAACGGTTCACCACCAACATAAATAACCTGTTTCTTGTCACTTATACTACCTTGGTGGGGAAAGTATCCTTAGCAACCAAAGTTTATGTTTCTCTTGTACTTCTTTAGTCATTTTATCATTTGAGGTGATTTCTCTCTTCTCTTTCCGTGTGGCTTTTATACTTTCCTAGTCTTATTTTTTTATGGGTCTTGATAGTAGGGCTAAGCTCCCTGAGTCACCCTTAACCCTGATCATTTTTCTATTTAGTGTGAGGGTAAGTTGCGATAGCCGAGCAGGACCACATACTTAGTACAGTAATTTAATTATCAGTTAAATTTTACTCACGGAGGCAGGCGCGGATCCAGGTGGGGGGGGCACCCGGCGCACGCCCCCCTTTTCGATGACCAACGATTTTTTTTGACCAACGATTTAAATACTCCGAAAAAATGAGCAAATAGATATGGAAAATATACTTCCCAGATGCTAGGAAATCGCATCTAAGCGCGTCTAGAATTCAAATTTCTTGGGGAGGACCCCCGCCCCCCTCTTTTCTATGACCAACAATTTTTTGACCAGCGATTTAAATACTCCGAAAAAATGAGCAAATAGATATCGAAAATATGCTTCCCAGATGCTGGGAAATCACATATAAGCGCGTCTAGAATTCAAATTTCTTGGGGAGGACCCCAACCCACCGCCGTGGCTTCGCGCCTTCGGCGCTCGCTCGTCGGCCTTCGGCCGACTGTGTAAGCGCCCCTCTTTCTCAAAATCCTGGATCCGCGCCTGGGAGGGATGTTGCAACAGAGGGGTGTGGCGTGTTCTCTTCCCAGAAGTCTTTAAGCAGGTAAGTTAAAATCAGTTGCATAACTAGAACCAGGGGCAAACGGATCTAGACACAACCCCCACTCCCGGACTGTAAACTCACAGATCTTTATTTTTCGCATTCAATACATTTAAAAGTGCCAAAAGTTTTCGAGAGTGTTTGATAATGACTGCAATACCCTCAGCCCCGCATTTTCTCATGTTAATGGCCTCTTCTTATGAAATTTTCGAGGGGAGGCCCCTTGAGCCGACCGTCCGTAGATGTAACTTCAGTGTACTTATATGAGTGATTCATTCTCACGAATGAACTTTCTCACTCCAAACCCGGATTCCCCTGAGGAGACGAGTAAAATTGTCGAGAACAGGGCTGAAGTTCTCCAATTTACCAACCCTTGAAATATACCGACAGGGGAGGGATATTTACCCTACGGGAAAGCTGACTCTCCGTCCGAGGGTATTTCAACCTTCGTCGGGTCTCATTGATACAACAGAGTATTCCATCACCGACGGCATTCAGTCGCCCTGACGGTTGACCTGTTTGCAACCTTAAAGGTCCGGTGACATGAAAATGACATACCATTTGTTATTTAGTGTAAAAAGCGTTTTAAATCTAAGTAGTAGCCAGTCCTTATCAAAAGTAATCAAATATTGACCATTTTACACGGTAAATTCTATTTTACCCTTACATAATGAATAAAATAAAGCTTACTACGCAATTTGTGGGAAGCATGTCCCACCGAATAAGACTCATGTAATCCTTTGTTTTGTCAATTTTCATTTCTAGGACAGCTTTAACATTGATATGTCTTGAGGAATACATTTTGTCAGTAATCATTGTCTTCTTGATAAAGATATCAGTACCACACAACAAACAAAAACACCAACTGGTATGTATATAACTAAGAATTAATTTGTATAGGGTTAACAATAGAAATACTAAGACTCCGCGTCATTGTTTTTCCCAGGCAGTGAGTAGCATTAGAAACCATCAGACCTTGACAGTTTTATCTTGAGAATGAAAAACGATATTGAAATATCTCCAGCAGATCTGTCATTGTGAGATTTTAGTCTTTAATTGCTCAGCTAAAGCAGCCCTCTGGATTGCATGTCACCATAACTTTAAGGAGTGCAGATTCGTAAATACGAACCTAAAATTTTCGACATCCTTCTCACGCTGTGGATTTTTTCATTCCATTCAATATTTTTCCATTTAGCAAAAATGTACACACCCTAGATTAGCCTGAACGCTACACAGTTATATATAAAAGTTTCATACCAATCTCTTGAATTTCTCGACGTATACTGTACTGTTAACAACTCGAGTGGGGGGGGGTACGGTTGTCATCAGACACAATGGATGCATATAATACTTTGCATGATATTCTCTGCAGGAGTTACTCACATGGACACTTGACTTTGTCTGTTTTTTCATCAGTAAAAATACTACTAGGCCTGTAGGAATGGCCAAAGGCATCGATGCTCTCCACGCGGCGCTGTGTATGTACGACCCACACTAAAACTGCTCTACACTTGATATGTCATTCTTGTTTATATTGTAAAATATACTCTAAAACATAGGTTATTATTGTATAAAAGGTTGGTTGGTTTATAACTGAAGTTGTGATTAATTGTACAGAGAGGCATTTGGAATTTCCTGCTTCAAAACCCACTTAGTTCGAACTAGTTGGGTTTTACCATTCAACAAGAGTTATTTAGGGATCTTTATTTCCAAAAATATTCTTTCTTTTATGATTATTGAGAGATTAGTTTTTTCAACTGGAATTTAAAACGGGCACGTTAAACATATTTAGTACCGAAAACGAGCGTAACACAGTAATGGTATGGACAAAATATCCATTATACCAAATTACTCTCAAGAACTGCCATAAACTCAAGTACTCTTTTAAAATAGATTATCGTGAAAGCCAAACCTTACTGTAAGTTGTTTAGAAAGAAAAAGACAAATGGTGCAAGTTTCAAAATGTCTCACAGTATGATCAGGCTTGCTGGGAATGTTCCTTTGTGAACTTCTTCAATGTTGTTCCCCACTAAAGATCTGTGATGAACAAAAGATCACTCTGCATAAATCTTTGAAATACTTACTGTATATACATTGGTCCTCCTATTCATAATGAGAGCAATTGTTTCTTTGAAGCATAAAGCTATGCGAAAGCAGTAAGTATGGAACACAGGCATGGGCTAACATGAAGGTAGGGATCAATATTTATTTTATTTCTTTGCTGTAATTAAATTATGTAACAGGCTATGTACTCGAAATGAAATAATCGTTGTTACATTTAGATAATTCTGACAGCAAGTAAATTATACCAGATTTAAAAATATCGTATAGTTTGACTTAGTTGGATGAAAGCTTTTTCTCGAACTTCGTGGATGTGGTTGAACTTTAAATATCTACGATGAAGCAAGATAGTACCTGCCTCAATCATTGAAATAGCACTGCATTTGTTGTATTATCAACATTACTCACCTTCTCATAACATAGTTGCGAGTTTAACTTTTGCGATAAAACAAAGTGAAACGATAATAACAGCCAAAACTTGCAAAGTGGTATGATGAAACCAGTGAGTAGCCCAAATGTGTTAAAAACTATAATTTAATATCTAAATGTTGGAGGACACATAAAATTCGTCCCTCTTGAGATTCTACGTAGACAGTGCTTTCCACCTTGACAGGAATGTTTAACTCGTCTAACATTGGGGAGGATGGATACAACAATTACCTTCCCAGTTGAGTTATACGCATGCAGCAATGGTAATTGTCAGAGCAACAGCTGCCATGGTAACGGTAAATTTCCCTGAGTCACTAGATTCTGGGACTTACTTATGGTGGAGCACCCCATGTTGCCCCATATCCATGCCCGAGCGACAGACGACTGGTTTTTGTGGCTGTGATTCGGGGCGTGGGTGTACTTGGGTGTCGTTTCAAATATTTTTCCTGGACGGTTACGCTGGCTTAATTTAAACTTCTACTCCACAGAAGTAAAGGTTATGACCAAATTCTATGAAACCGTTTTTGGCTGTTATTTTCAGAGGAAACATATCACTAATATGAAACTTCACAGATATCAGAGTTAATAGAAATGTCAAGTGTTATCAAAATATGTGGAATTCATGGGTACACGTGGTAAATGGTCAATTGTGTATTTTAAGTGCCCTTTTCTGTCAAAAACATCCTGAAAGACAGACCTCATTTTCTTTAAACTTAGCAAAAAGATCTATCAGAGAACGGTATTGAGTCTCGCAAACAATCGGAAGCAAAAGTTCCATGTCAGAGGTCAAAAACTGTTTTGTTTTTTCGTCGAGGGATATATCGAATTGTCAGAGAAACCTCAAAATTGAAATAGAAATGACATTGATTACCAAAATATCCAATATTATATAAAGGCTCAAGCAAACTGAGGTCAAATTTCACGTGGTTAAAACTCTGATGTATACTTTAAGCCCAAGGTGTTAAAACTCCTCCTAAACTGTTATCTATCTATCCATCCATCCATCCATCCATCTATATAAAGGAAAAATTCTATAACAGTGGAATCTCCGAGGGTATAATAGAAAGGTAAAATTCTGCCAATGTATGTGGTTATCATGGAAATTTCTATATGTGTATAATGAGTGCAATTGTGTATCAAAATTTTTCTTGAACTAATCAACCGATGGAAAAGGGCCCAAAGGTACAACATTATATCCCATGAACCCCGGCACTGAAGTCCAATGTTCAGAAGTCAAAAGTCAAATTTTTGAAACTCAAAAGCGCACTGAATTGTGCATAGACAAACAAAGCAAAAGCGCTCGATAAGTGTCACTGAAAATCTAAAGGAAAAATTCTATAACAGTGGAATCTCCGAGGGTATAATAGAAAGGTAAAGTTTTGCCAATGTATGTGGTTATCATGGAAATTTCTGTCTGTGTATAATGAGTGCAATTGTATATCAAAATTTTTCTTGAACTAATCAACCGATGAAAAAGGGCCCCAGGGTACAAAATTATATCCCATGAACCCCTGCACTGAAGTCCAATGTTCAGAAGTCAAAAGTCAAATTTTTGAAACTCAAAAGCGCACTGAATTGTGCATAGACAAACAAAGCAAAAGCGCTCGATAAGTGTCACTGAAAATCTAAAGGAAAAATTCTATAACAGTGGAATCTCCGAGGGTATAATAGAAAGGTAAAGTTTTGCCAATGTATGTGGTTATCATGGAAATTTCTGTCTGTGTATAATGAGTGCAATTGTATATCAAAATTTTTCTTGAACTAATCAACCGATGGAAAAGGGCCCCAGGGTACAAAATTATATCCCATGAACCCCTGCACTGAAGTCCAATGTTCAGAAGTCAAAAGTCAAATTTTTGAAACTCAAAAGCGCACTGAATTGTGCATAGACAAACAAGCAAAAGCGCTCGATAAGTGTCACTGAAATGACGTCACGGGCATTGCGGCTCGACGCAACCAGTGGCAAGACACAGGGAGCGTAACAAGCGCCCGTCCCATTGGCACCACAAAAAGAACATGGACGACAGACATGTCCCAAATATTTACTTTTGGTTGACCTAAATTGATGTGTAAAAGACAGATAGTTAACAAATTCTTCCATTCGTAAGTTTGTTGCTTTCTATACTTCTGACCTTGACCGACATGTAAATTTCACCCCACCCCCTAACTAAAAATCCTGATTATGCTACTGACACGTTACCAATACGTGTCGTACAAAAGCGCGTTAATAGTGCCCCGGAAATAACATGCTTTGTTTATCACTCAAAATGAGAAAGTAGCGCATGGCCCATAGTGCAATCGACGCCATTAGAGCTTGAAGTGAAAAAAGATACTAAATATCACCCATAGGGGATTAGGCAAAGTAGATCAGTTGTTTCATACCTTTTCGAAGTAAAGTAAAATATCGCTAAATTGGCAGTAAATAAACCTCCGGAAATTTCTTAGAAAAACTAAAAATAGGTAATCCTGTGCTAGTCAATGAAGAGCTTCACAGATGGGAAGGTGATTTAAATTTTCCGTGTTTAATTCTTTGCCTTTCACTGGCAAGCTAATGATATATTTTAACAAAAAATTGTAACAGAAAATTATTGAGGGTTGTAACTCCCTATGGCTTGAGGAGGCTTATTGGTAATGTGATCCGATACCTTACTGCTAGCGCATTGAGTTAAGTGCGTATTAGCGATGATATATGCAACTCCTTGGATTACCCTTTTGTTATACTTGTAATGTATGACGTGCATATTGAGTGTGAAATGCGTCAGAGTTTTTTTTTTTTTTTTTGAATTTCGTGTGTGCAAGCTTTGGCCCACGAGTGGAAGATAGAAGCTGCGGCCCCAGTAACTTACAAAATGAATTTATTTTCCAAAATTACATTTAAATGTGTCTTAAAAACAGATAAACATTACCTTCACACATACCAAGAACCAGGAGCTCACGGGTCCAGCCTTCCTTCTTTCCTAGCATTGTTCTCATTCGTTAACTTCTGTTAACCATAAATGATATTCAATGTCCACCAATTGTAGTTTGGTGTATCATACGTCATGAGCAAGCCAAGTATGAGATTTACCCAACTAACAGTGAGCATGATGTCACAAACACTCACAGTTAAACACACTGGTACTTGTCTGTGTACCATCGAAAGTCTTCATCAAAACCTTAGCTGGTACATCAAACTTATTGCAAAGGATAAATGGTAGTTGTTGTAAAATTGGCTAGGAAAAAATTCGTTTTGTGGAGTGCACTTCATTTAGCACAGTGGTGCAAAATATAAAAAGCTTATCTTCTACAAGGTCAAATTTTGATACCAGTCTTTGATCATAACCACCCAATAACGAAAACAGCTAGACAATTCTTAGGAAACCCACATGCGTGTTGAACAGTAATATCCGCTGAAACGTTGCAGTTACACTGGGTAACACAAATATTCTAAATATGTAAAGTGACTCACAATATTGTCAGGAACCTGAACATTTCGAAGTCCTCTTTGCTGATGTAGTTTATACCCAACTCTACAAATATTCTGCAGAAATAAATATGCGAAACTAGGAGTATTGAAAGTTTTGTTAAATATCTGATGACATCTGGAAAGCTTTAGTGACTAAAGTTCAAAGTTGTTGTATGTTAGAGCACATCTCAACTCTCGTTCACATCTCACTTCCATCATACTTTTAATGTGTATCTAAGTCTAGAAATACAAAAACAAAAAAATATTTTCGAGTTTGGAGAATAATGTTTATTTGTCCAACTCCCATTGCCATAGCTTGTTTCGTTGCTGAGATATAAAATATTGAAACTTTTCCATTAAATTTGAAATAGTCTATTGCGCAACAGTTTGTGATGTCCTTTTTGTACATCTCGCATTCCCTGCAGTTGTTTCCTTTTGAAATTAAGATGTTTATATGACCCTGAAAATCTTCCTGTTTTCTTGCATATCATACTGCACAGAGGGGGCTTGTATAGTCAAGTCACCCTAAAACAGTACTACGGTGATCAGATTTGGCACAAGAATCAGTGTCTTACGCAAAAACAAAGAAACAGACTGTAACATTGTCGAATGCGAGTAAGAGGCAGACTATAGCATTAGGTGAGTAATAGGCAGGCTGAGATTATGTGAGTAACAGGTGGACCATCCCTCATTAAACGTTATCTGGCAGATTACTGTATTTTATCAGTGACAAGCAGACTATTGATGTACGCGAGTTAGTTTGATAGCCAATTCTTGCTGACTTCTACTTCTTCGGACTCGTTAAAATGTTGCTATCGCATCGATGGGATAAATAGGTATCACATGTTAGGAACTAACCTTAAGGTTATATTTGAAGCAATCGCAGGTCCAATTCCACTTGCGAAAAAGTTAGGTTACTGCAATGGGGAGTTGGAAAGGGACCACTTTCGAGACTCTCTTCGACAAATGGATGGCTTTGGGTTTTGCAAGGCGTCAGTGTGTATTTAGGAAGTTATGTCTAGTGGCGGTAAAATCTTACTTTCTCGGTTATTCCAGGCTTAACCTTGCACTGTTCAATTTTAACGGTCCTACTCCCTCGCCCAGCCAGAAAAATTCTCCCTAGTAAGGTGACTTCCAGCCCTTCCTTTAATTGAAACAAAATACCTAAGTCAATTTGGTGTCAAAGCAACAGTAACCGGCACTAAGTATAAACTACCTGAAGCCATATCCAGAATGATGTGCTGCATAAGTCATCATTGAACAACTTTAGTTCAAGAAGCTACTTTTTACATTAATGTCAATCAAAAAGTATTCATAGATATAATCAAATTATGAAATATGTTTGAGGTGATGCACTAGCCCCTGTAATGTAATAGGCGATAACAAAACGTGACCAAACATTTGTTAAATACTGAAAACCAGACATAATGCTGCGATATACATCCTGTGTTCCTGCCGTATTCATTGTAAGTTAGTATCCAAATAATTTCAACCTGAAGTGTAGGAAAAGAAAAGTAATAATTACCCCCTGGAAATGTTACGAATGAGGTTCTTTGTATGGAAACCAATCGCATCCGTCAACGATCTTTTGTCCAGGGGAGATGGACTTCTGTTAAAAAAAATCAACTAAACTTTTTTGACACTGAAGGTTGGAAGGTTTCATTACAGACAAAACAGTGATAGGTACATCTACACTTGTACGGTAACGGAAACGGCACCGGCACATATATCCCTCATTATGCCATTGAAAGGCTGTTTACATTAGCACGACAAAGGCAACGCGGTAATCCGGTAAAAGTGTCTCCGGCAAAAGAGCAATCGCTAAGAGATTGATTCAAAGCCATTGCCGCATAATAATTATGAGCGGGTAAATGGTACCAGCCAACTGGCTTCCTTGGTTAACGGGAGGAATATGCTGTGACCAAGCTTGAGAAAGAGCACAAAATCATTTGCATAGAAAATACCTCGAAGGAAGTCAGATTATATAATAACACCAAACCAAATGCTAATAATGCATCTTTGTGAACACAGCTAGCATGTAGTTGTCATCTGATCTCCCTACATGTAATGTATGTACAGGAAACGAGATATTGTAGTTCACCTAACATCAAAAATGTGTGTTAATGTCCCTTAGTATGTGCGTATACGTGAACAAAAGTGTGTCGTGACCTCCTCCTAAACCCTAAGTCCGATGAACTTCAAACTTGATTGATAGGTACTTGGCTATTAAAACTCGCGCATGCGTAATTGACTACGTCAAGGGTCAAATTTGCGAAAATTTAATGTTTGCTATTGTTTGCTTCAATTTAAAAATATGCTTTTTTGTTGCCAAAGCTCAATATGTGTTTCAAAGGTCAATTTTGTCAAACTTTTGCTTAAAGTCCATCGTCAGCGGACTCCTAAATCATATCTCATCAATTTCAAAGTTGGTGGATAGATACCTGAACTTGAACATGTTGCATTCCTGATATGTGGTGTCACATTTCGACAATCAAGAAGTCAAAGCTCAAATGAGACAAAATATTCTTATTCGTTACTTTTGAGTACATTAGGAAATTTCTTCAACGAGGTTTATAGACAATATTGAAAAGATGAGATTTTTGACTCCATGGATTGCTCCCTTGTTTAGATTTTTATTCTTATTATGACTTGAAATAACATGCGATACTTTTCTTTTTACTTCTTTCCATTTCGCCCGTAAACTTTTCCTCTCTTGTGTTTCTTTAGTGTCGACGTAGGGGCTAGCAGGCCCAGGTCCTTGAGTGATCTCTACCACTCGCCCATGGTGCTTTTCATTGGCACACTAACTTTGGAACGCCGGGTGGTACCATTTAAATGATAAGCTAGTAGGCTGCAACCATTCAAATTCGACGTTACACTACGATTGGAAAGAACAAATATCTGTGACTAGTTTGCCAAGAATGGAGCATGTAGGAGAAGCCTTCTGAAATCTTAATATTAATACATTTGAAAGAATTGCTAACCAAGACAAATATTCAGTGTAAATGTGGCCTGTTTATTTCACCAGCTCTACTACGTTAAACAATTCCAAAGCAAATAATTGTTGGTCGTAAATGGCTTACAAATGTTGAGACAACATTATCCAAACAAGGGTATTGGGAACATGGACTAATTTAATAACATTTCGATTATCATTATGCGTCATGTAACGTCTGTTTATTAACTCATTTTTATCTTTCCTGCACTTACTACGCAGTGTTCGCTTTGCACTTTCTACGCCATGAAATAAACATTTTAGATGATTAAATTTCCCAACACTTCTTTTTTAAATACACACGGTACGATTTCCTTCATGCAGCAATCATTTTAGTCGCTATATGTGAACAGCTGTACCAAATTGCAGTTGCCGTCATGCATCGTTGCCGTCGGCATTGCCGTTGCCTTTACCGGTTGATGTGAACGAACCTTGTCGGCCAAACAGAGAGGCAATGCTCAGGCGAGAGCGTCATTCGAGGAAAACCCTAGTCATTAACGCAATGAAAACGAAATGGATGAAATAGAGACAGAATAGATCAAGGGCCAATGCGGATTCGGGTTTTGGATAACTGAGGCTCCTTCGCAGGCGAATGGTCAGGATTTTGAAGTAAGGGAATGGGCTTTCGGAATGACATATACTTGAGCTGAATAGGCAGCGTGTCAGCAAAATACTTCCACATACTTCTATACGGTCCAGGGAGGCAAATTTCCCGATGTTCTAAGTTTTCAGAACCTTTAAGCGTTCGAATGAAGAGTTTGACTATATTCCTATGACACCAACAGCTTTAACCGGTCTGAGTAGCTGCGGACGAAGGTAACTAGTGCTGGTTGAGCACTCCCTCTGCACGCGATCTTGGCGTTAAGTTGTGGCTTTAACACACTCTAAAAAACGTGTTTAGGAATTAAACACAATTTTTGCCCCTACTTTGGAAACACGTTTAATTCCTAAACATTATGTGTTTAATTCCTAAAGATTATGTGTTTAATTCCTAAAGATTATGTGTTTAATTCCTAAACATTATGTGTTTAATTCCTAAACGTGTTTAGAGTGTAAACGTGTTTCCAAAGTGGGGGCAAAAAAGTGTTTAGAAAAGTGTTTAATTCATAAACACTGTTTTTACAGTGCACGCATAATTTGAAAAACAAATCAACATAAATTTTTAAAATTTTCCTCCACTATATTGTGTCTAATTCTGTCTATGAAAAATTATATGTACAAGGTTTAATGAGTGTGGGCCGCAACGGGAGGGCTCGAAGGCCGCATTGGGCTCCATGTCGCCGTAAAGGCAAAGTTTGGAAATCATGGGTCTGATAAAATTGTACGGCTTCTGCAAATAGGAAGATAATGACTTTAAATTATTGTTGAAATCGCATATAGCGCATATTTATTATTTTTCGTTTGAGCAAATTGAGGTTTCAATTGTCCATTATTTCAGTGTACAAATAGTATACAAACAGCAGTGCCAAAACCACCGACTGAATATAAAATAAAATAATGCAAAATAATAATTATATAAATAAATTATAATGTAATAAATTATAAAGTAGGCAATATAAAATTTTCTTTAATTCCATGGTTCCTAATAGTGAATGAAAATTGAAATTTTTAAACCATAGAAAAGATCTTACAGCTCTTTCGTTTTTTCTCACCTAACTTGACAACACCCAATTTGTACATTTATTATGGCGAACAGAACACTGGTCTCATACGCACCACGAGACCAGCTTGCCACACTAGCAACAGATATGTTTGCCAATGTAGCATGCCATTTTAAATGTCAATACGGTACCTCTTTCTTTGGCGTTAAAATGTTGCATTTGATATGGTAGTTAACGACAAATTACAACAAGATCTTTTTGTATGACACACTTTTGTTTCAAAAGGGGGAAAACCTATGCACATATTTCACTTTTTGTGAGCCTTTCATCATTCATGACGTCTGACATAATACACAACTTGGAAATTAAATTTGTGGTTCGCTTATATATAGTAAATCTGTTAACGTTTTTTCTTGCGTTTAATTCAAGTTGTGGATTTTTAGTTCATTATTCTTTGAAATTTTGAAGTTTGGAAAGTGATGAAATATACTTTTTTCTGTCTATTTACTTGTTGTTCAAGGAATACTAAGCGGTACATGGCAACTAGATTCAACAGCGGTTTTGTTATGACAATAAGACTTGCAGAAATATTCAAATGCCAATATGTTTTGAAAGTAAAGACCAAATTTGTGGCTGTTTTCAGGGTCTTGTTTAGCCTTTGAATATCCATCACTAGGACTGAACTTTAACCTTTCGAGTAAATCTTATCTCTTCATAGTACCCTCTATGCCTCCCTCTAAATTTTGTTCACACAATTACCGAGTGAAATATTTTCTATTTCCACTCAGAAACTTTTGGCGCCTTGAATTAAGACCTTCTTTAGCCAAGCAGACCTAACAAATTCCAGTGCAAAATGAGTGGCGAGATTTTTGGAAATCAGACAGACACGCGACTCTGTGACATCGGACATATCTATAAATTGAAGAAGAAAACATAACGAGTAATTGTATGAAGTATAGTGGCCAAATAGGGTCCGCAAGATCTCTTTTGGCCGTTGGTATGTGTGTTGACTTTGAGGATGGTTTTAACAGCCGTAAATTTCGATTATCCGAAGAAGAGAAGTTGACACACAGCAGGTACGCAATTTTAATTAAGAAGGATGCGTTTTGGCTAGTTTCAACTAGTCAGCTGCCATACAGTATAGCTCCCTGTTAAAATATGCCGGTTTCCCGGACATGGAGACCCCTTGCGCATACAAGACAGCATATTTACTCAGCCACATGAGGGTATGGACAAGGGCGGTTAGTAGTTTCACGGGGACGTGGAAGAGTGGGTAACTGGAAGCTCGTTTAATTCAAGGTTATTACCTAAGGGCTGGTCATAAAATTACATGCGATACAGAAATGACAATATACCCATGGTTAATAATCATTACACGCTGTACATTATCTTGAGTTCGTTTATATCCATAATTCATGGGCGTAAATCCCGGGGGGATGGGGGGATATATCCCCCCAACATTAGACTAAGGGGGATGGCCCATGTAATCACGCCCCCCCCCCCCCCAATGTTTCAGTCTACAGATACGTGTATGATGAAAAGTATATTTTATTTTTCATTTTCGTAAGAATTTTTTTCAATTCCGCTTCACTTTCTATCACAAATGTTTCTCAAACTATCAAAATTTTAGCAAATCGTTGGCAATCTATCAAAATTTTCGCGCGCTCCGCGCGCTTCCAACCTTACGTCAGTGTCACTCATATTATCAATATCTTCCTATAGCAACTTTCGGAGAAGTACAGCAGCTAAAAGTTAAAAGTTTACGAATTAATAGGTAAAAGACTGGCTTATGGCAGTGACATGTAGGTTTGTCTGGCAATTAAAAGTGTCTCGATGTAGAGTCTGAATGCAGGCTTTGTAATCAGGTAATGGAAATATTATTCGTCACTGTTTACACTCCATGTCATGACCATTATTAATGTAATAATACACGAAACTGTTCTGATCACGAAACTTTCGGAATAACAGAGATACATCTGCAAACATCTGTGGGGACCTCGCATCAATGTGGGATCTTTTAATCTAACATGTAGCATGATGTAGAAGGTTGAAAGTAAGTATCTACCGTTATACATTTTTCAAAAATGTTTACCAGAGCTTCGCCAGTTCGCGCTGAGCCATTATCGGTATAGATGGTGATTGTTAATACACTTATGACGAAAACAGCACTCTGTAACGCTCTTATTAGTCCTTCACCCCTTTGCTACATGTATCAGGGAGGTCTAATATCAACTCCCTGCACCTATACTCTCCCTCCCTCTCATTTTCCATTGCTGGCAGCTGTTCATCGGGATTTTAGTTCAAAAGTAGTAAAAATACGATAGTTGTAAAGTGTTCGGCTTCGTACTCTATATTATCATTTGGATGTCAGGTAGTATACACATTATGTCATTGCCCCCCCCCCCCCGCACCAATTAATATCATTAATGCAGAGCTTCCAGGAGGCCCTATTCAGGTATCTGCTAGCCTTAGATGCCCTTTGATAATGCACAATAGAGGAAAGGACATTTTTCGAAATAACTCAAGAATGCATCTGTGGACTCCACGCACATATTTTTGTGTGAATATAAACTTTCCAGAAATAGAAGGCAGTAAAGTAGTCAGAAGGGAGGGGGCTGACAACAAATTATCCTTTTACCTTATCAAAAATTAGCATTCACTAAATTATGGACATTTTCCGGCCATATATGATCAGTTCCAAAAACATCTCAAAGATAGCACCATTTTGCATCGAAAAGACCTTAAATTAATTAAAAAAAATCTTAAAGGGGAGGGGAAACCCCTTCCCCAGGACGACATCTTTATGTCGTGACAAACGAAAGATCAAAACTGCTGCATGCAAATGCAGGAACGCATGAAAAATAAAGGTGTAATTTACGCAGACTTGGGGAACTGAGGTATTATTACGACATCATCTATGGTGCCCCCAATCACAAAAAACCTGGCGACGCCACTGATCTCAAGCCAACTTGCAGGTCTTGTAATGATCTCCGAATTCAAAAACCAGTTGTCTGGGATGACCCTATATGTTGATCCCTGCCTTTTTAAGGATAACAGGACATTGTTGCTCTTGTACAATTTCAATCCAGTGCAGCTTATCAACGAGTTTTGTGCTCAAAATAGCATTTCCTTAATGTACAAATATACCAACAGCCTACCAACATTACCGCTAAACTTAACCGCTTAAAACAGTCTTCCTGGCACTTCTGAGACATTAAAACCCAGGAGCTTCCGGGGGCTTTGCCCCCTGGACCCCCACCAGGGGCCCTAAGGCGGGCCCCTGGACCCCACCCGTCGTGGGCTCGCCCTTCGCGCTCGCCGTGCACGCTTCACGTGCACATTATCCACATTTGCGATAGTTCACCCCATCCCCCCCAAAGTTGAAAAGAAATCTACGCCCCTGATCCATATACACATTTCTTTTTATTGCAAGTTAATTAATTGCATATCTGCATGTGCATATTGATACCCTCCGCCCTTCTTTATACTTAAAAATGTGCAAAGCAATACAATGAAGTATCCATACTTATTATTCAGCCCAAAGGCTTAGTGATTCCTTACTGAAAGGGAATGATTAAATGCACTGACTCGGTTTATCCCTCATATTTACACTTCTTGACTTTTTCATTTTCTGCGATGTTTTCACATCTTGACCTCTGCTGACCTCATATGACCTTTGAACCTAACAAAAGATGAATAACAGAAAACGAAAAAATCATGTACCAGGAGGGAATCGAACCAGGAACCGTCTGCGTTAGAAACCGAGCTCTAACCCACTACGCCATCAAAGAATTAGTTCTGCATGTGGTGTTGCTAATCATTCTTTAGTCACTTTATCCTTTGCACGTGTTCATAGAATTCAAATAGGTAATTCAAATAAGAATTATTACTGTAGTAGTTATGCTTGTGAAAAATAAATGTTTTCCTCTATAAATTGATAATTGGAATGATGCAAAATTCAATCTTATCTTTTCGCTTGTTAACAAACGCCGGACACACTTTGGATGTACCGCCCACTGTATATTTAGTTTACTAGGTTTTCATAGTTTCATCTCTGATGACACCAAATGACCTTCGACCTCCAACAAACCAATGGTTTCTCTTTCTCTTAAAGTAACACATCTATTCACCAAATATGAAAAGGATCAATCATCCCTGTCTTGAAATATCGTGGTTTTTCAAGGATTTTAGTTTTTGATCTCTGGTGACCTCAAATGACCTATTATTCCAGCAAACACAGAACGTCCGGAAAACGTTTTGGTTTGGTTCTCAGTTCGTCCGGTTCGTTTTCGTCCAAAACCACGTTTTTAGAACGTTTTCAAAACGTCTTCCGTTCCTCAAAAACTAAACTTAACTCTACAAAAACGTTTTTAATAGGTAACAAAATTAAGTTTGTAAAACATAATGTCAAATGTTGTTAAAACGTTCTTTAAACGTTTTCTAAACTTTTTCATTTTAGTGTATTCACGAGGATTCTCCAAAACCGTTTTTAGTAAGTAAGAAAATAACGTTTGTAAAACGTAATGTTAAAATGGTGTGAAAGCGTTTTCTAGACGTTATATGAGTACACCGTATTCACGCCCAAGAGAAAACTCTATATCCCAATAAAGTCTAATACGAATTTTTAATAGGAATCATGGATGGGACCAAAGGGAATATATGAGACTACTTTGGAAACCCATTGGTTTCAATGGGCCATCCATATGGTCCCATAAGCTCTTTTAATTTGAAAGCTGGCTTTCTACGGGAATCAATAGGGCTTTCTATTGGTGCAAGGGGATCCCATAACCTTAATGGGACATGACTCAAAGTGATAAGTAAAATACCTCAGTTTTAAGTATAAAATCGTCACTTTACTTATATAATTAGCTGTGTTAACAAAAACTTAAGGAAGGATAATAATCTCCTCTCTCCTGACGTTTTCATCTTATCGCGGTCCTCTGGACGTCAAATAAGTTACACATAGTTATGTACCCTTTGCATGGTTACAATGAGAACAGTGTCCCTTACCTTATAATTGGAGCTTTTCAATGTCGTTTCCCCAATTTTTCCCCCTTTTCTCATTGTCCCTTCCCCATCACCTGAATTCTAATCCTAGCTGGCAATCGTTTGCTAAGCTTGTATTTTTATCCCTGGTCCCTCCCCGGCATAAATTCCAGTTGAACCCAGTTGAAAATCCCTTTGGTTTCAACTGTGTTGAACTGGGGTCTAACCAGTGTTGTAAAGAGTCATGACACGAGTCACTTCTTCTCAAGATGATAGTGACTCGAGAGAATTCAGGAGTAATTTCCCCTTTGAAACGGTACAGTGACTCGAGTTCATGACTCGACTCGAGTCACTTAAAAGTTTGACAATTGGTGACTCGAGTCACGAATCTAGTGACTCGGTTACAACCCTGGGTCTAACTGGATTCAACTGGGGACTAATAAAGGACGGAGTTCCCTCCCTACAAACACAGTACGTCCGAAAACGTTTTTAAATCGTAATTCACGTGTTGATAGGTTTTAAGATCGTTTTCAAAACGTTTCGGACGTTCTTAAAACGTTTTTAAGACGTTCTGTGTTTGTAGGGCGAGGGAAGAGGAATAGTAGCCTACCCCCAATATTTTGGAAATGCTTCTCTTGACTTTTACCATTTCAAACAGTCAAGTTTGCTTCAATGGGTCTTCATTCCCATTCCTTCCCCCATTTTGAAAAAATTTCTCTGCCTCCGAAGATTACGGTACAGTGTCGCACCGAATGGTCACTAATATGCCCTACTATTAAAGGCTTATTTGGCATGCCACAGTAAAAACATACTGTTGTTGAAATTTAAATGTTGCAGGAATTTTCCTGACATTGTGGGGATTTGTGGGATTCTAGGGCCTTAAAAGATTTTTTAAGATTTAAACGTGCCAAAAATTTGGATAAAGTTTTTAAGTGCAGTTAAATTTGAATATTAGGGATTTAAATCTTAAGGTTTCAGTGTGAGGAAAGTGTGGGTATGCTTTTACAGGAACATCACGTTTGATTTGTGGAAGTACTCTTACATAATGTGACAGTTGCAAATTTTAAACGTTGCTGCTTCAGAGCGTGAAACCCTCCTCATACACCTGGAAATTACAACTTCTTTTTCCTCGAAGAACTATCAGAATCATAGTAAGTAATGTTTTAAGTTGGATCTAATTTAGAATCCGTGCCCGGAAGTGACGTACGTGGTACGCATAGGTATAAGGTTAGGGTTATATACGTTAGTAGGCATACGGATAGGGTACGCATACGGATAGGGATAGGGTTATACACAAGATACGCATAGAGATAAGGTTAGGGTTATACCCGTAGGGATATATGTATACGTATAGAATACGTATACATGTATAATTATAGCCTACGTATACATCTGTAAGTACTTATAATATTTAGAACAGTTTGCCAGCAGCTCGGTTCGCAGTGCTATCGGTTAGGGCATGGAATAGCTATACTGAGATCTATACCGCGTTCGTATTCTTGCAATGATCCGCGTTCAAATCCACCGACGCCTTTCTTTTCTACAGCTTGTCTTGTCACGTTAATGTTGGTTGTTTTGAAACTTAACTTGTCACTGATATTTTGTAAGTTTTTTAGTTGTAATTTACGTCACTCCCGGGCACCGATTCTAAATTAGTACCATTAAGTTTAATTCCCCTATTAAACAAGGTATACTACCCTTTTATAAGCCAAAAAGATGGAAATTTGCCAAGATATTTATAAGGCCTTTGCAGTCGTTAGGACATACAGTAAGTGATACAGCAATAATAAGCCTACAGGTACGTACTTGACTGTTTACAGTACAGTACTGTACGTTAGTGCAGCCTCCCTAGCACTTCACAGGTCTAGCCTTTACTCCAGGTATGATAAATGGTTTATGAGAGAAAAACTGTGAATATTGAGCAAAGGTCCTAAAATTCGTAACAATGGCCGCAGGTTCAAAATCTAAGTAGGCCAGTAGTTAGCAGGGTGGGTTGGAATGTTGAACAGCAAAGAAGTATTTTGGGGATTGTACAGTAGAAGCAGAGTGGTAAAAATAACAATTAGGTCTACTAATACTAGCTTAGGCCCCTTTATGGTAAGATAGAGATTGGTTCTTGCAATTACAATTGTTTGATGAATTCCCCACTTTTTAATTAAAAGGTAGACCTACCTTCATGGAATTTTCATATTCCAGTTACGTAAGAACAAATCGCCAATAATTTGTTGACATCTCAATGTCATTAACAGGGATAATATAGTAGCACAGGCCTAGGCGTGATACCTAATGTTGCACAGTACATGTTGTGAGTTGCGCACCCCTAAAAGTAACAGATTTACCCCATGGCAGCACATGCTTATGGAAAATAACAGTCCTTAACCATTCATTGTTCAAGTTTCAGTCGCATGAAACGAATTCAGAATAAATGTAGCAAAACTATGACCTCCGTCATAATTTTGTCAAGCGTTTCTCTTCATACAGAGAAGCAGAGTACTATACATACTTAAAAATAAGAACGGTCAAACCAGCAAGTTGAATCCAGATTCCGGGGCCCTCAAGGAACAAATTTGGTTGCTATTTACCTTACTTTAGAGTTAGGCCCTAAATGAGTTTTGTCCTAGAGCCAGTTTGTCACATCTACCGTAGTGACAGTAGGGAGTTGTAAAATTATCAAAGTATTTTAGTTCAGTGCATGAGATTACGTCTTGCTTTGGATTCAGAGTCGCTAGAAGGTACCCTTAACACACCACCCAATATTTCACTAATTTTTTGATTATAACCTCTGCTCTTACTAATTGCTCCTACCAACTCAGATGCAGAGTACAGTATTTCAAGTACTAGGCTGTATGCTTTCAATATTATTTTTTCATTTACAATTACAGGATGACATGATGGTAAAGCTCGATCTGCACAGCTTTGGTGGAGTTTCGTGGATAATTCATGTTTATATTTAATTCCAGACTGTGATTTAGCAGAATTAAGTATGCACTGTGACCGTAAGTGCTCAAGAAGTTAGTGATAACCAGTCCTGTACCAACGGATTGATTTTTGTAGCAGTTTTGGAAGATGCGAGACAATATACAAATCGAAGCTTTTCACTGATTTTTGCTATTGTGCTGTTGTTGTCTCTGAACTGTTTACACAATATTTCTGAGACAGCAAATTGCTCGTACTATACAAATGGAGTTTCCTTGTGTTTTGTGCTTCCATTCAAAAAACGTTTTGCCTGGTTGACTATTCAATTCATGTGAGAAATTCAGAATCCAAGTCATTAGCAATTCTGCATACCCTGTACTTTTCGATTTCATTGCCATGGAGTGAATGACTACAAAGACTAGAAAAGCTACAGCATTGAAATACTGTAGATGATTCACTGTAATGTGAAGCAGATAGAGGAGAAATAATACAGTATTCTGTAGAACATGTTGAATGCACCGCATTTTAAGAAGTTCCCTACAGATGGAGTATGGAGTATGGACCATATCAATTTACAAAAGAAATTTTGGCTGCCTTCCTAAAGTACAGTAGGTCTTTTAAAGTAGTTTGTAAATGAACAGTCGAGCTGGAGTTCAACTTTGCTTCTGAAACACAGGGTACCATAGAGTGCCTGTACCAGACAGGGGTTGAGAAGAGTCAAAATGCCATTCCTTTTTGATCATACCCTTTGCATGGAGGCAATGCAGGACAGAAGAATTATACGACGACCGAACAAAAAATTTCTTTCTATAGTGAACCTTCCATACATTGTGGAATGTGTAGAAACTGGAAACTTGCTGTGGCAATTCTTGCATCATAGACAAAGCTTATTGTAAGAACACTATTTTATCATGGACGAAATCTTGTGCTTGATTTGGAAAATGTGAGAAGACTGATGCACATAATATTTCATAAAATATTTTCTTTACCATGGACAAACTTTGTTTTGAATTGGAAAATGACTTGCGCTAATATTAAGTAGAATACTTTTTAATAATGGCCAAACTTTGATTTTTACTTGGAAAAGTGTGAAGTTCATTTTTACATTGTGGATAAGCCTTCCCCTTCATGTGAAATGAATGACATGACTTTTTACCTTGGACAAAAGCAAAGCCTTGTCTTCTACAGTAATGGGGAAATTGAGGAATTGTGTCGAAATCTGCCCCCCTTTGATAACTGAAGGTTGTTCAACCTTGACATAAATTGTCTCCTTGGAAACTATTTTTGAAACACCAACATTCTGCTTAATTGAAACATCATTTAAGTATATATATATATATATATATATATATATATATATATATATATATATATATATATATATATATATATATATATATATATATATATATATATCAGATTCTTCAGCATACGCTAGATTGCCTAGCCAATCCCTTACGGATCAAATGACCCACATATGAGAAAAGCTGCATGGTATGGTCTCTATTGGGTTTGGATCAAATACTATGCATATAAGTGTGTGGGTGGTGTAACTGTTCAATTCTGTAAGTTGCTGTAAAACTTGCCACTTCTGTCAATCAGTCTTGCCTTGGGAGTGTTATAAATGATTCCTTACATGTTTATGTGGTTGATATGCTATGTACAGGTATTATGTGGAGATCAAACATGACAAATTTAAGTTTTCCTTTTTCTGACACTTGGGCTTTGATGTCCCAATTAAAATCCTAATTATTATATATTCATCATTCACACCTATTTACTGCAGCATTTACCCATGTAGTACTCTGAAAAACAAAAGACAACTTTAAAGCTCCCTCTTTGTTTGCTGTTACAGTTAGACTTTTCATATAAGTTCCAAAGAATCTCATTTTGTACTGCTCTTCTCAGTCCAGTGTAATCATTGCCAGTTGACTCTATGGTTGAAATTCAATTACTAATGTAAATGATAAATCAAAGAATAACTTATGGTCTAGCAACAAATGTACAGGCATTTTTTTAACTTACCACATACTGTACTGTAATTATTTCATTATAATAAAGTTCATTCACAACACAAATTGACCATTTCTACGAATTATATTATTATGCAAAAGATTTCTCAGAATTCAGCTTTGATAGGAATATTATTATTAACTTGGTGTCCTTAGTTATTGGCTCTGGCTTTATTTCTTTATCATATAGAATTATGAATGTGTTTATTCCTTGAAGCATACATACTGAGGGTTGATTTTAGTGTCATTTCTTACAAGTTGTTCAGATACTGAACCACGGTAACCATGTAAAATTTAACTGTACCATATACTATCCAAGCAATGATTTATTGCTTTTGGCATGTATAAGTTTGCACAGTGTTTTCTGTCAGTTAAAACTACAGTTGTAAGATCCTTCCACATATTCACTTGCCAGTGCTAAGAAATTAAGAAGTCTTTTGATGTATCACTTCATTAAAGGTAGTATCTTTGTTTCACAGTTAAAAAGTTGAAGAAGATGAAAACCTTTTTTATCTTTTTTACCTTCACTAGCCTTCTCTTTGTCTTTACAGTTAAATGAAATTTCCCTTTCACTCCCAGTAAAAATCCACTAGTTAATACTTTCTCTCCTAAACAAATGACCATAAAGCAGCCCAAGGGTCTATCTCATGGAGGGGAAGGGGCATACATAAGCTATTGCTCACTTTCATGTATTTTTGTTCCACTACAACGATATTCGTAAGCCCCTGAGATATTTCCTGGACGTCATAGAAGTTTTCCTTACAGGTGTACATCCCTGAAACGATTTCTAGACATCTGACACATTTTTGTACGTCTCTGTAATGTTCTCTAGACGTCCTGGGTATTTTTCGTACGTCCTTAAAACGTTTTGTGGACGTCATGGACGTTTTCCTTACATCTCTTAAACGTTTTCTGAACGTCTAGACGTTTTTATACGTCTCTGAAACGTTCTCTGAACGTCCTGGGTATTTTCGCAGTCCCTTAAACGTTTTCTGAACGTCCCGCACGATTCTCCTATGTCCCAGACGTTTCCATGCGTACCAGTTTTCTCTACGTGTCTGATACGTTTTCCACACGTCCGTATTATATCGGGCAAAGGTTTTATTAACGTCGTTTACGTCTAAAAAACGTTTCTAAAACGTCTCGGAAAAACGTTTTAAAAACGTATGAAAAGTCCACAAAAACACGTGCTAAAAACGTAGAAAGAAACGTTTTGCAAACGTAAGTGGTTACGTCTTAAGAACGTTAAGAAAACGTTTTTGTGTTAGCTGGGATCTCACCTGAAAACAAAAGAATTCTTTCTTTCAATATAATAAAGGTATATACCAAGTATGAGGATTGTCCATCACTGATTTCTAGGAAACCGTGTTTACAAGCAGTTTTTAAGAATTTCGTATTTTCACCTTCCGTGACCTCCGATAACCTTTGACCTTTACCAAAATCAATAGGGTGTATTTTTAATATATAAGGCATCCACATGCTAAGTATGAAAAAGCATCCATGCTGCCTACCTAGAGATATCGTGTTTACAAGGTTTTCGGCTTTTGACCTCTGGTGGTGACCTCACATTCGCTTTGACCTTCACCAAAAACAATAGGAATCTACAAGCTAAGCGTCACAAGCACACAAATAAACATACACACATACACACATAATCGCCGCGTGATCGCATAGATTCCCTTTGCCTTGGAAAGTGTCCCACTTCCCACAGGAAGCCAAGGATCACCGTAAGAGTTGCATGAAAACCACGCATTCCCTTAGCAAATATAGAAATAACCATCGGAAGTACATCACTTAATGGACTTTCCGAGGAAAATGAAAAATTACTCAGTGGAAACTTACAAGTCCCATGAAATTATTTTTTCTCATGGAAAATTATTATTGCTGGAGGAAATTAGCACCATCTTATGCGGGATGACATTCCCTACGGGAGTTTTCAGTTTCTCATGGGGAAATGATAATTCTCAATTATTTTGAGAGATTTGTTGAAGCTCTTGGAGAAGGGACAATATCACCCGGAAACTGCAAGTGTCCCGTGAAGATTGTCAAATTGTCCATGGAATGTGACACTTTTCCATGGAATTCCCCATTGAGTTTGTTATTTCACCATGCTTGAAAACCCGCTTACGATTTTCATGTATTTCACCTTTCATAGGGATGTAAAACATGATGATCATTGTTACAGTTTTCAGCATTTAAATATAACATTTTATATCTAAGTAACTAGCATGCACAAAAATTTGATTAATAAGTAGAAGTGAAATGATCAATATGACACATTGCATTTTAACTCTTTCGAGGAACAAAGGTGTTTGCTAGCTATTGAATACAGTTAGATGACCAAAAATATAGGCCCATCACATTCCAAACAGTTCCCAACAAAAGCAGTTTTCAGTGGACAGATCTAGAGAGTATGCAGGGCGAATTTTATTTACCTCTTTTAATTTTTTTTTTATATTTTTTACCTCTGTGAGGTAGGCCTAATAAGGGATGAGTGACTTCATTGACCTCTAGTCAGATTAAATCTTGGATCCTTAGTATAATTCCTTTCAGTTGTGAACTTCGGAGGAGCGTTAATTCGTCCTTCCCCCTTGATGCAGTATGCCTGCTTGCCATTCATTAATTGCTGCATATGGCTATATACTTATCCCAGTTGAAATTGTATTCTCCAACGTACAGCAAAAGTCATTGACAGGGTCTTTTCAAAAATGCTTTAATAAGAGGAATGGTACTTGACGCTTCACATATGTGTGGTACACACAAAAACAATACAAAAAATCTTTGCAGGGTGGAAAGTTAATGTAACCTTTGTAAAGAAAAATAAATATTTCAAATTTCCTCGCTTTCTGTCATGTTCGCTTACATATTAGAAGAAACACGATCAAATATCAGCTTGCTGATGGCTTAGCCTAAAACCTGCACCTCGGGTATTTCGGAAGCAAAACATCGCTAACTTAAGCATAGGCCTAACAAAGAAAACCCTCAATTTGTCAGTAACGGTTAAAAATTCCATGCCAAGATGATCGCACAGAAGTGACGGTCGTTAGAGTTGGCAATGAATTGGTGAAGTCAGGCAACGAACTGGAAGATATGCCCTTCACTGACACTTTATTTAATGGACTTCTCAAGGTTCACCGGTACTGGGTATATTATGACACACGGGTTTCTTTAAAAGAACACCTTTCTCAATAATATTATTGAAAAAATCACGTGCTATGGAAAATTTACACCTTCCTTGATCTAACTTTTGTCAAATTCAATCCCCCAGAACGTTATAAATTATAGACGAAAAGTAAGCAATAAATCACAATAACTTAACACCTGTTCGACAGCTATTAAACTTACTCCTTGCCGTCAAGAGAGTTGGCACCACAGCATTCAGTGGTTTGGAACAACTTGTTATACAAAATGTAATATTAAAAACGATCTGATAGTTCAATAAAACTCAAGTAAGGGAGTAGGTGCAGCTAGTGAACACCTCGTTTATAAGCTCTGCTTTATGACTCTTTACATTTTAGGCTGACGGGATTTTTTTTATTGGTTTGTGTCTTCTGTGGGATCAACTTCTCATGCTAAAATATTCTTTGGTAAAAAGGTAAGTCTTTTAAGTGTAATGAAGGTTTTTGTAAGATTTAGCTCCACAGCCTAAAAACCAAAGTAGTCCTGAACCATTCGCTTTGAAAAAAAGTGCTGCAGCGGTAAAGGTTAGCGTATGCGCATATCTGTACATGTATGTACCGCCCAAAGAGCCGAAATTTGTCTTTATCACATGTCATTGTACTTGTCTTCTAATTATGCACTGTATGTGGTGTATTCTTCTTTATACTACTTAAAACCGTTACATGCGCTAAAATAGTACCTGCATGTGTTTGGTACACATACATAGCGCATATGGACAACGTTTACTATGAAAGGGAGCCGACTATAACATCTAACATCCTGTCTGTGGGCAGTACATCTTGCAAGAGGATGTTCTCAAGATTGATGTTTCTTCCGGTGCCCCCATTATTCCGAACTCAGGGTATCAATGAGAGGCTCTGTGTTTTTTGGATAGTTTCCGTAAAGAGTTCCACGTGTATGATGGTTCCCTCTTTCACTTCTATGTTAAAGCATGGAAGTACGTCCGAGGTACGTTAAAGCGTGAGAAAATTACAAAATGTAGAGTGCTGAAGCATTCATGAAAACCTTAAGGAAACTTGTAACTGTGTCGAGGAATTCTTCTTTGACTTGTGAAAGAAGTACATTAAGTAAATAATCCCTCTATTAGACAGGGCATCCGACCACCATAGTTTTTGCTGAAAACTGGTTGGCCATTAACCAACCCGACCAGCATCAAGCAAGAAGAATAAAATTCAATAGCACTTCAACATATGAATGATAAATGCTAACCTGGCAGCAAGCAATGAACTATCCCCTGCTAGCCCCTTGCCTGCAACAGTTTCCCTGCACAAATTATTAGTATTAGTTTTTATTGTTTCTTCTAGCAACTAAATGTACAATATTAAGTTTACAAAGTATACAATGTATATACAACATTTAAGAAGTGTAACTAAATTACTAGAAAAGGAGGAAAGAGAAGTCAAGACTTACGAATATTTTCCCCCTTTAGATAATCTAACTACTGTACAATGACTCCCTGGTGTGAGTACGTTGGTGTTTGGCATTCCTTCGAACGAAAGTCTTGTTATACTTTTGGATAAAGTGCACAAATTGAAGATTGTGCGTAAACATTATCAATGGTGGCAATCGCTTATTACATATTTGGAGAAGTAATGGACACGTTCTTACAGGAACACCTTGAAAGTCAGCCGACCGATGTCTAGCGGTAACAAGCCTAATCTTTCACGGCGGTGTTTCCAGCATGACTGCCTCTCTCCCTCAGATCGGTATAAACAGGCACAGGATTTTATTTTGGTCAAGTTAGCGTGAATCTGATCATACAAATTAAAGTAAGGAAGAACCCTGACTAAGTGTATCGCTGCGTGTTTAATTAGTAAAGCCCCCAAACTTTTCCCGCTGTACTACAAAAAGCTACTTAATTGGCGTGTGTTCTTACGAACAGTGTGTTTTCAACTATATCCTTTTCTCGACAGATAATGAGTAGCTTTTAAAACAAAGGTAAGTGATGGTGCCCCAAGGAATATTTTATACTCCTTACTTCAGAATTTGAAACTTTTCTGCCAATAACTGGGGCAAAAATGAAGATGTTTTGTATAAGAGAAGTTGCTTTGTTGCCGTACAAACGTCAAATGACTGGCTTCAGTCCAGGTCGCCATAAGTCATCCTCCCTTTCATTTCTGTAAATCAGACGATTTGGTCTCGTGAGAGGCGTCTGTGTATTGTTTGAATTTTAAACTTTGAAATTTTGCACCTTGATTGTCAGATTTACCATTCAGAATTGAGAAAAATGTTGAGAAAATAATCACCAAATCCCCTCAGACTAGGGCGATTCAGTGGCCTCTATTGTGCAAGCGTGGTTAGCTCTCAGAGGTCATGAAAACATGAAATTTGAATTAGAGCAGGGCCGTAGCCTGCTGGGGGGGGGGGGGGCAGGGGGACTGCCCCTGAGATTTCCATACCGTAAATAAAATTTGGCCTACTTGAGAAAATATACTGCAATGCTGAAAATTTCACTGTTCTTATAATGATTTCAAGGCCCAAAGAGCTTGGGAAATTGAATGTAAGGGTTCCTTTTCCCCAAAATTTTCCAGGGGAGGTCCCCAGATCCCCACCACGGAATCACGCATTCTTATGCGGATTTCTCTTCCTGACGACGGAGCTCTCTTTCTCCTACAAGATACACAGCTTGAATACCCCTGCATAGACGCAAGCTAAGCATAGCATAAAGTAGCCTATTATTACCTATAATTATAAGCTAAACTCAATGAACTTGTACACTAAAGCAACTTTTAATACAAATCAAAGCTAAATTTGCTTCTAAAGCATGAAATTTAAAAATAAAGAATGTTTAGATGCGTTTTAGACTTACAAGGTCTAACATTTGTTTTTCCCCTCATCCAGGAGGCTTTTCGACTGAACATTTTCTTGGAAGGCCTACACTACCGCTAAGCGCCAGTCGATGGTGTCTCCTTCAGTAGCGTACTAAGAGGGAGCAACCCGCCCACGCAACCAGCCTTGTAGGGGGGGGGGGGGCATGCTGCAGTCGAAAAATTCAGTAAATTAGTAAAATTTCAGATCATGTAATCATTTCAAATTTTTACCAAAGATAACACCATTTTGGACCTACTAAACCTTGGAACAAGAAAAATCAAAGAATAGAGGTGTCATTCCTCCCCTTAAGCAACATCCACTTCAATTACTCCCTGCTAAAATACAAGATATTGCTAAATAATGAGGATTTCTAAACATAATCAACTCAACGCTTTACGAAACTTTACCAAAAGGTAGAACTGTCTTCCATCCAGCCACCTCACATAGGCCTAGACAAAAAATCTCTCAAAGAGTAGGTTTTCTTCTTCTCTTATAAAGCACTTCTTGCCTTACGCCTGGCCAAAACCTAAGGAGAAGATCACTAAATAATGACAAATTCTAAAGATATAATTAGTTCAAAGCCTTGTCAACGATAGCTCTTTTTGTACCTATGCCAGGTTTTGCATATACCCCTTTCACTTAGCAACCCCCGCCAGAATGGAACCCATTCACAGGGCGAAAATGATGGACCCGCCAGGGTGTCAACTATCTATAGGCACGCCACTTGGTGCTCCGCTTAGACAATGCCATGAACTGCCCCTTCCCCCGGGATTTGGCACAGTCTACGACCCTGTAGATGCTACAGAGGAAGTCGACATAGGATTTAAAAGTCTCTCGGTTGTCCTGACCGTGAGAAGTCATGTGCGTCAATAAGTGGGACATGGAGACACATGTACCCCCACTTTTGAACGTGGAGGACATCCCAGCCCTCCATTGGTTACCACGTACTTGGTTTCATAATTTTGCAAAACAGCTCATTCAATCAAGTCTAACTCAATTACGGTGAAAACAGTCATATTAAAGGTGAAATCAAATCCTGGAAAAATTCCTCTGTCTACACCACATACCCATCTGGCCTTCCATATTTTCCATGGATCTTGAGTGAGCCCCGGGTCCCTTGCTTCTTACCGTTAGCCATTCGCACTTCAAATAGATCTGGTCAAGGTCATGCACCCGACCTACTTTTGAGAAGTTGTTGAATAAATTATAAATACTCAATGTGTCTTTAATAGTAAATAGGCTAAATAACCTCTAGTTGATCGGGGCGGTAGCTTTCCGTTGACAAAACATTTCTCTAAAAAAGTCAAGCATACGCTCTATTTACGTCCCAAGTTGGTCTACACTCTAACAACAGTTGGGTAAAGTTCTACCTAAGCTGGGTTTGTATGCCACCTCCTAAACTAAGAGTGTTTAAAAAAGGATATAATAAGGTAATAATAAGATAAAAAAGACTTCGTTGAAAGGTGCCATCTTGGTACCCATGACAAAACCTTTCACTTGCAAGTACTGTCAGCGTTGCTATTAAAGGTGAAGGAAGTTTTGCTGGGGATGCAGACGAGACATTTCATTTAGAGTGAAGAAACTCTTGGGCACAATGTACATTCTACACAGTGCTTAAACGCCATGATAACTATCGAAATTTAGGAACAACTCCCAGTATACATCCTTTCTACCTTCTCACACTAGATATCATTCTAGTGAAGAAAAGTACTAAAACCTTGAAAATAATGCCACCCGGCTGGCTTATATATAATCTCTAGTGTTGAAACCCTCTGAGAGGTCTATACGGATGCGTAGATTCCTTAGCTAACGAGTTGTTGCCTTATATTCGATTAGAGCAGTAAGAAATACGACATTGAGATCGAGAATGTCCTCTTAGTGACAATGACGTTATGTCCCTATATTCTAACACTCTACCCCGCTGTTCCACTGCACTATACCCACAACTGACGATTTACTACAATCCTCGTGAAATCAAATAGTAGCAAAATAAGAACCAACGTACCCCATACTTCTCAACCTTAGAAATATTGTCCCTCCAACCCCTCCCAGCGACACTAATGAATAACAAAAATCTTGATCACTGATTGGAAGATGTAACAATAGTATCTAAAATACTGTAAAACCTAGTTACTTTTTAGGAAAGCCATTTTTTATAACGTAGTTTGTGGTAGCTCTCCAAGAAGCGTCTTGCTCCACTCGTGAATTATTCCAGAATAACCTACAATAGAGGAGAAATCAAATTTAGAAGATGATATATACAGAATTTACAACAAATGCAGAGCCATACTGTCCAGACAAGGTTAAATTTTCGTTCTCTCCTCTTTTCTTTGTAGGCTAACTTTCAATACTTGCTGACCTGTACAAAATGATACTAAGAAGGTCTTCTTGTGGAAACCTCCTTGAGGCAATTCTATATTTAACCAGTCATGCGGGAGCCAGAATGTGTAACGTGTGTGTATATGTATGTGTGTGTGTGTTTTCGTGCTGTGCTAAAATGATTGTAGGAAATTAGTGTCCTGACCAGATTCGACCCACGATAATACATAAACACATGGTTACAACTACTATTGGCGAATAACGTCATCTCTCCTCTAAAGAAGACCAACAGGATGAACGAGAACAACATGGAGGATTTGCGTCAGCTGGTGGAAGTACCACAATATTTTTGTAGACAACGCAATGCAATAGAAGGTTCCATGCATTGCTATGACAAAATACCCTGCATGTGAACACTTCATGTAAAACAACACAACTTGAGAGTACTTACACTTCTGTGATCGAGGTGAGTTGCAAATCTTGTTCCATGTATTCCACGTCTTCGGGTGTGAATGGAGTGAAGTTTATACATTCAAGTCGACGATTACGGCAAATTTTACAACCAGCTGGACAATGTCCTGTAGTAACCAAGAAGATGGAACTAATTAATTATGCATGCATCTGTTCCCCCATACTATTTTAACCTTCCCTTCTTATCAGCCTGCTCTTATAAATCTACTTTGTCCTACCTGGGAGGTGTTAACAACTCCTTGGTCCCACTGGCTAGCATGTTCCACAGTCAGGCGTGAAGAAAAAGAAGTTAGGGAAGATTTTCCGACATACTAAATAAGGAACCCAAATCTGAAGCTTCCAGTTAAGACATTCTCGGCTCGTATTCGGAGCTCGATCGACATGAATATCGTGTACTCCGTATTTTATTACTAAGTCAGGGGAAACAAAGGATTAAATGCAGGTGCACTGGAAGGGAGAATGGGGTGATAAAGCTTTCATTCAGGTCTGGGAAGCTTTCAATGTTTCCTTCTTAATTGCATAACATATTGAGTTTTTATGGGGGGGGGGGGTAAATTATATTTAGGCTACACATTTAGGTACATAACTTCTCCTTTCCCATTAAGAAAATATTCATTAGTCACAAATCTCCTTCATTTGCAAGGTGTATATTCGGTTATTAACGAGTCATTCGAAGATGCACTTTAACAATCCCGTTATAATTTGGTTGCGAACAGAAAGTTCCATCCTCCAGAAGAGTTGATAAACTGTAGTGATATTTCTTAAAATTGGTTTTTTGTGAGGTCTCTTCATAGTCTCTTCAAATAATGCGGTAAGGAAGAACCGAGTACCTTTAGTATTTTGGGAAATCCCCAATATTTGTTGTTATTTGCGTTTAGACCTAAGAGGCATTATCCCTAGTATTTGGTAGAGGGGGTGGAATCCCTTTTCTGGCAGGCTTTCCACAAATCTAGTTAGCAACATACAGTGGTGCCGCCAGGATTTGGTGATTGGGGGCACCACATATGATGTCGCGATGCAACCTTAGTTACCCCCCCCCCAAGTCTGAGTAATTGTACCTTCTCTATGCGTCCCTGCATACAGCACTGGAGACTTTATCACTACATAAGGGTGCCGTCCTGGGGGAGGGGTCTAAGAGGGTCGTTGAGAAATTTTTGTTAATACAAGGTTGCTTAGATGCAAAATGGTGCTACCTTTAGGATATTTTGGAACTGATCATAAGCCATTAGAAAATGTCCATAGTTTTGTGAATTGTAATTTCTGGTAAAGTAAAAGAGGAGACTATGTTGTCTAAGAAAAGGGTATGTTGTCAAAAAACTTCCTGAAACCCCCTTTTGGCCACTTTACTACCTTCTATTCCCAGGAATTTTTACCCAAAAATACGTGCGTGGAGTCCCCGGGAACATTCTTGGACTATAATGAAAATTTGCCTTTGCTTCATTGTGAATTATAAAAGGGTATCAAAGGCTGGCAGACGCCGGCCGGTATAGGGCCTCCTGGAAGCTCTGGATTAATTATATAAAATGGGGCACTGGCATGGTGCTTATTACCTGACATCCAAATGATACTCTAGAGTATGATGCCGAGCACTTTAACTATCGTATTTTTTACTAAGTTTGAACGAAAATCCGTACGAACAGCTTCCAGTAATGTGAAATGAGAGGTAGGGAGAGTAAAGGTGCAGGGAGGTGATATAAGGTATAGCAAAAGGGGTGAAGGACTAAAAAGTGCGTTTCAGGGTGCTTTTTCGTCGTAAGTATATATTAACAATCACCGTCTATATCGATAAAAGCTGTGAGAGAAGCGCTCGGTAAAAATTTTTGAAAAAATATGTATAACGGCATCAAACTACAAATTAGATTGAAAGATCCCATATCGATGCGAGGCACCTACAGAGGTTGGAGATGTTCTTCTGATTTTCGGAAGTATTGTAATCAGAATGGGGTCGGTTGGTCAT
Organism: Holothuria leucospilota; assembly: GCA_029531755.1. Classification (NCBI taxonomy): domain Eukaryota; kingdom Metazoa; phylum Echinodermata; class Holothuroidea; order Aspidochirotida; family Holothuriidae; genus Holothuria; species Holothuria leucospilota. The sequence continues at coordinate 75,104,042 of CM055962.1, read as the reverse complement.
CCGGGTCTTTCCCCGTTACCCTGGCAACTTTGGAGTGAAAACAACAACTGACTACAGTATGACTATATGGAAACACTCTTCGCGCAATAAAGTGTTTTCACTCCAAGACATTGTTGTCGTGCGGAAGTGACGTGTCACCGATTGACCCCATAGTTGCATGTATTATTACCTTTATAATGTTCATGAGATGGAGTGCAAACCTTCAAGCTGACGAATGCGCGCGAAGCACGCCGAAACCTTTCATTGAATAAGATTTCCATCACAAAATCTGCATTCATGCTCTGCATCGAGGCACTTTCAATTCCCCAATCAAACCTATATGCCAATCACAAAGCCAGTCTTTTTCGTGATAATTCGTAAACACGCTTTCAACTTTTGCTGTTGTGCTCCACCTGAAGATATTAATAATAAGAACAATGCTGAGGTAAAGTTTGAAGGGCGCGGAGCGCAAGAAAATTTTGATAGATTGCGAAGGATTTGCGAAAATTCTGATAGTTTGAGAATCATTTGTGATCATAGAAAATGATTACAATAGATTCATTACTCGGTCAGAAAACACACATCACCCTTATCCCCTGCAAAAATCTTTAGATTAAACGACTTTGGGATCATTTTAGAATTTTCAAAGAAATTTTTAAACCGATTTAGGGGAACACGTCTCCCATGCCCCCCCCCCCGTGCCGGCGCCACTGGCAACATACACGCTCAGTGAGACATTCGTGGAAACACATCGGCAATCCGAGACACACACAAGGAAACATTTTAACATGCCACAACATATCCAGGGCCCCTATATTAACACACCTATATGGTATATATTTCCATGCAACCCTGCGAGCCGCGAGCTCTCTAAAAACAATTTAAGCCGTAAGGACATGAGCCAGAATCTTGTCAAATATTTGACTAATCTTTATGCCAAATTCATAAATTTGGTAAAACATGACACCCCCCCCCCCGCTGATATTTAAATTTTAGACAAAGTTTCGGTTCGTGTCCCTATTGTTAAGATTGCTTTCTACAATTAATGGGACACTTTGGATTAACGTAACTTCAGGAAATAGCCTCTTATTTATTTAAACTATCATTCCTTTGATATTACAGCACTACTCCCATATCCCCGTGTTTAAATTCGCTTTTATTCATACAACTTTATTTCACGACGCATACTTCTAGGTTTTCTTCGCTTGCAGCTCTCATCAGTGGATGTCTCAAGAGGAGGGGTTTAGATGAACACGAGGGTGTGAAAATGGAAAAGTTATGACACTACAACTCCTTGCATGGACCCCTTAGATTGTCTGTTTCATAGTGTCTTTTTCATTGTTAACAAAAAACTTGTAAAAAATTACTTATGTCATAGATAGTTACGAAACCGAAACTCTCGTAACTCTTGTAACTGAATGACAGCAAATTCATAGTTAGATGGCCAAGGGAGACCTAAGTTTTGTAATGCGTTCTCATATATTCACCAGAGTCCAACTGGATCCTGGGTAACATTGAAAGTCTATTTTCAGTGTACTTTGCACGTCAATTGCCTATGTCTAACATCATTATTGGGAAAAAGTAAGCAATAAGTAGGCCTATTCTGAGAGTTACGTGTAAGGTCCATACATGAGGCCCTCTGTTCATTCATTTTCTCCATTCAACAACTTTGTTTTCTACGGTAGTGACCAGCTTTTAGTCGTATGCTTTTCAAAATCAAGTAAAACTACTCTGTTAATGCACTTTGCACCACTGCACTCCTTTTCGAAATTCGACAACTCAGGGGGCCTTCACAGTGAGCCGAGCATAGCCTAGTGGATCACGCCATTGGCGTATACTATTTCGGGTTCCGTAAACTCGCAAAACGTTGTGTTACAGGCATAATTTTCTTGAAAAGAAGATTTTCTGGGCGCATCTCAAGCAAATTTAGTCCTCTATTTGTTGTCTGAAACTTTCTTGTTATTCCCAGTCTTTAATCCCTCCTGTCAACCACTTTAATCAACCGGATGTTGGATTAAAAACTGCGTGTTAAAAGTTTGGTTGCTATTGACTTCTGTGAAGATTTGTGCTCTAGGCTCGGCGCCGTTAATGAGCACATTTAGTTGCCAGCATAACAAAAACTTCTACGTTCGCATTTCCTTATACATGTACCTTTACATATACATCTAAGTATTCATATCCGTACACGTATACATGCAGTTGTATATACACGTATACTTTTCCATAGTGGGGGCTCGGACTCGGACCGTGTGACTCGAACTTGGACTCGAATACCAATGACTCGGACTCGGGTGGTGAGGTCTCAGACTCGGACTCAGAGGGCGGGGACTCTACTACATCACTGTTATTAAGATCTCCCTCTTCGTATAATGGGTGTCATCTCTTCGTGACAAATGGACTAATTAACTATGAAGAACACTTGAACACAATCGTTCTTATGTTTGTGGCACAGTCTACTTCTGAGTTTCGGACTATAATCTCAATAAACTAGAAGCGTGAGGAAAAGTTCGTTCGTTTAAATCAATCAAATTCAGGATGAGGTACCATGGCAACTACTTGAACTTTGAATAGCAATGTACCTTCATATCTTTACAAGGAAGCCAACAATTAAGTCAATTAAGGGTCTTCTATAATGCAGGAACTGTGTTTAGCTGCACAGCTGGTACTGATTGCGTTGTGCAGTTCATGCGCCAAATTAGACAAAACTACACCTAAGGAGAGGGTTCTGTCTTCAGGCTCACCTGTTAGATAATATCCCTCCCCTTACAGTGTCATTACTTAAAATACAGACAATTGTTTTATATTTAATCATTTCAGATCTTTGCCTAACGGGCAGCCTAGGCCTGTACAGAAGGATGACGTAGTGTCGGAATGGATAGTTTCCAGGGGTTCAGGGAAGACAAATGTTAAAGATGTATAAAGGAAAAAGAATTTTTGTTCTTAAAAATTTTCTAGGTGCACATGCCAGTTTCTCCCTCTCTTTGACTCTGGGTCTGACGGCAGCACTATTGTACATCTTGGTCAGTTACATAATGAAACACTCATCCATCAGGATTAACCTCTGTCTGTGGCAAAAAAAAAAAATGATCCATCTGCCTCAGACATTAATCGTCTTTGGTGAACCACTGATTGTTTATCTCATTCCATTTTGCGACACAAGCTCAGTCCTGTATCAAATAACCACACACTCAGCAGAATTCTCTAGGATCGAGTATAGGGAAATATAAGCTATCCCCCAATTTTTGGAAAGGCTTCCATTGGCGTTCAATTTTTTACACAGTAATTTTATTCCAATGTGCCTTCATCTTCATTCCCTCTCCCAATTTTTCACAAATATCTCAGCCCCTTCTGATAACAAGTACTAATGACTCTTTTGACGTTCCATAGTACAGACAGAATTATGTCACAAATCTGACTGATGCAGGAATGTTCGGGATATTGTGGGATTTGGGGAATTTTAGGGGCTAAAAAGATTATTTTAAGGACTAAAAGCACCAAAACTTGGGTATTTTTTCTAATGTAGAAATTTCTGAATGTTATGAGTTTAAAAGTAAAAAGCATGAAAGCATTGTAAAATTTAAAAAAAAAACTGTTGGTGCTATTTATCGGGCAAATAAAACTTGATAGCTGGAAGTATTGCATCCAGTTGACTGAAAACCCATTTGAAGAATCTGCTTGAGACCAGTTGAAAATAAAACCCAGCTGGAAAACCCAGTGATCAAAACTCAGTTGACTAAAAACCCATTTGAGGAAGTTCCAAGACACACATTGAACATAGCTGATAAACCCAGTTCAATTCAGTTGAACAGTAGGTTCCACTGGAATTCACAAGGGGAGCTTGCGAGCTCTTGCGATTCCTTGCTACCTTCTGCAACCTCGAGGTTTCCACATATTTGGAGAGCAATTGCTTGCAGCTGGTCGCAAGAGCTCGAAGAGGTCGTAGCTCGCAAGCCATGATAGCAAGAGCTTGCAAAGTTTTAAACATGTTTAAAAATCTTGCGACCTTTGCAAAGAGGTCTTTAGTGGTCGTAAGTCGGTCTCATAGTATGAGAGGGTGATCGCTAGAACTCACAGGAAGTCGCAAAGTGTCGCAACTCAAAGCTCCCAAAAAATGACGTAACTTGCGAATAACAAGGATAAAGAGTGCAAAGAATTGTAAAAGGGCCGTGGCCACTGTGGGTTACCATCGTAACTGCTGTTGTGGCTTGACATTTCATTGTCACCTGAAAACAACTCAGTTAGAAAAAAAAAAAAAAAACACGTACAGTAAAGTTCCTTTAAGGCCTTTAAAATGTATGGAGTTGGGCCTTATAATCCAGTCACCATATATGAGGGATGACTTTTACCTGCAACAAGGTTCCAAAGGCCTTCTACCTGACAGCATTTAATTACGTGAGTCAATGGAGGTAGGCCTATGATTGGTTTTACATGAGCAACCCTAATCTCAAGACATGTTTAGACTTGGTGCCAAAATCTTTACCGTCATAATATGGTAAACAAAACTCTAATTTAACAAAAGTTTAGGTCGTTGGTACACACACTTAAGAGAAACTGGTACTCAAATTTGCCCCCCGGGGCCAAACTTGCTAAAATTGCCGATTTTTGGCGAAAAGGGCCATATTCGACAGGTCACTGCAACAAAACGGACCAATATTTTGGGGAAAACTTTCAGTCTATTTTGAGAGACTGTGTATATTTTACCAGTTTTACTCCTAAAAAAGTTTTAGAACCCCAAACTTCTTGGCGCTAGCATGAGCTTGTCCTTGAGCCAAGTCAGCCAAAATGGTCAAAATGGCGGCCATTTTGAATTGACTGGCTACCCCCCTCGCACATGAAACATAATGGAGCACATACTTTTCTGGTTGTCTGATGTCTATTCTACATCTTATCAAAGTTTTACCAAATATAACAAGAAAAGATGCAAACCCCCAAAGGCTACGAAACGGCCTCCACATTAAAAACTCCACATTAAAATAACAGAGAACATAACACAACGAAATTTGAAATATTAGCTTAGCATAACTATTAAGCAAAGGAAGATAAAGGACCAGAAAAAGTAACTTTTCAAGTCTGGCTCTTGCCCTAAAATAAGGAAACAACACAGAAAACAAGCATAGAAAAATACAAAACAACAAGCGGGTATAAAAGAGGCTTAAGAATGTAAACTTGCCTATGAAAATAGATAAATTACGGCAAAATATCAATCAAGTAATTTTTAAGTTTTCTTTTGAATGATGCTAAGGACAAGGAAGTGAATATATTTAAAGGGAGGGAGTTCAATAATTTAACACCAGCACAACTAATATGGGATTGCTTAACACGGGTATAATAGGAATGAAAGTCAACAGAACTAAAGTTGAAGTAAATTGCTTAAACATTTGAGACCGTGATATGCCTATCTGGTAAGTATAAAGGTCGAAAGTTGAGAGAATATGTAACTCTTTAAAAAGTGCTGTTGTGTGAGCCTGATACGACATATTACACATATTTCTAACTGATCGCTTTTGGAGCTTGTGCAAGTTGCTTAGTGAAGTAATATGAGTATTTCACCTAGTAACAAGGTTATAAGTTAGACGAGGAAGAATAAGGATGAGGGAATTGTAAAGGATGAGGAGTGGATTTCTGAGGAATAAGCGCTCTGCTCGCTCTTGCTACTTTGTTACTTACAAATGAAATATGATTTTTCCAATCTAATTTGTAGTCAATGTGAATTCCTAAAAAAATTAGTATGTAGTGATGGTGTGATAGGGGTATCATTTAGATGAATGCTGTAAATAGTTGGATCAGAAAATTCTATTATCAAATAGTAACAACTTAGTTTTCGCCATGTTTAAAGTCAACCTATTAGCTATTAACCAATTGAAAATATGAGAAAATTCATGAGTAAGAACTAGAAGTACATCTTCAACAGAAGAATCTTGCAAAGTATTATCTGCAAATAATATAAAATCTAACACAGATGAGGACATATTATTGTCATATTTAAATATATGTATGGGGGGGTGGGGGGGGGGGGGGGTGGGGGGGGGGGGGGGTGGGGGGGGGGGGGGGTGGGGGGGGGGGGGGGTGGGGGGGGGGGGGGGTGGGGGGGGGGGGGGGTGGGGGGGGGGGGGGGTGGGGGGGGGGGGGGGTGGGGGGGGGGGGGGGTGGGGGGGGGGGGGGGTGGGGGGGGGGGGGGGTGGGGGGGGGGGGGGGTGGGGGGGGGGGGGGGTGGGGGGGGGGGGGGGTGGGGGGGGGGGGGGGTGGGGGGGGGGGGGGGTGGGGGGGGGGGGGGGTGGGGGGGGGGGGGGGTGGGGGGGGGGGGGGGTGGGGGGGGGGGGGGGTGGGGGGGGGGGGGGGTGGGGGGGGGGGGGGGTGGGGGGGGGGGGGGGTGGGGGGGGGGGGGGGTGGGGGGGGGGGGGGGTGGGGGGGGGGGGGGGTGGGGGGGGGGGGGGGTGGGGGGGGGGGGGGGTGGGGGGGGGGGGGGGTGGGGGGGGGGGGGGGTGGGGGGGGGGGACACAGTCAAAACCATCACAGGATTGATTAATGTATACATTTACCCATTTCAAAATTTTCTGATTATCTCTCTGTACATCCAAAGATTTAAGCTCTGAACAGAAGGAAACGTATAAAGCTAACACAAAACAATACTCAACACTTACTGTCATGTTACCATGTTCATTGTTGTTTACTGTGTGTTTGCCCATACTAGCAATAGAAGACGAACAATTGTGCTCTTTGCCTCAGGGTTTTGCAATTAAGCCTGCATGAATGGCGTGATGAGGGAAATCCCTCCCAGAAATTTTCGAGGAGGGGGCAGTCCCTGGTAAGAAAGAGGTTTTTAAAAATATGCAGCTGCCTGCAAAAACATAAAGCAATTTTCTTCTGCAAAATTCTTCCCAACATACGCACAAAGTAAATGTTTCTGTTTCCATTTGTACTTCGACCTCAAATATTAAAACAAGATTGTTTTCGTCAACAGTCGAAGAGAAGATGGACGAATAATGCAAAATCATCGATTTGATTTGTAACAATGCAAGGGTATTACTTAGATTTTTACTTTGTTACAAGACGACCCGTCAGGAACACCGGATTGAATCCATCGACGAGCGAATGGAAAGTTCCAGAGAATTCAACTTCAACGCAGCCGTTCTAGAACTGTCTAGAAGTGAGAACTGTTTAAACGTTATGGTCCCAATTATAGCGCAGCGACCTGGCAACACTTCTAAGAAACTGCGAATTGTCGTTATTCAACTAGAATATTCAACTGTGTTCTAGAAGTTGTCTATTAAAGTAACGTTTCTCGTAATTGCTGGACTGTGGGCACTAGAAGTTTTCTGTTAAATTCTGGAGAGTTCCTCGAATGAACAGCCTAGCATATAAAAAGGCAGTTCAACAGTTTGTTGTGGAGGAGAGAGACATTGAGAGATACCCTAATTCCCCCCCACACCCCCCCCCCCCCCCCCCCTTCATCGGAGAAGACATCAACGAGACCAGACTATCATACTGCTGAGATATCATAAGCCAGCCCACTGACAAATTGCCTTACGCCGTTTCTACCGCTGTTGTATTGAGATTGTTATCATCCATCAATCGCTAGCCTTTGTCGTTATTCGCTCGTGGAACCAGTTCCTACTGCTAATCAGCACACTGCAAGGTCTACCACTGTGCCATCGTCCAACGTGCATGCACTTTTACCAGCCCTTGGACGCAGACCAGTGCAGAATATTGATAAAGGATTGTGAGTAAGTCTAATTAAGTTTATTGTAAATTTAAAGTAAGATAAGGAGATTGTAATAATCATTAAGTTGTTGAATTTTAATCTCGTTCTTCTGTGATCTTTCGCTGTTATTGTTTGACCATCGCGACCACAAGCCGTAACAGAATTGGGTGGCCTAACATCCGGGAACGAAAAATACTAGAAAATTCGAGAAATTCTGTTGTGAATCGTAAGCCAACGGGTGTTTGCTCAGACTACTGTATTTGTTTTGTTGAAGGTTTGATACAATTTCAAAATGCCGATTTCAACTTAAAGATAAATTCAGTGGCTAGTCCCTCCAGTCGAGGACTCAGGATTTCATTAAAGAAGTCTGAGATTGTAAAGGATCGTCAAAAACATTATGGCGTTGAATTTCAGCCTTTAATGCGGAACGACGAGATTAAAAGATATGTTCTAGAATATCTATAGTGGATGAAAAGTATCTCCTGCCTATTACAGTATTGGAAACAGCTTATCACTTGTGCCAACTGACAACAACATTGAATTGAAAAGGCTTGAAATAGAAATGATACAGAGGAGATTAGATTAAAAGAAATGGAAAGGAGACAGGGAAAACAGAGGAAAGAGAAATGCCAAATGCAAAGGGAAAAAGAGGCAAGAGAACATGAATTAGGTTGTAAGCAACTAGAGTTAGGGGTCCATAAAAAGGCTCAGGAACCCTAAAATAGGCTTGGATACTGGGGTACTTCAACATTTCTAAGCACGTAAATTTTGTCCCCAAATTTCAGGAGGGATAATGTGGAGAAATTCTTTAACCATTTTGAAAAAGCTGGGTGAGCAACTAAAATGGCCAAGAGGTATAAATGTCCCATACTCTTCCAGAGTAATTTCACAGGCAAGGCTCAAGAAGTTGTAATTCCCGCTCTGTCAATAGATTGTCTTGAAGAACCAAATACGCACAGGAAACGAACAATTTTTGGTGACAGCATGGATTATGATAAGGTTTAAAAAGGCCATATTACAAGCCTATGAATTAGTGCCCGGAGCTTTATCGCCAAAAATTTAGAAAGTATCGTAAGGCGGATACACAAACACTACGTAGAGTTTGCTTATCAAAAGAAAGGCATTTCGACAGATGGTTGTGCTTCCAAAAAGGTCTCCACATTTGACACTTTGAGACAAAACTGATGCTGTTTCGAGGAATTCAAAACGGTGTGTGAATGATGACATTAAGACTCACCTTGAGGAAATTAAGGCTGACAACATTGAAAAAGTTGCAAATTTGGCTGATCCAGTATGCACTTACCCATAAATTCGGTAAAGTGGGTCAGACTCAAATAAGGGTCAGTTTAGTAGGCCAAATAAGAAATATGGCAATAGTAGTGGCAACAACAGGTAATAGTGGAATCTCAGTCCTGGTTCTATCTCTACCAACAAATTCTGGTAAAAAACAACCAGATTCAAATCTGTCAAAGAACGACCTAGGTCAGCTCAAACAAAGCTGGCCTTTAAAGACATTATAATTTGTGGTTTCCTGTCACAAAAAAGGCCACACAATGGCAAATTTGCTTTCAAATTGGCAAAATTAAGGAGAACCTGAACACGCTCCAAAATGCCTGAGACCAATGTTAGAGAAACTCTTCTGAGGTAGTCGTGACCTTTAACGGCCCTAATTCTAACGACAAAATTAAGGAAGAATACCTCTTCCATTCGTGTCTGGAGGGGTTTATTTCCCTAGATGGGAATTCAGCTCATCCACGCCGTCAAAATTAAAATTTTGCGTTGATACAGGCACAAACTCAGTCGTTGCTTCTTGATGGAGTTTTTGGCCATTATCGGACTCTACTTCCACAGGGGCAAATGTACTAATTCAGGGGGTTGTAGTGTGGATTTATTTCTGTCCCTCTCCACAAAATTTAATTTGAAGTCAGATTTAGTTTCTGGGGTCGGTCATAGTAAAGGGGTCAGACCTACTCTACCTGTAAAGGGGGTATCTCTGTTGCTAGCAATGACCTAGCTGGTGGAAAGGTAGTAGCCAATGCAATTTTGACAGATAAGCCATGTGATTATAACAAAACACAGAGCAATTAGAAAAGGAATTTCCAAATTTATTCCCTGCCTGTGCTGTCACTAGAGCTATGTCACAAAAGCTCGCCGTGGATGATAATCTTAAACATCCACCCTCCAAAAGTGAGGATACAGTTCCCAAAAGTGTAACAAGTAGGGAATCATGTAAGGATGATAATGTTAAACATCCACTCTCTAAAATGAGGGTATGATTTCCGAAAATAAGGATGATAAACTTAATCATCCGCCCTCTAAAATTGAGGAATTAGTTCCTAAAAATGGAACAACACTCCCAAAAGAGGAGTCAGAGTCTGGAAAAGATTCTAGTAAAATGTTCATGAAAGTGAAGATTCTTGGTATGATCTCAGCCAATCTTTTATGACTATCTTAATGATAGTCAGGATTGTGAGTCTCCTGGCCCCACACATAGTGAGGGGGTAGAACAGGAAAAATCAAAATGTCTGACACACTCCACAGAGACCAGTTGTCAGTCCAACAACAACATGATGAAGAGCTTCAGCCATTAATAGCTGGTGCACTCACTGAGGATGAATCGAAAGACGTCCCAGTCTGCTTTTATTTGAAAAACAATATTTTGATGCGTAAATGGCGACCACCTGATGCACTATTTCATGAGCAATAGTCAGTATTTACCATCAAATTGTGGTACCTAGGACTTATAGAAGGGAAATACTGACTATTGCTCATGAAATGCCATTTGCAGGGCACCTAGGAGTCAATAAGACTTACCACAGAATTCTAAATCACTTTTATTGGCCAAAACTTAAAAGTGATGTGGCCAAATTTTGTAAGACCTGTCACTCATGTCAAATGGTTGGGAAGCCGAATCAGAATATTCCGGCTGCACCCTTAAAGCCAATTCCTGCTTTTGAAGAGCCGTTTAGTAGAGTCATCATTGATTGTGTAGGTCCCCTACCTAAGAGTAGGGCAGGGCATCAGTATATATTAACCATTATGTGTGCTTCTACAAGTTTCCAGAGGCAATACCTCTGAGGAATATTAAGGCTCGAACAGTCTTACAAGCTTTACTTAAATTTTTCACATTGTTTGGGTTGCCAAATGAGATCCAATCAGATCAAGGGTCTAATTTCATGTCAACTGTAGTCCAGCAGATGTTGTATGAGTTAGGCATAGACCAAATTAAGTCTTCGGCTTATCATCCGGAAAGCCAAGGGGCTTTAGAAAGGTTTCACCAAACATTGAAGAATATGTTAAAGACATATTGTTATGATAATGAGAGAGATTGGGATGAAGGCATTCCATTTGTAATGTTTGCTGCCAGGGAATCTCTACAAGAGTCACTTGGGTTCAGTCCATTTGAACTTGTCTTTGGACACACAGTTCGTGGACCATTGAAATTGTTAAAGGAGAAGTGGTTATCAGATCCAGGTGAAGACATACATCTACTTGATTATGTATCCCGCTTTAAAGATCGTCTTCATGGAGCATGTGAACTTGCTCAGGAAAATCTGAGGCACTCTCAGAAGAAAATGAAAGCGTGGTATGACAAGACCACTGTGAAAAGAGAGTTTAAACCTGGTGATAAGGTGCTAGTGTTTTGCCTGTTTCTGGTCAGCCACTTCAAGCTCGCTTTCAAGGACCTTATGTCATTGAGAGAAAGGTCAGTGACACAGATTACGTCATTTTGACACCTGACAAGCGTAAATCTAAAAGAGTATGTCATATTAATATGATGAAGAGATATTATGAAAGAGAAGATTGTGACATTTCTAAGGATGAAAGTATACATGATGTAAATAGTAACACTAATGATACAGGTGATCAAGTGTGTATTATCAATGCTGATCATGAACTCAGTAATGATGAAATCAAGGCTAATAATGTTCCTGACATGTGTATTAAGTTACAAAATTCTGATGTGTTGAAAAATCTTGACCAGAAATTAAGTCATCTGGAGCACAAAGAAAAGTCAGAAATGAAATCATTAATCTATGAATATGCATGCTTGTTCTCAGATGATCCTACTAGGACAAATTTGATTGAACATGATGTTGATGTGGGAGATGCCACACCAATCAAGCAGCATCCTTACCGAGTTAACCCTCGAAAACGACAACATCTCAGGGATGAGGTTAGGTATATGTTAGACCATGACATTATAGAACCTAGTAATAGTGAATGGTCTTCCCCTTGTATATTGGTCCCCAAGCGAGACGGTGGGTACAGATTTTGTACTGATTACCGAAAGGTGAATGCGGTCACAAGAACGGATTCCTATCCGATACCCCGTATCGATGATTGCATTGATAGGATTGGGAAAGCTACGTATGTGTCAAAGTTTGACTTACTAAAGGGGTACTGGGAGATACCACTCACTGAGAGGGCTCGGAAAATCTCTGCATTCGTGACGCCAGATGGGTTATTTCAGTATAAGGTTATGCCGTTTGGTATGAAAAATTCACAGATGACCTTTAAACGCTTAGTAAATAACCTTACGTCAGACTTAGAAAATTGTGAAGTATATATTGATGACCTTATTGTGTACAGCAACTCATGGGATGAACATGTACAACATGTTAAGGCATTATTTGACAAGCTTGCCAAAGCTAATTTGACTGTCAATTTGGCCAAAAGTGAGATTGCTTGTGCCCATGTGATATACTTAGGGCATGTGGTTGGTCAGAGCAAAGTTAGACCAATTAAGGCCAAAGTTGAGGGCATTGACAAATTCCCTGCCCCAACTGATAAAAGGCAGCTCATGCGCTTCCTAGGCATGGCTGGTTACTACAGACGTTTTTTGTCCGAATTTCTCTGACATTGCTGCACCACTGACAAAATTGTTAAAGAAAAATGAAAAGTTTGATTGGACAGATAATTGCCAAGCAGCATTTGAATTATTGAAAAAGGCACTAATGAGTTCACCAGTGTTGATTGCTCCAGATTTTGAAAAACAATTTAAGTTGGCAGTGGATGCCAGTGACAATGGCATAGGAGCAGTTTTGCTTCAAGCTGATGAGCATGGTGTTGATCACCCTGTTTGTTATTATTCTAAGAAATTTGACAAACACCAGAAAAATTATTCAACATTGAAAAAGAGACATTAGCTTTGATACTTGGTCTTCAACACTTTGATGTTTATTGGGAACTACTAGTTTCCCTATCACTGTATACACTGATCATAACCCTTTGACATTTTTATCTAAGATGAAGAATAAGAATCAAAGATTGATGAGGTGGAGTTTATTTCTGCAATCATATAATGTAGATATTAAGCACATTAAAGGGAAAGACAATGTTGTACCAGACTCTTTGTCGAGAATTTGATTTGATGCAGTATGTTGAAGATATCACTGTAAGTTTTGAAATTTTGTGTTAACTATGGCACACTGTGTATTGATGATGTTACTGTATTCATGTATTATCATCACCTTGCAAGACAAGTTGTATGTTATGATTATACCTTCCATTGAATATTGGACTACATAATATACATACTGTAGTTATTGCTGTAAAGTTGTACATTGTAAATATCGTAACTTAAGTTTTGTCCGAGACGTCCAAAACTTTTTCAAGGGGGGGAGTGTTACAAGACGACCCGTCAGGAACACCGGATTGAATCCATCGACGAGCGAATGGAAAGTTCCAGAGAATTCAACTTCAACGCAGCCGTTCTAGAACTGTCTAGAAGTGAGAACTGTTTACGTTATGTCCCAATTATAGCAGCGACCTGGCAACACTTCTAAGAAACTGCAATTGTCGTTATTCAACTAGAATATTCAACTGTGTTCTAGAAGTTTCTATTAAGGAACGTTCTCGTAATTGCTGGACTGTGGGCACTAGAAGTTTCTGTTAAATTCTGGAGAGTTCTCGAATAAAAGCCTAGCATATAAAAGGCAGTTCAACAGTTGTTGTGGAGGAGAGAGACATTGAGAGATACCCTAATTCTTCATCGAGAGACATCAACGAGACCAGACTATCATACTGCTGAGATATCATAAGCCAGCCACTGACAAATTGCCTTACGCCGTTTCTACGCTGTGTATTGAGATTGTTATCATCCATCATCGCTAGCCTTGTCGTTATTCGCTCGTGGAACCAGTTCCTACGCTACAGCACGCTGCAGGTCTACCACTGTGCCATCGTCGGGTACACCTTTTCAGTCCGACAAGTTTTCATTCCGAAAATGAAATACACGTCTTCATTCCGAAAAAGCGAGTTTTCAGTCCGACACGTCTTCATTCCGAAAATGGAATGCACGTTTTCATTCCGAAAAAACGAGTTTTCATTCCGACACGTTTTCATTCCGAAAATGGAAAACACGTTTTCATTCCGAAAAAACGAGTTTTCATTCCGAAAATGAAATGCACGTCTTCATTCCGAAAAAACGAGTTTTCAGTCCGACACGTTTTCATTCCGAAAATAGAAAACACGTTTTCATTCCGAAAAAACGAGTTTTCATTCCGAAAATGAAATGCACGTCTTCATTCCGAAAAAACGCGTTTTCAGTCCGACACGTTTTCATTCCGAAAATAGAAAACACGTTTTCATTCCGAAAAAACGAGTTTTCATTCCGAAAATGTAATGCACGTCTTCATTCCGAAAAAACGCGTTTTCAGTCCGACACGTTTTCATTCCGAAAATAGAAAACACGTTTTCATTCCGAAAATAAAATACACGTTTTCATTCCGAAAAAACGAGTTTTCAGTTACTGTCACTGTCACTGTCATTATCACTATCACTGTCTTTATCATTATCATTATCATTAATAATATCCTAGTTTACTGTACAACCTAAAAACGGTGTTTAGGAATTGATCATTTTGAATATTTTTTCTAAGCACTTTCATCTCCGCACTTTGTAATCATGTTTAGATGCTAAACACGTGTTTTTATCCCCCCCCCCCCCAAAAAAAAGAAAAAAATATGTTTTGAAACACCTGCTAAACATCACAGTTAGTGAACAATAGCTAGACAACCATTTTATGATTTTAACGTGTTTATAAAGTGAGGCAAAATAAGTGTTTCATTGGTGAACACGTTCTTCAGAGTGCATAATAACTTACAATGTTAAAAATAAAATTGCAACTACACATACTAAGATAAAAAGGCACCCTGAGCCGAGAAGCTTCCGGCTATTTATTCAGCCTTCCTTAGCTCTAATGAAAAACGATAAAGTGCGTTCATATGTCCACCTATAAAGTTTTTAAAACACATGCAAAGAGCAATAAAGAATTAAGGCAACTACTGTTCAAAGTTTGTGCTGATTAATCAGCACAATCAGCACAAACGTTGGACAGTGGTATTACTTAAAACATAAAGCTTAAAATAAGCAGCAGTAAAGCAACAAAATAGGATATTTAAATCCAGCTGTAAGTGCGTCTCATTGAAGTTAAGATAATACTAAAAAAGTTAAAAACAGTGGTAGCTTATAGGGACCAGGAAGTGGTATCAGTCAAGACCATTTCATATTAGAAAACACAGAAAGGGGTAGAAAAAGTAACCCTGAACTGTGCCGTAGATACCTTGCTCTAAAAAGCTCTAGGTGGATGCAACAAAACAAGAAGATAAAATTGGATTCTTAAAACTAGCATGTAAATTTGTTGCATTGCAGTTAAGAAAACTAGCTTAGACCAACGTAGCTTAAGAGGAATGGGAGGAGTAATCGAGCAAGAACATTTCATAAAACAAACCGCCAAAAGGAATAGAAAAAACTCCTTATTTTCATTCAGGCCTAGAGAAAACAGTGTTCCGTTCTCTTTGTCCTCCAAAGAGGTATCAGAACTTAATATGAAAAATACATACATGTCAAAAAGTATATCACTAAGACAAAAGAAAATATATGTATATATATATATATATTTATAAAAGAAAGAAAAGAAAAAACACATTATAATACAATGACACAGTTAACTGTCATGTGACCAAAATACTGGCACCAGTTTTGAAAAGAAAGAATAGGTAATGCACTGTTTGCAACTAGCGAAACTTTTCCATGATTTTTCAACCAAAAAAATTCTAACTTCTAAGGGCAGCTTTATTACTTGACTGAAAAAGTAATTCCATTTGAGTAGCCCTTACTGTGGATCTAAATATTTTGAAATACATACTACGCTCATTGGAAAAGGGGCGTTCAAAAATAGTGTGCAATTCGTCACCGATTTGGTTCTCAGAACAGAAAAACGAACTCATGTAAATCAAACCTTGGTATTTACCACAAATGGAGAGAAGGTTGGTATTACTACATCTGTATTAACAAAGATTTACAGATCAAGGAGGACTTAGGCTTACTAAATAATTCTCGAAATTAAGTCTCTGTTTAAATATCGTATATATTTTACAATTAGAGATTATTTTTCTCTGTAAACCATCAGGCCCGTAGCCAGGAATTCTTACATGGGGGGGGGGGGCACCGGCACCTCATAGGGGGCACCGAAGAAGATAATTATATTTGCAGACGCCATATGATTACAGTTTGCGGGAACTAGCCTACATGGGATGATATTTCAAGCTTACCACGGACAGCTTAAAGGTTTCGGTTTTACGTGTGCACATACGCGCGAAGGGCGCGAAAATTTTACTCTTGTGATGGACATTTTCGCCCCCTTTTGCAATATACAAAGACTTGGAAAGTCTCCACAAGTAAAAGGGAACAAGATTATAATCACGATGATGCTTCTTCAGCTTCGCAAGCGCAGGTGAAGAGTTGAGTACTTTGCGAACGGCGAGGGGACCAGGAGCTGCCATTAGGCAGTCTTGGTGTTGTCCAGTATGATTTTGTTAGGATCCAGAGGGAAATTCCCCAAATGTCTGAGGAAATAGCAAAATGGGAACACTAACATGGAGCTTTGAGCAGGACTTTGAATGACAGTGAGAGCACACCAATCTCCTCACAGTTCACAATTCAGATGGTCATTATCGTATTTCTACTTTGAACGAAATTTAGCATGAACAGAAAAAATTAAATTTTAGAATAAATTTGGGTATGATTAAATTTAGCTTCAAACCATATAGTCATCGCGTTACGAATCTTACTCAAGTTACTAGATTACTAGATGAAAACACCTTGATACCCAGCATCTAAGTTTGAGCCTTCACCTAGCTTTGGCTAGAATAGTTCACTGGAATTTTTATGCTGATAATGTTCATAGGCGATATAACTTCGCTCGTGAGAACTGCGCGCGAAGCGCGCCAAAATTTTGCAGGAAAATTGTTACCACGATAAAACCTGCATACAGACTCAGCAAAAGCTGGTGAAAAGATAAGCCCGACGACGGGACGAAACTCCCCTAAGGGGTCCATCAATCAAGGGGTCCGTCAATCAAAGAGCATTCACCACTGACAAATTGAGAATTTTGCTTTCTCTCAACCAAAATGTATGTCGGGTGATGTGTGTCTGCAAAACCAAGACGCCGCACAACTGGTCGCGGGGCGACCTTTCACCACCCCTGGACATTGTGACAATTTACGTTTCTTAAAAATATGTTTATCATGATGTTGAGTCTGAATTAAGAATCTTCCTGATCATAAGAGAAAGAGGATAGAACTTCTCATGGATTCAATTTTGTGTTTTTCCGGGAATCACGCCTACACGAAAGAACAATAGCCTAATTGTGGAACCTTTTTATATAAAGCCAGCATATCTGAAACCGGTGTTAAAGCCATATGAAACTGAAGATGGAAGCGCGCGTAGCGCGCGAAAATTTTTGTAATTGTATTACAAATATGTTACAGAAAGCAAAATACGTTCATTATTTAACGACTTTTGGGATCATTTTTAGTCAAAAATTGCCTGGTGTAATACCAGAGCCATCGTTTACACGGTATTAAAATTTTATTTTCGATCGATTTTCCATATGGTGGGGCACAGTGGTCCGCACGGGGGGGGGGCAAGGCCCCCGGGCGCCGGCCTGGCTACGGGCCTGTAAACCATTCTTGTTCATAAATATCCCTTAGTCCCCTACTTATTGAGTTATTTAACCAGGGTTTTCGAGAAGAGACTTGCATACTGTCTATTTGACTCACGCCTAAATGTTCTGGTTACAAAAGACATTCCAGACTTATTTAGTTTGACCTTAACTATCCAAGGGGAACTGTAAAAACCATTATTATCAAGAGCTCTTAAGAATTGATACATCACGTATGACAGCTTATGTTCACTACTAGTAATAATTCGATACCAAAATATTAATCGCCCTAATTTCAATTGTTTTAAGTAATTTGTGACGCCCAAGAATACCAAACACCATACAATTTGGAGTATTCTTACCAAGCTTTAGGATAGACTCACGAAATTTACTATGAAAATTCTCTATTTGTTTTAGGTCTTCAAACCTCCAGATTTCACATCCATACAGTAAAACGGGTAAAAGTAATTGATCAAATCCAATGGAAGACAAAGACTAGAACTTTTGTTTAACATACCGTGAGAACTGTATTAATACTAGACTAGCTGTAAGTCTGCTCTTAATGAACTTAATATCCGATACCTGATAAGAAGAATTGTAATTAGGGAGCTAAACCCCGAATCATTTACACTATTGGGAAAGAAAGGTTTGGTGATCTCGTTGTGTCAAGGACATAGTGGGAAAGAATAAAACCCATTCCTTTAAGTGCAGCATATGGGGCCATAAGGAGAGGTGGGGCCCTAAATGGCCCCCAAAATGACCTTCATTTACATTTTTGAGAACAACACTGATATTCATAACAATTTAAAGTACTAAACCCAGTCGACTGAAACAAAATCTGGGACATTCTTTACTTAAGGAGGGCCCAAAGTGTACCCAAAATAGGGTCTCATTTACACTTTTGAGAACAAGGATGAAACTCCTATTGTAATATCTCCACACATCACTGATTATAAAAATATAACTTAAGAAAGGATGGTCCGGGGCATTTCAGCTTAAGAAGGGCTTAAGTGGACCACAAGAGCCCATATGGGGCCAAATTACATCTTTATGAACAATGCCGACATGAACAGCAATTGATCCACTTACATCGTAAGTTTCAAAAATAAAACTCAAGCAAAAAATCGGGGCAGTGGTCGTTTAAGAAGGGTCCAATTCGGGTCCCAAAGAGAGGGCGCCTCAATTACACTTCTGAGAACAAAGCTGAAATTGATACTGTATAGTATCATCAAGCATCAGTACTTTTAGAAATATATCTTAAGAAAGGATGGTCCCCGGCATACCAGATTAAGAGGGCTCACCTGCACCTTGCACTGCATTCCAGTTTTGTTAACAGCCCTTTTTACGTCAAATGTTTAAAAACTGCGACAGAAAATGAAAAAGCAGTGTGTTAAACCATCTTTTGAAATAGGCAGAAAGAACACACAGAGGCCCACTGTAAAAAAATGATTAACACTTTCTTGTAACAGATAATAAACGCGTCTTGGCGTTTATGTGACCCCAAAACAATAAAATACATAAGCAAATTAAACGTCTAAAACGCCAACTTTAACACAATGAGGCCACTTTAACGCCATCTCGTAAACACGTTTATGCGTTTATTTCATGATTACTGTAAACATCAAGTTGTTTTTAATAAAGGCAAATTAACACACACACACATATATATATATACATATATATGTATATATATGTATATATATATGTATATATATGTATATGTATATATATATATATGTATATATATATATAACATATCAACGTGTTTGCGGAGTGCACTTTAATTGACGTCATTATCTTTATCATGTGTTAATATTCGTTCAGTCATTTACTGTGCTTATCCATTTTGTTGTTTATTTTCTAATTTTTTAAGGCCATAATGTGTTAAAAAATGAAGAGGTCTCTTTTTACAGTGGGGCCTCTGAAAACCAAGGCATATTATTCCTGTAAAATTGTCTGACATCGGTTAATTGTCGGTGGTTGTGGCTTTGCGTCTTCCGAATTTTGGAATGAAAAAAGCAAGCGGGATTATACATGGTCATACACTGGCCTACTTTGCCGACATGAAAGCCTCCTAAAGCCCTCCAAGTAGAGAAAAATTAACTTACCACTCGGAGTGAGAGCAGAAGTTTTTCTCTTCATTTGGCAAATTACATCGGCTTAATAAAAGTGCATATTTTTTTAGCTGAAATGGCATGAGCCATAGAAGACAGAACATAGAAGAAAGTACAAGGTAAACAGGAAATAGTCAAGCATAATCCTTATTTGTTATCAAACACCTTGCAATTCATTAAGAGTTGAAAGTAAATGTATTGTATTCCCAGCTTAAGTAGGGATACGGGCTTTGTAAAGACACAAAACTAAATGAAAATGTAAACTCCAATAATGCATTAAGACCACTCTATTTGAAAAAAAAGATAATATTTAAGCGACTTCTAGCTGTCAGACAGAGCCGCTTTATTTCAGAGGATTTTGTGAGGAACAGACACCTTCCTGCATCGCGGGATTTTCCTTAATCTGTTACTGGAAAAACAGCAACAGTGCAAAGCGTGCAAAATGAGTCGCCATTACAGACTTGGTCAGCTAGCCAACCACGACAAGAAAAGGCTTCATTTATGTAGGTAAGCAACTTTATTTGGTATTTAGATGTATGATTTATGCATGAAAAACGGTTGCATCCTATTTGAAACTTTTATTTTACAATTTAGAGCAGATGAGCATGTTCTCCTATTGTCTCCCGATTTTACTGTAAGAAGGTTATCGTCAGAACATTTTCATAGGTTTAAAGTTCCCCATGAACTTAGTATTTCTTTTTCAGCCAGGTCAGCAAAACCTTAATGGCCTCAGGGCGTGACTCTGTTCATTTTTAAAATACAGGGGCATATTTGAAGTTTTTCTCAACTTCATAAAACAAATGACTATACCGTATTCCAATTAAATAGGCCTTTGTGATGTGTCAGAGTGAAATTCAAATTTGTTCATTATTTAAATTTCTACCTCAGAAAATAAGTCTTATGTTAATAATTCTGTTACTGACCTCCGGCTGATAACATTTTGGCTTATATTGGTCACAGTAACTATTTCCGGGCATTGGAAGGGGTTACCCATGAGCGCTGTATTGGATTGCTAACTTCAGTCTATTACCGGCCGGTCCCACAGCATTGGGAACACTGCTTCTACTTTCAAGGAAATTTCAGAATGCTTTAATATTTAGAGGAATATTTTCAACAACCTCAGGCTCTTAACTATAACTTGCTGCAACATTAGCGTCTTCTTTAAGCTTTGCAATTTACTTTAATGAAATGTACTTCGAATTTAGGGTAATATAAGGAAAAACAAGACTTCAATTCGGAAAACTGCCATCCTAATATGTGGACAAAAAGGCTACTCTCCTCTTTCATCCAACCAAAATTTAAATTTCACTAAATTATGAGCATTTTCCAGCCATGTATATGGTCAGTTTCAAAAATATACTAAAGACATCACCATTTTGCATCTAAGCAATCTTAAATTAACAAAAATTTTCTTAAAGGGGAGGGGACACCCCTCCCCTTAGACCCCTCCCCAGAGAAGCATGTTTCACCCAACCAAAAATTTAAATTTCACTAAATTATGAGCATTTTCCAGCCATATATGATCAGTTTCAAAAATATACTAAAGACATCACCATTTTGCATCTGAGCAATCTTAAATTAACAAAAATTTTCTTAAAGGGGAGGGGACACCCCTCCCCTTAGACCCCTCCCCAGAAAAGCATGTTCCACCCAACCAAAAATTAAAATTGACTGAATTATGAATACTTTCCAGCCATGTATGATCAGTTCAAAAATTATACCAAAGACATCACCATTTTGCATTTGAGCAATCTTAAATTAACAAAAAATTTTTTAAGGGGGACAACCCCCTCCCCTTAGACCCCTCCCCCAGGATGGCGATCACTCATCACATACTTTACCTCCTATCAAAATACCCTGCCACCACCCCTGGTGCACCACCTCCCCCTTAGATCCCTCCCCCAGATCGGACTTTTATACAAACCACTATGACCTGGCCCCCCCCCCCTTCTGCCAAATCCTGGATCCGCCACTGAAATATACGCGATTATAACAGTCTCAACCCATTTTTCTTTTTCTTGAACAGACTTTAGTAGGGACTATTACTGTTAGTATGGAGTGAGTTTGATACCACTGCTTCAAACAAGTTGTTGAAATACTGTATTTTTTACGGTACAGTAGAATTCTATTTTTCATAGAACTGTTACACGTCAAATATTCTTTCAGAGTCCTTTTGTCTGTTTGTGCCATTGAATCCCCGGGATCATACTGTAAAATGAGTGGTATCATAGAATATGATGTATATACATGGATACAAGGGTTGTAGCTTTGTCTTCAAAACTCTAGTTGAACCACCGACGACCAGCCCCTGCTATATTCCTTACCTTAAACAATTTCCCAAGAGAGGCCGATTTCGGTCCTAGGCAAATCCATTACCGAAAGTTGTACAGTATTTGGTCATGCTTTCAAATGCTTGCAGACTTGTGGCCAAATTATGTTGATCTGAGTTTCGGCATTCGAAACTGAGCTCCCGAAGTAAAGATTCGCACATTCATATGTCGGTTCTATGACTGGAGGTATGACTTTCACAACACTGATTGCAAATCTTTGGTCTCCTTCGTCATTTGCCACGTACTATACCGAATTTCATATTATTATTTAATTAATCGTCTGCATGAGAAAGTATCAGTTTGAGCCTACTTCGGGAGATTTTTAACTCCTTTTAATTCTCCAACAATTATCTTTGGTCCATGTTGTTATAGAAATATTTTTGGGAAGTTAAAAGTGTAGGCCCTATAAATAACAAATATGTATTGTCAATAAAATAGAGTCACGGCAACTGCCAATTTCTCCTAAGTTTAATTTCATTTCCCCTAACAGACAAGCTTGGGACACACAAAAACTATCACTGGGAGAGCTGCAGTATGTTGCTAGTCTTATGGCTGCTCGTATGTGTGTAATCCAACAATTATCACCTGAATAATAAATGTATTCCGGTGATCAATTTATGGCTGACGTGGGCCTAAAAGTTGCAAACAGAAACACTTCTGAAAGCTAAAAGTGTGCACTTTTAATGACCAGTTCTTTCTAAATAAAGTTGCACCTTCAACATCAAATTCCATTTGAGTTTTGAGATTTTTATGCTTTACGGTGGTAACTCAGTGCAAATGGCAATTTGGCCACTCTCCAGGCCTTCATGGTCCCTTTGAGATACTTAAGAATTAGTTTCAGTTTTGTTCTCACAAGTGCAACTTGGAACTTATTTAAAGTGTTCCTTAAGTGTGAAATTTCAAAAGTACATGTTACTGAACTTCAAGAAAAATGCATCCAAATGTCCAACTCCGGCCCATCTTCACAGGATATTCCTGAGCTTAGATATGGTAAACCTTATTCACTCAATATTAAGTGCTAGAATGCGCAATAATTTGTGATGTCATGTTTCTGCAGAAACGAGAGAAAGTCGCAGAAATAAAAAAAAGTCGCAGAAACGAAAAAAGTCGCAAAACGAAAGAAAACGTTTGTGAGGTTGGCCCTAATGGTCTTCCGTAAGTTCAACACAGGAAGGATTGGGGAAGTCAGAACTGATGAGATCTAAAAGTATATATGGCATTCCGGCAATCGGAAAAAAGAAAAACAGGGTTTTCGAATTTTCCAAAAATTTTATTGCGATGGTTCTGGACGGCGATTATAGGCTAAGGCAATTTAACAACGCTGCATAAATTTGAAGGCGATACCGTTTCCTTTGGGTATCAAAGTTTATCGTTATTTGAGACCCAAGTAATTTGATAATCAAGGAATTAGACCACATCGTAATTGTAGGAGAAAAGTCGGTGTTGTGGTATTTTCGTACTTTGTGAGGGCGCCTTCCCTCCCAAGATGTGCGCATGCGAAAGCTTTGTAACGATGTCTAAAGGTTCGTATCGTTTGATCATTGTTAGTAGAATATGTTCTCATGAAAAACGACCAAAAGTCGACTTTTATTAACCTCTCGAAAATACTCGAAAATATCGCTATTGAATTAATTATTCCTCTTGAAAAATGCCTCCTCCATGGTTTTTTAATTCCTAAAATAGAGCAGAATTTTATCTGCACAGAGACTTCTTGTTTGTAATTTTCTTCCTTTTAGAAAAGTTGATTTTTCAATGTAATTTTGATTCCTCTTTTCTAAAAGTAGGTTTTTCCTGTATACAGTAACACAAAAGTTATAGTGTGGGGGTATTTGTGATCCCCCACAATGGGTCATTAATGTGTTATAACACAGAATTTTTCTCGTTATTTTATTTTTTGGATTAAATATGAGAGAGGGCAAATTGCTCATCAATAGCATACTTTTTAAGCAAAAATTTGTGTTATTGCGTGTAGTCACTACCATTATTTTCTGATGTCGATTTAATGCAATATAACTTACTTGATCGGGACATTCTGGCTGTGATAATGGTACTTCTTCGGTGATTGAGAGTGGTGCAGTACATTGTTATAGGACCTTTTACTGTGTGAAGATACGCACAATGAATGACAGGCAGTTTGGTGCACACAGGTGTTAAGTGAATGATCGCGTTTTTGCACCAAATAAGATAGCAAAAGTTGCATCCTTAACACGTTTTTAATGTAGGTTTTCAACTTTTCACCCTGATGATGAGGTATTGGTCCTTAGAACAATAAATGCTCCCGATTTTCCCATTAGTGTGCTCAGTTCTCAAAATCAAAAGCTTAACGTGTTTGAATCCCAAACACTCAAGATACAGGATACCCTTACTCAAAATCCAGATATGGGCCAGATATGAAATTCCATATATGGGCCAGATATGGATTTCATATCCGGCCCATATCTGCTGCAGATATGAGATTTATATCTGGGCCAGGTAAAAAAAATGGGCAGATATAACCCAAATCTACGCCAGAACCAGATCTAAGCCATATATGGCCAGATAAAGTTTTATCTGGATCAAGTCTTTATATGGAACAGATAAAATTTTATCTGGACCAGATATGGTCCTTATATGAGCAGAATATATTTCCATGTACGGCCCATATCTGCACCAGATATGGAATTTATATCAGATCGGATAAAACGTTAGGTAGATATAACACAGATCTAAACCAGAACCAGGTCTAAACCATATATGGCCAGATAAAGTTCCATCTGGATCAAGCCTTCATATGACACAGATAAAATTGTATCCGGACCATATCTGCTCTGGTTCTGAATCATAGTTAGGACTTACAGTCCACACTCCTCATGGAGACTTTGAACACCAGCAAACAACGTTTAAGTGCTCCATGAATTAGATTTTAATGCAATTATTAGGTTGAATTGACTTAAGTACATAAATTCAACTTATGTCATAACAGTGAACAGAAAAATGCCTTCAAATTTCCTATTTTATGCAATCACAGTGATATGGGCTTCTTATTTTAAACTTTATTTCGTATTTGACTCTAAATATTGTTTACTGTGTAGTGCATATTTTACTTTCAACTTCCTAAATCATGAAAAATGTAGGTTTACATACAAGCTCCGCCCAACTATGCAAATCATCTGCCTAAGTTCACTTAGTGCTCTGCGGTATTAACAGAAGAGTAGCCACTAAATAACTGCAATGTCTGGGAAGGTGATGCTGTATACAAAACATGTCTTTTTTTGTAACAAGCATAATCCAAGAATCAATCAAATAAATAATAAAACAAACTAACAAAATGCTCATTTGCATATCCAGCATATCAAGTTATATCTGGCTTGATATGGCCATATAAAACTTTATTTGCATATCTGGAATTGCATTGTATCAAGTTATATCTGGCTTGATAAGGCCATATAAAACTGTATTTACATATCTGGAATGGCATTTCATCAAGTTAAATCTGGCTTGATATGGCCATATAAAACTTTATTTGCATATCTGAAATTATATTGTATCAAGTTATATCTGGCTTGATATGTCCATATAAAACTTTATTTGCATATCTGGAATTGCATTGTATCAAGTTATAACTGGCTTGATATGGCCATATAAAACTTTATTTGCATATCTGGAATTGCATTGTATCAAGTTATATCTGGCTTGATATGGTTATATAAACTGTATTTACATATCTGGACTGGCATTTCATCAAGTTATATCTGGCTTGATATGGCCATATAAAACTTTATTTGCATATCTGGAATTGCATTGTATCAAGTTATATCTGGCTTGATATGTCCACATAAAACTTTATTTGCATATCTGGAATTGCATTGTATCAAGTTATATCTGGCTTGATAAGGCCATATAAAACTGTATTTACATATCTGGAATGGCATTTCATCAAGTTATATCTGGCTTGATATGGCCATATAAAACTTTATTTGCATATCTGAAATTATATTGTATCAAGTTATATCTGGCTTGATATGTCCATATAAAAATTTATTTGCATATCTGGAATTGCATTGTATCAAGTTATAACTGGCTTGATATGGTCATATAAAACTTTATTTGCATATCTGGAATTGCATTGTATCAAGTTATATCTGGCTTGATATGGTTATATAAACTGTATTTACATATCTGGACTGGCATTTCATCAAGTTATATCTGGCTTGATATGGCCATATAAAACTTTATTTGCATATCTGGAATTGCATTGTATCAAGTTATATCTGGCTTGATATGTCCACATAAAACTTTATTTGCATATCTGGAATTGCATTGTATCAAGTTATATCTGGCTTGATAAGGCCATATAAAACTGTATTTACATATCTGGAATGGCATTTCATCAAGTTATATCTGGCTTGATATGGCCATATAAAACTTTATTTGCATATCTGGAATTATATTGTATCAAGTTATATCTGGCTTGATATGTCCATATAAAACTTTATTTGCATATCTGGAATTGCATTGTATCAAGTTATAACTGGCTTGATATGGCCATATAAAACTTTATTTGCATATCTGGAATTGCATTGTATCAAGTTATATCTGGCTTGATATGGTTATATAAACTGTATTTACATATCTGGACTGGCATTTCATCAAGTTATATCTGGCTTGATATGGCCATATAAAACTTTATTTGCATATCTGGAATTGCATTGTATCAAGTTATATCTGGCTTGATATGTCCATATAAAACTTTATTTGCATATCTGGAATTCCATTGTATCAAGTTATAACTGGCTTGATATGGCCATATAAAACTTTATTTGCATATCTGAAATTATATTGTATCAAGTTATATCTGGCTTGATATGTCCATATAAAACTTTATTTGCATATCTGGAATTGCATTGTATCAAGTTATAACTGGCTTGATATGGCCATATAAAACTTTATTTGCATATCTGGAATTGCATTGTATCAAGTTATATCTGGCTTGATATGGTTATATAAACTGTATTTACATATCTGGACTGGCATTTCATCAAGTTATATCTGGCTTGATATGGCCATATAAAACTTTATTTGCATATCTGGAATTGCATTGTATCAAGTTATATCTGGCTTGATATGTCCACATAATACTTTATTTGCATATCTGGAATTGCATTGTATCAAGTTATATCTGGCTTGATAAGGCCATATAAAACTGTATTTACATATCTGGAATGGCATTTCATCAAGTTATATCTGGCTTGATATGGCCATATAAAACTTTATTTGCATATCTGAAATTATATTGTATCAAGTTATATCTGGCTTGATATGTCCATATAAAAATTTATTTGCATATCTGGAATTGCATTGTATCAAGTTATAACTGGCTTGATATGGTCATATAAAACTTTATTTGCATATCTGGAATTGCATTGTATCAAGTTATATCTGGCTTGATATGGTTATATAAACTGTATTTACATATCTGGACTGGCATTTCATCAAGTTATATCTGGCTTGATATGGCCATATAAAACTTTATTTGCATATCTGGAATTGCATTGTATCAAGTTATATCTGGCTTGATATGTCCAAATAAAAACTTTATTTGCATATCTGGAATTGCATTGTATCAAGTTATATCTGGCTTGATATGGCCATATAAATCTGTATTTACATATCTGGACTGGCATTTCATCAAGTTATATCTGGCTTGATATGGCCATATAAAACTTTATTTGCATATCTGGAATTATATTGTATCAAGTTATATCTGGCTTGATATGTCCATATAAAACTTTATTTGCATATCTGGAATTGCATTGTATCAAGTTATAACTGGCTTGATATGGCCATATAAAACTTTATTTGCATATCTGGAATTGCATTGTATCAAGTTATATCTGGCTTGATATGGTTATATAAACTGTATTTACATATCTGGACTGGCATTTCATCAAGTTATATCTGGCTTGATATGGCCATATAAAACTTTATTTGCATATCTGGAATTGCATTGTATCAAGTTATATCTGGCTTGATATGTCCATATAAAACTTTATTTGCATATCTGGAATTGCATTGTATCAAGTTATATCTGGCTTGATAAGGCCATATAAAACTGTATTTACATATCTGGACTGGCATTTCATCAAGTTATATCTGGCTTGATATGGCCATATAAAACTTTATTTGCATATCTGGAATTATATTGTATCAAGTTATATCTGGCTTGATATGTCCATATAAAACTTTATTTGCATATCTGGAATTGCATTGTATTAAGTTATAACTGGCTTGATATGGCCATATAAAACTTTATTTGCATATCTGGAATTGCATTGTATCAAGTTATATCTGGCTTGATATGGCCATATAAACTGTATTTACATATTTGGACTGGCATTTCATCAAGTTATATCTGGCTTGATATGGCCATATAAAACTTTATTTGCATATCTGGAATTGCATTGTATCAAGTTATATCTGGCTTGATATGTCCATATAAAACTTTATTTGCATATCTGGAATTGCATTGTATCAAGTTATATCTGGCTTGATATGGCCATATAAAACTTGATATAATGTATCAAGGCATCTAAATCTGGCTGTATATCTGGCTTGATATGGCCATATAAAGACTGTATTTAGCCAGATATATCCAGATATAAATCCATATCTGGATTTGGAGTAAGGGTAATTAAAACCCCGACGACCCATGGACCTTGAATAAGACATGGAATGAGTTTATCCCTCAATTGTTCTGGCTTGTGTCGGTTTTAGTAATAACCATAGGATTACTCCAACCGACACAAGCCAAAATCGAAAGTTGTATGATGTCAACACAGGTTATGGGTTGTGGGGGTTGAGGGGGTGGTGGTCGTTGTGGGGGTCTCAGAACTAATCCGTGGAAGCTGCGATGTCAAGGACACGTACGCCGATATAACACATGACAGGTAACAGGAAGGAAGGAAGCCGGAAAGTCTACTAGGTGAAAGAGCAAGGAAGAGCAAGGAAGGCAAACAAGTCTGCGTGGCACACTGGCGGTTAAATTGACCTACTTAATTAAAATGTGTTGTATGTTTTCAATACTATCCAACAATACATTAAAGATCACTTGTTTAGCCTAATCTAATAGTTGGCCATACTTCGGTATTTCGTTTCGATATCTTTACTAATTAACCTGCAAAATGCAATTCCGGTGGGGTCACCCCGTCCGTTAACTTACTGATAGGCGCTGAGTTCAATGGTGCAGGTTTCAGCTACATTGGACATTGTGATGGTAAAAATAAAGTCGAAATTGAGTTACCTGAAGTACGCCTTCATTTCTTCTGGGTTAGTCATCGGACATCACCCCTTTCTTTGCATATGTTACAGATCTCGAAAGTGCAATCCTATAGCTTAGCCAAATATCTCGAGATTTAAGAGTTCAAAGGCGATCGAACATTTCCAAAAAGTTACATAAATTTTTCAAAAAGCAATTTAATGGAAAATATGCAGGGGTCACTTTAAAAATGTTTTTCTTAAAGAGGATGCATGATACAAATATGTGGTTTCTTGTATAGTAAATATTACTATGAATGAATAAAAAATCGCCTAAAGTTGTCGTTTGAAGTTAAGAACATGTAAACATTTTATGAGAATAATTTAAAAAGTTGGCAAAAGGGGCGTTGGTTTTATCTTATATCTCAACAACAGAAAGTCCGATGGAGATAAGGATTACGGCCTTGTGATCCACGGGGTCGAATGACTATAATGTGGTGTTACTACATGGTAATTTTGAAGGGATCGGTGAGATTTTTTAAATTTTGTATTCCTTGGGTACCCCTGTAAAATTAAATTTATTAATTTAACCAGAATGCAAAAATGCATTGAGGTTTCGATGAAATGTTTAATTGGAAATTATAACATGATGTACCATTTATTATAGTCACCAAAGGTAAAATGCTATCTTAAAGTGTTGGAAAAATAGTTTTTTCATCATATTAGATCTTAGGAATCCTTGGAAAGTTTTTCTCTTGAGCTAATAATCTCAGATGACGTTCTTGGAAATTCTGGGGATATTTTGCTTTGTGACCTCTGGAGACTGATTACCACAAGGACACTTTTGGGAATTCTTGGGAAATTTTGCTTTCTAACCTCTGCTTACACCAAAATAATCTTTGGAGTTCTTGGTAAATTTTGCTCTTCGACATCTAGTGACCCATATGACCTTTGACCTCCAATAAAACAGTAGGGTCCTTCTTCCTATCATAGTGCATCCACATACCAAGTATCAAATATATCGAAGCTTCCTACCATGAAATATTTTAATCGGGTCTTTGATTCCATGCCGAAGGCAAGCAAGGAATCTATTCGATAGTGATGACGTTTGTGTGCACTGTAAAAACAGACGTCTTCATTTTTTAACACATATATGGCGTTTAAGAATTAGAAGCGAACAACAAAATGGATACGCACAGTAAATGACTGAACGAATATTAAACATGATAAAGATAATGACGTCAATTAAAGTGCACTCCTTAAACACGTTTACATGATTTATATATATGTTAATTTTTATTTATTAAAAACAACTTGATGTTGACAGTAATCATGAAATAAACGCATAAACGTGTTTACGAGATGGCGTTAAAGTGGCGTCAATGTGTTAAAGTTGGCGTTTTAGACGTTTAATTTGCTTATGTATTTTATTGTTTTTTCTGTTACATAAACGCCAAGACGCGTTTATTATCTGTTACCAAAAAGTGTTAATCAATTTTTACAATGTGTGTGTGGGGGGGGGGGGTGTGCGTGTATGTGTTTGTGAAGCTTCTTGTATTCGCGATATCTCAAGATAAGAATGACCGATATTTGCTATATTTGGTATAGATTTTCCATGTTGAGAGGAAACTATATTGTTTTTGGTGGAGGTCAGTGGTCATTTGAGGTCACCAGAATTGAAATACTGAAGACTTTGTAAACACCATATCTCAAAGTAAAAATGGGAGATTTTCATATTTAGCGGCTAGATTTGTCATGTTGAGAGGAATAAACCTATAATTTTAGGTGGAGGTCTAAGGTCATGTAAAGGTCAGCAGAGGTTAAACTGAAGAAAATTGTAAAAACCAATATTGTCAGGAGGTACAAATTTTAAGGCTGAACCTTACTGACAAAGCACACCTTCTTGGCAAGGAAACACTAAGTCTTTGGGCTTTCTGGTTAGACTTTGGCACCCAGTGAACCCAGATGACCTTTAACCTCCGCCAAATTCACACTCTTGCCATAGTTCATCAATATACCAAGTTTGAAATAAATCCAAGCTTCCTATCTCCAAAACTGTGTGAACAAGGTTTCAAAGTTTGACTCCTGGTGACCCTAGATGACCTTTGACCCTCATCCAAAACAAAAGGTTCCTCCTCTCTATAAGGGGCACCTGTGTACCAAGTTTGAGAACTGTCAAAGCTTCCCTTCTTGAGATATCGTGTTAACGAGCAAAGTGTCACAAACTCACACATACATCCACACATACATACACACCCACACTTACACGCGCCATCATGGCATAGGATTCTCTTTCATCGAAACCAAAAGACTTTATCGAAACCAAAGACTTTATCGAAACCAAAGACTTTTAGAAACCAATACATTTTCAATGGTACATTGTTATGCTTGTAGGCGTAGGAAGCTGTTCGAGATTGAGGGGGGAGGCTGAACTTTGTTTCGGAGAGCCGTCCTTTGAGGAGGGGCCCCCTACCCTTAGGAAATGTTTTGAGTATTTGGGGGTCTTTATATACAATTTGATGCAACAAATTGGGTGAATTTTAAGAAAAATTACTGCAAAGTTTGACATTTTCTACACAGGCAACAAATAAGGGGTTTTCATCCTTGGATTAGGGGAGCTAAAGCATATGTAAAGCATATTTCACATCATACCTCCACATTTTTGACTGGGGGGCTAAAGCCCCCAAGCCTCCCGCTTCCTACGCCTATGGTTATGCTGTATTCCATTTTCGAAATGAAAACGTGTATTTTGCTTTCGGAATGAAAACTCGTTTTTTCGAAATGAAAGCGTGTATTTTATTTTCGGAATGAAAACGTGTATTTTGCTTTTCGGAAAGAAAACGTGTCGGATTGAAAACTTGTTTTTTTCGGAATGAAAACGTGTATTTTATTTTCGGAATGAAAACGTGTCGGAATGAAAACTCGTTTTTTCGGAATGAAAACGTGTATTTTATTTTTCGGAATGAAAACGTGTATTTCATTTTGGGAATGAAAACGTGTCGGACTGAAACTTGTCAGACTGAAGACGTGTCGGACTGATGGGTGCACCCCATTATTTTGATCCTTTACCCGATCCTAAACGGATCTCGTTAGGCCATGCTGTATTTATTCTTCAAGCAAAATTTTTCGTGCACACCTCTAGCTCTGAGTCCGATAAGCCTTCTATCTGTACATGACTTTGTACAAGCTTCAATAAAATCCTCAAATGCACTGCGATAAAAAAAAACATCCACTCTTCCAGCAGCTTAAGTACATATAGCGCCATGAAACATTGAGCATGTAGCTGTCTTCCAGCTCCATGAACATTGAGCATGGAGCTGTCTTCTAGCTCCCTGCATAGGCTCATTGACTTACTCCCTGCATAGGCTAATTGACTTAGCCTACTACCAATCGTGTTGTTGCTCCCATTTACATCGTTGTTAATTGCATTTGCGTTGGCTTTCACCTTGTTAACTCATATTACATGGTTACTTATAATCAGCCCGTTGAACGCGGAAAGGTCGTTAAAGACATTTAGGTCGCTATTGATAAGGATTACGCCGTTGTTAACCTCTTGCTGTACGAGGCCACTTCGTAACACGCCGCTGTTAACTACTTTTACCGCCTTGTTATATAAAGCTACACCATTGTTGCCGATATTAACCACGTTGTGTCTTAAAATCAGGCCGTTATTACCAACATTTACCACGCTGTTGTTGAAAATCACGCCGTTATTAACTCAATGTACGCCACTGTTACTAACGATTACGCCGTTATTGACGAACTTTGCGTAATTCGCGTTCCATAGTTAGAGATGAGAACCGTTAGTCCAACCGGTAGTGGTCCAGCAGGGGTGGCGCCAGGATTTGCCTAACGGGGAGGGGGACGACCAGGAGCCTCGACAGCCCCAATGCCGTCGAGAGGTTGGTGAGGGGAGATTTGAAGAAAACCTGTGTACTATACCATATCGTTGCGGGGTATATATTGCATAAAATTTTGTATATACTAGAGGAAAATACTTCCGCCCGATTTAAGATTTTTCCCGAAATCTAAACTGTGAAATTGCAAAGCGCGCGAAGCGCGCGAAACTTTGGGTAAGCTTACACTAAAAAGAATCTGTACTTATTTAAAGCTTATATAGGTCAACCAGTAGCGTACACAGGATTTCTCTCAAGGGGGGGGGGATGCAATATGTTGTGTGATCGCCGGCCTGGGGGAGGGGTGTAAGGGGAGGGATTGTCCCCCTCCCCTCTGAAACTTTTTGAAAAATTAGGTGTCCTTACATGCAATCTGGTGCCACATATGCCACCTTTGGAGTAAAATTTGTGTTAAAACATTTACGTTTTTGTGGATCAGAAAAAAATTGGCATCCGTGAGGGGGATATGGCCCAATGGCCTCCCCCTGTGTACGCAACTGAGATCAAATGTCTAGGCAGTTGGGCCCAATCGGGCACGACTTACATTGTACTTCCCTCTTCGTGTCACTAGCCGTACCGAAAGACAGACTCAAGAGAACATTACTAGTAACTTAGTTTATCGAAATGAGATGAGATTCCCGGCATTTACATAAAACGATAAATTCTTAATAAGTTACTTGAAAAGATGGAAAGGGTTTGTTCTATATTCAGCTATTAGTACCGAAACTGAGGAAGAGCGGGCAAAGCATACCGAAAATTTGGGGTTTTATCGCGGAAATGACCCTTTTGAAAGCTAAAATAAGTAAACCGACCATGGGTGGCGACAGAATTTTCCCAACATGGGGCCGGGCCATGCCGGCGACCCCAAGTTCCGACGGCATGTCTAGGGGGTGAGAAAGGGATATGAAGGAGCCTAACTATCCCATGACATTGCAGAGTACCGTATATTTAGCATAATATCACTTAATATGTCAAGAGAGGAGTTGCGCACTGATACTGTTCTTTTGAGTCTGAATCGTGAAATTGCAAAGGGCCCGAAAATTTTTGATAGGCTGACACAAAAACATTTTACCATCAAGAACAAAGAAAAACAGTAAAAACATAAAAACTGTAAGGGTTGTAGGCTGTATCAGGGACAACATACATTGTGTCGAAACCACCTGGACTAGCCAAACTTTACTCGGTGAGTCGCTCACCAACTGACCGTATACCGCATGACACAGACTAGAGAACGGCAACTAGGCTTTGCGATATGGGATGAAATTTACGTAACTTGTGTACCCTGCCTACATGTTACTTGGTAAGGTTGACAGGACTTATGCTATCTACAGATCTAGCTATGTGGAATGGAACTACTGAAGAAACCGGGGTGACATTACAGCGCGCGTAGTGCGTCGAAAATTTTGGGTTCTGCTTACAGAAATTGTCCTCTTTCTTTCACTTTTTTTCTTTTTTTCGTAATGTTTCCTTCATTTTGCCGACTGGTGCAGCATTTACCTACTCAATGCCAGAAACCACAGGAACGATGGACTCCTTTAGTGTACAATGATACTGAAAAGCCCTATGTAGCTTTTTTGCCGACAGAATATGTTTTAAGTTTCAAAAAGTGTTGCTTACGGGCTTTGAAAATATTGTAATAAACGTTGTTTACAAATGCATTCCAATCTCCTGTCTTCCGTCTGCACCAGCCCCTTTCTCTTACCCTGATTTGTCCCTCCCTCCCCTATCCATTTCTCTGTTCGCTCGGTCTTTCTCTCTCCCTCTTCTCTCTCCTCTTTTTTCTCTTTTTTTCCCCTCTTTCTTCTTTCCTCTTACTTTCCTTCGTTTGCACTTCCCTTTTTCCTTCATTTGTCGACTAGTGCAGGATTTTGCGGACTGCGTGGATCGGGTGGAGGGGTGTTCACACACCCACACCCTCATCTAGCGTCGTCCCTGTCGGGACCTCTGACAAGGGACTCTGTCCTTTTACTGTATACTTCAATGTTTCTTGATAATTAAAGAAGCAGCATTGTGGTATATGCAGTTTGTTAGAATAGGTCAGTTGTCAAGTGCTATACTCTGATACCAGGGCAGGTCCTCGTTAAATTCACTGATTGTGGTGAATGTGGTGAACTGATGAAAGGAAATTGCAGGGTTCACTACATTACTTTAATTCACCCATTGTGATTCTGAAGTACCAGTAGGACTCAAGAAAAATTCACCAAGACAAGCAAGATAAAACAAAGCTTCCTAAAAAAATGGGAATTCTTGGTGGGAATTCAATTTTCATTTAGCACCAAATGTGGTACCATTTTGCACCTAGTCCACCTTACATGAGGGGTTTTCCCCTCCCCTTAGACCCCTCCCCCAGGACGGCGATCAGTCACATCAGCCAGGTCAGAAGAAATCACCCGGAAAAAATTTGGACCTGCGGAGAACACTGATTATTAGGAAGCAGATCACTAATTTGGGGAAATCTTGGTGCTCTTGCCCCCCCCCCCCTGACAAAAAACCTGGCTACGCCACTGGCAAAAGGGGTGTAGGACTAACAAGCGCGTTCCAGACGTGGATTGTGAGGATTGCGCGTGAAGCAATTTGGGGGTATACTTCAATGCAAAAATGAAAAGCCTGCATGCAGGCTGAGCCAGGGATGGTGCTTTGATTTGCCGACGTGGGGCGAAGCGCCCTGACTGGGGGCCAGCTACTCAAAGTCCCGACAGATGTAATGGGTTGCCGAACTCGAAATATAAGGCGCCGAAAATTTGGATTTATATTGAAAAAGGATTTCACACTTTTGTTTGCATTAAGAAAAGTTGAAAAAGTTTGGTTTTTATTGAAGAATCTGGGCAAAACCATGAATTTGTTGGGGCGACGGCATGGTCGTCGTCGGGGATTACATTCTTTATCTTACCCATTAAGTCTCCCCTACGAAACTAAAAAATATTTTTCTTAAAAAATATGTTTGCCACGATGGCGAGACTGAAGAAAGAATCTTCCAAAAGGTAAGAAAAAGAGGAAAGAACTTTACAACGACACATTTTCGTGTTTCTCTAGAATCACGACTACACGGAAGAACAATATTTGTGAAAACATTGACTAAATCCAATATACTTGAAACGGGGGGGGGGGGCGTTACCACTAGATAGAACGGTAGATGAAAGCGCGCCTTGAGTGCGAAAATTTTTTGAAGTTATAAAAAGAATCGTTACAGAACTTACTGGCTACCGGCCTGATAAATAGACATTTGGAATATTTTCTGAGTATATCTATGTCTTCACCAATATTAGTCTGTATAAAATTTTGGGCAATTTTTTCGAGCTTGGAAAAGTTTGGGGGGGGGGGGCTAAAGCCACCTAACCCCGTAGAACTTTGCTTGGTATAATTACCTTAATAATGTTCATGAGATTGATTGTAAATCGTGACGTATGCGCGCGAAGCGTGCCGAAATTTTCATTAAATAAGATTTCC
This sequence comes from Holothuria leucospilota, assembly GCA_029531755.1. NCBI lineage: Eukaryota > Metazoa > Echinodermata > Holothuroidea > Aspidochirotida > Holothuriidae > Holothuria > Holothuria leucospilota. The sequence goes on along the minus strand of CM055962.1, from coordinate 75,067,392 downwards.
ATGACAAAACCTGCATTCAGAATCTGGATCGAGATACTTTCAATTGCCCAGCAAACCAACATGCCACTCAAATAGCCAGTCTTTTACCTGGTAATTTGTAAACAGCTTTCAACTTCTTCTGTTGTGCTTCTCTGAAAGTTGCTAATAAGAACAACATTGAGGTATGGTTTGAAGCGCGCGGAGCGCTCGAAAATTTTGATAGTTTAAGAAGAATTTGCCACAAAGGGACAGTTTTGATTCGATTTTACGTGAGGAAAATAACGTTTGGTATTATTCTATTGATCTAGTTGGAAAATATATACAAGTTGACATAGGCTAAGTAGGAAAAATGTACTAGACTGAGATATCAGAAATTCCAACTGGAATTTCAGATTTCTCTGACGAACTTGGGGGCCCGGGTGAGACACCCCACCCCCTGTCGCGACGGCCCTGAGCAGTACTCCTTCGGGAGTATTGTTTGGTTTTCGCCCCTGGCTCTTCGCCAGAGAGTGAAGGGGACTTTTGGAAAAATTCTCTAACATGTCGTCGGGGCCGGTTGTCCAGTATATGATGACGTCAATACATAAGAGTATTTAACTTCTTTCTTCGTGAAGGTCAAAGGTCAAATTGTCTAAAAACTGTTTTGGGGGCCATATTCCAAGAGGGAACATTGCACTGACAGGAAACTTAAAATGTAAAATAGGAATGAAAAGTTCTACCATACTATATGATTACCGTGGCAACCGAGGTTGAAGGTCATATTCACACAAAATGATAAACACGCAGAATTCTTCAAAAATGTGTTTTCCTACTTTTACTTTAGTATCTCACATCCCTCGTTTTGTCGATAAATTGGTCTATTTACTTGCTAATCATGAGGTGGTTTAAAGATAATTTTGCAGTAACAAGTTTGCTCAGGCTGGTACAAACAGTGCTATAAAATCGAGCACAAAAATAAAAATGGGTCACAGGTTTGATAAATTTGAAGGAAGAACCCCTTCACCAATGCTGCTGATTTTATTTTGATATAAAGACCTGAAATATATAAATAATCACCATATTGAAAGTGTTAGATGTATTACTGTAACACGTAGACAACAGTTTGAGCCATATCGTTACACAAATCTCAATTCTCACGAACATGAGGGTGAAACGAACCATTCTATGAATTAAATTTATTACTTAATACCAGGAAATGACTATTTTCTCAACTTATCCATATAAGTAGTCCCTTGCCGATGGCGTAGCAGTCAATAAGACGCGACAAGGTGAACAGGGAGGGGTTGATTTATTCTTTTCGTATTTAAATACAATCACAACCTTGTGAACATCTACTTTAATGTCATAAGCAGTTGTTATCGCGCTTTGCGAGCATTCACAATTTCTTCCTTTGGATTACGGGTCCGGACTTGTTCCTACTTGGCTAAGCTACAACCTTGCTTTAGATCAAATCCAAATGTGGTTCAACTTAACTTTAAAAAAGTCTTCATCTTATGGTTGAAACTTTCCTTTGACTGATGAGGTTGCAAATTTAGTCCAACGTCATCGTTGTTATATCACAGTTTCAGACTTCATTTATGGTTAGCAAGTTATGTACTGTAGCTTTCATCACTTTCAAAGGTATGTAGAAGTTTTGGTATAATCATTGGAGTTAAGTATTTCGTAAGAACACAGAGTTCCTAAGAACAACCAAAAGTAGTATCATGCCCACACAGAATGATAAGGCGGCATAATTACTCCTCAGTTATTTTCACATGCATATTTATTCAATATCTTATATCATGCCCTACTTTCGTCAAGTAATAAGTCTGTCTACTTGCCAAAAATGAGGCATTTTAAACATACTTTTGCGGTAAAAAGGTTTTTACTACAAACAACGTTATAAACATTCAAATAAAAAAAAATAAGATTGCTCACAGTGTTGATATATCCCTTATAAAAAAAACCCACATGATTCCCACATACTTCCTGTAGGAAGTATGTGGGAATTTGCAATTTCCTGTAGGAAGTTGCAACTTCCTACAGGAATAATGTGGGATAATATTCACAAACGAGAGTTTTCCCACATGGAATAGTTGAATTCCCACATGAGAAGTCAACTTCCCACATGGTGAAACTGAATTCCCATATAGGAAGTTAAATTCCCATATGTGGATTTCAGTTCCCCATATGGGAAGACAACTTTCGATGTGGGAAGTCAAATTTCCCATATGGGAAGACACAAAATGGCTATGTAAGTTGTGCAGTGAACAACTTTGAAGGAAGTCTATTGTGATTGGTTATTCAAAGCCCTTTGAATACCAAAGACTTTAAAAATGGAACCTACTGCCTTTGTGCTTGGTGCTCAGCATAAGTAATGGAGTAGGGAAAACAAGCCAGTGAGCCACAACTAGAAAAAAGGCCGTGGTCGTCTCGACTTGAACCAATTGGTTGGAAACTGGGACGTTAAACCTCATCTAACTAACTAATCAAAGCCCTTTGGACAACAAAGGCCTTTTCAAATTTGGCATCTCTGTGTTGGTACATGCACAGTGTAGAGCTGTATAGTAAAGCAAGTACAGTGTGTACTTGAACACTGTATTGCATAATACAGTGGTCAGCATTTGGTGTACAGCAAGTAGTGAGAGTGGTTGCTCAGAGTATGGAGTATTCTTATAGCATCTTGGCTGTCTTATTCAGACTATACTGGACTAAGGATGGAGCCTATAAAAAGAACCACTTCTAACTGAAACTGTGTGGCTCAGATAGGTAATTTTAACGAAGACATACAGGTACTGTAACCAATGTGAGAAGGACATATGCCCATGCAGTGGCCTAATTTGGATAACCTTATATCTTATACTGGACTAAGGATGGAGCCTATAAAAGGAACTACTTCTAAACTGTGTGGCTCAGTTAGTTAATTTTAGCGAAGAAAACGACACTTACTGTAACCAATCAGAGAAGGGCCGAATTATGTGGCCTAATTTGGATAATCATTTAGCTTTAAGGCTGCCACACTCAAACAAGTTGCTGGGATTTTTGTCTTTTGCATTGGGCTTTCGCACAGATTTGCATGCCACCTATAGACTGTCCGTCCGGTAAAATTTTTTACTTAAAAACAACACAAGTGTCACAGTTCAGCAAGGACTTACGGTGAAATTACATTTTAGGCCATAATATTCTTTTGGAATCACTGTAAAGTCACGGGAACATTTACTCTGACTGTACAATGTAGTTCTATACATTAGAGGGCCTACGAGGATGATGAATGAAAAATGATGAAGGCTAGAGCAAAGGCCATATATCCCCCATTCTATAATGGAAGAACCCGATATGGGAAGGGATAACCAGCATGTGGGATTTATGTGGGAATTTTCCCCACATTTATGTGGGAATTTTTTCCCACATGCCCAAAAACCCACATAAATCCCACATGCTGATTTCATATAGGAAATATGTGGGACTTTTTTATAAGGGATAAATTGGAAGGAAGAACCCCTTCACCAATACTTCTGATGTTGTTGTTATCTAAAGACCTGAGATATATAAAAAGTGTTAATTGTATTATTCAGTTTAACGCATAGAAAACAGTTTGAGTCATATCGTTACACAAATCTCAATTCTCACGACCATGAGGGTGAAACGAACCATTCTGTGAGTTAAATTTTTTCAACTTCTCCATACATACGATGGCTAAGCAGTCGATAACAAAGTGCGGCAGAGCTGAATGAGGAGGGGCTGATTTTATTCTTTTCGTATTGAAATACAATCACCTTCTTGTGAACATTTACTTTTACGTGATTGGCAGTTTGTTATTGCTTTTTGCGAACATTCACAATTCCTTCCTTTGGACTACGGGTCCTGACTTGCTCCCTACCTGACTAGGGTACAATCTTGCTTTGTGTCAAATCATAAAGTGGTTCAACTTAACTTAAAAAAGAGTCTTCATCTTATGGTTTGAACTTTTTATTGGCTGATGGGGCATTTGTTGGTGGTTGCTGTTAAAGGCATATTTTGTGCTGAATATGTGCGTTTTTTTTTAAATATGTCTGATATATCAAACAAGTGGCACGTAGGTGCAAGAGGTTGCAACTCCATTTTAACATCACCGCTGTATCACAGTTTAAGACTTCATTTATTATCAGCGAGTTATGTAATGTAGCTTGCGTCACTTTCAAAGGTTTGTTGAAAGTATCGACTGACTCCGTGATCTCAGAAAATACACCAAAACTTCTCAGTGTTTAGTTTCGGTTTCTTTATAATTTACCAATTGATAATAAAAGTTTTATTATAATCATTGCAGTTAAGTATTTCTTAAGTAAACAGAGATGCCGAGAACTATTAAAAGTAGTATCATTTCCATACAGAATGATAAAGCGGCATTATTACTCATAATTTCTTTTCATATGTTTATTCAATATCTTATATCATGCCCTACTTTTGTCAAGTAATAAGTCTGTCTACTTGCCAAAAATGAGGCGTTTCAAACATACTTTTGCAGTTAAAAATTTTCTTACTACAGTGTTATATACGTTCAAATAAAAGAATAAGATTGCTCACAGTGTTGATAAATTGGAAGGAAGAGCCCCTTCACCAATGCTGCTGATGTTGTTGCTATTTAAAGACCTGAGAAATATAAAACATTCAATGTATAAAAATTGTTAATTGCATTGATTTAACGCATAGAAAACCGTTTGAGTCATATCGTTACAACACAAATCTCAATTCTCACGACCATGAGGGTGAAACGAACCATTCTTTGAGTTAAATTTATTACTTTATACCAGAAAATAACTATTTTCTCAACTTGTTCTCACAAGTAGCCCCCTCTCGATGGCTTAGCGGTTGGAAACATGCAGCAAAAGTGAATAAAGAGAATTCGATTTTATTTTATTCGCATTTTAATACAACAACATTCTTGTGAACATTTACTTTTATGTGACTCTCCGTTTGTTATCGCGCTTTGCGAGCGTTCACAATTTCTTCCTTTGAACTACGGGGCCGGACTTGTTCCTTTCTGGTTAGGGTGCAACCTCGCTTTGAGTCAAACCCAAAAGTTGCTCAAATGAACTTAAAAAAGAGCCTTCATCTTATGTTTTAACCATTCCTTTGACTGATGGGTTCATTTGCAGGTGGTTGCTGTTAAAGGCATATTTTGAGTTGAATATGTGTGCGTTTTTAAAAAGTATGTGTGAAATATCAAGAACTGGCACGTAGGTGCAAGAGGTTGCAAATGTTTAGTTGAACAACATCGTTTTATCATAGTTTAAATTTTCATTTATGATTAGCGAGTTATGAAATGTAGCTTGCGTTACTTTTAAAGGTATGTAGAACTATCGACTGACTGTATGATCTCAGAAAATACACCAAAACTTCCCTCGTGATGGTCTTTCAGGTTACGTTGATGGCATTCTTCACCCCTTGCATCACAAAATTTCCAGTTACCTACAGGATGCTACACACTTTCTTAGATCCATTCGAAAAATAGCTCTCCTCCCATAAGACGCTCCCCTTGTTACCATGGATGTTACGTCATTGTATACCAATATTACGCATAAGGAAGGCGTTCTTGCATGCAAAAATTTTGTTCTTGTTCACACGTCAGATCAAACTCTCCCATGCGATCTCTCCAAGATTATTAGCTTCATCCTTAAAAACAATTATTTCACTTTTAACGATAATTTCTTCCATCAAGTCAAACGAAACCGTCATGGGCACAAAAATGGAGCCGCGTTATGCAAATACTTTTATGCTTAAACTCGAAGTCGGAATGCTATCTAGCTTCCCCTTAATATCGTCACATTACTATCACTACATCAACGGTATTTTTTTTTTCATTTGGACGCATGGTAGGGATGCCCTTGAACTCTGTAAAGACCATATCAACTCTTTCCATGAAAGCATTAAGTTTCCTTTTGAGGTTTCTAACACTTACATTGCGTTCCTTGACGTACTGATAAGATTGGACGCAGAAACTTTCTCGACTTTATTATATTGAAAACCCACCCCGACAAACATCACTTGTTACATTTCGATAGTGTCCACCCTGAGAAATTAATAAAGTCAATAGTTTATAGTCAATGTCTTCGCACCAAACGTATTTGCTCGAAACCCCTGACTACGATTGTTCGGTTTCTTCCTTCACAGGTTACTTTCTAACAAATGGCTACCCTATCCAAACAAAGGTATACTTAAAGATGCTTCAATCAGTCGCCAAGATCTTCTATCTTTTATAACACTAAAACCCGCAATAGGCGTATACTCCTTGTACTTGACTTGAGTACTATCCCACAATTCAACCCACAATTGGGTTAAACGTTACTAAGCATTGGGTACTTTTGTAACGAACTTGGGTATTTTTTTACCCAACAGTTTAGCAGGAGGCATACGTAACCAACCTGGGTAAAAGTTTACCCAGCAGCTTTTAGAGTGAACAGTTTGTAGTTACAGTATTCAAATCTGTATACAGTGCTGATGTTGCTCGGGCTAAATGCCAACTCGGTGTCAATGGATAGTTTTGCCAAATGCAAATGAATATTACAGATGGTAATATCGGTTTTGCATTATTTATTGTCAAACAACATCATAGTTGGCCAACCTAAAACTTCCAGCTAGAGCTATCCTGCCTCCAGATTGTCGGTGTCGAGAGACCCTACCGTACTGTGGGTTCGTGGTGGGATTAAGGGGTAACCCGCTGGTGTTTAATGCCACTGCATCTCTGAAGTAATTTAAAATGAGGTCACTTGTATAAACAATGTGAGAATTTAGACAATCAGCTTACTGTTGAAGTGCATGGAAAGGGGATAGGAATAGCCAAAATGGTCGAATACCATGGATTTAAACTACGTGTACATTTCGAAACGCTTTTTGTTTGTTAATGTAGTTACAGCCACGTCATAGGCCTACTAGGTGGATACACTTATTGTCATGGGCAAAATACCCCCACCCCAACCCACTCCGACTTAATCATGTACAAATGACTTTTTTCAGTTAACAGGTTAACATGATTCAATCGAGTTGTTTTTGAAGCCTAAATAGAAAACTGTGTAAACGTCAGTCACTATCTACACTGTATGCTGGTGAGAACTGTAATTTTCCATGACTCAGGACGAAGATATTTGTCAGAATTGTCTGCACCCAATCTCTATACACCCAACTCAACTGGAGATGGGTAGCAACCAGCATACGAAAGCTCTTATTATCCTCGAAGCAGTCACAATCGCCTAAAAAGACGGCAACGGGGGCAAAAGGCGCCAAGTGTTGAAGAAAGGTTCCCTCCTCCTCTTCCAGATTTATTGTCAACCACAGCAACGCAAATGACCTCTGAAGATCCGAAAGTATTCCTAATGAACTTTCTACCCGGTTTCTTTACCCCAGAACCGCCAAAAATTTGGATAGAGCCCCCTAGTAAATATGATAGTGGGTACCTTGGTGGGAATGGTTAAAACTAGTGGACACCTATCTGATGGGCAGTTTCGTCATATTGCGTTTTTACTGTAATAAAAGGAACACGATCCGAATAAACAGTTACCCTATTCCCAAATTGTATGATGGTTACCTGACACTGCGTAATTGTTGCCAGTGCCATACAAATACTCCTTTCAATACTTACATTGATTTCCAGATGCTAGGCAATCTCATTTAACAGACAATGCTTTCTCAATTTGTCTAAAAGAGGTGCGCAGACCTATAGTGATGAACATTTCCAACATTTAATGACTGGCTATTGCAGGGTTCTAAGATAATGATATAGGATTTCATAAAACAGTATGGTTCTGTGTGTTCTTACCTCGATACCCAGATGCCTTAAATTCACACTTAGTTAGGGCTTTCTGCTTCTAGAATTTCCTACAGTAAACCCCCACACCAGTCCCCTTCTTTTCAGTGTCTCTTTCAACTCTGGTAGGTTTGATCATCACCCTTACGACTTAACTACGCCATATTCCGTAAAGGCCTTCTTTGGGCTTGATAAATAACATGAACATTGAGGCAAAGTTAATTATAATGTTCGTCTGTACACTAGTATGTGAAAGAAGGGGATTGAAAAGTGGGAAACATGGTAAGTTTAGTAGCAATATTTGGGAAGTAGGAATAAGGAAACAGTTTTCTACCAAGTGGAGAAAATTAAGAGAAAGGGCGGAGAAGCAGTGGTTCACCTCGTGTTGAGGCATTAGGTAACTAAACACAGAGCGTCATTTTAAGTCATTCTAAAGCCCTAGCTCAACTGCTGTTGTTTAACCAAAAAATGTTTTTATAAGAAATTTACACCTCAAATCTTGTACATCATGTTACCGTATTCTTGCCATTAAAATGCAACGTGATCTTACTATATGTCTCGCCCTTACAGAGGTTGGAAATTTTCCTGTCAGTTTGAAAACGAGCTTTGAAAAATCATTCCGTGTTTTATTTTCTTTATAATTATGGCCATTACATATTGGGGATGAAGAGTAAAATTGGAAATTATCAATAACTTTTCATGACTGAAAGTGCATGCTCTCTCTGCACCAAAAGAATTTCCTTATAAGATATTTCTGCCATTAAGACGAGTCTGACTTATAAGCCTGTAATCTTCTGAAACCGTCAGTTTGAGTAACTTTTTAAGGTTGTTAATTTTCATTAAATGTGTCTACCCATAAGTTGCAAAGAAGACGAAAAGTACTCCCTTTCTTCTCATTCTTGAAATGCCGTATACTCCATCTCATATGTTAAAAAATGGTTAGATACTGTATGTTTAAATTAAGCAAATCAGCTTTAGACGGTTGTGATAATAGGCATAACACCGTGGCAGGAAGTGTGCACATACTTGAATAATTTACTGCTAATTTGGGATACAAGACGATTGAAAGTATAGTCCCTTCTTGATAATCGCTCCCTACAGAGGACGTGCTGCACTACTTGGTGTACAAAAGTGTGTAGGTGCGTGTCCTCTGAGCATACGCACCTCGGTTTTAATAACCTGCGACGTCATACCCATAGAATCATTATCCATTATACATTTGGAAAGACACCCGCCCAACCCCTATAGAAATATATGAAGCTTTCAGGCCATTGGGAGTCGTTTTGAAATTTTAGTTGGTTGAAAATCAGTGAGAGACCTATACTGCAACCACAGTTTAAAATGTCGCAAGAGCTTTACCTGTTACAATACTTAAAATTTAATGATCAGCTTAAGTGTCGAACATGTTTTCATTATTCCAATCAGTGGGAGAAATTATTTAGGAGAAGAACTATCCTCAGTATGGTAAGAAGCTATACAATTGCCATGAATGTCGTCCAAATTTGGAAAGTTTTGTGAAAGATATTAATATATCCTTCGTCTGATAGGTCAAAGGTTTTTATAGTGAGTGCAGATATCTGAAAAAAGTGTTTCTACTAAATAACGCTCCATGGTATTATAAACATGATGTGTCATAACCTCTATGTAGAAAGATGGTTAAAGACTGGTCGACACGAATCGATTAAAATATTACAGTTCCCACAAAAATAAGTAACTGAAATAGAAAATTAATTCGTTGTCATTTTTTAGGGTTTCTTTTGTGTTACATAAAATCACAATGAATCTTCAAAGAAACACACACTTAAAGAAGACAGTCAGAACGAAGATTCAATTTGTATCTCTAATGACGTCCAATATTTTGAGTTCCAGCAATTTTGTATTTAGCTCTTTTTCAGTATTTGCTGTTAGAAATGGTAAGGACAAATCCCCACTACGTTGCAAACACCTATTTAGACCATGGACTATGACAATAAAATCATAAAGCACAGATAAGTGTTTACTCACTCAAAAAGAAAATGTTGCGTACTTAATTTTATTCATATAAATATGAATTAGAAACTTCAATAGCTTCGAATGAACTTTGTAATAAAAAATCCATGCAAAAGTCTTACAATATAGACAGGCTTTCAGGAAACGTCCCTTTGTCAATTTTGTGAATGTTGTTCCATCCTAAATGTCTATAAAAGATAAAACAGAAATTGTATCAAGTCAATCTGTGTGATGTTGTCTGTAATTCGGTTATATATAGTTCACCTTCCTCATACTTGCTTTGTTTAACAGAACTAGGTAACTGAGCAATATCGATCAAACGTACATAACCTAACGTCATCCAAAATCGCTTGTAAAATAGCAAAACCAAAAGGTGGTGCAGGAACGCTGTCGAGAAATGTGGTCTTCTTAATGATGCACACATTATTAAAGTGAACAATGAATGGAGGGTTGAAAATAGGTTCGGAAGTGAACTATCTTACAGGAACCTGTTCTGACCGTTTTACATCCATCTTGCAAATTTTAAGGTGCAAGGAAAATGTTTTCTTTTGCAAAACATGTTTGAAATATGCTCATGCTCACACTTTACTAGAAAGGTATAACAATGGGAACCCTTCCAAAATCTGAGATTTGCCAGCTTTGTCAGTTGTCCTGTGGACGTTCCTCCCTGTAACAGTTGAAACTGGCCTCCCACTTTTGCACTGACTGCACTGAGTTTCCCTATCCACACTGGAACCACTTCTGTTTTCACGTTCCCAACCCTCTGGAGTTTGAGCTTCAAATCCTTCTAGCGTATGACTTTCCCTTATTCTCATTCTTTGTAGAAGGATCTCATCAACGATTTGGCTATAGTACCTTTATTTCCTGCCTGTCAAGTACAAGAAGGTCAGGCCCTCTTGTTCGTAAGATGCGATCTGTTCTAAATTCGAAATCCCAGAGTATCTTAACTTCATCCACTTTGATAAGCCATGGTTGATCTCCAGTCGTGATACCGTGGTAATGATGATGATGACGACGGCGATGGTGATTATTTCCACACCTTTGTAAAATGCTTTTACATCAAGTGCAAAACTTACTTAACACGTTAATTACAACAAAACAAAATTTTCAAGAAGCGTGAAGTAAAAAGACAAAAAAAAGTAATAATATTAAAACCTTCATAAAACAAACAATAAACAAAAACATGCAAAAGGAAAAGAAAAGAGAAGATTGTAAATGTTAAAAAAGTGAAAAGCTTAAGGAAAAGGTTTACTTTGGGGAAAAAGATGGGTGTTTTGAAATTTTTCACCAATTCATATTCGGAGATGCACAAATACTAAAAGGCAAAGAATTCCATTGCTTTGAGCATATGCAGGAAAATGACTTTGCGCTAATAGACCGTTAAGTGACAGGGGTGGCAAGATGAGTGTGGCCATAGTTTGATCTAAGACCTTGGCACCCAGGGATGTATTTAGTAATGATATTCTGTAGATAAACAGATACCAAAGTCTAAAAGCTTAAAAGTAAAACTTTTTAATCAAGTTCTTGCTGGCTGGGCAACCATTGCAGCTCACAGCTGAGCAAAAAGCCTCTGTCGGTCTGGTAGATAAAACGTGCTGCACGATTTTGTAATATCTGTAGTCGTCAAAGATTCGACGAAGAAATACTAGGGAGCAATGAATTACAATAGTCCAATCTATACAACATCAAAGGTCTCACATGAATACAAGTAGAGCAATCAATAATAGGGAGAATTCTGTATAGAGTATACAAATGAAAATTTTCACCTTTACATAAAGATCCTATAGATTCTCTCATAGTGATGTTACCATCAAAGAATACAACTAAATTGCTTACAGCCGCTGAATGGGTGATAACAGACAAACCTAGTTTTGCGTCAAAATTAGGAAAGAATGGGTGTGTCGGGGCGCTGAGACTAACAGAAGCTCAGTGCTCGAACCAGGGAGGTGTTACCTTGACAGGAGATCCAACTAAGAAGTAATTTATTCTAATCCTGTTTGATCCAATTAAGAGAGAGGAGATAATCATTTAATGACAGATGATAGGAATTCAGAACCTTCAGTTCTTTTGTCTAATTCTTACAATTAGTACTACTTCCTGCCCCAGTCAACCTTTGTTAACGACTCTACTACGCTGACAATAAGATTATCAGGAACAATGGTGTGATGTTTAGCAAGTTACCGACAGCTTAGTGAGCACCAATTTTTTAAAATTCAAAACGACTGTTTGTCGCTACTAAGCCTAAAGATCCTTGTGGTGAAAACACTGCTTATGCTATTTGCAAATGCAAAAAAGAGGTATGAGGCTATAAGTTACTGTTTATTTTTCATCAATTTGCGCATTATTTCGCAACTTGAAGGTGATGTATTCGTGTTCAAAATGTAACACGGGATGACAATGGAGTATTTTTGAAAGTGGCACAATGCGCCATAAAGGCGCAAATTAATTTGCAACTTGAACGACTGGCAATGTAAAATAAATGGGCAAATATTCATGTGCGTCTCTTCAAGATTTAGCAGACGACGCGACCCTTTGTGTTTAGTTTCTTAAGTACCTTTAAGCCTATTATATATGGAAGATTACTGCAAAGAAGAAATTACAGTCGGCAACCAGCACAGTTCAAAGAAAGGATTGAAGATGTGTCTCCTGTCAAGGTAACACCTCCCTGCTCGAACCAATTAGGTTAAGTTTGTTAGCAAACATCCAAGAACGTATTTCCTGTTTACAACGAGTGATCATCTTGATCCTGGGATCCAGTGGCGCCGCCAGATTTGGTGACTGGGACGCACCACAGATGACAGGGTAATGCAATCTCAGTTCCTTCCAGTTCTGCGTAAACTTGTACTCCTTTTTATGCGCCCCTGAGATTGCATACAGTAGTGTGGGATCTTCCTTTGTCACTACATAAAGATGCTGTCCTGGGGGAGGAGTGTCCCCTCCCCTCCCTCCTCTTTGAGAAATTTTTGTTAATTTAAGGTTGCTCAGATGCAATTATGGTACTATATTTGAAATATTTTTGAACTGATCATGTATGGCTGGAAAATAGCCATAACTTAGTAAACACTAATTTTTGGTTAAGTGAAAGAGAAGAGTATGCGCCCTTGCGATTATTACAACAGTGTGGGATCCTTCCTTTGTCACTACATTATCTTCTGTCCTGGGGGAGGGGTGTACCCTCCCCTTTGAGAAATTTTTGTTAATTTAAGGTTGCTTTGATTCAAGATGGTGCTATCTTTGAAATATTTTTGGAACTGATAATATATGGCTGGAAAATATACATAATTTAGTGAATACTAATTTTTGGTTAGTTAAAAGAGGAGAGCATGTTGTCTAAGAAAAGGGTATGTTGCCAAGAAACCTTCTGAAGCCCTCCTTTTGGTTACTTTAATACCTTCTATTCGGGGAAAGTTTTTACGGGAAAATGCGTGCGTGGAGACCACAGAAACATTCCTGGACTATTACGAAAATTTTCCTTTGCTTCATTGTGCATAATAAAGGGGTATTTAAGGCTGGCAGACACCGGTATACTGCCTCCTGGAAGCTCTGGATTAATTACATTAAATGGGGCACTGATATGATGTTTACTACCTGGCATCCAAATGATACTCTAGAGTATAATGCCGAGCACTTTACAACTATCGTATTTTTACTAAGTATGAACGAAATCCAGACGAACAGCTTCCAGCGGGAATGGCAGGAAGAGTATAGGTGTAGGGAGGTGATGCTAGACCTCCCTGATAGGTAAAGCAAAAGGGCTAAAGGACGGAAAAGCACCTAGCAAAATGTTTTTTCGTCGTAAGTGTATTACCAGTCACCATCTATACCGGTAATGGCTGCGCGCGAAGTGCTTGGTAAATTTTTTTGAAAAATGTATAACGGCAAATATGTACTTTCAATCGTCCACATCATGGTACAAATTAGATTGAAAGATCCATAGGCCCCCACAGAGGTTGGAGATGTACCTCTGTTTTTCGGAAAGGTGTTGTGGTCAGAATAGTTGTTTGCACTATAAGCGCGCCGAACTTTCCATTAAATAAGTTAACCATGACAAATCTGCATTTATGCTCTGCATCGAGACACTTTCAGTTCCCCAACAAACCTATTTGCCAATCACAAAGCCAATCTTTTACCTGAGGATTTGTTAGCAGTTTTCAATTTTGTTGCTGTGCTTCTACGTGAGTTGCTACCGGAAATTATTGATAATAAGATAAGGTTTAAAGCGCGTAGAGAGCGCAAAAATTTCGATAGTTTGCGAAGGATTTGCTCTAATTCTGATAGTTTGGAAGCCATTTGTGATAGAAAATGGTTACAACAGACCCATCACTCGGTCGAAAACACACCTCACCCTACCCCCTACAGAAATGTATAGCTTAAACGCCTGTTGGGATCATTTCAAAAGTTTAAACAAAAATTGTGAAATTGATTGGGGGCACGCTCCCCCATTCCCCCGTGCCCCCATGTCCCCCGCCGCTGCTGGGATCAAAACTAGTATAAAACAGCTTGTCGTCATCATAAATACGGAATTATATCCTCGTGCAGTGGTGCCTTACTGGGAGAGGGATTTAAGAGGACGGGAACGTTTTGCCAAAAAGCCTTTCAGACTGCAGGAAATGACACCTTTGAGGCTTGTTCATTGCTTCTGAACATTAGGTATTGGTAAAAAGTTATGCCTCTAGAAAGAAAATAAAAATCTTAACAATCAATTTTGTTGGGATAATTATGTTGCATTTTACTCTGTAAGCTTATATAAACGATGTATAACTCAGTCATGTTTTACTAAAAATGCTGATGCATGAAAGGTGTGTATATTTGTATATCTGGGATCGGGGTATATAAGGCGCTCCCCATTTAGGAAGTTCGCTTTTAATACTGATGCCTGCTTGCAAAATAGTGGCATTTAGATAGGGGTTTGACCCACAGAATTGGTCTGATTTTTCAGAGTTTTAAAATTCTCTGAATTTGACAGGAAGATATGGTAGCCGATGCATGTCATACTTAGGCTATTTAAGTGTCCATAGCAAACGGATATTGCACAGGAAACAAAAATTAGGAGTGATAATGTCATTTTATTGTTTAATGAAAGTTCAAAGTCTTGAGTTTGATAAGTACAGAGGTGTTCCTAAGATAGTTGACACGTGGGATTGGCATTGTTAAGAAAAGGTCTTAGAAGTGGGATGTTCTCCTCCCCTTCCAGAAAGTTTTGTTCATGTAAGGTGGTTAAGATGCAAAATGTTGCTTTTTGGGGAGAAAAATGAACTGATTATATCAGAGGCGCTGACAGGGGTTGGTGATTCGGGGCACCACTGATGACGATGTCGCAAACCCACCCAAATAAACCTAGAAAGTCGTCGTATATATTTGCGTATCTACGATAGTTTGCATCCCGGGATCCTTTATAACCTCGCGCAGATGTGCCTTGCTGGGAGAGGGATTTAAGAGAAAGGGATAACCCCTTCCTCTTGCGAAATAGTTGTACATTTAAGGTGGTTTGGACGCCAAATGGTACTACCTTTTGAAAAGTTTCAAAGTAATCATCATTTAGCAAATTGTTCTTATTTTGGGTCGGGTGTAACGGGAAGGTGTGTTGTCCAAACGGAGAGGGTGATAACTCCTCATCCTGAGATTTTTTTTTTTGTTTGGTTTTGTTTTGGTAGGACAGCTTAGAAGCAAAATGGTGCTATCTTTGGCACAGCTTTGAACTAATTACATTCTTAGCAGTTATTATTATTTGGTGATACTTTGGCTGTTACATGCCCCCCCCCCCCCTCCGGCTTGCATCTGATACGGCATTTTGTTCCCTGAAATTCCTGAGGTAATTACCAAATGGGACCCTAGCACGATACTTTTGACACTACAGAAGAGCACTCCAAGCACTTCACAAATCTGAACTTACTAACTTTGAACGAGGGTGCAGATTAAGAGTTTCCAATGGGAAGTTGTCCAAGTGAGAGTACTGGTATAACAAAAGAGGTAGAGGTATAATAAGTGGCGTTTTTCATAATGCCCATTCTGTGGAAATGTATTATTCGTCATGAAATTCCTTTGAATAAGCTTTTGTAATGAGTGATATGCCTCAGATCATCCAAATAAGGCTACAAGTGTGGCTCATAAATTACAATTACTATACTATCCCCTCTTGAAGCAAGTCTGAAGTAAGAATTGCACCCTAATTTTTCTGACAATAGTTTTTTTGCCAAACTAATTCCTAAGATTATCTTCCTACTTATGTTTATCAGGCATGGAATGTTAGAGGAGGCAATTCTTCCCTAAGCGTGCCGACATTTTGCATAAGCGTTGTTGTAAAATATAAACCCCTTACTGTTGAACAAGAAGAATATGCTTGGTGCAGTACTAAAGAAAAACGATATAAGGGAAGGTAAAACTCGCAAAGCACACAAAACTATTGGTGGTTTTCGAAGGTTTTGTGAAAATTGTGATAGTTTGCAAACGATTTGTGACAGGACATGAGCAAAACAGATCCCACAATAACCCGAAAACACACGTCACCCTACCCCCACGAAGAGCTATATCTTAAACACCTTTTGGGTTTAAAAAAAAAAATCAATAGAAGGGGATACGGGTCCCCCAATCCCTCGACCCCCTCCACCATCCCGTGGCGTAGCCACTTGATTACATAATTTAGAAATTTTTAAAACTTGTGATAAATTTTAGCTGTCGTGTAACACTGTCTAATGCTGGTTCGCAGGGGAACTGCTTCCCTTGGTACTCTAGCTACTGGGTAGACAAAACAAATCAATTGGCATAGAAATGGAATGACCCAGGGGTCTGTCTTCAGCCTTTAAAGTGTGCCCAGGTGTAATTTAATATACCCCTACCTTGATCATTGTTCACTTATTCGTCCACAAGTATTACAATTTAAAACTTTTACTATCCCAGCCTGACCCAGACTAAGGCCAGTTGGTTTAAAGGCTCTCTAATCTCACCCAGACAGTACAATTCTCCCTACTAAGGTACCTTCTAGCCCCCCTCCCTCCAAATGAAACTAAACATGTCCAGTACAGAGCCTTAGTAGCCTGCACTGAGCTTAATTTGCTGGATGCTATATGGTCAAAAACAGTGTGTGTGAGAGCTTATTCGGGAACATCACTGACTGTTTAACTCATTGTTGACCAACCTTTATTGTTTAAATGAATGTCAGTCAAAGTACAGTGTCCAACTGTATTTAGAACTCTAGGGCAATTCCTAAATATGTTTGGGCATAGAGTTGCTAGCCCCTCCCTGGTTCGGCGGATGCCATATCCCCTTTAATGATACATGGGGATTGTGAAGAAGGACTAGATTAATGATAGTAGGGGTTACCGGGGGATTTGGAACAATGATATCACCAAAGCTGTCTAAAAGTAACAATGGGACACGAACTAAGTTGCCGGGTGTGCGCGACGGTCCCTGCCAAAGTAATAAATTATCCTTAGTCTAATACAAGCCAGTGAGCCACAACTGGAAAAAAGGCCGTGGTCGTCTCGACTTGAACCAATTGGTTGGAAACTGGGACGTTAAACCTCATCTAACCTAACCTAACCTTAGTCTAATACACTTATCTTAAGCTCCTTCTTTATTACAACAAGAGCCCTACAGGTATTTCTATATTTCTGGATGCATGGTATATTTATTGGGGAAAAGTAGGAGCGAAGAAAAATCTCATGACCGCTTAGTGCCACCAATGTTTACCGGCGGTACAGTTAATTGTAACGGTACATCCACGTGAAGAGGGGCCAAGAAATTTCTTACTTACACCTCATAACTGTTGTAATTTGGTTAAATTAGTCACTTATAAATGAAAAGATAGAAAATAGAACAATGATTATTAATTTTCAACACCTTTGAAGCTATTTGTTAACATTCCGAGACACTTATCCAGAATATTTGGGTCCAAAAGGTATCTCGGTCCCGTCCGTCAAAAACTGAGGGCCCTGCCACTTGCCTCCATCCCTTCCTCAACTTATGCCAATGGCAGATCGACTAGCGCACCATATGACCTTGATAGAATAAAAACAGTGCGGATGTATATTCATTCGCAATACTAAAGAAGCTGGGATCTCGGATTTTGCAAGTTCTCGAAGTCTGTATTGATGTCATGAGTGCTTATAGCGACAGGGCGCCATCTTGTTCTGGGGTAAACAACACACACTCGACAGCTTTCGTCTAACTGGTACATACGTGCAGATCATTAACGTTGTGACTTGAACTGGGAAGCAAATGTACTACAATTGCCACAAAGTTGTTGCACACATACTAGGCTGCAAGAAATAAAACGCAATTACGATATCACTTTTTATGAATTCCTGATTAGCCACGCAGACTGGCAGAACCGACTTTTGGTTGGCAAAATAAAGTACTACAAGACCATTTTGTGAGGACAAAATGCTCGCCACAGTGTAGACAAATTTCTAGGCTGGAGGCCCAAACTCGAATCTGAGTAGGGGCTAACTGGTAGGTGAAGAAAAAGGGGGCCAGAGGGGAGACCGCTTCAGATCTTGAGAGTGTGGGACAGACACACCCTACACACATACACACACACACCTTCACGCATGGGTACCGTAATTCATATTGCCTGTAACACGCGAGCAGAATTCAAGGTATTCCACAATTTTTGCATGTACATTACATGTGAAGACTATTAATTTATATCAAAAAGTTAAACGAAAAATTGCGCGATTTGCACGCATTATATTGTCTAACTACCTTCTTGTAATGTACGAAAAATGGTAGGATAAGTGTAGCTTTCATCTGATGAAAACTACTTCATATTTTTTTAGAAACGTCTCTTTGCCGACATATGCTCAAGCTGAAATTTTTGTTGGTTGGTTCATGACACTTAAAACAATTTTTACATGCAACTGAAATTTGTCCAACTACCAAGTTCATGAGCTGTGCATGGAGGACACCAGCCTGCAAGCGGTATGTAGCCTTCGTTTGAAGAGTTTGCGGAACTTAATTTTCTGAAAACATAAAAAAGGCCTTTGCTTCCAAATCTTATGACGAAATGTAATAAAATCTTAGATTTTATACAGTTTTGAACGTGGTTAGCAAAAGTTGTTGCTGGCAAAAATTTGTCGTCATGCAAGGGGTTAAAATGGGACCTCTTTAAAGAGCTTATTCTACGATAAAATATAGACCACAGATCGTATTCAACGCATATGAAGTTTGTTTTCCCGCTTGTTGGTATCTGCTACTAATATGCGGTTTGGCATAAATTGAAAAACTGTGTTCAATTATAATTTCACATCATTTTAGGGGGATAATTGGTGGTCAGCTGAAATTTTGAACAAACCAGGAATGCTTGGCAATCCGTGTTTCCTGTCTAGTTTGTTATTAGCTTTACTGGTCTACAGTAACCTTCTCGGGATGTTTGCATTCGTTATGTTTTCGTGTGTAAAAGGCAACAGAGATTGTGTTTCCATTGTTGCAAGCAGTCCGAATTTCTGCTCTGATAATGTGTCTGTGGTAGTTCACGATTTAGTCGAAGGTCGTAACATTGAGTAGGTGCAATTAATATAATCAGTCATTTTGGGAAAGCTCAAATAAAAAATCAACTCTTGGAAAGATTTACAAAAGATTGAAAAGTAACTTTTACATTGTTTTAATTTTTCTATGGCATGTGTGTAAATCACGAAGTGATTCTCTTTTATATTTTGTTTCTATTTTCTTTTTTTCGCTTTTTGTATGTATGGTATTATTCTTTCCCTAGCAACAAGTACAATCGACCATCTCCTGTACTAACTACTACAAGGGAAGCTAGAATAACTGTATTTGCTTGCAAATACATTTCATTGTAGTGTGCGGTACAGCTAGGTGGTGGTTTGTTGTATTGTAGACACTAAAAAGGAAATTTTAAGTTCTGCGGAAGTGACAATTTGTGAAAAAGTTGCAAAGTGGAAGCGGAGACTAGTTGAATTGTAAAGGGCGAACTGATAGGTTTTTTTTTTTTGGGGGGGGGGGGGGCAAAAGGGTCAACACATGGGGGCGAACTGGCCTGTTGAGGGCGAACTGGTCGGGAGAACTGGTAGTGGGGCGAAAGACCCTACACCATCTATCTAGTGGGTGGTCAGGGCCTTGATCGATGTTCCTGACATTCACTGGATTTTAAACAACTCCAGGTTCGTGGTTGGTCCGTGGACACGGGGATTTTGTCTTCATCAATTAAGTTCTGCTCTCAAAGCAACCTCGATCGGCACACTGCTTGTGTAATTGTGACACAGCACTTACAGTACAACAGTAGTACAGTGAACGATGCAAAAGGGCTTAGTTGGAAAATTGGCAAGATTATGCGCCAAAAGTTCCCAAGGTCAAAACAATCATCACACTGCGTTCTGTAACATACGAAGACCTAGGCTACGCGGTAACAGATTAAAGTCAGCCACGTCAATACAAATAGTGTTATTTTCTCCCGTATGAAACTTTTCAAAAAAGAATGAGCCAAAAAAAGTGACAAGTAGGGGATGCAGAATTCAGAATTGACCCCATGAAATGAGAAGTGCAAAGAAGTCTTCGAATGTGAGAATGCTCATAAATATAGATCAACAAGAATTCGAAAGATTTGTCCAGTTCCCAAGAACTTGGGAAAAATCCCAAAGCGCCGGTACGGTACCCACTGGTTTGGAACATAACGTGCGGAACAATATCAATTTATAATGGTTGAATTTGACTTTTCTTTTGATCATGGTGTGTGTCACTGTGTGCCCCCATGTTTGTTAAAATTTTATCTGTATTCGTAAATGTGAGAATTTCTACCAGTAGTGGTATATATTACGCGTACTGTTTTAGAGTAATTACGTTTTCTGACAAATCAACTTTCCTGGATGCGCAAAGATAAACGGTTGTGAGGCCTTCCACTTTCAAGGGAACTTTCTCCTCTTCCGGGAAATTATTTTTCCTGAGATGGAAGAAATTTCGGGGTATTTAAACGGGCACAGGGAATTTGTGAGGGTGACTGGGAAACTTTTCGGAATTTGAGAGCCCAAGAAACTGTTTTAGAGAGGATGTAGATTTGATAATGTCTGTAATATTGATACAAAATGATGTTTCCAAACCTCTTAAACGATAGACGTGTACGAAATGGTAACAATGTATCAGACATTAGGAAACTAGGTTTTGAAATGTGGAACTTGACTGAAATATTTGTAATTTTGTGAATCTGGATTTTTCCTGCGTAGCAAACCCATGAACTTGAAATCTATTGAGTGCAAAGTTTAATTATGAAACATTCCTTGATCAGCCAAGTAGATGATCAGGTGGCATAATTGCCAATATTGTAGTATTTGGTACTGTCAATGCTCAGTGCAAGAGGTTTTATAGTCAGACTACATCACACTGTAGACAGAGAAATGTGCTCTGTTACACCCATAAAAAACATAGCCAGTCATTATGATCATAACGCCCTAGTTGGAATGCACTGTGCATGCAGGCAGAGAGTTGTTTTGATGTTGGTGTTAGATTACCATAGAGAGCTTGTGTGTGAGGGTGTGATACTGACAGCAAGCTCTCATGGTGTTGTGGACGGACAATGGCTGCAATTGATCGTTGTGTGGAGATGGGTAGGGGAGGAGTAGATGCATTAAAGAAATATCTTGTACTTGAACGACTGTCGCTAGAGAAAAAAAATTATACCCAGCAATCAAAACAATGTGTTTCCTTTGAATCCTAACCTTTTTGGCTTCTCCGGAAAAGCCAATACAATTGTTTGCTTTTATTCCCTGCAGCAGTGTTAACTTAATCCAAAGTTTTCACTTAGTCCTCAATTATGCTTATTAAAATTGAAGTTAATAACATACAAAAGAAAGTTACAAAAAGAAACTCGAAAAGTAACGTAGGGATATCTGACAGAAGCAAAGTTTATCCCCTTTCAAAAGTAAAAACAGACAAAATAACCACTTAAACAACGAAAGGTTACTAGTTACTACATGTGAGAGACACACAAAGGCTAAAATAAAATAGAGGTATCAAGCAAACACAGGAAGGAGAAGGAAAAGAAAGAAAGAAAAGAAGAAAAAGGCACAATCTTTCTAAGAATTCATATTTACAATTTGAGAATTCCACAGAATTCTGTTAACGGTAGACAGAGTCGTCCCTGTAATACTGACTTTCGTTTCAGCCATCTCGACTCTAAAGACTAAAAATGAGTACACAAAGAATAGTAATCGTAGTATCATCTTGTCTCTCTTGAAAATTTTCGATCCTCCTCAGGATCCTCCTCAGTCATACTGACAGTCAGAGCTAGAATGCATTTATATGTACATATACACAACTGGGTAGCAGTATATACAGTAGTAGCTTTCTGCTAAGTCTTACAATAGCTAATCTTAAAGTTAATCCTAATTCTAATGAGTAAGGGTTTGATGGTTTCTGTGGAGACACCTTCAGCTACCTCGCGGCGCATAGGGTCCCCAGTGTGGGAATTAATAATAGTAATGTTAAATTTCAAATCTTTTCCTCTATGAATATTTATTATTTATTTTATGATTGTTGAAAACCGAATTGACATCGTTTGTTTTTTAAAATGTTCCATGAATCTTTCCCCTAAACTTCGAGAAGTCTCTCCTACATATAACTAAACCCTCCTTTGCATTAAGCTCATTCTATACAGTACACCACCTCCCTCTTCTTGCAAATACCAGGGTTGAATTTACAAAGCACACAGTCTTGATCTAAACACATTCCTTTAACACTGAAGGGTTTAGACTTACAGAGAATTTGATGGAGTCTGGTCCTTGATCTCTCTACCACTTTTACTTTTTACCCAGTTCTTCTCAAAATCTTACTTATCTCCCTTTGTAATTCACTATTGGGTGTACTCTCAACAAACATCACTGCCTCAGCATTATTACAACCTTTATAGAACCAACCATATTCCCTGCCAGACTTTTCTCTGATCCTTTGAGATTGTTTCCAAAATTTAGGTCTATTTATGGGGACTTTCCCTTCTTGGTACTCTGTTATTAAATTGTCATACCGATTTTTTGCTCTGGTATATATCTCAAAACGTTCGGTCTTGGAGTAACCACTAATCTGTAGTCTAGTCATGTACTTCTGGATGTGGAGTTTTCTCTCAGTCTCGGGGAGATCGAGGGAAATGTTTCGCGTTATCCTAAAGAGGTCATTGGCTAAAGTTTTGTTCTATAATTGAGGGCAGCACTTTTGTTTATTACCTGTTTATTGGCCATGGGTTCAGTGTAATGGGTATGGTGCATGGCAGTATACATTCCACCATCTACGTTTTTATCTTCAGGCCAAATTTTCAGGTCCAATATAGGCATTCTGCCGTCACTATTATATTCGGGGGTATCAAATGTGACCTGTATGCTGGGGTGAATAGAGTTTGCAATAACTATGAGGTCTTGGAATTTTACTGGTTTATTGTTTTCAGGTCCCTTGTATTTAGTTTTCTGCACTACGGTTAGTATGTCATCTACCATATCTAGAGTACAACAAGCATTTAATTCCTCTCTGTTCAAGTTTTACTTTGAGTTGACGATCCCACCATATCAAAAAATCTTGGGCTACATCTCCTGCTAAAGAGACCCCTATAGCTCCACCTTCCTTTTGTTTGAAGAGTTGGCCATTATATTGGCAAATATAGTTCTTTAAAGCAATTCTCATTGTATATCTAAGAGAATAGATAATCATCTTGCGTAGAATACTGTTGTCTGGGACATGTTTTGGCTTAACCCAATTACTCCATCGTAGTTTTTCATTGGGTTTACTAATATTACCAGCCAAAGTGAGCTTGCGGCCTCTATTAGAGGTTCTAGTCGGACAGAAGGGGATAAAATCACTAGGTAGTACAGTGTTAGTCTCTAGTTCAATCACTTTGAGGAATAACCCAAGTTCAAGTGGGTTTATACCTTCAAACTTAATGTCACTTCTTTCAAGTTACGCACAGGTTTTTTGGGTAGCTAAGTCAATGTCAATAGAGGGGTATAAAGCTTTTACAGCCATACTTCCCATGACAATTTCTTTTCTCTCTTTATTCAATTCATAAATCCTAGCTGACAAGCCTTCTGTACTGTTACATGCCTCTGGCGCTGAAATTATCAGTGGTCTAATGCATTAACATAAAAAAATATGCCAAGGTTCTATTACAGGAGGTGATAGCACCACATACGGGTCTTAAGGGTGGACCACCAATGTCTTTTCTACTGTCTTTGTGATCCTTCCTCAGTCCATACAATGGGGGAACATCATTGTTGCTTGTGCACGTATTGTATCTTACCCTCTCTTCGGCTCCCCATATATTACACCAAATATTACTTAAGGCATTCATTTTCTTAGCATTTTCTCTATATTCTTTCATGGTGACCTCTTCCGTTGTTTCAAGGTGTTCTTTCATACCTTTGGTATAATTAGGTTTTGTATCAACTGAAAGTTTTCCTGATTTATCCGTTGATTTAATAACAATTTCTTCATCTTTGGTTCTCTTTTTTAGACTTTTTAGTTCCATCTTGGTTTCTCTGTAAGTCTAAACCCTTCAATGTTAAAGGAATGTGTTTAGATCAAGACTGTATGCTTTGTAAATTCAACCCTGGTATTTGCAAGAAGAGGGAGGTGGTGTACTGTATAGAATGTGCTCAATGCAAAGGAGGTTTCAAGTATGTAGGAGAGACTTCTCGAAGTTTAGGGGAAAGATTCATGGAACATTTTAAAAATACAAACGATGTCAATTCGGTTTTCTACAATCATAAAATAAATATTCATAGAGGACAAGATTTGAAATTTAACATTAATATTATTAATTCCCACACTGGGGACCCTATGCGCCGCCAGGTAGCTGAAGGTGTCTCCACAGAAACCATCAAACCCTTACTCAACAGAAAAGAAGAATGGTCTACTGGTAGACTTATAGTTAGAACCCAACAACCATAACCCCCTCTGCCCTGTTAAGTAGCACCTCTCCCTTTGTTAGAAATAGGATTAACTTTAAGATTAGCTATTGTAAGGCTTAGCCAGAAAGCTACTACTGTATATACTGTTACCCAGTTGTATATATGTACATATAAATGCATTCTAGCTCTGACTGTCAGTATGACTGAGGAGGATCCTGAGGAGGATCGAAAATTTTCAAGAGAGACAAGATGATACTACGATTACTATTCTTTTTGTACTCATTTTTAGTCTTTAGAGTCGAGATGGCTGAAACGAAAGTCAGAATTCATATTTAATCCTGGTTTTACTAGATACATTATTTAAATAAGTCATAAAACTTCATAGTTATTTGGACAAAATAACTTCAAGCTTAAGCGAATTCCAAAATCTCGGACACTTATGACGTAAAGTAAAATAAGCCATGAAATAGTGGTTATAGGATACATAGAGCGATAGCTTATTATACGTAGAATATGAGTGCATGAACACTTATGATAAAGGTAAATAGATTTGAAAACTTACAAGGTAGTACATTGTTCACCATATATGTATAAAAATTTATTATTAGAGCTTGTTAATGTTAAATATTGTTAACAATTTTAACTCATTTCATACGTTGTCGCCATAATGATAAAGCTACGGCTTTTGACAAGTCAAGAAAGATGCCTATAAACCAGACGGTTTATCAATAAAAGAATTTCCAATTTTTATCAATTAAATCTAGATAGCAAGCTGAGCAGAAAAATTCGGGTGACAGCATAGGCGTACGGGAAGACATTCCACAGGGGGAGGAGGGTGTTTGCCCTGAAAATTTGGCAAATTGCCCTGATTTCCCCTTTCACCACGATAGCACTCTGGAAGGGTATGGATGAGTCTCCCCCCCCCCCCCCCCAACTATAAAGAAAGATATTATTTCGGGAGTTTTGGTTTATACTTGTATGATACTTATGATAAACTTACACTTTCTACTCCATATATTCAACAGTATGCGTCGTGCAACTAATAAGCATTTTGCCCTGTTGGCAACGCCGCTGCCCGCCGCACTGCCCCCTTGCCCTGAAAATACAAGTGTCAGTGCTCTGAAATAAGCATTTTCCCTGCTCTGTTAGAGCTGCAGCCCCAGACCTCCGCCTAGTACGCCTATGAATGACAGCCATACTAATTGTCACTTAAAATGAAATCTTTAATATAAAAGAAAAGAATACAATCGACTGAAAACCAGCTTCTCAAGTAATTTAGTAAAAAGGGCAGAATTACAATTAAAATTAGAGTTTACATCCCTGGATTTTAAAAGAAAGCAAACCTTTGGCGACCTTATGGTTATCGGGAACAACACCCTTGTACAAAGAGAGTTAACATGTATGTGTCAACGGTTTACCCACAACATAAATAACCTGTTTTTTGTCACTTACACTACCTTGGTAGGAAGTGTTATCCTAAGCAACCAAAGTTTGTGTTTCTCTTGTACTTCTCTAGTCATTATCACTTGAGGTGATTTCTCTTTTCTCTTTCCGCGTGGCTTTTATACTTTCCTCGTCTTATTTTTTATGGGTCGATAGTAGGGCTAAGCTCCTTGAGTCATCCTGAACCCTGATCATTTTTCTTTTTTGTGTCAGGCTAAGTTGCGATAGCCGAGATGGACCAGATACGTAGTAGAGTAATTTAATTACCAGTTAAATTTTACTTACGGAGCGACGTTGCAATAGAGGGGTGTGGTTTGTCCTCTTCCCAGAAGTCTTTAGGCAGGTAAGTTAAAATCAGTTGCATAACTAGAACCAGGGGAAACCTGATCTAAAAACCCCCCTCCCGGACTGTAAACTCACAGATCTTTATTTTTCGCATTCAATGCCGTTGAAAATGCCAGAAGTTTCCAAGAGTGTTTGATAATGACTGCAGTACCCTCAGCACCCGTATTTTCTCATTTTAAGGTCCTGTTCTTATGAAATTTTCCCGGGGAGGCCCCCTGAGCCGTCCGTCCGTAGATGTAACTTCTGTGTACTTATGAGTGATTCTTTCTCACGAATGAGCTTTCTCCCTCCAAACCCGGATTCCCCTGAGGCGACGAGTAAAATTGTCGAGAAGAGGGCTGAAGGTCTTAAATTTACCAACCCTTGAAATATAACGACGGGGGAAGGATAATTACCCCCCGAGAAAGCTGACTCTCTGTCCGGGGGTATTTCTCCCTTCGTCGAGACTCATGGATACAACAGAGTATTTCATCACCGACAGCGTTCAGTCGCCCTGACGGTTGACCTGTTTACAGCCTTAAAGGTCCGGTGACATACAAATGACATACTATTTGTTATTTAGTGTAAAAAGCATTTTAAATCTAAATAGTAGCCAGTCCTTATCAAAATCCCATCAAATATTGACCATTTTACACGGTAAATTATATTTTTCCCATACATAATGAATAAAGTAAAGCTTACTATGTCATTTGTGGAAAGCTTGCCCCACCGAATAAGACTCATGTAATCCTTTGTTTTGTCAACTTTCATTTCAAGGACATTTTTAGCATTGATATGTCTTGAAGGGTACATTTTGTCAGTAATAATTGTCTTCTTGATAAAAAATATCAATACCACACAACAAACAAAAAATTTGCCAACATGTATATATATAAGAAATAGGGTTAACAATATAAATACTAACACTACGCATTATTGTTTTTCCCAGGCAATGAGTAGCATGAGAAACCATCAAACTTCGACAGTTTTATCTTGAGAATGAAAAAAGGTATTGAAATATCTCCAGCAGATCTGTCACTGTGGGATTTTAGCCTTTAATTGCTGAGCTAAAGCAGCCCTCTGGATTGCATGTCACCATAACTTTAAGGAGTGCAGATTTGTAAATACGAACCTAAAATTTTCGGCACCCTTCTCACGCTGTAGAATTTTTTTATTCCATTAAGTATTTTTCCATTTAGCTAAATTGTACACCCCCTACATTAACCTGAACGCTACACAGTTATATGTAAAAGTATCATTCCAATCGCTTGAATTTCTCGTATACTGTACTGTTAACAACTCGGGGGGGGGGTGTGTTACGGTTGTCATCAGACACACGGGATGCATATAATACTTTGTATGATATTCTCTACAGGGGTTAGTCGCATCGACACTTGGCTTGGCCTGCTTTTTCAGTAGTGGGAATTCTACTAGGCCTATAAGAATGTTCAAAGACCTTGGTGTTCTCCACGCGACCCTGTTCATTTACGACCCAAACTAAATCTGCACTACACTTGGCATGTCATTCATGTTTATATTGTAAAATATATACGGTACTAAGATGTGGGTTAATATTGTATAAAAGATTGGTTGGTTTATAACTGAAGTTGTGATTGATTGTAAAAAGAGGCATTTGGAATTTCCTACTTCAAAACGCACTTCACTGTAAATCAAACATGTGCATGGGATTTAAAATTTTGAGCACCTTTTTGTCCCAAAGAACTGAGCACACCAGCCCCACGTATATACTCACCTCAAAACATTTTGATCACTTCAGGTGGAAGGGAAATGTTTCAATGGAATTTGGCTCGGCTGCGAATTTTCTCTCTAATGGTGTGCATCCGCACATGTACATAATTACTAGCACCATTTTGCTAGCACCTATTTGTTCCAGAAACATGAGCACTTGAGGTGCAACTTTTTTTCCCAAAAGTCCCCTGACTATCTGGCGAAGAGCCAGGGGCGAAAACCCCGAAGGAGTTCTGCTCCCCGAAGGAGTAACAACGTCCCCAAGGGACAGACTTTGACTTAACTGACAGCCGTCTCGAGGTGCATCTACTCCTCAAATGCTAGTCACGTT
Source organism: Holothuria leucospilota (assembly GCA_029531755.1). Taxonomy (NCBI): domain Eukaryota; kingdom Metazoa; phylum Echinodermata; class Holothuroidea; order Aspidochirotida; family Holothuriidae; genus Holothuria; species Holothuria leucospilota. The sequence goes on along the minus strand of CM055962.1, from coordinate 75,038,978 downwards.
TCCATCAGGTACTTCGTTCATCACATATGAATGTGCGTGAAGATTTAAATACCAACTGTGGTTTTCTTGTTTAATTGTGAACTGAAAAAAATCCCATTTAATTTAGACTTTCTGGTGAATTCATAGTAAAATGACATTTTTTTTATATATTTTGGGACAAATTGTCCTTCTAATGTAGTTCATAGAGAGATGAATGGTACTTTTGTAACTTCCCAAATCATAGAGAAAATAGTTTTACATCGTAAAACCTGACTCCGCCCACAAAGATGACGTCACTTGGGACGGGCTGGCTCACGTTGTTCCCACACACACATGATCTGAACTTGGATGACGTTGGGTGTTATTAATTTGAAATGCAAAATTTAATGTAGAAGCACTTCACTTTCTATCGTGTTTTTGTTTCTCCTCAATTATTAATCTTTTCTTCCAAAAAGGCAATAGCACTTGAAGTGCATGTGCCTGACCCCGCCAAGCAAGGTGTAAAATTACAAGATTTCTCACGTGCGAGTCATGAAGTTGAATTGTTTTAGTCAGAGGTATAGGAATCCTCTTTTATATGGCGGGCTACCTTGATAGTCATAATACCACCCCTGGCCAACGGGATCGTAGGTGCCGAGGGTGGTGGGGGTGAACAACTGTTTGCACTATTTAAGGAATACTTGTGAAAACTGGGCACAAAGCGAGCCGAAAGATAGTGCTTTGGTAGGCTTTTTATCATTGTTTGCTTCACATTACAAATGTTTTTCACTTTTTGATTATTAACTCCCTCCTAGCAAGTAAGTGCTGCACTTGGTATGTGCGTGCAGATACGCTTTATATAGTAAATGCTGCAATGTGCACATTGCGGTTGCAGTAGGCCTACTACTTGGGAGCTTGCAAGCTCTTTGTACTGCACTAATGTATTTTCACCTCACCTATCTGGGCAATGGTGAACAAGATAAATTGTGGATTAATGTTTAATTGATTAACTTAAGTGTTAGGAACTCTTATTTGTAAATTGGTTAGGGGCCCGATCCAATTGTCATATGGGCCGCGGGCAGGAATTGCACCAACCCTGGTTAAGTCGATGCATGATCGACTGAGGTTAGCGCTGTTCACATGAAGTGCAGACGATACTACCACAGATGAAGCTAAGATCATTTCATGTGCTGTCAGATACGCAGCGTTTCAAGCAGAACAGTGGCGCACTCGGTGGAACAGCAAACTCAGCTGCCTCAGATTTTTCCATATATGACCCACTCACATGGCGCACGTTTGATTTACAGTGAAGTTCTGTATTATAGATACTGTATCCACAGGGTATTTAGTTAACTGAAACGTAGAAATAATCACGTAAACAAACGCGTGGGCTATACAAAGCTTACTTAATTACATTGTAGGTGATTCATACTGTCTCTAATAGACAAACTGAAAGGCAATGACTCAATTACTTTATCACGTTTTTTTTTTTTTTTTTTTTTGGAAATGGAGTATGGCAGACATCTTTCCTACTCTTCTTTCTAAACTCAATAGCACTTGAAGCGCATGTGTTGGACCCCAGCATGCGTGATGTAACCGCGCAAACCTCTCCATGTAGGCATGGTTTAGTTGAGGTCGGCTCAATATCAGCTAGGTAAGGAAAGTTCACTTGAAGGGCAGATGACACTACTTGAGGTATGGTTAGCATCACCCCGTGTCATAGTAGTATTTCCACGCTGAACTTAAATGTGCAGTTCAAGTGATATCAGGGGGCGCTTCAAGCAGGACAGTGACTATACCATACCTGAAGTTAAAACTGTGAGCTCATCTACCTTATGCCTATCGATATACTCACATGACGCAATGCTTGATTTTCAGTGTAGTGGCACCCTCATCTCTTAGCTGATATGAGCCTGATTTCATATGAGGTTGGGGGTAGATTCAGCTGTGCTTCAAACACCTCAGGCGTGCCTGGTTGTACATGAGATGTTAATGATATCACCTGAGGTGTGTTTGTAATAGTTTTCCGAGAAGTAGCACCTGAGCTGTTATCAGTAGTGCTTGAGGCCAGGGAATAGACTCGCCTCACGTTGAACTTCCACTTCTACCATCTCGGGATTACCAATATACTCACCTGAAGTACATGTCTGATTTACAGTGTAGTTGGAACTAGGTGGGTTTTACTATTCAACAAGAGTTAGTTAGATATCTCTTTTTCCAAAAATGTTCTTTCTTTTATGATTATTGAAAGAAACATTTTCGCCAATTGGGATTTCAAACGGGCAGGTTAAACACATTCAGTCCCGGAAACAAGCGCAACACAGTAATGGTATGAACAAAATATCCAACATATCAAATTACGCCCAAGAACTACCATAGACTCAAGTACTCTTTTAAAATAGACTATCATGAAGTAGACTATCATAAAAGCCAAACCTTACTGTAAGTTGTTTAGAAAGAAAAAGACAAACGGTGCAACTTTTAAAGTGTCTCACAGTTCACTCAGGCTTGCTGGAAATGTCTCTTCGTGAACTTCTTCAATGTTGTTCCCCACTAAAGCTCTGTGAGGGACAAAAGATGGCATTGCATAAATCTGTAAAATACTTATATACATTGGTCCTCCCCTTTTTCATAATAAGAGTATTGTTTCTTTTAAGCATAAAGCTATGTGAAAGCAGTAAGATTGGAAAACAGGCATGGGCTTACACGAAGTTAGGGATCAATATTTATTGCATTTCATTCTTTAAATTATATAACATGTTATACTCGAAAGGAAATCTTTATTACAGTTGGTTAATTGTGACAGTCGGGTGAAAGCGTTTCCTGGTATTTCGTGGATGTGGTTGAACGGTAAATATCTACGATGAAGCAAGGGAGTACTTGCATCAATCATTGAAATAGCACTCCATTTATAACAATGTCAAAATTATTCAACTTCTTATAACATAACTTTTGAAGCTTTTGCGGTAAATAGTGAAACGATAATAACAGCCAAAACTTACAAAGTGGTATGATTAAACCAGTGCATAGCCAAAATGTATTAAACACTACTATTTGATATCAATGCTAGATGACCGTGACACATATAAGTCCTCCTTGAGATTCTGCGTTGACAGTGCTCTCCACTTTGCAGGAATGTTTAACTCGTAACCCAGTTGAGCTATAGCCAGCAATGGCAATTGTCAGTGTAACAGCTGCCATGAGTCACTAGGTTCTGGGACTATATTATGATGAGGTATCCCATGTTGCCCGCATATCCATGCCTGAGCGACAGACGACTGATTTTTGGTGGCTGTGATTAGAGGCGTGGGTGTGCTTGGGTATCATTCCAAATATTTTCCCTATAAGGTAAGGCCGGCTTAATTGAAACTTGGCGGGAGGGTACCACACAATGTAACCTTATGTCTCATCGCCTCTCAGAAGTAAAGGTCATGGCCAAATTCTATGAAATCGCTTTTGGCCTGTTATTTCCAGAGGAACCATTACACTAATATGAAACTCCACAGAAATGTCAAGTGTTACCAAACTATATGGAATTCATGGATACACATGGTAAATGGTCAAATGTGAATTTTGAGTGCAATTTTCTGTCAAAAACATCCTGAAAGACAGATCTCATTTCCTTCAAATTTAAAAAAGGTCTCTCAGAATAAACACTGTCAAGGAAACCGCCACCATATTGCTTACGATACACAACCAGTTCCGCGAGATAGAGCAATTGTGACTTTGTATATGCAATCTGTATACATCATACTCTAATGAATACTTATTCTTTCCCTCGTGATTACATTATTTTTAAGAAGATAAAGGGGAAAATATTACCCCATGACAATAAGGCTTATTCTGATGTGTTAAGGTAACTTACAGTTTTACGTGGGTTTCGTCAACGGCAGCGCACGGAGCTTCTAGGCCGAGCACTTTGAGTAAGCCTTTGCGAGAGGCATATGTGAAATCCGTCACCGTCATTAATCCTTCGATCCATGTACAGAATGTGTATAAGCTTAAAAGCAGGCCTAAAATATCCTGGCCTGATAAGAAATTGTAAAATGACCGCAGTAGGGGAACTAGCACACAAATTTACTTTCGGGTGGGGATTGGGCAGGGAGGCACTTACGCGTGGTGGCTCGTAGCCTCCATTGGCACATACATTACACATGGCTCATTTCGACGAGAAAACTTGGGATACGTCCACTAGGGGGGTCTGATACTGTGAAGAGTTATTTGACCTTTAGTTTTGCCAGGACGGGCATTGATGTAGTTCTACATAGATGGGTAACTCACCTCCAACCCCAACCTAACCGATCTCCGGGCCCTTGATCCTTTTCCGACCTGCATAGAAACAAAATTCCCAAGAGCTTGGGAAAATTCGCAAGTACTAGCGCGCGGCCGTATGGATCTTGTGCATACCGCGGAACTGGTCGTGCACCGTGCGCAATATGGTGGCTGTTTCCGTGAAAGTGTTCATATGGGTATTGAGTCTCGCAAACAATCGGAAGCATGAGTCACATGTCGGAGGTTAAAAACTATAAAACCAATGTTTTGTTTTTGCTTCGAGGGGATATATTGAATTGTCAGAGAAACCTCAGAGTTGAAATAGAAATGCCATTGATTACCAAAATATCCAAAATTATATTAAGTTGTCAAGCAAACTGAGGTCAAAGTTCCAGATGTATACTTTAAGCGCACATTTTGTGTGAAAACTCCTCGTAAACTGCTGAACTAATTTTTCAAGCTTGGTGAAATGATCCTCCAGGTAGGAATTTGCGTCTGGAAGCAGGGATGACATGGAAACTTCACGTTTGTAATGGAAATGTCATGTAGTGACAAAATATACGGTTGCCGTGGAAACTGAGGGCAAAGGTCACATGCTTAACAATTAGAGGTATATTTGAAACACAGTTTTGGGCAAAAACCCTAAAAGGCTGGAAAAAGTTTCTTCAGTCTTGGTTGGGAGATATATCAGAGTAGGGAATTGTGTCTCTCTGTCTCCTGAAAGCTAAGATCATGGGTCAACATTTGAAAAAAAAAATGATTTTCGCTATAATTGCAAAGGAAAACATTCTATAAGAGTGGAATCTCAAAGGGTATAATAGAAAGGTCAAGTTCTGTCAAGACGTGCGGTTATCATGGAAACTGACGTAAATTTTTATATGTGTATTTTAAGTGCAATTATGTGTCAAAATTTTTCTTGAACCCATCAACCAATTTTTTCTAACTCGATGGAAAAGGGCCCCAGGGTACAAAATTGTATCCTCTGAATCCTGGTACTGAAGGTTTATGGTCAGACGTCAAAAGTCAAATTTATCAAACTCAAAAGCCCATTGAATTCTGCATAGACAAACAAACCAAAAGCAAAAGCGTTCGATAAGTGCCATTAAAATGATGTCACGGGCATTGTGGCTCTGCACAACCAGTGGCAAGACACAGGGAGCGTAACAAGCGCGCCGCCCCCACTGGCACCACAAAAAGAGCATGAACGACAGATAGTCCCAAATATTTACTTTTTGTGTCCCAAATTGATGTGTAAAATACAGATAGCTAACAAATTCTTTCATTCGTAAATTTGTTCCTTTCTATACTTCTGACCTTGACCGACCTATCAGTTTCCCCCTACTCCCTAATTAAAAGTCCTGAGTATGCTACTGGCACGTTAACAGTAAGTGTTTTACAAAAGCGAGTTAATAGTACCCCGGAAATGCTTTGTTTATTACTCAGAATGAGGTAGGATTAGGTGGCCCATAGTGCAAGCGACGCCATAACAGCTTGAACTGAAAAGGAAAGGTATTTAATATTACCCTTAGGGGATTAGGCAAAGTAGATAAGTTGTTACATACCTTTTCGAAGTAAGGGAAAATCGCTTACATGGCAGTAAATGAAGCTCCGGAAATTTCTTAGTGAAACTAAAAATGGGTAATTCTATGCTGATCATAGAAGTGCTTTTCAGATAGGAGGGTGATTTATATGTTCCGTATTTCATTGCTTGCCGTTTACGGGCAAGCTAATGATATTTTTTAAGGAAAAATTGTAACAGACAATTATTGAGGGCTGTAACTCCCTACAGCTTGAGGAGTCTTATTGGTAATGTGATCCGATACATTATTGCTAGCGCATTGAGGTAAGTGCGTATTAGCGATGAGATATGCAACTCCGTGGATTGCCCTTTTGTTATACTTGTAATGTATAACATGCATATTGAGTGTGTAATGTGTCAGATTTTTTTTTTACTTTCGCGTGTACAAGCTTTAGCCCACGAGTGGGAGAGAGGAGCTGCGGCCTCGATAACTTACAAATGAATTTATTTTCCAAAATTAGATTTATATGGGTCTTAAAAACAGGTAAACATTGCCTTCACACATACCAAGAACCAGGAGCTTACGGGTGAAGCCTTCCTTCTGTCCTAGCAGTTATCATTCGTTAACTTCTGAACCATAAATTATATTTAATGTCCACCAATTGTAGTTGGGTGTATCATACGTCATCAGCAAGCCAATTATGAGATTTACCCAACTAACAATGAGCTTGATGTCACAAAGTCTCACAGTTAAACACACTGGTACTTGTCTGTGTATCATAGTAAGCCTTCATCAAAACCTTAGCTGGTACATCAAACTTTTTGCAAATGATATATGGCAGTTGTTGTAAAACTGGCTAACCAAAAAATACGTTTTTGTGGAGTGCACTTTATCTAGCACAGTGCTACAAAATATAAAAAGCCTTATCTTCTACAAGGTCAAATTTTGATACAAAGCTTTGATCATAACCATCCAATAACGAAAACATCTAGACAACTCTTAGGAAACCCATATGCGTGTTGGACAGTAATAGCCGCTGAAACGTTGCAGTTACACTGGGTAACATAAATGTTCTGAATATGTAAAGTGACTCACAATATTGTCAGGAACCTGAACATTTTGAAGTCCTCTTTGCTGATGTAGTTTATACCCAACTCTGCAAATACTCTGCAGAAATAAATATGCGAAACTAGGAGTATTGAAAGTTTTGTTAATAATCTGATGTCATCTGGAACGCTTTAGTGACTAAAATTCAAAGTATGGTTGTTGTATGTTAGAGCACATCTCAACTCTCGTTCACATCTTACTTCCATCATTCTTTTAAATCTTAGTCTAGAAATACAAAAACATATATTCCCGAGGTTTCGAGAATGAAGTTTATTTGTCCAACTCCGATTGTCATAGGCTGATCCGTTGCTGAGATATAAAATGTTGAAACTTTTTCATTAAATTTGAAATAGTCCATTGCGCAACAGTTTGTGATGTCCTTTACAACTCACATTTCCTGCAGTTGTTTCCTTTTGAAATTAAGATGTTTACATGACCCTGAAAATCTTCCTGTTTTCTTGCATAACATACTGTACAGAGAGGGTTTGTGTAGCCAGGCAACCCTATAATAGTACTACAGTGATCAAATTTGGCACAAGCATCAGTGTCTTACGCAAAAACAGAGAAACAGAAAGACTGTAATTTGAGTAGAACGAGAATGCCATCACAAAATATTGCGCAGTCTATTTTAAATTGAGTGAACAAAGTTCGTTATATCTCAGCTCAGAAATATCCTGTAAAGATGAGAGGTAGACCATATGGATTCATTTTTCAAGCTTTTTAACATATATTTGAAGTTTTAGACTTTAAGTATACTTATAGGAAAACAAAACTGTTGATAATGCAATTATTTGGGCACGAACACCTATTTGAGAAACAGGCTATTGCTTATGCGAATAATAATGTAATATTGTCACATGCGAGTAATAGGCGGACTATAGCTTTAGGTGAGTTATAGGCAGGCTGGGGTTATATGTGAGTAACAGGTGGACCATCCACATTATAATTTATCCAGCAGACAAGCAGTGACAAGCAGATTAGTGATGTACGCGAGTTAGTTTGTAAGCCAATCCTAGCTGACTTCTACTTCTTCGGGCTCGTTAAAATGTTGCTATCCCATCGATGGGATAAATAGGTATCACGTAGTAGGAACTAACCTTAAGGTTATCTTTGAAGCAATCAGCAGGTCCAATTCCACTTGCGAAAAACTTAGGTTACTGCGGTGGGGAGTTGGAAAGGGACAACTTGCGAGACGCACTTCGACAAATGGATGGCTTTGGGTTTTGCAAGGCGTCAGTGTGTATTTAAGAAGTTATGCTAATGCAAATCTTACTTTCTCGGTTATTCTAGGATTAGCTTTACACTGTTCATTTTTAAAGGTCCTATTCCTTCGCCCAGATAGAAAAATTCTCCCTAGTAAGTTGACTTCCAGCCCTTCCTCCTTTTGAAACAGAATACCTGTCTAAGTCTCTTCGGTGTCAAAGCAACAGTAGCCTGCACTAAGTTTAAACTGTTCGACGCCATATCCAAAATGATGTGCTGCATTAGTCATCATTGAACAACTAAAGTTCAAGAAGCTACTTTTTACTTTAATGTCAATCAAAACGTATTCAGAGATATGATCAAATTGTTAAATATGTTTGAGGTGATGCACTAGCCCCTATAATGTAATAGGCTATAACAAAACGTGACCAAACATTTGTTAAATACTGAAAACCAGACATAATGCTGAGGTATACATTGTGTGTTACCTGCCGTATTCATTGTAAGTTAGTACCCACATACTTTCAATCTGAAGTGCAGGAAAAGAAAAGTAATAATTACCCCATAGAAATGTTACGAATGAGGTTCTTTGTATGGAAACCAATCGCATCCGTCAACGATCTTTGGTCCAAGGGACCTGGACTTCTGTTAAAAAAATCAACTAAACTTTTTTGACACTGAAGGTTGAAAGGTTTCATTACAAACAAAATAGTGGTTTCCAAAGTGCTAGAGTAGAGGTGCATTTACACTTGTACGGTATAACACACTTTTGTTTCAAAAGGGGAATACCTATGCACATATTTTCACTTTTTGTGAGCCTTTCATAACGTATGTCTGACATAATCGGCAACTTGGAAATTGAATTTGTGGTTCGCTATATGTAGTAAATCTGTTTACGTTTTTTCTTGCGTTTAATTCAAGTTGTGGATTTTTAGTTAATTATTCTTTGAAATTTTGAAGTTTGAAAAGTGATGAAATATACTTTTTTCTGTCTATTTACTTGCTGTTCAAGGAATACTAAGCAGTACATGGCAACTAGATTCAATAGCGGTTTTGTTACGACATTAAGACTTGCAGCAAGCTCTTCATAGAAATATTCAAATGCCAATGTCTTTTTTAAAGTAAAAAGAAAATTGTGGCTGTTTTCGGGGTTTGGTTTAGCCTTTGAATATCCATCACTAGGAGTGAACTTTAACCTTTCGAGTTAATCTTATCTTTTCATAGTACCCTCTATGGCTCCCTCTAAAGTTTTCTCACACAATTACCGAGTAAAATATTTCCTAACTTTTGGCGCCTTGAATTAAGACCTTCTTCAGACAAGCAGACCTAACAAATTCCAGTGCCAAATGAGTGGCGAGATTTTTGGAAATCTGACAGACACACTACTCTGTGACACTGGACATATCTATAAATTGAAGAAGAAAACATAACGAGTAATTGTATGAAGTATAGTGGCCAAATAGGGTCCGCAAGATCTTTTTTGGCCGTTGGTATGTGTGTTGACTTTGAGGATGGCTTTAACAGCCGTAAATTTTGATTATCCGAAGAAGAGAACTTGACACACAGCAGTTTTAATTAAGAAGAATGCGTTTTGGCTAGTTTAAACTAGTCAGCTGCCATACAGTATAGCTCCCTGTTGAAATATACCGGTTTCCCTGGCCCCCTGCGCATACATGACAGTAGCATATATACTCAGCCACATGAGGGAATGGACAAGGGAGGTTAGTAGTTTCACGGGGACGTGGAAGAGGGTGGGTAACTGAAAGCTCGTTTATTTCAAGGTTATTACCTAAGGGCTGGTCATAAGAAGGAGCTCTTATAGTCCGGCTTCAGAATGAGGTAAGTGCCACCTGAAATGGTCATTAATGCCACTATGTTTTTTTTTCGATTTCGTAAGATGTCTATGAACAAAAAATTCAGGTATATGGGTATCTCCAGGTCGGTTCGGGAAATGTAGTGGGGTATCTGCAAAGATTCAGGGTGCTGAAACATCAAATATTTTTGGGGTGGGGGAAAATACAATGGCTATTATTTTTCATCCAGAAACTCAAGAGTAAACAAGCCACCCTTCAATTTTTGGGCCGAGAAATTGTCTTTCGGTTGATTCACAGATTTGTGAATCACGTTACTAATAAGGTCCTTAGAGGCCAAAAAGGTACGAAATTTGACCTTGGACCTAAATTTTGACTATGTTAATTTAAAATGTACTTGTTTACAGTAAACCGATTCATTCGTCCCATTTTGAGATGAAATGATTTTATTTCATGTCTCTAGACAATTTTAGGCCACTAATGTTCCATGGTTTTTACTTATGAATCACCAGTGTGAAACGAAAAAGCAACTAATGCAAAATATGTTAGAAAAACTTACTTTTACAGCCGGGAAATGACAATATATCCATGGTTAATAATCATTACACGCTTTACATTATCTTGAGTTCATTTTCATATCCATATACACATTTCCTGTTATCAAAAGTTCACTAATTGCATATCTGCATGTGCATTTCGATACTTTCCGCCCGGGACCGTCTGTGTTGGAAACCGAGCTCTATAATCCACTTCGCCATCAAAGAATTAGTTCGGCATATGGTGTTTCTAATCATTCTTTAGTCACAGCATCCTTTGCACGTGTTCAAAGGATTCAGATACGGTAATTTAAATAAGAATTATTACTTTCAATAGTAGTTATGCTTGTGAAGAAATAAACGTTTTTCTCTATTGCTTTATAATTGGAATGATGCAAAATTCAATCTTGTCTTTTCGTTTGTTACCAAAGATACCTAGAGATATCGTGTTTACAAGGTTTTCGGTTTTTTACCCTTGTGACCTCACATGACCTTTGACCTTCACCAAAAACAATAGAGATCTACAAGTCAAGCGTCACAAACACACATACAAACATACACACCTACACACATACACACATAATCGCCGCTTGATTGTATAGATTCCTTTTGCCTTGGAAAGTGCCCCCTTCCCACAGGAAGTCAAAGATCACCTTAAGAATTGCATGAGAATCACGCATTCTCTCAGCAAATCTAGAAATAACCATCGGAAATACACCACTTAATGAGCTTTCCGAAGAAAATGAAAAATTAACCCGTGGAAACTTACAAGTCCCATGAGATTATTTTTTTTTCTCATGGAAAGCTGTTCATTTCCTGCGGGAATTAGTACCATCTTTGGGGGATGATATTCCCTACGGGAGTTTTCAGTTTCTCATGGAGAAATGATAGTTATCAACAGGATTTGTTGAAGCCCTTGGAGAAGGGACAATATCCCACGTAAATTGCGGGTGTCTCATGAAGAATGTCAAATTGTCTATGGAATGTGCAACCTTTCCATGGAATTCCCAATTGATTTAGTTATTTCACCATGCCTGCAAACTAGCTTGCGCTTTTCATATATTTCACCTTTCATAGGGTGTAACACATGATGATCATATTTCAAAGTTTTCAGCATTACAAAAATATAACATTTTATATGTAAGTAACTAGCACGCACAAAAATTTGATTAATTGGTAGAAGTGAAATGATCATTATGACCCATTGCATTTTAACTCTTTTGAGGAACGAAGGTGTTTGCTAGCTAGTGAATACAGCTAGATGACAGAAAACGATAGGCCTTAAAATCACATTCCAAACAGTTCTCAACAAAAGCAGTTTTCAGTGGACAGCTCTACAGAGTATGCAGGGCTATCTTCATTTTATTTATATCTGTGAGGTAGCTAGGCCTAATAAGGGATACGTGACTTCATTGACCTATTGCCAGATTAAATCTGGAATCCCTAGTGTAATTCCTTTCGGTTGTGAACTGGGGAGAGAGTTAATTCGTCCTTCCCCTTGATGCAGTATACCTGCTGGCCATTCATTAATTGCTGCGTATGGCTATATACTTATCCCAGTTGAAATTTTATTCTCCAACGTACAGCACAAAGTCATTGATAGGGTCTTTTTTAAAAATGCTTTAATAAGAGGAACGACAGTGGTCATTTGACTTTTCACATATGTATGATACACACAAAAACAACACAAAAATCTTTACAGGGTGGACAGTTCATGGAACCTTTGTTAAGAAAAATAAATATTTCAAATTTCCTACCTTTCTGTCATGTTCGCTTACATATTAGGAGAAACAAGATCAAATATCAGCTTGCTGATGGCTTAGCCTACAAGCTGCACCTTGGATATTTCTGAAGCAAACGTCGCCAACTTACGCATAACACAAAAAACCTCAATTTTATCAGTAGCGGTTAAAAAATCTAAAATATTCTTTGGTAAAAAAAAAGAAGTCTTTTAAGTGTAATGAAGATTTTTGTAAGATTTAGCTCCACAGCTGAAAGCTCGAGTAGTCTTCAAACATTTGCTTTGAAAAAAAAGTGCTAGAGAAACATGCGATTAACTGTAATGGTAAAGGTTAGCATATGCACAGACCTGTACATGTATGTACCGCCCAAAGAGCCAAAATTTGTCTTTATAACAAGTCATTGTACTTGTCTTCTACTTATGCACTGCATGTAGTGCATTCGTCTTAATACTACTTAATACCACTGCATGTGTCCAATTAATACCACTGCATGTGTTTAGTACATATACATAGCGCATACGGACAACGTTTACTATGAAAGGGAACCAACTGTAACAGCTAACATCCTGTCTGTGGGCAGTACATGTTGCAAGAGGATGTTCTCAAGATTGATGTTTCTTTCAGTGCTCCCATTATTCCGAACTCAGGGTATCACTTGGAGGCTGTGTTTTTTTGGATAGTTTCCGTAAAGAGTTCCACGTGGATGATGGTTCCCTCCTTCACTTCTATGTTAAAGCATGGAAGTACGTCCGAGATAGTACTTTCATGGTTAAAGGGTGAGAACATTACAAAATGTAGAGTGTTGAAGCATTCATGAAAACCTTAAGGAAATTTGTAACTGTGTCGAGTCATGGGCGTCAATCCTGGGGGGACGGGGGGACACGTCCCCCCCCCACATTTCGATGGGTGGGGGACACAATATCAAATGTCCCCCCACATTTGCGTAAAAGAGTAGTGTCGTGGCTCTATTTGACTGGCTTTTTGAGTGACATGTAGGTTTGTTGGGCAATTTTTAAGTGTCTTGATGCAGATTCTGAATGTAGATTTCGTCAGGGAAATCTTATTTAATGGCAAAATTTCGGCGCGCTTCGCGCGATGCGTCACGGTTTGCACTTCTTCTCATGACCGTTAAAAAGGTAATTATACATGGAACAATTCTGATCACAACACTTTCCGAAAACAGACATACATCTCCAGACATCTGTAGGGGCCTCGCGTCAATATGGGATCATTCAATCAGTGGCGTACGCAGAGGGGAGGGCCATTCCGCCATGCCCACCTTCACTGATTCCGATTTTTTTTAAGTTCCTCAAAATACGTAAATTTTTTAACACAAATTTACTTAAAAAAGGTAGCATATTTGGCACCAGATTACATGTAAGGACACCTGATTTTTCAAAAAATTTCAAAGGGGATGGGGACACCCCATTGGGCCATGTCCCCCTCACTGATGTCTAATTTTTTAGTTCCTAAAAATACGTTAATTTTTAACACAAATTTTACTTCAAAAGGTAACATATGTGGCACCAGTTTGCATGTAAGGACACCTAATTATTCAAAAACTTTCAAAGGGGAGAGGGACACCCCCCCCAAGCCAGCGGTCAGATCCCTCCCCCAAGCCAGCGGTCACACAACATACTGAATGCCCCCCCCCCCGTGGAAGGTTGAAAGTACGTTGTTGCCCTTAAACACTTTTCAAGAATTATTACCGAGCGTGGCCGAAACCATTATTTTTACCGAGCTTCGCCGAAGCCATTATCGGTATAGATGGTGCAGGCGCGGATCCAGGTTGGCCTGGGGAGCCCGCTACCCCCCCCCCCCCCACGAAAGGAGAAAAAGGGAAGAAAAAGAAAAAAAGAAAAGGAGAAAGAAAAATTAAGAGCAAAAAATTAATAAAAGTGTCTAAGAACGTATTTAAAGTATATATTTCTCTAGGGGTTGGGTGGAGCTATAGCTGGATTATCTCTTTAGATATCTTTCACATAATGTTCGAAAACAGGTGAATAGCTGAGTAATGATCCTTGACTTAAGATCTAAATAAGTGAACATCGTGACATGTGCAGTATGGGCCCTGCTATCTGCACTGAAATCAGTAACAATTTTGTGTTAAAGAGTGAAAGTTTTTGTAATCTAAAGGGATTGAGAGGCAAAGTTTTCGCCATGCAGACCTTGCAGAATGAATACAGAAGACGAGCTGTCAGGTGACGCGCTATTGTGCACAGTGGCACCAGCTGTTGCAGGCAAAGTAACGGCGTGCATACCCTATTCGATTTCAAAACTGTCTGAAAAGTTTTAAAATGAACTCAAAAGGCTTTTAAGCTACAGACAGTTGCGTCGGCACAGTGGGCAATGGGTGACGTGTGTCCCCCTCCCCCATCGATTCTTGGAAATTTTTAAAATGGTCACAAAAGTCGTTTAAGCTACAGATTTCTGTGGAGGGTGGAGGGTGAGATGTACTTTTGATGATTGGTTTACTTGTTCTTACCCTTTTCTTTCACAAACTGTTCTCAAACTATCATAAGTTTTGGAAATTCTTGACAAATTCCAAATTTTGGCACGCTCCGCTAGCGTCAAGCCTTGTGTCAGAGTTGTCCTTATTTTCAATAGCTTTCGGTAACTCACGAAGGAACCAAGGAGCAAAAGTGCTTTTTAAGAATTCTCAGTCAGAAGATTCGTTTCTGAATAGCATAGGTTGGTGGGAAAATGACATTGTCCGATGCAGGTTCTAAATGCAGGTTTTGTCATGGACTAATATCTTATTCAAAATTTCGGCGCGCTTCGCGCGCATATATACGAGAGGGTTTACACCCGATTTCATATACCATTGACAAAGCTATGACTCAAGAAATTATTCAAATTCAAACATTTTTCTAAAAAGTACATCTCCTTCTCTGTAGGGCATCCATCATTATGGGATCTTTGACTAATCTAGTCTAGCACATGGTTTGAAAGACTGAAAGTACGTAATTGCCTTATTTTCCAAACATTTTACCGCGACGTTCAATAACGACGAAAATCTTTTCTGAAACGAATTTTGCCTGTCCACGCCACCATCCCTCTTGCTATACTTGAAAAGACAAGGTGATATATATCTCCTCCCATATGGATGTCAGGTAGTGAGAATCCCGTTGGTCCCTCTTTTGTATACTGTAACTAATTCAGAGCTCCCGGGAGGCGCTATACTGTTCTCTGTCAACCTTAGATATCCTTTTAAAATGTAAAGGAAATATTTAATTATAGTCCAAGAATGTTTCTGTGGATTCCACGCAGGTACAGTATAATTGCGTGTACAATTTTCCCATGGGCGTGGATCATGGGGAATGGGGAGACGCGTCCCTCTCACTTTTTTTGGAAGGGGGACATCGTCAAAAAGTCCCCCTCACTTTTTCAAAAATGATAGACCAGACTGCAATTATGCCTAGGAAAACGAAATTTTTAGAAGAAAAACCAGAAAGCCAAAAGGCTTAGTGATTCCTTGCCGAAAGGGGGTGCTTTGTTACACTGAAGTTCATCCATCAAATTTATACTACTCTTCTACATCATTTTTTATGATGTGGTCATAATTTGACCCCTGCTCACATCAGCTCATGTCACATGACCTTTAAACAGAAACTTGAATAACCACAAAAAATGAAAAAAAAAAATAAATAAAACGTATGAAAAGGGATTTATCTGTGCTTCCTCCCTTGTAATGACATGTTGACAAAGTTTCAGTTTTTGACCTCTGGTGACCTCAAGTGGCTTGTGACCTCCACAAAAAAACAATAGGGTTTTTCCTCGCACCATAACACATCCACATACTTAGTATGAAATCTATCCAAGCTTCCTACCTTGAGACACTGTGTAAACAAGGTTTTCAGACTTTGACCCCTGGTGACCCCAAATAACCTTTGACCTCCACCAAAAACTATACGCTTCTTCCTCGCACCATAACGCATCCACATACTTAATATGAAATCAATCCAAGCTTCCTACCTTGCGATATGGTATAAAAAAGGTTTTCAGAGTTTGACCCCTGGTGATCCCAGACGACCTTTGACCTCCACCAAAAATGGCAGAAATCTTCCTCTCACCATAACACATCTACATACCAAGCATGAAATCTATCCAAGCTTTCTAACTTGAGATATCGTGTAAACAAGGTTTTCAGATTTTGACCCCCGGTGACCCCAGATGACCTTTGACCTCCACCAAAAACAATAAGGTTCTTCCTCTCACCACAACGTATCTACATACCAAGCATGAAATCTATCCAAGCTTTCTAACTTGAGATATCGTGTAAACAAGGTTTTCAGATTTTGACCCCCGGTGACCCCCGGTGACCTTTGACCTCCACCAAAAACAATAGGGTTCTTTCTCTCACCACAACGCATCTACATACCAAGCATGACATCTATCCAAGCTTTCTAACTTGAGATATCGTGTAAACAAGGTTTTCAGATTTTGACCCCCGGTGACCCCAGATGACCTTTGACCTCCACCAAAAACAATACGATTCTTCCTCTCACCACAACGCATCTACATACCAAGCATGACATCTATCCAAGCTTTCTAACTTGAGATATCGTGTAAACAAGGTTTTCAGATTTTGACCCCCGGTGACCCCAGATGACCTTTGACCTCCACCAAAAACGATAGGGTTCTTCCTCTTACCACAACGCATCTACATACCAAGCATGAAATCTATCCAAGCTTTCTAACTTGAGATATTGTGTAAACAAGGTTTTCAGATTTTGACCCCCAGTGACCCCAGGTGACCTTTGACCTCCACCAAAAACAATAGGGTTCTTCCTCTCACCACAATGCATCTACATACCAAGCATGAAATCTATCCAAGCTTTCTAACTTGAGATATTGTGTAAACAAGGTTTTCAGATTTTGACCCCCAGTGACCCCAGATGACCTTTGACCTCCACCAAAAACAATAGGGTTCTTCCTCTTAATATGGGCCATCTATGTACCAAGTTTGAGAACTGTCCAACTTTCCCTTCTTGAGATATCGTGTAAACAAGCTAAGCCGTCACATACGCACACACACACACACACACACACACACAACATCACCATCGCATAGATTCCTTGCCTGCCTTCGGCAAGGAATCAATAACCTAAGAATCCTACACTTTTGTTGCACCAAATCGCATCTGAGGGCATTCAGTTCTAGAAAAATTTCCCTTAGACCCCTCCCCCATGCCGACAATCACAAAACTTATTGCCTCCCCGTGACGCAAATTCTGGCTACCACCACTGCTTCTTCCACCAGGACGGCGATTCACAAATGTGGAAAAGTCCCCCCCCCCCCCCACACACACACACTTTTGGAGATGAATCCACGCCCATGATTTTTCCTGGGACTTTAGGAGGTTTGAAGACAATATATTAACCGTCTCTCACTCCCCTTTTTCACCTGAACGAAAATTAGAATTCACTAAATTGTGGACATTTTTTAATAATACAATCACTTTAGAATGACCCAAAGATACCACCATTGTGCATAAAGGCTCCCTAAAATTATCAAACATTTCTCAAAGAGGAGGGTAAACTCCTTCCTGGAATTGCACTCTCATGTACTAACAAGAAAAGGCTCTCCCACTCTTGTATATAGCGTATACAAAATGCCACTGCCTAAAAAGGCACGGTTTAGCAGTTAACTGCGGTTCCCCCAATCACCAACTCCCGCCGGCACCATATCGGTCATAGATTCTGAAGGGTGTACCCTTCAGAAATCCATAAAGAAGGTGATATATCATCTCTCCTCCCATATGGACGTCAGGTTGTGAGAGTCCTGTTGGTCCCCCTTTTCAGTGTACTACAATTAATGCAGAGCTCCCGGGAGGCTCTATACCGAAAATTTTCGGCGCGTTTCACGCGCAATTGTTCACGCTTACGGAGAGAGGTATGTTTTTATTGAGTGATGGATTTATTTTTATCACTTTTTACGAAACATCATTTGACATCTTTCACGATTTTTGCAAAGTCTTCTCAATATTTCTTGATTTTCGCTTGATCTGCGTAGTTTTAGCCTTGAAGTACTCCTTTCACTATCAATAAGGTCCCAAAAGTATTCGCATTACTCATCGGTGGGGTTCTACCATAAGCCAATTATTCATGTGCATAAACGTGATTTCAGAGGAGCCAGCATTGTAAGGATGTAAAGCAATTGATATTCATTCCTGCACCCTCCTCTTCTTATGAGAACTGAAAAATTAGTATCGAACCCACCTTCTAATTGATAGACACACATAAAGGGAATTGACACCGTTAGTCATAGCAATGGTTTTAAATGTAAATTCAAATTTTCGCGGGCAATTGTTTCATCTGACGTCCTTATACCTGAATACCGTATAACGAAAATAAAACACTCATTATGGCAAAATCATTTCAAGTTACCTGCATGGGCTCATAATTTTGGCGTGTAAATTTTAAGATAACTTAGATTCTCCGGAACTTCTGCAAGTACATATAGTAACTTATACTGAGCCATACACATCAAACTCAATGCAACATGAAAAGGTATAAAATCTCACTGATATAAGAACTGGAGCCGAGTTCTGTGCTCTTAAAATGCAATACTGCGAGAGCTTCCGGGGGCTTCGCCCCCTGGACCCCGAAGGGGCCCTATCGCGGGCCCCTGGACACCACGTTTAGGAACTCGCGCTTTGCGCTCGTGGTGAACCTTCGGTGCACATGAGATTTTCCATCTTGCCCCCCCCCCCCTCAGAATTTCTGGATCCGCGCCTGCAGATGGTGATTGTTAATACACTTACTACTACAAAGCATTCTGAAAACGCCCTTGCTAATCCTTCACACCTTTGCTATACTACGATCAGCTCCAAAATATCCCAAAGATATCCCATTTTGCATCTAAGCAACCTTAAATTAACAAAAATTTCTCAAAGGGGAGGGCTACACCCCCTCCCCTTAGACCCCTCTCCCAGGATGACACCTTTATATAGTGACAAAAGAAGGATCCCCACTGCTGTATACAAACGCAGGGTGAATAAAAAAGGTGCAAATTACACGCCGCCACTGTAGTTAGTAAAAACATCCAGCCAGTCGGAAAAATTAGAATTTACTAAATTATGGACATTTTCCAGTCACGTACGATTAGCTCCAAAAATATCCCAAACATAGCACCGTTTTGCACCTAAGCAGCCTTAAATTAACAAAAATTTCTCAAAGGGGGAGGGGTGTCCCCTTAGACCCCTCCCCCAGGACGACACATTTATGTAGTGACAAAGGAAGGATTCCCACTGCTGTATACAAAACGCAGAGCACATAACAAAGTGAAATTTAAACGCCTTCACTCAGTTGGAAAAAACATCCAGCCGGTCGGAATTTGGGACCTTCACACGCCCAAATATATCACCCTAGCAACGGGCCTGGTCGGGTCCATGATCTCCGACAATGATCCACGCTGCGAAGCGTTGTTTCAGCTACTTTGGGACATGATGAAAATAAGATCTTGAAGTAAGGTGTAAGGTGTATTTCACCTGGCAGATCATCTATGATGGTCATGTTAACTTTGAAATGATAATTCTTATTAGAATAGGACAACGTCAGTCATCATAAGGTTGGTAGGGGGAGGGCCTATAGGAAGACGCCCCCTCTTCAAAACCAAAGGTACTGGTTTGTGCTAAGTCATGTATGTCCCCCGTCCCCCCCACATTTGAATACGGATTGACGCCCCTGTGTCGAGTAATTCTCCTTTGACTTGTGGGAGGAGTACATTAGGTAAATGATCCCTCTTAGACAGGGCATCCGACCACTATAGTTTTTGCCGAAAACTGTAGTAGCTCATTAACCAACCCGATTAGCATCAATCAAGAAGAATAAAATTCAATAGCACTTCAACATATGGATGATAAAAGAAAACTGACTGCAAGCTATCCAGCCATTAATTGCTAGCCACTTGCCTGCAACAATTTGCCTGTACAAATAATGAACCAGCAAAGTCCAGTAAACCAAAATAAACAAAGCTCTCTGTGATCAAAGCTCAAAGAGAATTTCAACTGTGCCTAAAATTTTTATGAGGCCAATTGAGAATGCTAGGAAAACACTTCTTTAATTGGGTCCAAATAACAAAAACTTACTATTACTGTACACAGGACTTAATTGCCTCTCAACTGCTGTAGTGTATAGTTCATGTTGTGCCAGTGTATCCAGTGGAAGCTCATTGTGATTAGTCGATGAGGTATGCACATTACAGAAGGTACTTCAATTATAGATAAAACCATTGCCTGGACTGCACACACAAACACAGACACAAAGCTGCACCGAGTGTACAGTAGTAGTAGTTGAAGCTTGCTTGCACTGAACAAAGCTGTACTGTGCGTGAGGTGCTTAAAGCCTTGGTGTACAAGCAGTGACAAACCGGGGGATTCTAAAATGTAGGTATAACGACTGGTTGCATATGGCCAATGAAAAGCTTTCTAATGCTAGCTGTACGCTGTAACACAAAATACTTTAAACTTTGAAAAATGCCAATAACCAGTTCAAACAATTCTATTCTGCTAGGAACTGGAAGAAGAAACCTGATTACCACAGTTAAAGCCAACGTTGATGGACTTTTTGTGAAAGCTTATATACAAAGTGTTACTGTCTTAATTCACAACCATTTTGAATTCTGGTTGGAGTGGTTTTAAGGGAGGTTTTTCAATTGACCAGGTGGATAGTACCAGCTGTGTGTGCCCCCCCCCCCAAAGTGCCATTAGTTTTGTGAGAGAAGGGAGAAAACGAAACAATATTCATCATTGTAAATTGGATGTGGAGCTATTGTTTTATGAAATATCGTCAATGTCAGTAATACTGCCCCCCCCCCCCAGTACGGAAGGCTACATAAGTTACTCTATATCGCAGTGGCAACGCAAAAGCCTAGTCAATTCACAGTAAAAGCTAATATGGGGGACATATTTTATTAAAACAAATCCATTCAAGTTTAGTTTCAATACCTCTTGATATCGTTTAGGAAATCGAACTTTATTACCTTACTTTCTTCTGCAATATATTTCTTTTGCGAAACTGTTGGACAAGTGTCAGAAATCCATAATTTTCTCAGGCACACAAGGATATAACGACCTACAACTTTTACGGTCTGTTTACCTACATGCTGTGCATGTGTACACATGAATTTAGCCAAGCTGGGTGATGAAATGTAATTTTTAACTTCGAGAGCAGTAGACGTAGATTTTTGCCCTAAAGGGAAACTTGTTGTCGAGTGCAAATTATGTAGTGTATATTTCACTCACTTTACAATAATTTCCGGACCTCTTAAAGTAGTGTTCATGTTGATAGACTATTCCCCAAGGATACATGATGTCACAAAATCTTTTTCCTTTTTTGTCAGTTTAGTTTTTGTTTTAATCAGAGCTAAATTTGTTTCTAAAGCATGAAATCTATAAATGAAGAATGTTTAGATGCAACTTACTAGGTCTAAAATTTGTCATTCCCACTCATTGGGGGGGGGGGGTGGGGGGGGGGGGGGGTGGGGGGGGGGGGGGGTGGGGGGGGGGGGGGGTGGGGGGGGGGGGGGGTGGGGGGGGGGGGGGGTGGTGGGGGGGCCGGGGGCGGGGGGGCGGGGGGGTGGGGGGGGGGGGTGGTGGGTTGGGGTGTCGGGGGGGTGGGGGGGGGATTGTGGTCGCGAGTCAAACCAATAACAGCGAAAGATCACAGAAGAACGAGATTAAAATTCAACAACTTAATGATTATTTACAATCTCCTTATCTTACTTAAATTTACAATAATTAATTAGACTTACTCACAATCCTTTACTCAATATTTGCCTGGTCTGGTCCAAGGGCTGGTAGTGCATGCACGTTGACGATGGCACAGTGGTAGACCTGCAGCGTGCTGTAGCGTAGGAACTGGTTCCACGAGCGAATAACGACAAGGCTAGCGATGATGGATGATAACAATCTCAATACACAGCGTAGAAACGGCGTAAGGCAATTTGTCAGTGGCTGGCTTATGATATCTCAGCAGTATGACAGTCTGGTCTCGTTGATGTCTCTCGATGAAGTATTAGGGTATCTCTCAATGTCTCTCTCCGCCACAACAACTGTTGAACTGCCTTTTATATGCTAGGCTTTTATTCGAGAACTCTCCAGAATTTAACAGAAACTTCTAGTGTACACAGTCCAGCAATTACGAGAACGTTCCTTAATGGAAACTTCTAGAACACACAGTAGTTGTAATTGGGACATAACGTAAACAGTTCTTACTTCTAGACAGTTCTAGAAAGGCTGCGTTGAAGTTGGGCGTCTCTGGAACTTTCCACTCGCTCGTCGATGGATTCAATCCGGTGTTCCTGACGGGTCGTCTTGTAACACTCCCCCCCCCCTTGAAAAAGTTTTGGACGTCTCGGACAAAACTTAAGTTACGATATTTACAATGTACAACTTTACAGTAATAACTACAGTATGTATAGCATGTAGTCCAATATTCAATGGAAGGTATAATCATAACATACAACTTGTCTTGCAAGGTGATGATAATACATGAATACAGCAACATCATCAATACACATTGTGCCATAGTTAACACAAAATTTCAAAACTTACAGTGATATCTTCAACATACTGCATCAAATCAAATTCTTGACAAAGAGTCTGGTACAACATTGTCTTTCCCTTTAATATGCTTAATATCTACATTATATGATTGCAGAAATAAACTCCACCTCATCAATCTTTGATTCTTATTCTTCATCTTAGATAAAAATGTCAAAGGGTTATGATCAGTGTATACAGTGATAGGGAAACTAGTAGTTCCCAAATAAACATCAAAGTGTTGAAGACCAAGTATCAAAGCTAATGTTTCTTTTTCAATTGTTGAATAATTTTTCTGGTGTTTGTCAAATTTCTTAGAATAATAACAAACAGGGTGATCAACACCATGCTCATCAGCTTGAAGCAAAACTGCTCCTATGCCATTGTCACTGGCATCCACTGCCAACTTAAATTGTTTTTCAAAATCTGGAGCGATCAACACTGGTGAACTCATTAGTGCCTTTTTCAATAATTCAAATGCTGCTTGTCTATTTTCCTTCATATCAAACTTTTCATTCTTCTTTAACAATTTTGTCAGTGGTGCAGCAATGTCAGAGAAATTCGGACAAAAACGTCTGTAGTAACCAGCCATGCCTAGGAAGCGCATGAGCTGCCTTTTATCAGTTGGGGCAGGGAATTTGTCAATGCCCTCAACTTTAGCCTTAATTGGTCTAACTTTACCCTGACCAACCACATGCCCTAAGTACACCACATGGGCACAAGCAATCTCACTTTTGACCAAATTGACAGTCAAATTAGCTTTGGCAAGCTTGTCAAATAATGCCTTAACATGTTGTACATGTTCATCCCATGAGTTGCTGTACACAATAAGGTCATCAACATATACTTCACAATTTTCTAAATTTGACGTAAGGTTATTCACTAAGCGTTTAAAGGTCATTTGTGAATTTTTCATACCAAACGGCATAACCTTATACTGAAATAACCCATCTGGCGTCACGAATGCCGAGATTTTCCGAGCCCTCTCAGTGAGTGGTATCTCCCAGTACCCCTTTAGTAAGTCAAACTTTGACACATACGCAGCTTTCCCAATCCTATCAATACAATCATCGATACGGGGTATCGGATAGGAATCCGTTCTTGTGACCGCATTCACCTTTCGGTAATCAGTACAAAATCTGTACCCACCGTCTGGCTTGGGGACCAATATACAAGGCGAAGACCATTCACTATTACTAGGTTCTATAATGTCATGGTCCAACATGTAACGAACCTCATCCCTGAGATGTTGTCGTTTTCTAGGGTTAACTCGGTAAGGATGCTGCTTGATTGGTGTGGCATCTCCCACATCAACATCATGTTCAATCAAATTTGTCCTAGTAGGATCATCTGAGAACAAGCATGCATATTCATAGATTAATGATTTCATTTCTGACTTTTCTTTGTGATCCAGATGACTTAATTTCTGGTCAAGATTTTTCAACACATCAGAATTTTGTAACTTAATACACATGTCAAGAACATTATTAGCCTTGATCTCATCATTACTGAGTTCATAATCAGCATTGATAATACACACTTGATCACCTGTATCATTAGTGTTACTATTTACATCATGTACACTTTCATCCTTAGAAATGTCACAATCTTCTCTTTCATAATATCTCTTCATCATATTAATATGACATACTCTTTTAGATTTACGCTTGTCAGGTGTCAAAATGACGTAATCTGTGTCACTAACTTTTCTCTCAATGACATAAGGTCCTTGAAAGCGAGCTTGAAGTGGCTTGACCAGAAACAGGCAAAAACACTAGCACCTTATCACCAGGTTTAAACTCTCTTTTCACAGTGGTCTTGTCATACCACGCTTTCATTTTCTTCTGAGAGTGTCTCAGATTTTCCTGAGCAAGTTCACATGCTCCATGAAGACGATCTTTAAAGCGGGATACATAATCAAGTAGATGTATGTCCTCACCTGGATCTGATAACCACTTCTCCTTTAACAATTTCAATGGTCCACGAACTGTGTGTCCAAAGACAGTTCAAATGGACTGAACCCAAGTGACTCTTGTATAGATTCCCTGGCAGCAAACATTACAAATGGAATGCCTTCATCCCAATCTCTCTCATTATCATGACAATATGTCTTTAACATATTCTTCAATGTTTGGTGAAACCTTTCTAAAGCCCCTTGGCTTTCCGGATGATAAGCCGAAGACTTAATTTGGTCTATGCCTAACTCATACAACATCTGCTGGAATACAGTTGACATGAAATTAGACCCTTGATCTGATTGGATCTCTTTCGGCAACCCAAACAATGTGAAAAATTTAAGTAAAGCTTGTAAGACTGTCCGAGCCTTAATATTCCTCAGAGGTATTGCCTCTGGAAACCTTGTAGAAGCACACATAATGGTTAATATATACTGATGCCCTGCCCTACTCTTAGGTAGGGGACCTACACAATCAATGATGACTCTACTAAACGGCTCTTCAAAAGCAGGAATTGGCTTTAAGGGTGCAGCCGG
This sequence comes from Holothuria leucospilota, assembly GCA_029531755.1. NCBI lineage: Eukaryota > Metazoa > Echinodermata > Holothuroidea > Aspidochirotida > Holothuriidae > Holothuria > Holothuria leucospilota. Next base: position 75,013,791 of record CM055962.1, on the reverse strand, counting down.
AATATTCTGATTCGGCTTCCCAACCATTTGACATGAGTGACAGGTCTTACAAAATTTGACCACATCACTTTTAAGTTTTGGCCAATAAAAGTGACTTAGAATTCTGTGGTAAGTCTTATTGACTCCTAGGTGCCCTGCAAATGGCATTTCATGAGCAATAGTCAGTATTTCCCTTCTATAGGTCCTAGGTACCATAATTTGATGGTAAATTCTCCACTCTTCATCTAATGGTGCATCAGGTGGTCGCCATTTACGCATCAAAATATTGTTTTTAAAATAAAAACAGACTGGGACGTCTTTCGATTCATCCTCAGTGAGTGCACCAGCTATTAATGGCTGAAGCTCTTCATCATGTTGTTGTTGGACTGACAACTGGTCTCTGTGGAGTGTGTCAGACATTTTTGATTTTTCCTGTTCTACCCCCTCACTATGTGTGGGGCCAGGAGACTCACAATCCTGACTATCATTAAGATTAGTCATAAAAGATTGGCTGAGATCATACCAAGAATCTTCACTTTCGTGACTATTTTTACTAGAATCTTTTTCAGATTCTGACTCCTCCTTTGGGAGTGTTGTTCCATTTTTAGGAACTAATTCCTCAATTTTAGAGGGCGGATGATTAAGTTTATCATCCTTATTTTCAGAAATCATACCCTCATTTTTAGAGAGTGGATGTTTAAGATTATCATCCTTACATGATTCCCTACTTGTTCCACTTTTGGGAACTGTATCCTCACTTTTGGAGGGTGGATGTTTAAGATTATCATCCACGGCGAGCTTTTGTGACATAGCTCTAGTGACAGCACAGGCAGGGAATAAATTTGGAAATTCCTTTTCCAATTGCTCTGTGTTGTTATAATCACATGGTTTATCTGTCAAAATTGCATTGGCTACCACCTTTCCACCAGCTAGGTCATTGCCTAGCAACAGAGATACCCCCTTTACAGGTAGAGTAGGTCTGACCCCTACTATGACTGACCCAGAAACTAAATCTGACTTCAAATTAATTTTGTGGAGAGGGACAGAAATAAATCCACACTCAACCCCCTGAATTAGTACATTTGCCCCTGTGGAAGTAGAGTCCGATAATGGCAAAACTCCATCAAGAAGCAACGACTGAGTTGCGCCTGTGTCACGCAAAATTTTAATTTTTACGGGTGGATGAGCTGAATTCCCATCTAGGGAAATAAACCCCTCAGACACGAATGGAAGGTATTCTTCCTTAATTTGGTCGTTAGAATTAGGCCGTAAAGTCACGACTACCTCAGAAGAATTCTCTGCATTGGCTAAGGCATTAGAAGCTGTTTCAGTCTCCTTTAATTTTGCCAATGTGAAGCAATTTGCCATTGTGTGGCCTTTTTTGTGACAGAAACCACAACTTATGTCTTTAAAGGCAGCTTTGTTTGAGCTGGCCTGGTCGTTCTTTTGACGACTTGACTCTGGTTGTTTTTTACCAGAATTTGTTGGAGAGATAGAACCAGACTGAGATCCACTATTACTTGTTGTGCCACTACTATTGCCATATTTCTTATTTGGCCTATTAAACTGACCCTTGTTTTGAGTCTGACCCACTTTACCAAACTTATGGGTAAGAGCATACTGATCAGCCAAATTTGCAACTTCACTCAGCTTGTCAGCCTTATTTTCCTCAAGGTGAGTCTTAATGTCATCATTCACACACCGTTTGAATTCCTCGACTAGCATCAGTTGTCTCAAAGTGTCAAATGTGGAGACCTTCTTGGAAGCACACCATCTATCGAAATGCCTTTCTTTTTGATAAGCAAACTCTACGTATGTTTGTGTATCCGCCTTACGATACTTTCTAAATTTTTGGCGATAAGCTTCGGGCACCAATTCATAGGCTTGTAATATGGCCTTTTTAACCTTATCATAATCCATGCTGTCCTCTATTGACAGAGCGGAATACACTTCTTGAGCCTTGCCTGTGAAATTACTCTGGATGAGTATGGACCATTTATCTCTTGGCCACTTTAGTTGCTCACCCAGCTTTTCAAAATGGTTTAAAGAATTTCTCCACATTATCCTCCTGAAATTTGGGGACAAATTTTACGTGCTTAGAAACATCGAATAATCCCCCAGTATCCAAGCCTATTTTAGGGTCTGAGCCTTTTATGACCCCTAACTCTAGTTGCTTCAACCTAAATTCATGTTCTCTTGCCTCTTTTTCCCTTTGCATTTGCATTTGCATTTCTCTTTCCTCTTTTTCCTTTTGCATTTGCATTTGCATTTCTCTTTCCTCTTTTACCTTTTGCATTTCTCTTTCCTCTCTTTCCCTTTCTCTTTCCATTTCTTTTAATCTAATCTCCTTATTCATTTCTATTTCAAGCCTTTTCAATTCAAATGTGTTGTCAGTTGGCACAGTGATAGCTGTTTCCAATACTGTAATAGGCAGGATACTTTCATCCACTAGATATTCTAGAACATATCTTTTAATCTCGTCTTTCCGCATTAAAGGCTGAAATTCAATGCCATAATGTTTTGCGACCTTTACAATCTCAGACTTCTTTAATGAATCTAGTTCCTCGACTGAGGGACTAGCCACGAATTTATCTAAGTTGAATGGCATTTTGAAGTTGTTTACGATTTACAACAGAATTTCTCGAATTTTCTAGTACTTTTCGTTCCCGGATGTTAGGCCACCAATTCTGTTACGGCTTGTGGTCGCGAGTCAAACCAATAACAGCGAAAGATCACAGAAGAACGAGATTAAAATTCAACAACTTAATGATTATTTACAATCTCCTTATCTTACTTAAATTTACAATAATTAATTAGACTTACTCACAATCCTTTACTCAATATTTGCCTGGTCTGGTCCAAGGGCTGGTAGTGCATGCACGTTGACGATGGCACAGTGGTAGACCTGCAGCGTGCTGTAGCGTAGGAACTGGTTCCACGAGCGAATAACGACAAGGCTAGCGATGATGGATGATAACAATCTCAATACACAGCGTAGAAACGGCGTAAGGCAATTTGTCAGTGGCTGGCTTATGATATCTCAGCAGTATGACAGTCTGGTCTCGTTGATGTCTCTCGATGAAGTATTAGGGTATCTCTCAATGTCTCTCTCCCCCACAACAACTGTTGAACTGCCTTTTATATGCTAGGCTTTTATTCGAGAACTCTCCAGAATTTAACAGAAACTTCTAGTGTACACAGTCCAGCAATTACGAGAACGTTCCTTAATGGAAACTTCTAGAACACACAGTAGTTGTAATTGGGACATAACGTAAACAGTTCTTACTTCTAGACAGTTCTAGAAAGGCTGCGTTGAAGTTGGGCGTCTCTGGAACTTTCCACTCGCTCGTCGATGGATTCAATCCGGTGTTCCTGACGGGTCGTCTTGTAACATTATTCTCTCCCCAAATAAATGCAAAGATAGTCTTATTTACATCCTTAATAACTGACTCTGGCATGTGAAAAACAGGAGCAATAAAGTACAACAAAGGATAAAGAAGAGAATTAATTACCACGACCTTGCCAATAAGAGACAAATGTGCAGATTTCCATAAATTTGCCCTAGCTACAATCCTCTTTCCTTTTTCCGACCAATTTTGCTGGACAGCATTGCTAGAACCAAGCCAAATGCCGGTAATTTTAATGCTAGAATCACTCCACCCAACATCAATTGGCATGTGCTTGGAGGCCATATGCCCTAATTTGAGTCCCTGGGTTTTCTCCAAATTGATAGTGGCACCAGTAGCTCTCTGAAATAGCTCAAAGGCTTCAATAAACTTGTCAATGTCATGAATGTTTGAAGTGACACAAGTTGCATCGTCCGCATACTGAATAAACTTAACATTTTTATTCTTTCCCCCAGGTAAGGAGAATCCTGCAATTTGGTCACTGTTATTAATAAACCTCGCTAATGGCTCAATAAAGAGTATGTACAAAAGAGGGGACAAAGGACAGCCTTGTCTTACACCTCGACAGATACCAACAGGTTTGGACAGCTCTCCATTGATCAATAAGCAACTCTGTATTCCTTCGTAAAGTATGGAAATCAGTCCATTTTACAAAGTTATCACCAAATCCCAGCCTACAAAGAACTTTAAACAGAAAGAACCAATCTACTTTGTCAAATGCTTTTTCCTGATCAATTGAAAGTAAACAAACCCCTAAATCATTCAACTGAGTATAGTCAATAATATCTCTGATTAATATTAAATTACTATGGATGGTACGCCCCGGGACAGCACAAGCCTGAAACACATTGACAACGTCAGCTATAACTTTGGACAGTCTCATTTGTAAAACTTTTGATAGAATTTTATAGTCCCCATTAAGGAAACTAATTGGACGCCAATTTTTTGGACTCAGGAGATCCCCCTTTTTTGGAATCAAAGAAACCACTGCTATCCTCTGAGAAGGGGTTAAGACCCCTCTTGCAAAAATGTCGTTGTACACTTCCACAAGGTCCTCACCAACCAAATCAAAAAGTTCAGATAAAACTCATACGGTAATCCATCAATGCCAGGGGCCTTGTTTTTGGAAGAACACTTCAAAGCCGAAAGAATCTCCCTTAACGTAATAGACAACTCTAATTGATTTCTTTGTTCACTGTCGACCTTAATATTTAAACAGTTGATGAGGTCATCCTGTGCAGTTAAATCTACATTGTTCTCTTTTGAGTACAAATCACTGTAAAATTCTTGGAAAACTCTAATAATATCATCCTTATTAATATGAAAAACGCCGTCTGGCCCACGAATTGAACGGATCAGCTTCTTTCTTCCACGACGACACTCCATGCGAAAAAAGAAAGCTGACGGCCGTTCACTCAAGTTTAGATAGTTAGCCCTTGACCTTATATAGGCCCCTTCCACCTCCGTAGAAATTAAGTCATAAACATCCTCCATCGTAGAAGTCATACACCTAGATTGTAGCTGTTTCAACTTTTTTCTCTTTTCTCTTGAACGCCGTTTACTGTGGTTAATAGCCAATAACTTTATTCTACTTTTGACGTTTTCCCACCAGCTCGAAACTGATTCGAAACCAGGTTTGAGTGACTTCCACATCCTGTATTGGTCTTGAAGTTCACGACAGAAACCATCATCCTTATTTAGAGATATATTATATTTCCAGTACCTCTTACCGATCATATTACTACAGATGAGCTCCAAATCTAAATAAACCGGGTTGTGATCAGAGAAAGGGAGGCTTACCGTTTCAGCATGAGTGATCCTCATATCTCTGAACACATAAACTCTGTCTATCCTGGAGCTTTGAACCGAGTTTGCACGAAACCAGGTGTGCCCTGGTTTTTTAGGGTGCACAGACCTGTACCCATCCACTAAGTGAAAAGAAGCCATCACTTCTCTTACCACATCCGCACTAGGGTCAGAGCCTGTCAATTGCCCAACGTGCCGATCCATTTTATTTAAAACACAATTGAAGTCCCCTGCTAGAATGATCGGGTTTGTGCCCCTTATGAACTTGTAAATATTATTAAAGAAGATACGCCTACCATACTGAGTAGTAGGGGCATAGATATTACATACTCGAAACGTGTATCCTTGCACAGAACACAGCACAGCAATAACTCTACCATCTGCATCATATTCAAACAAGAAGCACTAACAGGCAGATTCTTCCTGAAAGCAATACATACTCCTGCAGAGTGGTTACTAGCACTCGGAGAAAAGTGAAACCTCGAGCTCCAACGATCACTTAAAATTTGATAGTCTTGGAGTGTTGATAAGAACGTCTCTTGCATTAACAGAATATCTATGTTGAATATATTACACCATTCTATTATTTTTAAGCACTTCTTTTTGTCAGAAACTTCCATTGACATTGAAGGAAGCTATTCTTAATTTCATGATGGAAGTGCGATTGACCATTAGAAGTAGAAGAAGAAGTAGAAACAGATTCATGAGCGTTTAAGAAAGTACCTGTCGAAAAATTCTACTTCGTGTTTTCTTACAAACTCTGGGTGGTCGGAGGCAATGTGGTAAATCCAGTCACGGGGAGAGGCAAAAGTGTTGTCACATGACTTCTTAAGAACACAAGGATAAGATGAAGCTTTCATTTTTGGGTGTGCCTCGGCAGTGTGTTCAATCAATGTTTTATAACATGAAAAGGTCTTGGTACATCCTTTAGCACAACAAGAATGCCATGGTTCCTCTTCTATGAATATTTGTGTCAATCTGATGTACTCCAAAGGCTCCTCGACAGGGAACCGTAAACGAGAACGGGAACTGTACTTCTTGGGTTGGAGAGAGGCACTCTTCCTTTTAGCTCTTACCTCTCGATCCTTAACATCCGACATGATTTCGTTCACTGGGACTGAAACTGGGCACGAGCTGGAGGTTTCTTTTAATTCCCCTTGAGAATCACATGCGTCACCCTGTCTCTGGGCTGGGAGGGAAGAACAAATCAGCTTTTGTAACTCTTTTCGATCCCGGGCATCCGACCCTGAGGCTGAAGTAGGGCATGAACTGGGGGGTTCCTCGGAATCTCCTTGGGAGTCAAATAAATCTTCCTGGCTTTGAGTTTCGAGAATCTGTTCACCATCCATCTGAGAGGCTTCATCTGAAAATTCATGTGAGCCTTGTGTGTCCATTATCGTGGTCACCTCTTCACTTTCTGTAACTGGGGAAACAGAAACGTCCCCTTCGCGTGTGGTTTTGGTAATGTCATGATGGTCTTGCCTGGTATTACCTTCAACTGAACTAAGGGATGGCAAAGAGACCATATCCTCACCACTGGTATCAGTATTGGCACCTTTGTCCTTTCCAGGTTTGGGGTCACTGCTAGTACTAGCTACCCATTTCATGGGGGTCGGTTTAATCACATTGGCAAACGAGACTGGACATTCCCTGTAGCTGTGTCCGGTTGCATCACAAACAGTACATATTACATCTGAGTTGCACTCTTTCGCAGAATGACCAAGAACTTGACATCGAAAACATTTCACCTGCTGACAATCCTTAGCACCGTGTCCTTTTCCTCCACATTTTAAACAAGTCAGGGGCTGACCCTTATACCTGATCCAACAATTCCTCCCGCCAAGGGGTAAGGAGGAAGGAATGTCCACATGAAGTTCAACCAGGTACTGTCTTATTCCGTTAAATACTTCTGGATAGTCTTTAAAAGTGTAATAACGACCGGAAATAACCTGTCCGTACTTTCCCAACACATAACGAACCTTGTTATCCTCCAATTCATGAGGTACATGCAATACAGTCACCATTGTCGCAGAACTGCTATATGCTTAAGTCGTATAGCCACGCCCAGACAATAAAGCAGGGAAAAATTGCCTTCTCAAACTATCAGATTTGAAAGTCACGTCGTATAAACGGTTGAGTAATTCCTGAACAGCTGACATAACAGTCAGAGTCGGAAGCCATACCAACTAAGCCACGACAATGCTGATAAGCCAGTGCACTATAATTAATATTAGTAGTCTATAGTGTTAAGTCGTGTGATATACAAGTAGAAGTGCCGGATGTAGGGGGGGGGTCGGGAGCTGGAGCGAGCACCCCTTTTCATCTGCATCCTTAACTATTGGTACCGTACTTTAAATTGCCTGAAACACACCCCCAAATTTGTTTCAATATGCTTGAATGTTACGCTATTGATGTTCAGTTTATAGCATGGCCTGCAATTAATGTTTCATAGTAGCCTGCCCTATAAATGACATCGATAGGGGAGGGGGAGGGGCGGGGTAAAGCTCAGGAAGCCGTGGTATTACCGGTCGCAAAATCATTTCCAATTTCTTCGGTAAACATGTAGTCGGGATAGGCCTAGTATAGGTACGACAAAATGTGTAATCTCGACGCCGGCCGGGGGTAGCGCCAGAATTTACGCGACAGGCCGGGGGTCCAAACTTCCCTACGTAGCACTGCAGCCTGAAGCCCCGACAAGGGAGACAGAGTGCCGTAAGGTCGTCGAGAGCAAAATTCAAAATTTTCGGCGCGCATTTTGGTTTTTCAGGCGTGAAATTGGAAACTTTGGGGATTTACTACAGGATCTGCCCTCATGCATTTAAATCAAAATACCAAGTAAACCACAAGGGGCGACTGGCTATTGTGGACTACTTCATACTTTAACGTTTCCCGACTACACTGGGAAATTAAAACGACCTTGCGGGGATCCGTCCTCGACGAGGGACATACATGTCACCTTCCCCCATCTGGTTTCACCACTGACGGTCCCGACGACGGCGATCAGTCCTCTGGCTTTCTGACTTCCTTGGTCTCAAGAGCACAAATCCTCCAACTCAAACACAACATTTTCAGCGCCCTTCAGGCGCTGTAGAGTTCGAGCTTTACTTACACTCCTAAAACACCGGGGTTAAATTTAACCAGGATCGGTGTTCTATTTACTCCAACACAATCCTGGTTAAATTTTCCATGAAATCCTGGTTAAACTAACGCAAATCCCACTTACTTTAACCAGAATTTGTGTTAGTTTAACCAGGATTTAATGGAAAATTTAACCAGGATTGTGTTGGTGTAAATAGAACACCGATCCTGGTTAAGTTTAACCCGGGTGTTTTAAGAGTGTACTTGTGATTTTAACATGCTACAACTTTTCAAAAGCCTTCAAACGGACCAAAATCAAGTATACGCGAATCAATGGAAGAATGATTGCTGGTACACGTACGCGCTTTCTGAAGTTTAAATAAATGCTAAGACTTCGTTGCAAAATCCTCACCATAATGATATGGTAATTTAAATATCTGCTGACGGCCAGCTTGTCGGCTGTTCTGTGATTGGTATCTTTAACCTGATGGAGCATTTTGCATTCAAGTGCGTATCAACTTGAAGGGAGGGAGGGAGGTGGAGAGCGATGGGGATGCCCCGGGTTGAAGACACTTTACTACACTATTCCATAGGCCGTCATACTCGGCATTTGTCAAACTTGAAGTCACCCCCTTCAATTAAATGATCCTGCATAAGCGGATGTACAAGGCTGTATTCAACGAACCCGTAACCATTCCTTTATTATTAACCCCATGCAGCACTTAAAAATTTGTCAAAGTTTTCAACGCCAGCATGTGACTCATCAATGCAAAGCTCACGAGTTGGTTGTTACTGGCACATAAGAATTTTTGCAGCATGACCATTGACTTTATGAGCTACGGGCGCATGAATAAAAAAAACTTGTGATCCGCCACCGCCCGCCCCTTGTCACTCACCAATATAAGAGATAGGTCCGCTGTACGTCTTTCCAAAACCTCAGTCCTCACAATCGGCTCAGGTGGTATCAGTTTCAACCATTTTTGACAGCATAATATCCAACTCAATCACTACCAAATACATCTAACAAAGGATTCACTGCCCTCTCATAACAGGGTCAAAAATCAACCCAAACAAAATTTTTTAGGGACTACATGTAGAGGGTTCACCCTCCAGCCAAAGTGCAATTTTATGGAATGGTGGAGCGCCCCCTTAACACGGCAGGGAAAAAGCGGAGGGAGACTTGGTCAAGTTTAAAGGAACCGCTGTCTTCTTTTACAAATCATCGCACCATGAAACGTGGACAATGGTCACCTATTGTTCGCAGATGCTTAGCCCTACCCCCTAAGAAACTTAATCAATAGTTGCAATACAAAAAAAGCATTTTACAGTCGGTCACTTATGAATATTCAGCCCAGAGTGGATTTCCTTTAGAAACAAGAGTTGCTTTGGAAAGGTAGGCAAATTCGGTATCAATAAAGACAGGTCTCCCGGCTACTAAAGTAGCCGGGAGCCCTGTCTTTATTGATACCTTTCGTATCAAATGCAATCTACATGAAATATGGAATCGGTTTCATCTAAGAATGGGAAAAAATTCATAAAACTATTAGCAACTTTCAACCGGAAAATGCAATGTGTAAAGGGGGGGGGGGGTGTACGACTTGATAGTGTAGGCTACATGCAATAGCGTGTAGTGACCTGATTTGTAAATTTACAGTAAGATATGATTAACAAAACGAAGCCTTATTAAGAAAAGAAAACGTGGGATTGAAGGGAAGTCATTAAAAGCTACAAAAAGGAAGTTATGAAAGAGAAAACAACTGTAAAAAGTCGACAGTTCCCAAAAATTAAAACCGCAAAACGAGAAAAACACTGTCCAGTCTCCGGGAGGACTTTTTTTTTTGAAGGAAAACTTTATTTCCATCATACAACATATGGACACTTTTTACAATTTTGTAAACAATGCCTCTTTCAATCACCTTCGATTTGAACAGGCAGTTGAAGAGTTGCAGTTATATACAATGATTAAATATTATGTACATGAAGAAAAGAAAAGAGGGTAAGTTTACATGTCTTATACATTCACAAACACTTATTGCCTCCTCTTTAAATAACAGTTCCACAGCTTTTTGAAACACTGAATTTCGATCCGTGAAAATATTTACACTATTTACATTTAAGTTACACTTCATTTATTCCAATTTACAGGGAAGAATTGTAATTGCATCAATGCGATATATAGAGCTCAACTATGTACAAAGAAGTGGACATAATTATGATAATTACATTAACTACAATTGAGAAAAGAATGAATTGTAATGAAGAAATTCATCTGTATAAAGACTGCGAAACTTTCACTGCATGAACAAACTAACCAAATTCATACCTGACTATAAACATGAAGATTTAACGCCTATGTCACAAATGAAAATTAAGTTTGTTGTTACAAACAGAAACATAAGAGCTTTGGTGAATCCAGAGCTTGTTAAATTTGTCTATCTTAAAACGAATTCTATCAGCCCTTACTCTGTCCTTAATTTCACCGTTCCTTTTTTTTTCGAAGGAAAACTTTATTTCCATCATACAACATATGTACAGTTTTCACCGTTCCACAACTTTTTTTTTTTTGAAGGAAAACTTTATTTCCGTCATACAATATATGTACACTTTTTGCAATTTTATAAACAATGCCTCTTCCAATCACCTTCGAATTTAAAGAGGCAGTTTTAGAGTTACAATTATATACAATGATAAAATAATATGTACATGAAGAAAAGAGGGTAAGTTTACATGTCTTATACATTTACAAACACTTATTGCTTCCCCTTTAAATAACAGTTCCACAGCTTTCGAAACACTGAATTTCGATCCGTGAAAATACTTACACTATTTACATTTAAGTTACACTTCATTTATTCCAATTTACAAGGAAAAATTTTAATTCCATCAATGCATTATATACAGCTCAACTATGTACAAAGAAGTGGACATAATTATGATAATTACATTAACTACAATTGAGAAAAGAATGAATTGTAATGAAGAAATTCATCTGTATAAAGACTGCGAAACTTTCACTGCATGAACAAACTAACCAAATTCATACCTGACTATAAACATGAAGATTTAACGCCTATGTCACAAATGAAAATTAAGTTTGTTGTTACAAACAGAAACATAAGAGCTTTGGTGAATCCAGAGCTTGTTAAATTTGTCTATCTTAAAACGAATTCTATCAGCCCTTACTCTGTCCTTAATTTCACCGTTCCTTTTTTTTTCGAAGGAAAACTTTATTTCCATCATACAACATATGTACAGTTTTCACCGTTCCACAACTTTTTTTTTTTTTGAAGGAAAACTTTATTTCCGTCATACAATATATGTACACTTTTTGCAATTTTATAAACAATGCCTCTTCCAATCACCTTCGAATTTTAAGAGGCAGTTTTAGAGTTACAATTATATACAATGATAAAATAATATGTACATGAAGAAAAGAGGGTAAGTTTACATGTCTTATACATTTACAAACACTTATTGCTTCCCCTTTAAATAACAGTTCCACAGCTTTCGAAACACTGAATTTCGATCCGTGAAAATACTTACACTATTTACATTTAAGTTACACTTCATTTATTCCAATTTACAAGGAAAAATTTTAATTCCATCAATGCATTATATACAGCTCAACTATGTACAAAGAAGTGGACATAATTATGATAATTACATTAACTACAATTGAGAAAAGAATGAATTGTAATGAAGAAATTCATCTGTATAAAGACTGCGAAACTTTCACTGCATTAACAAACTGACCAAATTCATACCTGACTATAAACATGAAGATTTAACGCCTATGTCACAAATGAAAATTAAGTTTGTTGTTACAAACAGAAACAAAAGAGCTTTGGTGAATCCAGAGCTTGTTAAATTTGTCTATCTTAAAACGAATTCTATCAGCTCTTACTCTGTCCTTAATTTCACAAACGATTTTACTTAAAACTATAGAGCTACTTTGTTCATGTCCCTCAAAAATATGTATACACCTTGACTTCCATAAAATAAATTTGGACAAACAAAATAGAAACCAGATTCTTTGAAGTACAGGCTTAGAAACATTAATTTCTGGGAAACCATACAGAAACAAGCTAGCCTGTAACTTAAAATTGCCAATCATACTTTTAACCACGCTAGAAACCCATTGCACAATCGGCTTAGCCTTATCGCACTCCCAGAAAATGTGATCGATGGTCTCAATTTCTGAACACTTGCCAAAGGGACAGATACCATCCCCCATGCCCCAATCTTTAATCCTCTTACCGGTGTACAAAACCCCATGCGCCAGCCGCCATTGAAAATCCTGAAGCTTGTTGTCCAGAAGATCGTTTGCAGCCAAATCCCAAATACGGTCCCATGGAAACGAAGGGTTTTTCCTAACAGCAGAAATACTGAGAACAACTTCGGAGTTTAACAGTGTAACAATATGTTTCGTGCGACTGCAAGAACTAAAGAAAGAACTATCCAGGGAGAACAGCTTCTTTATAACGGAACAAACGTGGCTTAACGTGAAAGTGCAAGTCGCGGAGTTTGGACGAGAATTAGACCACAGATGTGGAAACAAACCCCGTAACGATCTTGCCATAAAAAAACGGATCAACATCAAATGACTTTGAGTATTATTGCACTCTTTTAATAAAGAAAATGTTGGTTTAACCAACAAAGCATCCATTTTCAACTTAAGATTGTCCAAACCCAACCCACCCTCCCTTTTACTAGCAGAAGTGGTTTCCCTTTTGACCAGATCAAGCCTGTTGCGGCCCCATAAAAATGAAAACACAATTTTGTTTACTTCTTTAACAACTGGAGCAGGGATAGGGAACACAGGGGCCACGTAATAAAAGGAGGGATACAATAAAGTGTTAATAACAACCACCTTTCCAATCAAGGTTAGACGCCGGTTACTCCATCCGCTGACCTTTTTTCTGATCCTTTCGACCTTTTCAGACCAATTAGTGTAAATTGCATCATTTGATCCGAATGTTATACCAGTAACCTTAATTGACGTACTACTCCACTTAATTTCCTGCGAAAAGCCATTAGTAGCTAATCCGTTTAACGTCAGACCATACGTTTTAGACATATTAATGGTGGCCCCTGTAGCACGTTCAAATTGGCTAAGGACAGATTTGAAGTGGCTTATGTCAGACGAGCTCGTAGCGATGCAAGTCGCATCATCAGCGTATTGGAGAAACTTAATTCTTTTACCACTTCCACCAGGGATGATAAATCCTCTAATAGCCTCATTGGACTGGATATATCTAGCTAAAGGTTCAATGAAAATTATATACAGTAGTGGACAGAGAGGGCAGCCTTGACGAACCCCTCTCTTAATAACAACGGGTTTAGAGAGTTTACCGTTAATCAAAATACGACTGAAGATGTTCCTATATAATATATTAACCCACTTAATGAAGTTATCCCCAAAGTTGAGTTTCCTTAAAACTTTATGAAGAAACGACCAGTTTACCTTATCAAAAGCTTTTTCTTGATCCACAGAAACGAGGGCACAAGGGACATTCCTTAAGTGGGAGTAATCTATTACATCCCTAATTAAAAACATGTTATTGTGAATATATCTACCGGGAACGGAACAGGTCTGGAATTCATTAACTACAACAGGGAGTACCGCAGAAAGTCTGATTTGCAAAATCTTGGCTAGAATCTTGTAGTCAGCGTTAAGTAAACTAATAGGCCGCCAATTAGATGGCTCACATGTATCACCCTTCTTAGGAATTAAGGTTATGACGTCCATTCGTTGAGACTCGGAAAGACTGCCCTTTAAGAAAATTTCATTCAAAACACAGACTAAATCATTCCCAATAAGGTCAATAAACTTAGCATAAAAATCGTAAGGAATGCCATCAACACCAGGTGCCTTGTAAGCTTTAACTTGGGAAAGAACATTTTTAACCTCATTAATAGTAATTTGATGCTCCAGACTGTTTCTGTCACTCTCACTTAAAGCGTCACGTAAAGCACCAATTAAAGAATTCTGTGCACTTACGTCAATATTTCTATGACTGGAGTAAAGATCGGAATAGAATGAATGAAAAACATTCATAATATCTTTCTCACTATTTACAATTGTCCCGTTAGGACAACGAATACGCCTTATAATTTTTTGATTGGCCCGGTGCTTTTCCTGCCTGAAAAAGTACGCAGAAGGTTTTTCCCCATCCTCTAGATACTGGGCCCTTGACCGAATAAACGCCCAGCGAACCTCATCGTTCAGCATAGATTCGACATCGGAGCTACTCGAATTAGAATAAAGGGACTGTAGCTGTTCAAGTCTTTTCCGTCTTTTTTTAGCCGAACACTGACCATGTCTTACAGACAAATTTTTAATTCTGTTCTTAATCTCCTCCCACCAGCCTAACAAGGAGTCAAAACCTTCTTTAAGGGTTGACCAAAGATTATAGTGGAGGTGAAGGTTCATGCAGAACTCTTCATCAAGGTTCATGGACACATTATACTTCCAGTAACCCCTTTCAATCTTGGTAACGTTGCATAACTTGAAGGTGGCAAACACAGGGTTGTGATCAGAAAACGGGAAAACAGAAGTTTCAGCTTCTAAAATAGCGACATCACTCGGCAGGTAAATTCTGTCTAAGCGAGAGCGTTGATTCATACGAAACCACGTATACCCTGTGACAGTAGGATGGGTTACTCTAAATGCATCAACTAAATTGTATAAATTCGCAACTTCCTGAAGTTCCTTATGACCCATTAGTGAATGGTAAGTAGAACAGTTAGAATCGGCACGTTCAGAAATACAATTGAAGTCCCCAGCCAAAATGCAAGAGTGAGAACCCCGGATATACGTGAACAAATTGTTAAAAAGGGAAACTCTTTCCTGCGGGGCATTCGGAGCATGCACATTACAAATGTGAAGAATAGTACCCTTAATGTTACAAACAAGAGATAGACACCGACCTATGGAATCGTGTAAAATATGGGTAACATTACACTGTAACTTACTAAGTAGGGCAATGCAAACTCCTCCTGAATACTGGGATTTACTGGGAGAGTAGTAGATAGGACCATCCCATTGATCACTGAAGGGCTTATAATCGGCGTCGGAATTGAGGAAAGTCTCCTGTAGTAACAAGATATCCGGCTGAAATACTTTGCACCAGAAAATGAGTTTGGAACATTTAGTAGGGTCTCTCAGCCCATTGACATTCAGCGAAACGACCTTCAAATTGATCGAAATCGTAGTAAAGAGTAAAAGGATGAAGTTGAACACGCCCACATAGAATAGGTCCAATGTATAGAAAACAATTAGGACTTCAAAAAGTACCGATCGAAAAACTCAAGCTCTTGCTCCTTCACAAAATCAGGGTGTCTGGTGGCCATGTGTAGAATCCATTCCTTAGGGTGATCAAGCATTGACCTGCACGATTTACGGGCACAGGGATAACAAGGAGGCTTTAGTTTGGGATGTTCCTTTGCGACATGATCCATCAGTGCGTCAAATTTTGAAAAAGACTCACGACAACTCTTGGAATAACACGAGTGCCAGGGCTCATCTTCCAGGAAAATTTGTGCCATCTTTACGCTGTCTATCGGATCCTCGGAAGGAAAACGGAGGTTAGATCTCGATCTACACATTCTCTTACTAGGCGTTGGCTGAGAAGAGCTCCTGCCCCTCGGTATAGTAGCCCAATCATGTGAGTCCAAGGTGGTTTTCAACATTTCCATATTTTCCAAATCACCAGAACTACTGGCCTTGCTCATCTTGGCTTGAGCAACATTATCGTCCAGCAGATCAGTCGTACGTGTAGCACTTTGGGATCCGAGGGAAGAGGTACTCTGTTCACTGGACGTCTCACCTGACAAAGACCTAGGCAATTCATCCTTTGAACCATCACCTGGGACTAGACTAGTCTGACTATCTGCTTGGGAGGCATTGTCCTCCGTCTTATGATCTGTTCCTTCCCTACTGATTGGGGGTTTGGGAACTGTTCCCTGTACCCCTCTAAAGAGGCTTTGACTTTGGCTTCCGGAGTCAACATCCATTTGTGCATCAGTTGCATTATCAGTTACCTCAGTTACAGTAACTTCAGTTACATCAGTTATACTATCAAACTCCACCTCATGGGTGTCAGTTCCCTTGTAGCTACACACTGTTGATGCATCATTGTCCCCAGTTTCACCAACTGTGACCAACGTAACTGGTCTTTCATTTTGCACTGTGGGCTGGGGATCCTGACTCACGGGTTGAGATGAGACTGAAGACCAGTCGAGCTCATTGTCCACCACTTCAACACATTCCTCATTTGAAACTGTCACGGCACTACCTGAAACCCACCTTAACGGAGCAGGGTTGATCTTGTTGGCGAAAGAGATGGGGCACTCTTTAAACGAGTGGCCGAGTTTTTGGCAAACGGTACACTTTACGGGCTCCTTACATTCGCTAGCGATATGTCCTAATTTTTGGCACCGGAAACACACTGTGACCTCACACTCTCTTGCGTTATGCCCCTTTCCCCCGCACTTCAAGCAAGTCCTAGGTTGTCCGTAATAACGAACCCAACAGTTTCTGCCTCCGAGGCGAATAGAGGAAGGGATATTCTTGTGGAGCTCTATTTGATACTGCCGTTTGCCATTGAACACTTGGGGGTAAACTGCAAAAGTCATATATCGACCACACACAACTTTGCCGTATTTTCCAAGTACAAAGCGAACTACATTATCGTCCAACTCATGCGGAACAAATAACACGTTAACTAAGGTAGTCGCTGAATTGATATACGTGTTCACAGTGTAGGAAATGTGAGAAGACAAGGAGGGATAAAACTTCCACATCCAATTGACACTTTTTCTTTTTTTAAGGAGACTTTAATCTCTTGCCCTTTTGTTATTACATTAAAAGCAATCTGAGATTTCATATTAACTTTAACTATTTACAAGTATATACAATGGACCACTCCACTCACAGTTCGATTTACAGGAGACATTACTCTCTGGCCCTTTTGTTATTACATTAAAAGCAATCTGAGATTTCATATTAACTTAAATTATTTACAAGTATATACAATGGTCCACTCCACTCACAGTTCGAATTCCCCTGAGACATTAATCTCTGGCCCTTTTCGATTTACATTAAAAGCAATCTGAGAGTTCATATGAATTTAAATTAATAATAAGTATATACAGGGGCCATTCCAAATAAAATTAGTTAATTGTCATGAATAAAATCACTCTTAATCTCTCTTAAGCTTAGATTATGCTTGTTGAAGTGAACAATTACTTCTTAACATCAGGCTTGTATATAATAAAGAAAATAGATAAACCTGATCCATTATACTAGAAAAGCTTAAAAGAAAGCTTGTCCCCACAAATTGAAACAAAAGAACGCTTTTTGATCCATACTTTATTAAATTTAGCATCGGTAAAACGTCTTTTCTCAGCTCTGATACGTTGCTTTACTTCTTTAATGATTAAAGATTTAATTCCCTCACTAGAATACAAACGGGACTGAAAGACATGAATACATCTACATTTCCAAATAATGAATTTTGAAATACACAAAAAATACCACAGTCTATTAAATACTATTTGAGGAAGTTTGATCCGCGGAAAGCCCATAAGAAAATAGGTAACATTAAGGCGGAAGTTATCACTTACCATACTCTTGCAAACCGACTCAATCCATAGGACAATTGACAATTGACAATTGACACTTTTAAACGTTACGTCCCAACATTTGCCTGGTAATTCCTGAACTGCTAACAAATGCACCGAAGGATCTACGCCATTCGCTTTCAAAAATTCAAAAACTTTGTCCTTTCCAACATTTTTTTTTTTTTTTTGAAGGAAAACTTTATTCCCGTCATATAATATATGTACACTTTTTACAATTTTGTAAACAATGCCTCTTCCAATCACCTTTGAATTTAAAGAGGCAGTTTTTGAGTTACAATTATATACAATGATAAAATAATATGTACATGAAGAAAAGAGGGTAAGTTTACATGTCTTATACATTTACAAACACTTATTGCCTCCTCTTTAAATAACAGTTCCACAGCTTTCGAAACACTGAATTTCGATCCGTGAAAATATTTACACTATTAACATTTAAGTTACACTTCATTTATTTCAATTTACAAGGAAAAATTTTAATTCCATCAATGCATTATATACAGCTCAACTATGTACAAAGAAGTGGACATAATAATGATAATTACATTAACTACAATTGAGAAAAGAATGAATTGTAATGAAGAAATTCATCTGTATAAAGACTGCGAAACTTTCACTGCATTAACAAACTGACCAAATTCATACCTGACTATAAACATGAAGATTTAACGCCTATGTCACAAATGAAAATTAAGTTTGTTGTTACAAACAGAAACAAAAGAGCTTTGGTGAATCCAGAGCTTGTTAAATTTGTCTATCTTAAAACGAATTCTATCAGCTCTTACTCTGTCCTTAATTTCACAAACGATTTTACTTAAAACTATAGAGCTACTTTGTTCATGTCCCTCAAAAATATGTATACACCTTGACTTCCATAAAATAAATTTGGACAAACAAAATAGAAACCAGATTCTTTGAAGTACAGGCTTAGAAACATGTCCTTTCCAACATTAACTTCTGACTTCAGATGTAGAGTAGAGTCGCGTATTAACGACGCCATCTTCTTTTCTCCGGGAGGACTTGAACTCACGTACTTAACAGTCAGAGTCGGACGCCATACCAACTAAGCCACGACAATGCTGATAAGCCAGTGCACTATAATTAATATTAGTAGTCTATAGTGTTAAGTCGTGTGATATACAAGTAGAAGTGCCGGATGTGGGGGGGGGGGTCGGGAGCTGGAGCGAGCACCCCTTTTCATCTGCATCCTTAACTATTGGTACCGTACTTTAAATTGCCTGAAACACACCCCCAAATTTGTTTCAATATGCTTGAATGTTACGCTATTGATGTTCAGTTTATAGCATGGCCTGCAATTAATGTTTCATAGTAGCCTGCCCTATAAATGACATCGATAGGGGAGGGGGAGGGGCGGGGTAAAGCTCAGGAAGCCGTGGTATTACCGGTCGCAAAATCATTTCCAATTTCTTCGGTAAACATGTAGTCGGGATAGGCCTAGTATAGGTACGACAAAATGTGTAATCTCGACGCCGGCCGGGGGTGGCGCCAGAATTTACCCGACAGGCTGGGGTCCAAACTTCCCTACGTAGCACTGCAGCCTGAAGCCCCGACAAGGGAGACAGAGTGCCGTAAGGTCGTCGAGAGCAAAATTCAAAATTTTCGGCGCGCATTTTGGTTTTTCAGGCGTGAAATTGGAAACTTTGGGGATTTACTACAGGATCTGCCCTCATGCATTTAAATCAAAATACCAAGTAAACCACAAGGGGCGACTGGCTATTGTGGACTACTTCATACTTTAACGTTTTGAGTTTAGTTAATAAGAAAAGGTAATTATAGGCTCTTTTATCTTTCGCTGGCCCACATGCTGGCTTATTCAAGCAGTGTATCTTATAGGAGGAAATGGTTCACTCATCAGGCAGAAAAACCCGTATAAGAACGCATCCACAGCAGGATTCGGGGACCTCCCCGGGAAAATTTGGGAAGAAACGGAACCCTTATATGCGATTTCCCAGGTTTTGGGGGCCTTGAAATAATGATTTGGAAAGTGCAATTTTCGGCATTTCAGTATTTTTTCTCAAGTAGGTCACCTTTCATTGGAGACTTGGAAATTTCAGGGGGCAGTTGCCCCCCTGCCCCTCGCAGGCTACGGCCCTAGATGTCATTTCAAGAGTACGAGAGAATGAGACCAGGCGATCCAGACTGGCATGCACGGCAAATTTTGATCGATAAAATATTAATGGTTGAAACAGGCAAAATTGCCTTATCATCGTCAGTCTTGTTCCAGACATTTTTATATTATGGATAATTTTTACGATGTAAAATAAATTAAAACAATGCTAAAATGGTGTCAAAGTACTATTCCTCCAGCGCTCTTCGCTCATACCCTCCCAAAGCCTACTCTGATGTTTTCTTCCTGCAGGATAATTTCTGTTATATTATTATTGCAAATAATGCAGTCTCCACCATTGCTCATGCCCCTTACCCATGCACGTGCCCCCCTCCTCGTATCATCAAATAAACTAGCTGTTAGTCTGAGTTGGGGTATTTAAAATGGTCAACTTTTGATTTTATGATATGTTAAATGTACACCAAATACCATCTGAAGAAATTTCAATGCTTCGTTCTAATGCCCACAATTTGGTGAAACACGCAACTTCACACTGATAGGCTGGTCTCCCACCTGGCGTTGCTCTTGAGCCCCCACCGGGGGGGGGGGGCTCTAAGGTAACATCTGGACCTCACGCTTCTGTGACACCTTTGGCGCCGGTGGGTTTGAGTCATTCCCCTCTACACCTCATAAAATCTTTGCCACCCCCTTTCTGTGCGGCAAGATTTATTCGATAACAGATAAAGCCTTCCAACAAAACTAGTAAAGAACCCCTGGGATAAGTTTTTAAACACAGTAAATGATATAAAACCTCGTAAAGATAATTGCACCATGAGCAAGTGAAAAATGTGATAAAAATTCCACCATTAGTAAAAAAAAGTGTTGAAATAGGCTGAAAGTGCGTGTGACCAGGTTCTCTGCTATAGTTTGTTTGAAAATTTAATTTCAGTGTGTACAGTTGATTTACTTACCCTATAGATTTTCAGTACAGAAAACTTACCTTTAATAGTGAAACCAGAATTTCCGATGTTCGAAAAATCTATTAATGAGACAGCGCTATTCACGAATAGAAGGATGACGATTGTTGTTAGAATTTGCACGGCCATTTTTGAACTGCAAGGAAAAATTGTAGTAAAATGTTTGAAGGTACTCCTTGTAATAATTTAACAAATAGTGAGAATCCAAGGCTAAACTCGAGCTATCACAGAAAAGCCTTCAGAAAATAATTGCTTAGTCGATCGTAGGAACGAGCCAAAGCACTCATGGCAACTGCCGGCCCTCTGTTGGTCGATCTCAATTTCAATAGGACTCCTGCACGATAAATCAAAAGTAATATGGATCGTAACTCTTTATGCGTCCAGGTATAACGGCTCAGCAGTTGCTTTGTTTCGTGTCCGCGGCTTTTATATCATGTATATCGGTTAAGCGATGAACACAAATAGACAGTTCGGAATGTATCATACAAAGCATCATGGGAGTTGGTTAAAGTTGAATGCCAAACGTAAACAGGCGAGAGTTTTGTCCATTATCAAGGTACAGCTGACTTTGTGACTCAACCGGAAGTACCTCATTACCGAACTCAAGAATTGATGATGGTAACTACGGTTGAACAAATGCAGTATTAAACCCCCTTGATTTAGTAAACTGCAGTCACGGTATCCTACTTCACGTGCTGCTCTTTTTAATCATGTGACCAGATTGTTGTTACTGGGCTTTTAAACTTATGGCTTTTTTAAATGCTATATTTATCTTCTGAAATATCATGAGCATTACTTGCAATTTAGAAATAAATTTGTAAAATGTAACTTCCTTTTTTTCGAAATAGGGTAAGCACAATTGAAGAGTTTCTTTAAAATTTGAACTAATATATATCGCTTCTTTTGGCTAAGATCATGTGTAGTATCTGTTCTTTTCAGCCAGTCAACAACGGAACCACGCATGACAGACCCTTGATGTAGAGGTATGAGGGTCGAGATCTGGATTGAGTTAGGTTTGTTGTCCCTTCGGGGACGTAGCTCCTTTGGGGAGCAGAACTCCTTCGGGAGTAATGTCTGGTTTCGCCCCTTGGCTGTTCGCCAGAGAGTCGAGGGGACTTTGGAAAAACTATAATATTATTTAGCTAATGTTAGTACATGCATGCTATCAGTCAACATGTTTCGAACACCGACTTCTTATTCATATGGACAGAGGATCCCGTGACCAGCACGGTTGCCACCGTGAGAACAAATTTAGGCTTACCAAGATGGCCGACGGGATACTGTCATTTGCGTAATTTGACGATGAATCTGTTACATTTCAGACAAAATACAAACATGAATGGAAGAACAATGTAACAGTCCTCCATTCTGTTTGTCAAATTTGACATTAACTTAGATTCTTTCGAAAATATTACAATTTTTCCCCAAATCTATTGATACTGAACAACTTGAGCAAGTCCAAACTTTAATACACTAGACCATAGTAGGCAGCCATATATTGGTAAGCCTAAACATGTACGTACAGTGGCGACAATCTACGCACAGGACGTTAGTGCAGTATGCTCTGTCCATATATATATATATATATATATATATATATATATATATATATATATATATATTTATATATATATATATATATATATATATATATATATTTATATATATATAAGAAATCCGTGTTTTCGAAACTTTAACTTAGAACAATGGTCCAATATGTCTTTATTATTTAATAATTACTAACACAATTTTGTACATCTTTAGGTTAAATTTTCGAAACTTTAACTTAGAACAATGGTCCAATATGTCTTTATTATATAATAATTACTAACACAATTGTGTACATCTTTAGGTTAAATTGCACTCTCGCCACCTCAAATAAACCAAACTTTAAATCATAAAGAAAGATCATCAGGAATGGCCTAAACTTATCAAATGAACCATACATAGACCGTAAAATAACCTCACTTTATAAAATTCGTGGTAGTAGTGCAATAACCTACAGCGTATTATTTGACGATTGTATTCAATATGACCGGCATAATGGGTAACTATCTATTGAGTTTAAGTGTTTGACTTATAATACAAGTAAGTTATTCTCGGTCCATTTAATATTCAACTTTTGTTTACGTATCTGTCAGTGAAGACCCAGACTTATATCAAGTTATCTAGTGGCAAGTTGGCAACTCCCTGGGTAAATCATTTTCGGACGGTTAAGTGAAACTACGAAAAAAAAAAAAACTTACCGTTTTATCTTCCTTCTACGTTTTCAAAGATTTCAGATATTTTCTGGACAAAGTTTGCAGATTCAAGAGCACTTTTCGAGCAGATGATATAATCAGCTTGGTGTCTGTATGAGCTTCTTGCTAGAGGGTGAAGGGACATGTCTTTATAAAGATTTCCCTGGACAGTCTAATGTGCTCTCTTCACCGCAGTTTGAATAACAGGGAATCCTCTTTCTGTGGTTTTAAGACAATCGATCTGATGAGTAATAAGAATTTCATAGAACTTTTAGTTGGATAATGAAGCAAAAATAGTTTGTAACGTTCCTGTTTGAACTTTTGGAAACAGCTGCACGCAATTCGCTGAATTGGTCGTCACGTGAAGTAGCCCTGACCAATGCCCATGTCCGAAATCTCCGGAGCGTGTCAATTGTTTGAATTTTGACATGAAAAACCTCCAGGAAGTATACTTTCGTAATGGGCTGACAGACCGTCACAGAGATGTGTGTATCCTGACGTGGCACATAATTCATGAATAGTCATAAGGGTTTCATTAGTCTGAAGTAATACATGAGTGAATTTGTATTGTCGAGGTAAAATTTCATACCATGGTAAAAGGATTGTACTTTCCAACCATATTTCGTGTTCCTCATTTTTTTCAACATGACGTAGCAGCGGTTTTTGCTAATTCTAGCCACAGATATTAGGCATAAATGAGTCATCGGGCAGCCCAAGTTCCGTCCCCCGGCGACATCATGGTATCCCACTAGCCTTCGTACATCTGGTGACTTTAACGAACCTAGTGAAGGTCAGAAATTGGTTTTCGCCCTTCGGCCTTGGATGCTTGGATTTTTGAAAGACGGAATAACCGTACTTTTTGTTTCAAATGCCACTCAATTGCTCTAAAAATCACAGTCCTTCTTCGAATATATTAGACTACCCCTTATTCTGTTAACATCTTCATATCTCTGCGTGTTTTCTGGTTCATTCCTTCTTTATGTGTAAGGACCAGTGGCTTATCCAGATAATTCTAATAGGGGCCCATGATAGAGGGTCCTACCATTCCATAGGGGAACTTAATTACGGAAGTCGTAATGTTTTCACTCTTTAGTTTTCCAGTAAAGGTAATGTAAACAGCACCACCACCAAGAGGGTTGGGAGAATCCCCCCAGTCAAGGCCCTTGCCTCCCAATTGGTGTACTGTGTACTGGAGCAATGCGCACACACACAACCTTTGCCCTCCATTTCTGCCTGCCCCCATTTGCCCCCTTGGCGCCATTGGTTGTAAGGTGTGAGAAACGTGTGTGTGAGGGGGGTCTTGTGCTTAGCTACGTCACTGCTAAGGATGGGGCGTAAGAACCGTTCATACATTTTGGCCCTCCGGGCTTTTGAAAATTTTCCAGTACAATCGCTTCTTACTTCATTCTGTGCTTTATTTTCTGTACATTAATTTACTGGCTCTACAACTCCGTCAATCCATCGACATACAGTAGCCTACCAGGGATTTTTAGTTGTTTTCAGAGGGTCAAATTTGTATATGGGAAAGGTAAGACTGAATTAGCTGCTCCGAAGGAGTCGCTGGAGCGCAAGTCGTTTCCCGAGGGTGTAGCGTCTAGACGGCCGTCCGTGTGGAGTAAGGGGCTTCTGAAGCTTTGAGGCCTTAACAAATTTGTTAAAATAAAAAGATTTAATTATCTTGCAATGCTTGACCGGACAGCTCATCCAGGGAATTACTACTGGGGAAATCTCCATCCATGATAGTTGCCCCTCAGATAACTTTCCTTACCAGAAAATTTGGAATTGTCCCCGGTGGGAATTAGGAGGGAGAAACTTATCCGGGTGGAAATTGTCCCGAGAAAGTCGTCCGGACGGTTTTCTGGTCACTGGCTTAGGCATGGGGGGGGGGGGGTGACAGGGGGCCATGGCCCCTCAATATTTTTTATGGGGGCCAAATGTCACTTGGCCCCCAAATTCGCGATAGTGTTCAATACACGTAAAATAAATATATATATTTATATATATATATATATATATATTTTATATTTCCCTAAATGGTCACTTTAGGCGACATATCGGGTGAAAAAATGGTACTTTTAGGCGACATTGACATTAGGTGTACATATACGTGTCGCCTAAATGTTTACAACGTTATAACAACCATTCCCTGCATGTTATTTCAAAAGTTTTGAAATATATCAAAGTATCCTAGCGCCCTCTGTTTGGGGTTACTATAGGTAAGTTGCACTAGAATCCCATTATGTATTAATTTACTATTGAAATTTGGGAGTGTATATCATGCATGTAAAAAAATTGATCTGTTAGGTGTACACACCCTAATTGCGCAATACCATTTGATTTCTGTTTTATTTAATCAAACGTTGTGCATACGTCACACAGGTAATTGGACATAAATTCAACTTGAGGGCGTTCCTGAAGATCATTTAGGTATTTTTTGTCTAATTTTTACATGCACGAATATGCAAATATATTTAATTAACTGGTTGTCGCCCAAAGTGACCATTTTCTACCGTGTCGCCCAAAGTGACCATTTAGGGTTATATATATATATATATATATATATATATATATATTATATATATATATATTTATTTTATATATATATATATATATATAAAATAAATATGTAAATATGTAGAGACTTAAATAAAGTAGGCCCTGTCATCTTTTCATCATGAAAACAATCGTGCCCGCATCATACTGTAATACAATAATCTGATCTGTTACAAGAAAACGCCATCAGTAACACATCTATCAAGGTCAATACTGATGTTATAAAAAGACAGTATTTCAACTTTTAAGGAAATTTCCCCAAAAAGGTCAATTTCGGGAATTCACATTGAGTTCGGGATATTTTTTAGGAAATCAGCCATTTTTGAGAAATAGCTTGCAGGACACTTATTTAACCCTAATACCCAGATTAGTTAAAATTATTTATAAGTTTAATCTGAAGTCAATTATTAGTTTCCGATTTTCAACGACTTAAAAAACTTCCTTGGTAATTAAAATAAAGGTCTGATTTGAATTTCACCAGCACCTATATATTTGGTATTAATTCACCAGTGCTTTTTCAATGGTTAAACTTATATTATGACTATCAGTGGTTTATTTAGGGAGCCCATTAGGTCATGCCCCCCCCCTCACTGATGCCGATTGTTTTTGTACCTAATTCACGGAAATTTTTTAACACACATTTTACTTCAAAGGTATAGCATATGTGGCATCAGATTGTATGCAAGGGAAACTATTTTTTCAAAAATTTTCAGGGGACACTCCCTCCCCTTAGACCGGCGATCACACAACATAACGCATTCCCCCAACTCCTTGAGAGAAATCCTGGCTACTCCACTGATTATTATCATTATTATTGTTCCCCCAACATTATGATCAATATGGAAGGGTAGTAACACGGCAAATGGTTGTATGTAACTGGCATGCAGTGTGATAACCGATGTTTGCCTATATAATATGTATTGTTGTTGTTTCCTTTTCTTTGAATATTTTTATGTTTTGTTGCTCATATTAAAACCGGGAAAAATCAAATTGATCAAATATGATGTTTTGGTGTGGGAAGGGGGGTCAAGGTCGATAAACCCCGTCTGGTCTGGCCCCCAATGTCAAACATCTTCCTACGCCGCTGCTGGTTACCTTTACGTTTAATGCAAAACGACAATAAAATTATAATTTTATTACTTTTATAATAGCCCAGCAGATTAACGGACAATTGATTTGATGATGCACATGACTCGTGGGTGGGGACGACTTAGACGAGGTTTTACAGCTCATTTTCTGACGGAATTTTTTATTTCAGGACGAATGGGGGCGATTTTTGGAACATTCAATGAAATTTCCCCTATTTGTCTGGGGGGAAATTCCGCGTGCCGTCGCAAAACGCAGCAGATTTCGGTAGTGTGAACGTACTTCTATACTGAAAACAATGTCGCACTCCTACATTGGGAAGAGATTACTATACAAGTATGCTGGGTCGCGTACGTTATTGAATCATTACTGTAGAATCAAACCGGTGATACAGTTTTAAATGGACGGAGGTGAGAAAAAAGAGGCGGCCTCGAAGGAAGATGCGATCAATATTATTCCCATGACACAAAAATCACGTTCACCCATTTGAAAGTTTGATCGACTTGCAAGTCCCCCCATTAAACTGGATTAACCTGTAGACCAGGGAAAGAGGCAAGGTTATGTATATGTTTGCCGACATCAGGGGTTGGTTGATCAGAACAGGGAGCTGCCACCAATAGCAGCTCCCTGATCAGAACACGACTCTGCGTGTGAAAAACACAAAACGTGACTCACGAACCGTTAAATATACATTTGCAGTTTTTAGAAAAGCCATTCAAATAAAAAATGAAGATGGTTGTTACAAAGCACTGAACAAATATAGTAAGTTGTTGCGACTTATGAATCATAGCTTCATTTACACTGACCACATGTATTGTGAATGAAACCAGTTGAATATTTATGAACAGCGTTTCCTCGTCTGTTTCACAGAAAAATGTGAATGGAAGAATTAAAAGATTCCCCTGATGTCGTTAAGTTGGTATTGCACACAATACATTGATACGCCCCTGGTTTATTTCTTCCTGGACTTTCTCAAACAGGAGAACTCTGGCAATATTTTCGTTGTTTACACAGGACTAGCCTAGCACCTGCGTGACCACACCAATATAATGCTAGGAAAATGAAGACGATAAGGGGCTTGAAAATGAGCCAGGGAAGGGCTTCGACATATCTTTCATGCAAAATTATTCTGTTCAAGGAGCTCTGTGGTACATTACCTTGACCTTGAGCTCTATGGTACATTACCTTGATTTTTTTGATCACAGGTGTAGGATCGAGGGAGGGGGGCTGAAGCATAGGCGTAGGAGGCGGGGCTGGGGGCTGCAGCCCCCACCACATATTTTTGTGAAAATTCGGGCAATATGCTGAGAATTTGGGGGCACCTACTGGAAGGAAAATAATGCAGTGATGTAGCTTAAAATAATTCTTAGTTCAAAACCTGCCTTGGTAATTAAAAATAAAGGTCTGATTTGAATGCACCAGCACCTATATATTCGGTATTAATTCACCAGTGTGTTTTTGAACGATTATCAGTGGTGTATTTAGGGGGCCATTGGGCCATGCCCCTCCCCTCACTGATGTTGATTCTCTTTAGTACCTAAAATACGTAAATTTTTTAACACAAATTTTACTTCCAAGGTAGCATATGTGGCATCAGATTGCATGTGAGGACACCTAATTTTTCGAAAATTTGCAAAGGGGGAGGGGGAACCCCCTCCCCTTAGACCCCTCCTCCAGGCCGGCGATCACACAACATAATGCATGGCTGCCCACGTCCATGAGATAAATCCTGGCTACGACACTGATTATTGTCGTTATTATTGTAACGACTTCCCGCAAAATTATAACCAATATGAAAGGGTTGTGACACTGCAAATGATTGTATGTAATTGACATGCGATGTGATAACCGATGCATTCCTATTATAATATTTACATTAACATGCTGAATGCGCGAGTGCGCGAAAATTTGGGGTTATATTCGGGTAAGTCATTACAGCCCCCCCCCCCATCAACTTGGGCTCCTATGCCCGTGGACTGAAGGCTTGCAGCCCCCTAAAATCAAAGTCTCGGGCAAAGTATTGGAAAATAGTTCTGAAAATATTTACTCTGTTTGCCCGAGAAAAACTTGGTCAGAGACGGCTCAGCCCTTGGGAAAAAATAACCTGCACGCCTGTGAATTGACCTAACAAATGGGTAGGTAATTGCAAGGAAACTCAAGCAAGTGCTTCGACATAATCACATGCCAGTGATCATCACTGCTTTAAACATTTCATCTTTGAAATTTTGGCAATTTAAAAGCCAAGTCGGCACACTGTGCTCCACTTGATTTATACAAACTGTAACCGTCTTTTCTTGTTCTTCTCTTCTCCACAGCCTAATGACTTCCAGGTGCTTTCTGTCGTCACCCTGTGTGCGTGACTTAGCAGAATGTTATGCCAAAAATACCATCAGATGTACAAAATCTATTTCCTTGTGGTTTTATCAAGTAAGCATTGTCAATTAGTGAATAAGTATCTTTTGCACAATGTCACTTCTTATATACTAGCAAATATGGTGCAATTGCTATACGGGTGCATTTACACTTGATCCGGATCTGATCGCCCTATGTTATCAGCATATCGAATTACGTGTATGGCTTGATCCTGGTGCATTTACACTTGTCTCGTACTCTAATCCACCTCCCTGCATAATGAGTGTTTTTTGCAGAAGTGACCTCCAAATAATTTACGTTGAATTACCGTTGATCTCGGGTCACCGTTGATCCGGGGAGCGTTTACACTACAAGTTTGATCGCCTGCGCGGGGTCTGATCCTCCCCTATTACTAGGATCAAAATCGGGCGATCAGATCCGGATCTGATCTGCGTTTACACTACAAATTTGATCTCGAGCAGTGGATCAGACCCCGCGCAGGCGATCAGATCCGGATCAAGTGTTACGAATAAGCCTAAGAAAACTAAAAAAGACAGGGCGATCGACCAATCCCACCCGAAGGGCATCACAGGAGAAGTAAACTTTGGCCTATCCATCCAATCTGATGTTACTGTCCAGTCCTATGGTAAAGGGAACCAATTAAGAAGCTGATGTAACTCTGATCAGAAAATGGATTGGGGAAAAATGTTATTTGTAAGTGGTACCGTAGTAAACTATCATTGCTTGATGGTTCCTTGGAAGTCTATCAAGAGACACCGGTCATCCGTAAGCAGACAACGAAATTTACTTAAAGTCGATAGGCAGTCGCCCCAAAATTTGTTTTGAAAAATCAGCAAACTCTTGCAAATGTCCTCTTATTGCATTACAAGCACCTCTGAAGACATTTTGAACATAACTATTACAAACAATAGGTAAAGCAAGGAGAAATTCTCCTTGAATTTCACAATTCACTAACAAAAACATTGTCACATGATCAAAATAGGCCATTCATGAACTAGAGTGACGGGGCATACTGACTCTGATTGGGATGACTGCATTTTCCTTGTGGGTTTTATTCTTTTACCACCAGAGCCCCCTTTTCCCCTAAGGTATTACGCACCCTCGTTCAAAAATTCATGGAATCAGTTATAAATTTATTGAAATGATAAAAGTTGTATATATAACAAGCGTTCTAAGGCATTTTTGGCGCCTGCATGACCAATTTCCTTTGAGTAGAAGCTTTTAATAATTATAACAGTGAATCAGGGTTTGGAGAAATAAGGAAAGGGTTCAGGGTTCCTTCGTGAGAAGGAAGCTCACACAGAAGGGCACCAAATGTGAATATTTGGCAGGCGCTGGTGTGTCCAGGTATTTTCATTTTGAATGGCATCTCACAGGACAATGTCAATCTCTCCATCATGGTTGGGGCTGAGGATAAAAAATTTGGCATTCTGAATGCCTTAGGTTACAAACATTGCACCCTAAAACACAAATTTTGGCTATTGTTCTCGGTCTTCCATGAGTGGATAGTCAGTACAGTAAGGAGAAAGTGTGACATCCCAAGGGCGCTAGATTGCAGGAATTCTCTGAAATACACTTTTGTTACTATGTTTCTGCGTCCATCATGTGTAAGTCGACAGTAACGGGGAATATTTCAGCTTCCAAAATGCCCAAGATGGGAGGAGACCGAACTTAAAAATCGCAAAAGTTACAAATTAATTAAAAATGTTAAAAAAACCCTGGAAATAGATTTTACTTTCAAACTACCACGCAGTGCAAGAGTTCTGAATGTTGCATCATTTGAAAATTTTACATTTGGTGAAGAAGTTATTCAAGACTCGTGAGCATGGCCATAGGCAGAAGCTTTTTCGGCGGAGGGTGGGGGGGGGGGCTTACAAGCTAAACAGAGCGCCACCATCCGATGTCGTATAGTATAGGGCCTACCAAGAAAAAACCTTGCCGAAATTACTTCCCATATTGCCGGAAATAGCCCCTTCTGTGCCTTAAAGTTGCATCTAAACAATATTTCCGCATTTTAATAACCAAAGCCTTTTAAGATTGATGTCATAAAAATTTACTCTGATTTTTTTAGGGGGGAGGGGGTAACTGCCCATGCAGCCCCCGATATGAAGTACCATGCTCGTGAACAACAAAGGAGTCGATTTCTTTCCGTGACTAACCTGTCTCTGAATTGCCTATCATTTAATATCTATAAATCATTGATTTTAAAGAAATGAACATTTTCAGTATCAAAACCCCCAAAACTTCCCTTTTAAGAAACGGCTTCAAATGAATAATTTTTTGTTTGTTCGGACTCTGCAATTGTCTACCAGCAAATGCTGGTCAATTTGTTTCAGAGTATTTCTGCTTCAAGTGACCTTAACTCTAGAACTATACAAGTGTATTTGTTCAAAGGAAAAGCCACAACAAACACAGTGAGGTCAACAAGCTATCTTTTGCTCAGAAACCAGCATACATGCACGGGTACACGTACAGAGAATCGCAACCATTACTTCCTGTAGCAAGAATAATGGACATTATGCAATTACTCTTACAGGAAATAATTTGTGATATGGTGGATGTACTGTATTTTTGAAAAAAAGAAAACTACTTGATTTTGATTATTTCAGAGTGCAATGGCTAATTGGGCCCGCACACCCATAAAGGTCAGGTGGATCTGCTCAAGATGTGTCCCCTGCTCTAAATGGGGCACAATCATACACCTCGAAGGCAATGTACAACCAAGAGCATGATGATTAGGGACATGATTAGGGCAGGCCTGTAGCCAGCTGCAAGTTTAGGGTGGTCCATTTTGATGATCTTCAGTTTATATTATGACGTGGCAGGACAACTTCAGCCGCCCGAACAATTTTCCTAGGAAAATTTTCCACACTGGTAATCCAGGGGACAAGGGAGTCACCCCTCCCCCCTTACATAACTTTTCGTCCCCTAGAATATTTTTAGAGCAAAAATTGCGATTGCCTATGCCGCCCTCCTAACACATCCCATCCCTCTGAAGAAAATACTTCCCCTGGAAGCCATCTCGCTCCCTCAGCACCTTGTCTGGCAACAGGCCTGCAACTTTCCCTTCACTGACGGACGACCCCCCCCCCCGACAATTCCCACCCCGGAAAATTTACAACCATGACAATTGCCCCCGAGGCAAAATTTGAATTGTTCAGGGTGGGAATTGTGGTGGGGGGGGGGGCTGTCCGGGAACCATTTTATGGCCATGAATTAATTGGAATTTGGGACATTGCCCCTGAATCCTTCCCCCCACATCTGCTGTTCCCCTTACCTCTTTAAAAAGATTATCTTTAAACGAGTTTACGAAGGAGTGGATGACTTTAAGGACCTTCGACGTCCTGTTTCAAGTAATTTGGTCAATATTTCAAAGAATGTAGGCAGAGTACTCGTCTACTCACACAGTCGTCTATCGTGATAACTAGAGACTCCCGGGCTAACGATTGAAACTAGCCAAGTGTTCCTCCAGATATACCCACCACATAACCACCCGAGCTGCTGGTTACGGGCCGCGAGTCTTGCTACATATATGTGTCATGATTTTACCATGTCCCTTCACTGAGAACCAGGCCCGTAGGCACGTGGGTCATTTTATAGGGCAATGCTCCCCTCATTTTTATCACCTTCCTCCGTTTTGGCAAAACTATCAATTCCTTGAAAGAGTTTAATAATAAATCCATAGAAGAGCGCTACGGATCCCGCTAAGTGCACCAACTAGGAACGGGTGGACATTATTCACCCACACCAAGAAATTGCTATTAGACACTCCCTGGCCAACCATTTCTGACAGTCTGAGTAGAAATAGGGCGATAGGGGGATAAGGAAAATTATAACGTAAAAGGCGAGGCATTGGTATTGGGGGAAGGGTTAGACAATGAGTAGGAGATGGAGGGAGAGATGGCTAATACGAGGCATTTAACAACACACACGGAGAGGACTATTGATGACCTTCTTGCACCCACACCCATCTGACCCTAAGCTCACCGGGGGCTTCGCAGAAAGGATTGGAAAGGGAAAAGAAAGCTATTCCATGTCTCGAACATGTAAAGGCGCACGGGATATTTTTCTCTGGGGTTGATTCGTCTAGAGAGAAACCTCTATTACCTAAAACCTTACCCAATTTCTCCCAAAATCTGCCCGAAAAACAAGTTTTGCCCTAACCAGCCCCCCACTTCTCGTACTCTGATACATGTATCATAAACTCTATATAGGGTTTTATTTTTTACCTAGCTTTGATTTTGCACCTGACACAGTCTGATGTCCACTGCTATCTACCGTTAACCCATCCTATCCTAGTTCCTTCTTCCTATTTTATATGCACCATGACACCTCTATCTTTTGCTTTTTAGAAAAGTTTCATAACTGAAAAACAACCAAGCTTTATTTGTTAGAATGTTTTCTTTTCTTTCTTTTCTTTTCTAACTCGATCAATACTCCAACAGCCACAGCTATGTGAGTGTAACAAACCGCAAAAAAGCTGTGAACTTTTCGTTACAATTGCACAAATAATTTGTGCAATGATTTTTGGAAATACATTGGTTGATGGAGTGACACTAATTGTAGCAACTTAATCCAAGCAATGCTCGAGTGATCACATCAGCTTTTATGGGCAGCCGCTTGTGGCAGTTAATACTGAAAGGGGCGTGCTCTTATACCGGGATATAACTTATGTCATTAGTTTACAGAAGGCAGTGGCGTAGCTAGAGGATGGTGATTGCGGGCGCATCCAAAACACATGATGATGTGGAAGCCCTCTCAGATGCCGAATTTCACTGCCTACCCGTGTGGGCTTCAAGAATCACGACAGAGCGCGAATTGCATGAAAATACCCCTACTCCTTTCAACGACACAACGGAGTAAAAAAGTCTCCACAAATGAGGGGTGGGCCGGCAAGCGCCTTTAAAGCAAGTGCTTACCTATCTCACTTTAGTCCCAGAGACCACTCTAGGGACCTCGTGGGGCCAGAACCAAAGCCCCGCTGGTGCAGAGGGAAAAAAGGTAAAACTGCTTTGAATCCTCGAACCAGCTAACCTCAAACTTACATTTGCATGATCAAATTCTTCACAAAAATGCAGGCTGAATATAATTAAACAATAATCATGGCCTAAGGAGATGGGGAAGGGGAGGGGGAAGACCAACTAGAATGTTAACTCAAAGCTAGAGAGGTCCACTGCATAAGGTTTGTAGGCTGAGGCAATATTAGAAGAAAACTTTTGTTGCTTTGGAAACGTTGTCACAGACAACCAGAAAGTAGAGTGAAGCTACTCTTTATCGGCATGTTTTCATGTTTGTGGATATAATATCATTTTAGTCAAAATATGTGACTGTACCTTATATAGTGACTATTGAAAACGATTTTGAGAACAAATATTAAATCTACTTGACGTGTTATAGCAGAAGTGGGGAGCCTCCGACCCCGGGCCGTATGCGGCCCGAGGGACAATTTTGTAGGGCGCGCAAGGCATTTCATAAATGTAAACTCAGAATCACTTGAAACGTAATTGATAATAATCTTTTAGTTCGCGGTGCCCATCGTTTATCCTGCTTTTACCACTTTCCTGATACTTCAACTGCTGAAAAACACTACTAGTATATTACTTAAAACCCTAGTAGGCACAATGTAACATGTCCAATGTTTCGTTAGACATTAACCATATAGCATCCTTGTACTTCAAGTGGTAACGGAAGCTTTGCATGGGGGTGGGGCTACATAGCAGACTTGTAGTGCGAGTACAATGTCATGAGTACGAGTACAAGGGCAGTGTCTGTGTTGTGAGTACAAATGCGAGTACATGTCCTTTTTCATGAGTACGAGTACAAAATTTTGCGTTAGGCTCTATGAAGAGCTTTCAAAATCTGTGCTTACGAGTACGAGTAGAAATTAATTTTCATGAGGACAAGTACAGGCAATATATTGTGCAAACCCATGAGTACGAGTATGCTACGTACTCACTACAAGTCTGCTACATAGTATTGCACAGTTGCACTATCACAGGTATAGGTCTAGCTATTACAGTACGAAACGTAATGGGCACTGTGTTTGTTCCGGCAGATTTAAAGGGGGGGGGGGTTAGAACTGTCCCTCCGAAAAGTAAACTGAACGTTAAAAAGTAGATTATTCTGGAATAATGTAAAGTAAAGAAAAAAGTAAAGTTGGTTTCAAAATATGTGGTTTTCTCGGCGCACTTTTCGCATGTGTCCATTCATTATTTACAAAAATAAAAATTCATACAAAAATAAAAATGCAAAATAATGGTCATATTGTGGTCTGTGTAGCCTTGCACATTCAATGCCATTTAAAGGTAGTGGATGAATATGCTATTGCCTACAAATTTGTACAAGGTCCAGAGCCTCCGCCACGCTTCTCACCAGTTGTTTACCTGGGTCTTTTCCCTAGACCCCACCAAGGCATGTTTGGTGCCCCTTGGCCTGCGCTAAGGGGCTCCTTGCTTGCCGTCTACGGCCCGCGAGGGGATCATGACTATCAAAACGGCCCGTCAGAAGACAAAGGTTCCCCACCCTGTGTTATACGAAGGAGATTAGCCACCACTGTGATAGCTTACAATCTTTGAGAAATACTGTTTCGCGATTACTTCATTTAGAACATCTTGCTAGTCCCATGTTCGTACAATCTCCTCTATCATAGTAAACCACACACAAGCCAAACCCCTTTCATGTTAAAATTGACCTGTTATTTTGATTGAAGCTATCGATTAAATTGGTCAAAACGTGATCCTTCCTATCTGATTAGTGCACATCCGATGAGTTTAAGGTAGCCAAATGCCTCATTCTAATGGTTTTAATTCTTTAAATACCTCAGGGCTTTCGGGGCGATGTCCCCTGGACCCCCACCAGGGGTCACCAGGGCTGATCCCCCACGCCTTCAGTTGAGCGCTTCGCCCTCTGCGGTGCCTTCGGCGCCGTTTTGTATTCCGCCGACTGGATTTGCTCTCCCCTCTTTCAGACACCAAATCCCGCCCCTACTCGAAGGAGCTATGTCCTCTGGTGCGGTAGGCCAAACTGAACGTGACCAATTTTTCAACCTTCAGCCCTACATCACGTGTTTGTCGTGAATGATCCCCTCCTAGTCTGGATGAAAAGGACTGACCCAAAAAAGGCCGGGAAGCCAAGCTTGGTTGGATCGTAGGTTAGTCGCACCAGGGAAACGTAACAACAGTCCCCTGGTCGCACACGGCACCAATCCGACTGCCATTCGACAGCCTCTTCAGTCGCAGTTGCGTCTGGCGGCAATATAGGGTCGAAGCAGTGTGAGCCGTCTTTGGTCAACGGTGAATACTCTTCCCTTTCGAGAAACCAGTATACTGAAAGATCTACGAAACCATGTGGGACAAACGTAAACAACAGTCTCAAAGGAAAATTTCTAGAAATCTGAAACGTAAACTGTTGCACTTTGTAAACTGCACTTTACCGTCACGCATTACTGATCATTTCTGAATAAAGCACACAAAGGTTGGTTCAAGCATAGTTAATATATTCACTATGGTTCAAGTTTATTTACCGCATTCATTGTGATGCAGTATTCCGTAACTTGGTTTTAAGAGTATAGCAAACGCATTCCCCTTAATTACTTTTTTATGCGTGCTTCAAAAGTGAGTATCCTATAACACAAAAACAACTAATATATCTCTTTCTCACGGGAAATTTAGTTCCTTGCATGCTGTCGGAACATCTTTTCTTTAAAAGCTGATGGTGGCAAACCTTGTAAAAGGAACTTATCGTACCTTCGGGGAAGAAAAGTGGCATCAATAAATCCATATAATTTTTTGTGCATTTAAGTGCATTTAAGACGCATCCCCGTCTCCGTTTCGTAAGCCTTTGGTGTAAATAATTGATGCATTTGTGCCCTTGGTTTTATAAAACTGGTCAGCTATTTACCGTGCTTGAAATGCTTTAACCAAATACATTATTATTTGTATGATTTTCATTTGTGAACACTGTTAGCACTCTTCGATCAAAGTAAGATTGCTAAACAGATATCCTAACAACCTCATAATTCCAATACTTGATGATAAAATGGTAAATATTTTCATCATCGGTAATAGGCTAAGATCATATGTGTTTTCTTTTCTTTTCAGCTATCCTGGAAGCTATCCACGTAAGGCAGACCCATGATGTAGAGGGAGGCTGAGAAGTTGGGCTACATTCAGTTTCGTTCCCTTCAGTTTCGCCCTCCTTTGACTGCGATTGTTGTGAATTTATTAAAAGGCTCATGACTGCGGTTTATTGATCTTCTTGCATGTGAACTTAGTTAACATTAAGTAAAAGTTTAATGAAAACAGCACACACTTCGTAAAGCAATAATTACTCATAGCCTATGAAAAGAAAATGGTGTAGTACTTTTCAGTGCAACAAGGTGATGGACAAAACTGCACCAGGCCTGTAGCCAGACAAGATACTTAAAGGGAAGAGGA
The DNA here is from genome assembly GCA_029531755.1 of Holothuria leucospilota. Lineage (NCBI taxonomy): Eukaryota > Metazoa > Echinodermata > Holothuroidea > Aspidochirotida > Holothuriidae > Holothuria > Holothuria leucospilota. The sequence goes on along the minus strand of CM055962.1, from coordinate 74,976,144 downwards.
GAGATAGCTTCAGGGTAGGGGGAAATACTTTTAGGGGGCGAGATATACCAAAGTGCACTAAGCGAATAGAAAGTTTTCATTTTCTAGAGGCGAAAATTTTTTAGAGGGCGCACAGCCTGTCCTACCCTTGGCTATGGGCTGGATTGCTGGAAAGGTGCTCATACAATTCGTCGCACTTTGTATGTAATCTTTTCATTTTCGTTTTCTTAATTAGTAAGAATAGGAAAACTGCTGGGTGCTATTTTTGGCACTTAGATTTTACATTGTACCCTAACTACTGCGATGAATTTATAGAGAAAACACACCATTGTGTGCCGTTCTGTTGTCACTTTTGTTTTGATCTTATCGGATATTCCAATAACAGTGGAAAGTAAGGTTTACATGGATTATACTTCGAGAACGGAAAATATTCAGAGACATTGAAATGTGATTCCAAACCTGTAAAACTGCATTTTTCTACAATAGTATTTACACAGGCGTATGACGCGGGGTAAGGGGAAGGGGCGGCAGCCTCCCCCTTCCGAGGAAGGAATTATCGAGTTCAGAGCAAAAAATATCATTCTCACGATAAAACTACATGCTGCCATGATTCTTTGCGAATTGATTTCAGGCCAAATGTCTTTTACACCCTGCGAAGATGGGAGAACGCGAGAATGGGAGGTGCGGGGATGGGGAAGGGTTACAAGACTCTTAAAAAAGAAATATTCAAAATGAGGTCAATTAGTCATATACAACATTGACTAATTTTAGTCAAAACAGTATCTAATATGACTATTTAAGGCTGTTTTTGACTAAGTTTAAAGAATTAGGTTAATTGTGTTGAATGTGATATGTCTTGATAAATTTGAAAATCAATTTCCCCTCCCCTTTGCCGTACCCAAACATGCGCAGCAGGCTGTTCACCTAATGGTTGTCTGCAGTGGTTTTTTATTACATTAGTTGCCTTCTCCTGTAGTCTCTACTGAAGAAATGAAAACGACATCGCTGTATCTTTAGCAGACTGTGCCTTTAGAACTGGCATTCACCGGGGAATGGGACTCATGTCGTAGCCTATTTTAAATGTAGAATATTGTCTTTATTTATCAGTTTTCTTCCCCTTTGGGTAAGAAAAATATGTAAAATGAATTCTTTAGGCCTGTCATTAAACATAGAAAACCTCCATTTTCTGTGGCTAACTCGCTTGACTGAACCGTTATCTACTATCATAAAAGGAAGCCGATTTCGATGACAACAGTGAAGAATCCGAAAATTTATTTCCTTTTCCACAAAGATATGGCATTGCCAAATCACGAAGAAGGAAGCTTCCTTTTGCCATTATTTTGATGACGAGGCAGGTTTATGATATACATGGAAGCACACAAAGGGATGAAATTGCGGTGAATTTTCAATTTGACGGGTCCAATTGTTTACCAACTGAAATAACGAGAAAACCGTGGATCATCAAACTTATTGAAGGTATTAACCAAAATAGTTTTCTTTACAGAAGTTGAGTTTTTTTTTTTTTTTGCAGAGGTAGGTAATGTAGTATATAGCTGTATATGCCCACCCCATTGGCCGCGATTTGTTCTCATTATTGGAAGGGGGGGGGGGCTTTTCATATAAATTACTGTGTGAAAAATCAATGGGCGATTTCTCCAATATTGGGGGGACATGTTCCCTTGTGGCCCGGATCACAGTCTGGCCTACCCAGACAATTTTCCCCTGGAAAACTCCTCCGAGACAATTCCAGGATGTGAATTGTTCGGAGGGTGGATTGTCCGGGAAACGTTTACTCTAAAATATCATGCACTGGGTTATTCTTATGCGGACTGGGTTATTTGTGTATCAGTAGCGTCACTGGACTTATCAAGCGATGGGAGAACAACGTTTCACCAGATGGGCACGCTGGTGAGTAGGCCTAGTACTAAGTGGCGACAAAGCGCACCTCTCCGGGCGTGAGGTCCACGTACTTGGGCCCTTTCGTAAGGTTCCCAGTGTTAAAGCCCTGTGGCCCTCTAGACCCTCTGTAGACATTAGAATGAAGCACTAAGTGTCTTCAAATAGCATCAGGTGTACACTAAAAAGGCCACAAGATCAAAATTTGACCATTTTTAGCCTTAGGCCTACTCTGACTAACTCCGCCCGATCGATTTGATGGTGCAGATATAATACTTGTGGGTGGGGACGATAGATGATCTTAGGGGTTTAATGAGTTCTAAAACAGTAATGCCATTCAACTGGAAGCTAACTAACATATGAGTCAGCTATCTGTGATATGTGCGCACAAAGGATGCCAAAATGGCATTTGTAAAACAATTTAGTGTTTTACATTATTATTTTACACTTTAAAGTTATCCAATACATTTTTGAAGCATCCTCCAAATTTTTCTTCTTTCCCTTATTTTTCTGTGTTTTATTTTTCCACGAAAGCGTTTCGCCTAGTCTGACCCTGACATTTCGTGGCTAGGCCATGGGGGGGGGGGGGAAGCCCCCACACAATTTGAAGCACGTACGGTAAGTCTACTACCGGGAATCAGGATGTCTCCCCTACAAAATTAGGAATAGCTGATAATGAAACCTTTGAAATCCTTGAAACTAGCTTTCTGAGCGTTTCACAATCATTATACGGACATATCCCACCATTTTCATCAGGAATAAAGGGGAATAGAAAAGTCACAACTACAAAAAGGAGGCTAGGGCCAGATGAGACCCCTTGGCTCTGTACAGGAAAGTTATGCATTCAATATTCTTGCAAGTACTTACGATTCCCTGGTGTGGTGCTTGGCCAACCCTCGGTAAGGATCCAAGGTAGCAAACAGGCCGGGCGCAAGATTTTGAGTTGGGGGGAGGGGGAGCTGAAACGCACAAATGACCCAAAGACGCCGCAGGTACCACGGGAGTACGAAGCGCTCCCTGATTCGGCGTGAGGTTCTCCCCTTCTGGCCCTTGGTGGGGTCTAGGGGCAACATCCCGATAGCGGGTGGGGGTTATAGGGGCGAACCTCCTTTAGCTCTGGATTATTTAAATGTTGTGAGCACTATATAGAATGAATCATCGAACTATACAAATAGATTTGAATACGCACTAAACAGACCATCAAATAGCAGTATGTCCAACCTAATTGGGACTAATACAGTGGTCAATTTCTTCATGATGCAGCGGGTACCATATGAGATGGTGGGGAAGGTGGATGATTGTGGAGATTCTACGGGGTTTTATAATAATCATAGGCCCATAGGCCTATACTCACTTTTTTACGGGAAGTTATAATGAGACAATTAGGGTGAAAGACGAATGAGCGAGAAGTTCGCCGAAAAATATCACTTTTATAGTAATCAGTGATATTGCCTCCGTCAGTTTGTACATAACATCTAACTTAATGCATGCAGCATTGAATATATGCAATAAATAGATCTAAAAATTGCAGTTTGTCAAATTTATCATAGTGTGATTCTGACCAACGCCCCCTCGATGTCTTCATGTTGCAGCTGGTTTGAAGGTTAGGAGGATGAAAAATCGTAAAGGCTGCACTGGATTTTGAATAATTCTACTCAAGTTATCCGACGGGAAATAATGAAAAATTAGGGAATGAGGTAGACGCACAAGCAGACCGCCAAAAATAGCAATTAAAAGACATTTTAGTTATGTTGTCCTTAAGTTTTTTCCTTTCTAGAGGATTTCACTCCCCACTGACTCAGAGATAAATTTGTGCGGTGGTTGATAGGATCTTCTCAAAGATATGCAAATTGAAAGGGAACATAAATCATAATGTTTTATAACACTTTTTACTGAGTTTACTCTTGTCCGCAGGGACTAGGCTACATGTACAATGCAGGCTATTACGACATCTTGGTAACGTGGGGGTGGTATATGTGCCTTGAAAAAGGTACCAAATTTACACCGATTGATTCGTTGGTTTTTCGGTCACCGTTTTGCTGCTTAAACGGACGGACCACCCGAGACCCACGTGAAGTCGAAAGAAGGGTTACAACACCATGGCACACGGTACCGCCCTGACCAACTTGAAGACTCACCGAGATCGCGCAATAATGCCGGTTTCGGGTGGTTCACTGAGGCTGGTCCCCGTTTTGGGTGTGGTCTACATGCATGCTAATAGAATTTTATTTATTTATTTCAACTTTCAAGGGTAAAAGTCACTTAGCAATACAAAAATGCTAATCTTACATGAGCATAGGCGTAGGAGCCTAATTTGATTTAGGGGGGCTGTAACGACTTGCCCGAAAAATGTGACCAAAAGTTTTCGCACTCCTCGCACACGAGCACAACTTTCTGTATTGCGGGGGGGGGGGGGATGAGGGGGCAGATAACGTGTTTGCCCAAACTCCCCTCCCCTCGAGAAATTTTTGTTAAGTTAAAGGGGCCTAGATGGATTTGGTGCTATCCTTGAAAAAAAATTGAACTGTACTATACTTTAATAATGGTCAAAAAATGGAGTACAAACGATGACGAATGCGCGCGAAGCGCGCAGAATTTTGCACGACATAGATATCATTTCTATGACAAAACTTGCATCCATCGAAACCGTTTCAATTCCTCAAAGAAACCTAACTACAAATCACAAGGCGATTCTTCTACCTAATGATTTGTAAAAAGCTATTAACTTTTGCTGTTGTGCTTCTCCGGGAGTTGTTATCACAAGGTAGTGATAACAAGGACAATATTGAGGTTAGGTCTAAAGAAAACTGATACTTTGTGAACCATTTGTGATAGAACACGATGAATAGAAACATGATTCAGTCGAAAACACACCCCACCCCACTACTACAAGGATAAAGCTTAAACGCCTTTGGGGTGATTCAATGTGGGACATGCGCTCCGTTCCTCCATGTCACTGAGGCATGGAGTATAAACCCGTGGCACTCGCGAGCGAAGCTGGCAAAACCTTTGCGTTACGACTGTTGTAGAACCCATTACCGTTGAAGAATGGGAATGTGATTGAGACGGTGTTAAAGAATAGCACAACAGAACTGAAGATAGAAGTGCGCAAAGTGCACGCAAAGTTTGGTAATTTGGGAAAGATCTTTGACAGAAAACTATCAAAATACATCCATTATACGTTTGAAACGACACCCCACCGTATCCCCTGCTGACAGAGGATGGAGATATACCTCTTATTTTCGGATCAGTGTCTTGGCCAGAAAACTTTCGTGTAATTTTATTTCCCTAAAATATAATTGTGGTAAGATATATAGTGCGAATCGTGACAATGGTAAGGCAATTTGCATTAGGAATCATTTATTTCCATGATAAAAGTTGCATGCAGACTCTGCACCGAGACATCTTCAGTACCCAAAAAATGCGTTTGCCAATAACAAGGTGAACTTGATGCCTTGTCATCTAATAAAGCTTTCAAATTTCATTAACAAAACTTTGACAAAAGAAGAGGAGGGGAAAAGAATTCCCTGCTTTGCATTCTTGAATGTTGTGCTGCTCCACAACCACACCCATCAGCCTATGCACACGAGCAATCAACCTAATCGGGGGGGGGGGGGCGATGAAAAGTGTGAATACGTTTAAGACACTATTGATAATAAATAATCAATGACACTGAAAGCGCGCGGAGCGCGCGAAAATTTTGGTACTTTGCGAAGTATCCATGAAAATGGTGTTCTGTGATGCTAACGTAAAACACTGAAACAAGAAAACGTCTACAGCAGATGAGAGATAAGCATGGAGCACCGCCTGTGTAAAATCTCTACTATATAACTGTTTTTTCGGGCAGGAATCGATATTTTTATTTTTTCCGGACAGGCGGTCGGGCATGCTTAGAACGTTAGTTTAAATTACTGATTTAACAAAACTTTATTATCGCAATTTTTTCTTCCAGTTCCAGAATTTTTTTTATATACTGCCCGATTTTTTTCACAGAAATATTTTTAGGGGGGCTGCAGCCCCCCAGCCCCCCCGTCTCCTACGCCTATGTACATGAGGCCCTCAACATAGTTTACAATTTAGGAAGTATAAAAAAGTGAAAGCATGTATATATGTGCAATTAAAGAACAAAAGGTAAATGAAAATAGTTACACAGAAGAGAACCTACACAATACTAGAATGACAGTAAAAAAGTACATAAAAGTAAGACCATGGCACGTTACGAAATTATATAACATTGAAAATCAAATCTTTAAAACGTAAAAGTGTGTTTGCATGTTTTGTGTTAACATTAAATTCATTCCACTCTTTTGCTGCTAAATAGTTAAATCTATTTCTATGATATTCAGTGTGTCCTCCATATATAGAACAGGCGCGGATCCAGACATTTCGAAAGGGGGGGGGCTGAAAGCCCCCTTGAATATTCTCCTAGATTAACATTATGCTAATTTTCGCGTATTTGTTATTGTTGATGTGGCGAAAAAGGGGGGCTGAGCCCGAGGAAGCCCCCCCCCCCTTGGAACCGCGCCTGTAGAAATTCATTGACCTTGACGATCGTAGCGCATGGTATGTATATCTGTTATAGGAATTAATAATTCTTTCAAATAAGATGTGGGTAAGATCATTTATAATTTTATACAACATTATCTTTCTTTTTTGTTTTACATGTCGGTCAAAAGTCTTCCATCCTAGTTCCTCAAAGAGCAGTGTCGATCTCTCAAAATATGATGCATTTAAAATTATCCTAGCAGCATTCTTTTGCTTTGCTCCCAACATTGCACGTTCCCCAATGTTTACTACTAATTTCATTTTGGGGCACGGTTGGGGGGGGGGAACAAACTTTCTAATTTTTTATTTGGGGGTCCTAGCTCCTAGCTAAAAATGCTATTTTCAGCCCTCTTTGGGCGTACCCTTATACGCCTGCTATAATTGTTTCATAATTATCCCTAGGATACTTACATAACATAACATGACAGGTTAAAGGGCAAAGGAGGGCTAGGGCCCCATAAGATGCCCTGAAGTCCATACAACCTTAACTGAAAACAAAGAACCAACCAACACCAAACGAGCCCAGCACAATTAGATTCTACCACACTTATGGAAAAACTTGTCAATGTTAACCTTAAAGCAGTGCACAGATGTGGAGTTAACTACCCACTCAGGCAGACTATTCCACTCGTTAACAACTCGATGAGAAAAGCTGAACTTCCTAATGTCGAGCCTTGCAAAACACTTAACTATAGCTTCTTACAATGGCCTCGAACCCGAGAATTACATTGAACCTTTAAATTATTGCAAGAGGACAAAGGATTCCTTTCAGAGAGAAATTTGTACACCTGAAGCATGTCCCCCCTAATCCTCCTCAACTCCAGGGTGGTAAGCCCAAGATGCTTAAAGACAGTGTCTAGGATCATGAAAATTCCCCTTTAAGTCTAACATGATAAGGTAGGTGTCTCACCTCGGGTATAAGGCGAGTGGCTCTCCTCTGAACTTGCTCTAAAAGAAGCTTGTCCTTTCCATAGAAGGGACTCCAAGCCTGGGCTGCATAGTCGAGGTGGGGTCTTACCAACTGCTTATACAGATTTAGTACAATTTCTTTACTAAAACTACTGAAATTCCTCTTGATCAATCCAAGCACCCTATTAGCCCTAGCAGCAGCAGCTGCACACTGTCTAGATGGCTTTAAATCACCTGTAATAACTACACCCAGATCCTTCTCAAAAGTCACATCACTCAGAATACTACCATTCATGTTATAATCATAGCTGAAATTTTTAGGACCAAAGTGAAGGACTTTGCACTTATCTGCATTAAAAGACATTTGCCAAGTCTGAGACCATGAAAATAACCTATCCAAGTCTTTTTGCAGTAAGAAGGCATCATCCTTATCACTAACCTTCCTATAGAGCTTAGTATCATCAGCGAACTTACTAATACTAGATGTGAGAGAGCTATCAATATCATTGATGAAAATTAAAAAAAGAAGCGGGCCAAGAACAGAACCCCGTGGAACTCCACTTGTAACTTCTTTCCAAGAAGAGAAATTACCATTAACAACAACTCTCTGAGATCTACCATTGAGCCATGAATTTATCCAGTCAGCACACCTGCCCTTGATGCCTAACCTATGCAGTTTAACCATAAGTCTACCTAATGGAACTTTATCAAAGGCTTTTGAAAAATCTTATTGCTTCCCCAGATGAAACTCCTCCATAGACCCTTTTCCAAACAGCAATTACAAAGGATTGTGGGATAACATTTTGGTCTGCATCATTCTTATCCACAGTAAAATGCCATTGACAAAAATAAAAGCACACAAAAACTATCCCACAATCCTTTGTGACTGTTATTTGGAAAAAGGTCCATGAGTGAAATCGACCGGTCGTTACTACGAATAAGGCTTGATAGGGGAAACTAGTCAAATTGCGATTTCTATGTTTTAGGGCGAATTAAAAACTATTCAATTGTACGTTTCACTCCGCTGATGCCCAAAACGTGTAAATAGTCTGCACCAGAGCTTTTGTCTTGTCCCCTCAAGGACATTGCTCCTTTGGGAGCACAACTCCGTGAGTAACTTTTGGTTTCGTCCTTCGCCGGATGAGTCGAGGGACCTTGGAAAAATACTAGATTCTGTTGCACGGTCCCACAGGGACATTGCTGCTGTACCAACCAGGGGGTCCAAAGGTGAACCACCAAGCTCCTAGGAGGAATGCTTCGCCTAGGGTCACTTCTGTATTTTCGCCCCCAGACCAGTGATTTACACTCTCTCCTACTTGACCATAAATGAGGGCGTTAGACAACTTTACGATTGTGCAAAAACGTGTGCGAAAGTTGCAGTACCTAACTGCGCGGTCAGCAGATCGCTCCTGCTTGACTTTTCAACATCGTGTCAACTGGCGGGTAACTTCTCTCAAATAATTAGAATTTCTGGTGGTGTGTATGGTTAATTGAAACTTATAGACCCTAAGGGCATGTAGTTATTACTAGCTGTAGGCTGTTCACTCATTTTATAACTGGAGCATGAGCTTTGGGGTTGTGTTTACTTTCGTGTAACTAGTACCAATAATAGTGACCTAAATGTATTGACCACCATACGTTTCCTGCTTGGTTACAAGAAACAAGGGTCAAAACATAACTTGATTGGGCAACTTACCGGGACCATAGCTTTTAGGGCTAGAGAGAAAACTATCTAACAATAACTAAAAAATAGCCAAATGTCAGCAATACACAAAAGGATACTTTCAGACATTAAAGTGAATTTCTGAATTCCAAAGGCCAGTCTGGGAAGTTTGTATCTGCTACACCGAATTTTTACCCCAGTCACCTCTTTTCTCAATTTTTACGCCACGCCAAATTGTTTTACTATGTTTTAAGTACAGTGTGTATGTAAAAGACAAGAAAATCACGCCATCAAATTGGTGTATAAAGTCTTTACTACACACCGAAGATCTTGGGCATAACATGATACATGTTTTCCAGATGGGTCCAAAGGTGTTAGGCCTAGGCCTTCAGTAGGCTATGTGTACCAATAGCATGAAACACATTGATTGTATTTTTCAGAACTTATCAAATTGTACATGGAGTATCATCCACATTCAGTACAAAGAAAAGTCTTTCATATGCATTAAAATAATCTCGCAAAGTTTATTAAGATATCGGTAAACACAGTTTTATAGGTTTCACGCCATGGTACACATGGCTAGCCTAGTCTAAATGTTACTTTACACAGTAGCAACTAGCATATTATGTATGCAGAAGCATTTACCCCTCTGCCTCTGAGCCCCCATCCATTCCCTGAAATAACCTGACAATGACATGCATGTTATACATGATCCGCGACTTCCATTCCAGTCATGAGGTCGTGTGCCAGACTGGAAAGTTTGCATTTTGTGCGGGCAAGTAACCTGTTATTTCTCTTCCAGTGTGCGGCTATGGGCCAGATTCACAGACCTCTGCGCGTTCAAATGTTGGTCAGGTCTTGCCACCATATGGGCACTGTTGGGCAGTGAGTTTTGCATTAGCTTTCAGGTAGGCCTAGGCCTACTTTTTGACTTGTAGTGTAACAGCCGCGGCCAATTTCCATCGCATGTGTGGCCAGATCTATGACCAGCGACTTTTTGTGCGGCCAGGTGCCAAACTGCACAGCAAGCTACGTGGGCCAGATCTTGCACACACAAGGCAAACTTTCCAGTCTGGGTTGTACAAATCCCAGCTCGGTCTTAAAAATTGTCGTCTAGTCTCAAGGTTGCAGTTTGCCGTCTGCTGTCCCTTAATCACAGACGTTAAATTGTGAGTTTGTCTCTTGAAACTGGCATTGCCAGCTTAGTGTAATACTCCAGGATTGGAGGGTTGCTGAGTTCCCGCAAGGAAGAATCAGTGAAAACAAACAAAGAAAGAGTACAGTATACTTTCAATCTGTCCAGTCTAAACTAGGCCTAAGTTAGTCCTCAGTAAAGGACTTTGTGGTCTGTTGCCAAGAGTGACTATGACTTATGAAAATAGTGGGTGATCAGCCTTCTGTGTGACAGTTTTAATTGACTTTTTTCTCACAGCAAATTTTGGACCTAAAATCTTTGTTTAACTACCATGACTGTTTTTATCCAAATCTTACAGGAGTTAATTTTGATCACTGAGATCTTCTGGAAAAGGTTAAACATTGAAAATGAAATCAGCAACTTTTTCAAGCCTTAGAATTTAAGATAAACTTTGTTCACATCAGTATGCTAATGAGCCAAATAGTTACATTGAGCAGGGGCCCGCTAAACCGAAGGTCTGCTAATCACAAAGTCTGCTAGAGTAAAGGTTGGCTAGTCCACTAATGTACAGTCCTAACCTTGGTTCTAAGCCTAACCTCCACCCAGGAAATGTTCGGTCTAGCAGACCTTCAGACTAGTGGACCTTCCCCGTTACATCAATATTCACCTGTTCTTCACCTGTGTGCCACCTGGCTAAGCAGGTGACTGATGGGGAAGGGAGTCAGAGACTCATGTAATCCCCCATTAGTCGCCCCAAACAGTCTTTGGTGAGGAAGGACTTGAAGGTCTTGATGGATTTGCAGTCAACAGCTTCAGATGGCAAATGATTCCAGGTGTTGATGACCCTTTGTGTAAAGAAGTACTTCCTAGTATTCAGTCTACAGTGGCCCTTATGTCATGTGTCTGTGCCCTCTGGTGAATCCAAACCTCATTTCAAAGAGACTTGCAGGCTCTATATCCTCAAAACCTCTAATAATATGATAAGTTTCAATAAGATCCGCCCTTAACCTTCTTATTCCTAAAGACATAAGACCAAGATCATCAAGTCTCTCCTCATAAGACAAATGCTGTATATCTGGTATCATGCGTGTAAACCTGATATGATTGCAGGCACAACTCACCATGTGAATATATGCAAGGAACTACGGAGATGAAATATTCAGTGTGACATCATGATGTTACACTTGGCATTCAGATTAAGCGCTCACACTCTTGTGTGAGAATATTCCCTCAAGCAATTTTAACTCCGTACAGACTTTTATGACTCTGTCTTGGAGATGTACTTTAGCTAGACAGGTAGTTTGGTTTAAACTGGAGGCAGGACTAGATCTAAGTAAACTTAGTAGGGAGAATTGCTACTGTCTGGATATTAGAGAGCCTTTAAAGTGAAAATGCAGTCATCCCACTCAGAATAAGTATGTACCTTAATCCCAGTTCATCAATGGCTTTTTGATCATGTGATGCTATTTTTGTTACTGAATTGTTATCTCTTGCTTTACCATTTGTTTGTATTATGTATTTTCAAAAACATCTTCAGGAGAGTTACTTGTTAGAGAAGTAAGAGGGGACTTGCAAGAGTTCGTGACTTTTCAAATCAATTTTTGGGGACTGCCTATTGCCTTTAAACATAAAATACTGTACCTGCCTACTGTGTCTAGCGCACCTCATGAATAAATTTACCATGGTTTGTACTGATTTAAATTGCTCAAGGCCACATCCATACACTAATGTGTATGAAGTAGTTTGTTAGTTAGATGAGATTTAACGACACACCAACACGAATGTGTTATATAATGTCAACCAGGTAAAACATTAAAGTTAACATACAGTTTCAAATACAGTTCAAGTTCAAGGTCAGATTCAATTCAGTTCAAATATGTTGCAAGTCCTCCCCTTTAATCACCTCTTAGGACAGGTGGGGAATACCGTGGCCATATTCTACAACCCCTAGCCCACAGGGGGCTAATGTGTATGAGGATGTTTGCAATGCTTCATTTACAATGGGTTATCTTCACAAGTCATCTTTGTCAATCAGAGTGGTTCTGCATTTGACTTTATGTCAAACAAGGTATAGTCACCAATTGTTAATAGAACTAAGGGGATATCCTTAAATTTGTGTGGGGTGCTGCATCTGTAGCAACTGTTTACCTCAGTTTGTAGTTTAGTTTGGCAATGTTTCAGTTCAGCTGTAGAAAAAGAATCTCACATTTCTTACCTAAAATGTCACTGTTTCTGTGTATTTGGCAAGCGTAACTTGTACAGATAGTAGCAACATCTGTGTGTGTGTGACGTCACTGAGTAGCTGCTTCATTGCATAGTAAGAAATGGATGTCAATTGGCAAACAAAACAGTTGCTAGCAGTTGCTGCTGTTACTGCAGATGATACAGTACATCTAGACAAGGCCTTGGCCTAAGTACAGTTACCTACATACCTGTATACTTGTCTAATATGTTGTATTTAGCTCACACATTGTACACAGTACATGTGTGAGCTTATAAAATGAGGCAGATGCCGTCAACTTTTCAACAACAGTTTTCAGCCTTTTGATGTGTGGAGATATTGAGGTCAAATTTTGGTACATGACTGTTTGTCAAGAGAGCATTAAAACTTGCCTATTTGCCTTTTTATATACAAAAATTAAATTTGGTTTTTGAGCAATTTTTGTAGGGCTGAGTTCACTGTGCCTGCTGAACAGGTAGCTGTTTATTCATTGCACAGATAGCAGTGTACTTGGTTGTGTGTTCAGTTGCTATCTTGCAACTGCCTGTGCAGACTTGTTTTGAAATTTGATCCATTCACATACACCAGTCTTTGTTCATCATGTGGCCTGTGCAATCACACTGCTTTGGGATAACTAACCAAGGAGGTGGACTACAACCTCCTTGAACTAACTATTATCAAGTTTCATTAAGCAAGGAGTTCCACGGGAACTCCCTGCATTGAGCAGCTACTTCTTGATTCATGATAACAAAATTTGGAGCAACTCTGAATTCAGTTTGGCTTACAAAAAAGGAAAATGGTTTAACCTGTTGTGGGGATATCTCCCATTTTGTTCCTGGATCAATTGAGATAGTCAAGTCAAGTAATTGCAATACTTAAACTTTTTTGAGTTCAACTGCAGTAGCAGACTTTTGAGTCTGGTTTGTTTTGAGTGAGTGCAAACCTATGCAGTGTTTGCTTTTGGAGTTGAAGGTGCAACTAAATGTACTTTGCAAACTTGAACAGTTTAATTACATCAGTTTAATTTCAGTCTTGGTGCTAATTAAAGTATGTAACCTTTACAGGCCTTCTTGATTTTAGAAAATATGCAGTGATATTTGTAGATCTGTCATTAAACTCGTGTCACTTGCAGTGTTTACATGCCTAAAAATGCTTGTGATTTTTCAGTTGGGTTTTGAGTTCATTTATTATTATGCTCTTCTCTTACCTTTTGCCTTTGTAAGGTAAGGAGGTTTTGTGGAAGCAGATGAATAAATGATAAAATTTGGTTCTTTGAGTTCCTATTGTTAACAGATATGAGAAATTGTGTGAGCTACACAACAGCATTGCTGTTCTAGTTACATTTGACCATATCTTCCTGTGTATTAAAGTTTGCAAAGTTGCCCCTTCTTTTTCTTTTTGCAAGCCTGACAGCCAACAGTACTAGCATTCAAGTTTCATACTTTGTTTTAGAATTGAAGGGACTTATCACAACCGTGGTCCCTGGAAGGCCTGCATGAAAAGTAGATTACTTCCAATTATTATATGTTAATACTGTAGACATTTCAAATGAAATGATATAGTGCTTGTAAAATCCATGTTCCTCTCATGTAGCAGCAGTACAGGATATGTGTTGTGTCACGTTGATACAGCATCAGTAATACATCTGGAGGTAACAATATCAGACCCTTCATTGTATAGGCTATGTAGTTTCCCAGCAGTTTGTTTAT